>OY282514.1:23916020-24606020 GCA_958296145.1 Hydrotaea cyrtoneurina | reverse complement strand
ATAAAAAATAAAAAATAAAAAATAAAAAATAAAAAATAAAAAATAAAAAATAAAAAATAAAAAATAAAAAATAAAAAATAAAAAATAAAAAATAAAAAATAAAAAATAAAAAATAAAAAATAAAAAATAAAAAATAAAAAATAAAAAATAAAAAATAAAAAATAAAAAATAAAAAATAAAAAATAAAAAATAAAAAATAAAAAATAAAAAATAAAAAATAAAAAATAAAAAATAAAAAATAAAAAATAAAAAATAAAAAATAAAAAATAAAAAATAAAAAATAAAAAATAAAAAATAAAAAATAAAAAATAAAAAATAAAAAAATAAAAAATAAAAAATATATAATAAAAACAAACTTAAATTAATTTTGAAAAAATAGACATTTAAAATAAAAACAAAGCAACAAGACCTCGAGCTTAAATACATAAAATATTAGTTCACATTCATTAAATATGTCGAATAGATATACACTCAATGGATTTTGTTAGCTGAAACGAAACAGAAGTTGCAAAATAATGTATTCAAACAGATGCGTGGGCTCGTCTCAACGAACGCAGGGCAACTCTTCTCTAGGGTGAAGCTCATTTTACTTCAAATGTTTAGGCCCCTGAAATGAGATCAAAGTTTAATCACGATTATGTAAAACTGAGTGTTTGAGTGATCCGTCAAAATAATACACAATGTTCGGCTGTTAATGTGGCAACACCAACACTGTTATCAGAAAAACTTTATTTATTTTGTATTTTTATTTAATTACAATTTAAAGTAAATTTATATTCTAATGTTGGGTCCAAGGGTAAACCGGGTGGCTAGATTTTTGCAGCGACAGACCAAAGCCTCTGGTGGAATGTTTTCCTTCATGTCATACTCCAAATTCTAATAATAGATTTAACAAATCAATTCAAATAACTTCAAGAAATGATCATGTCTGCGGATATTTTAAACGTCATTTTAAACTAAAACTTCTCCTTTTTGTAGCTCCACAAAATCGAAAAAAATAAAAAAAATAATTACATTATGCAATTGTGTGTGTGTGTTGTTTTCATATATGTTTCTGATTCTGTTCTATTGCATTACAAAAATGTTTAATTGATTTTTTGTTTGGGTTGTTTTTTTTTTTTTTTCTTTGTTATATCTTGGCCATTACTGCGTATGAATGATATGGGCCCACACTGCGTATGAGTGTTACAAAAATGGTTGCCATTCATACATATGAATGCATGATGTGAATACGATCACTATGAAAAAGATGCTAACTCAGACAAAATCAAAAATTGTAAAAATATTACAAAATATTTTGATGCCAAACAAAAGCACTTTTTGTATTTTTAAATTTTTTTTAATTTCATTTCATTTTCATTTTTATTCATCTTTATTTGTAATTTAAAGCCTTACGGCCAATTTAAGATAAATTACAAAATGCATTGATAAAACAGGAATTAGCACCTAAATAATTTAAAAATTTTGTAAATATTAGTTAAGACTTTTTGCAGCTTTAGCAATGATATATGTATTCATATATGTATATGTTTACTCATTGGTACATACTACATACATATATGTATGACATACATTCATTTCGCCCGAATGACACTTAATTATTTCAATACTCGCATATAAACAAAAAATAAAAAATTTAAACCATTTCGTAAATTACTGCGCGATTTGCAACGAATTGATATTAATGTATCCTGGCAGATGTGGCTCATCACGTGCTAAGTAGGGCGTCTATAAAGTAAATGACACACGGGATTTTTCTGCAGAATTGTAATAGTCCAAGTGAATGGTGTACTGCATAAATTAACCAACTCCATTGCGATAACTGTGAGGTCACGATGAAATCAGCTTTGCAGACTGAACGTATGAAGGAGGTACAGTCCGGCTAGACTGGGATCTAATTTGATTTCATTTAGCAGAAAGACTATAATCTGTTACTATTATTGTTATAACTAGTATACAGATCGACACAGAATGATTTGATGTGTGTCACTGTCTCCGTCCGACCTCCGCTCTCCCTCTGTCATCAAAATCGTTTCAGTTATTACACGATTTCTAAGGTAGGCGGGATGTAACATTTGGATGGCAGGTACCACCAGGGGAGTTGTCAGACTTCCAAGTTTTTGTCCAAAATATTGTCTAACTATACGTTTACTAAACATAAAATTTGGCCAAGATCGAACTTGCGCGTGTTGATATTATTACGCGATTTATAAAGTGGGCGAAATAGCAGATTTGTATGGGACGTAACCGAAGGGGTACCAAAAATAAAAAATGGGTAATTTTTCATTTCATTTTAGTTTATTTTCATATGAAAAATTCCCCAAAAAAAAATAAAATAAAATTTAATGTTCAATATTTTGTATCGACCTTTTTCAATTATATCGAATTTAGATTTTTTTTTACAGAGCCTCGAACTTGACCTCAGTAAAAAAAAAATTCTAAATTGGACATAAAATAAAATGTTACCCAATTTTTTTGGGAAATTCTTCATTGTCAATTTTTTGGGCATTTTTCATATGACAAAACAAAAAAGTGAATTGTTGCCTACAAATTATGCAAAACTCTCCAATTATTTTGGGGGTGGAATTTTTCATAGCACCGTTTTTTCATATAATAAATGTTACCTAAAAATTATGAAAAACTCATAATTGGGAAATTTTTCGTTGTATATTTTTTTGGTAAATTTTTCATAATGAAATTTTGTGTGAGATTAAGGAATTCTTCATTTTTTTTTCATTTTTCATAGAGCCTTTTCTTTACCATATCTCAAAGTACAGGGAAATAGGCTTTCCCCTATATTTAGTGCCCCCAATTTGGACCATATGTTTGCGAAACGCAAAACAAAACTTTCCAAAGTGTAGCCCTATTTATGCCCTCTTAACAATTTTCACTAGTCAGCTTAGCGTCCATCAGGAATGGTGGATACTTTTGCAAACTAAGGAAAACCAAAATTCCAATTCCAATAAATAAATAAATTAGTAGAACAAAAATTCCAATTTGGGTGTATTTCCTTTATTTTAGGAATTCAGGGATTCTCTTGACTATTTAATTTTTTTATTTTTCGGAAGACCGTTGTTTCCAAATTGGCACCCTTGCATCTTCTCTCTGAGTAGACCCACTGTGTCCATCATCGGGCCCTAACATCGAACACACATCAGCTAGGTCTGTGTGAAATTTAATCAAATCTGATAAGCAAATTTCAATTTCATTTCCAAATTCCAAAGAAGGTGTATAGTATTTTCCGATATATTTGGGCATCCGATATGTTTAAAAATTTTAATTTTTGTCAGATGTACCTTTAGTAGTTTGTGCATAATTGTGGTAGAAGATTTCGGATCCAACAATACATTACACCAAGTTGTTGGTCATTTTGTAAGCTAAAATAGTTGTGAATATGATTTCTAGATTGGGGGTCAAAAAAATCCCATTTGTCCATAGGTTTTCTTCAAAGGTGGTTTGTTTTTTCCATAATTTTTCCATATTCTATGCGAAAAAAAATATTTTTTTTATTTACCTTTTTTAATAATTTTTTTTTTCTCTTTTAAAAAAAAATTTAGTTTTCTTTTTCAAAAAAAAAAATATTTTTCTTTTTCAAAAAAAACAATACTTATTTAGAAAATGCTCTTCCTTGACCAACTTGTGCGGAAATTCGAAAAACATCAAAAAAAAAAATTAAAAAACCAAAAAATTATAAAGAAAAAAACATTTAGTGTTTCTTTTTAAAAAAAAAAATAAAAAAAAAGTTGTATATCCTATTCGAAAATAAAATAAAACAATTAGTTTAGAATTTTTTTTACTTTATCAACAAAATTTTTTTATTCTTTTTATAAAAAAAAATAATTTTTATTTTCAAAAAAAAAATATTTTTCTTTTTCAAAAAAAAAAATATTTTTCTTTTTCAAAAAAAAAAATATTTTTCCTTTTCAAAAAAAAATTTTTTTTTTCTTATTAAATTTTTTTTTTTTTTTTTTTTTTTTAAGTTATTTCGTGAAAAACCGCTTTGTGAGACTTTTACCCAAAAATATACACACTTCCTATTCGCAAATAGAATAAAACAAATAGTTTACAAAATATTTAGTGTTTCTTTTTAAAAAAAAAATTGTATATCCTATTCGAAAATAAAATAAAACAATTAGTTAGAAATTTTTTTTACTTTATCAACAAAAAATTTTTATTCTTTTTCAAAAAAAATTTTTTTTTCTTTTTTAAAAAAATAATATTTTTCTTTTTCAAAAAAAAATTTTTTTCCTTTTCAAAAGGAAAAATTAAGTTATTTCGTGAAAAACCGCTTTGTGAAACTTTTTCCAAAAAATATACACAATTCCTATTCGCAAATAGAATAAAACAAATAGTTTAGAATTTTTTAACTTTTTTTGGCAAAAAAAAATATTTTGTATTTTGCAAAAAAAAATTATAACAATAAAAATCTTTTTTTTTTTCAGAAATGTACAGAAAAATATATTTTATTTCTATAAATTTCTAGAAAATCTCACTATTTCTATAATGATGCAGTCATATATAGTCATCGCTATCGATAGTTCTCAGCTAAAAAAAAACACCCTATACATCACATTACAACTCGACCATTTGTCTACTTCCCTTGTGTAAACCTCAAAAAAAAAAAAATTATTTTTTTTTTCAGAAAAAAATATATTTTTCTTTTTCAAAAAAAAAAATATTTTTCTTTTTTAAATTATGTTTACATTAATTTTCTTTTTTAATAAAAAAAATATTTTTCTTTTTCCAAAAAAAAATTATTTATCTTTTTCAAAAACAAAATTATTTTTCTTTTTCAAAAAAAAAAATTATTTTTCTTTTTCAAAAAAAAAATGTTCTTTTTCAAAAAAAAAATGTTCTTTTTCAAAAAAAAAATTATTTTTCTTTTTAAGTTATTTCGTGAAAAACCGCTTTGTGAGACTTTTTCTAAAAAATATACACAATTCCTATTCGCAAATAGAATAAAACAAATAGTTTAGAATATTTTTGCCCATAAATATAACAATAAAAATACTTTTTTTCAGAAATGTACACAAAAAAATATTTTATTTCTATAAATTTCTGGAAAGTCTCACAATTTCTATAATGATACAGTCATATATAGTCATCGCTATCGATAGTTCTCAGCTAAAAAAAATCACCCTATACATCACATTACAACTCGACCATTTGTCTTCTTCCCTTGTGAAAAACCGTTTTTTTTTTTCAAAAAAAATATATTTTTCTTTTTCAAAAAAAATATATTTTTCTTTTTCAAAAAAAATATATTTTTCTTTTTCAACAAAAAAATTTTTTTTTCTTTTTCAAATTATATTTACATAAATTTTCTTTTTTAATAAAAAAAAAATTTTTCTTTTTCAAATAAAAAATAATTTTTCTTTTTCAAAAAAAAAAATTAGTTTTCTTTTTAAGTTATTTCGTGAAAAACCTCTTTGTGAGACATTTTCCAAAAAATATACACAATTCCTATTCGCAAATAGAATAAAACAAATAGTTTAGAATTTTTTTCTGCAAACAAAAATAATATTTTTCCAAAAATATTTTTCCAAATATAAAGTAAATTTATATTCCAATTTTGGGTCCAAGGTTAAACCGGGTGACAAGGACCATTTGGCCAAAAAAAAGAATTGTTTTGGACACTAAGTGTTTTTTTCAGACTGAAGCTGTGGAATCTTCAAAGATGCCGGTGGCCCGTGCCATTGGTATGCACGCTTCGACATACTGACGCCTATGTACTAAACCACACCCCCTCACACTTCAACCATGTCCACTCCACGTTCGGTATTACTTCGTGGGAGGTCTGGTTAGCAGTCATGCTATCTCTGTGTTTTCATTCTGATCCGTTTTCCTTTTCATGCAATCTAAGCTCTGATACAATTTGCGTTACATGTGCGTTAACAGTTTCCCAATTCTGTCTACATTGGAACATGACTTCCACCACGCATTCGGATTCAGTTACAGGATAACGCAGTGTAGCGTGCTGGAAATGCCCAAAAAAAAAAACGGTTCAATTAAATTACTCGAAATATATCAATTAAATTATATTTGCCACATGTTACATCCATCTCTACAATCACATGATCACTTCTATACACATATACAGTTACAATATACATATGTAAGTAGTATGTATGAATATATTTTTGAAGCTAATTGATGTGTGTGTGTGTGTGCGTTGAATCAGTGACGATGGCTAATTAAATTATTGGTTCTGCACAAGTACTTCATTAGTGGTAACATTTTCAAATTCGCTGCAATACAAACAAAAAGAAAAACAACTTTACCAAATTAAACTGCAGCGAGTAAAGCGGGACAATTTATCGGTAAACATACGGCGGAATATAAATACATGTATTGTAGATTTATGTGCGGTGCGTAAGTAAATAAAGCGAAACAACGTGTGATTGATACAACAAATCGATTTATAGCAACAACAAGAGATGACCTCGTTACTTTACATTCAAAATGTTAAATTAGATCAAAATGTTAGATCAGGATTATGTGTTCTAAACTCATCATCTATCACAAACGGGTGTCCACTAGTTTGACACCCATAACTATGAAACAGCAGGAGTAAAATTAATTTTTTTTTTTAAAAATTACTTAGAATTTTTCCAGCTTTAAAACTGCTTTAAATACTTTTATACTTTAATGCAATTTTTAAAAGTTTTGTAACGTTTCTTTTGTGGTTTACGTAAAAAATTACGAAAAAAATTATATGTGAAAGCTATACGAGCTTAAAAAGAATACAAAACGTACGATTTATATACATCAAATTAAAGCTCGAACATTTGTCTTTTGAAAAGATGACTCAACGTTTTTGACAATGATTTTTATTGACCACCATGTGCTTGAAATACGAAATCCTCAGAAAACCCCATTTTTTCACAAAAAAAAAACGGTTTCCAAAACGGACGCCGAGACGGCGGAACACTTGCTGTGCCAGTCCAGTTAGGAGAGGACACCTTAGATGACCTATCAGCCGTCAAAGCAATAGACATAAGGAATTTAAGGAACTTTATAGAGGGGACCGAATTCCTAACGTAGGAAAAAGGGGAAGGGGAATTCGTAGACGAAACCAGGAGCGCACAACAGGCCGAATTGCTGGCCTAGGTGTATGTCAGTGACATTAGACGGTCATGGTACATGACCGATCCTCCATTCACCCTAACCTAACCTTACCGGAAGGATTGTACTTTCAAATAAAAAAAGAAATTTTAGAAAATATCCAGTAGTTTTTTTTTCTAGAATTTTCAAAAAAAAAAAGAAAAAGTTATTTGGCGGTCCCTGTTGAACTTTCTTCACCAACTAATTCCGTCCTAAGAGTTCACAAGTCGTTTCTCCATGTCGTCTACTATATTTTCTAAAAAAAAAAAAACGATACTTCTTTCACACTTTACGATTTCAAATGTTTTGAAAATGTTTAGAAAAGGGGAAATTATTAAAAAAATCAAAAAAAAAATACCAAATGTGTTTAAATTTATTAAGCGTTAATTAATTGTGCATTGAAACATTTAATATTGTCACAAATATAACGAGTGCTCTGAACAAATCCTCAAAAAGATTATGTAAAGTAAAAAAACAGAAAAGGCAGGCAAAACTTAAAACAAAATAACAAAAGAAACAATTTTTTTGGAGACAATTGCCATCAGCGGATTTGGAAAATTGTTTAATCGACAACACTGAGAAAAAAATCGTTTGTATTTAAAAGAAAAAAAATTCTTCACCCAGTTAATAAAGTTTTGCGGAAATATCGTCCATAGAGTTTATGACACATTCCTTAATTTTTATTTTGTATATAAGTGATATTAACCCTATTCGTAACTGGCAGTGACTTCGGGTCTCTATTGAAATTAACTGCCTGTTTCCACAAAACGAATTTGTTCGACAATGTGGGAAGCATTATAAAATGGGTTTCAGACATTATTGAATTGTGATTTGCAGACATATTTCAGATATCGACATGTGGAACACAATCCCAAACGAATAAGCTCTCATCACTGATAAAAAATCCATTTTATTGGACATTCAATTTTGACACTTTGTCACCAACGAACAAATTCGTTTTATGGAAACAGCCAGTTATATAGGGTTATCCATTTCGTGCTTTCAAACGTATAGAGCTGGACTAAGTTGTTAAAAAAAATTTTTTTCTTTTCAGTTAGAAGTCTGACATTGACGAAAAATTATAAAAACCTACTACAAAAATGGCCACATATCGTGCTTTAAGAGGAGATTATGGTTTACATAATCGTCCAACTACGCAAGCAATTGGCAAAATTGTGAAGAAATTTGAAGAGACTGGAGCGGTTACAGATATTGTGAGGCCTGTGCATCATCGTTTCGCTCGTTCCGCTGAAAATATCGCTGCTGTAAGTGAGAGTGTTGCCGAGGACCCGAATGTGTCGATTCTTCGTCGTTCTCAGGAATTAGGACTGTCTGGCGGCACATTATGGTGTATTTTGCATTTGGATCTACAGCTCACACAACAACTGAAGCCAGCTGACCATTCACAACGTCGTAGATCCGTGGAATGGGTGCTTGGACAACAGGCATTGGACGGCGATTTTTCGAACAAAATTTTCTTCAGCGATAAAGCCCATTTCTGACTCGGTGGGTGTGTTAATAAACAAAATTGTCGTATTTGGGGTTCTGAGAATCCTCAGGCAATTGAAGAGAGGCCATTACATCCACCAAAAAGTCACTGTTTGGTGCGCTCTTTGGTCCGAAGGTGTGATTGGACCTTACATCATCGAAAACGACGAGGGAACGACAGTCACCGTCAATTCGGAGAGTTATGGTCATATGATAACCGACTTGTTTTTGGCTGCTATTGAAGAATACGACTTGGAGAATATGTGGTTTTGACAAGACGGTGTCACATGCCACACAACTCGAGCGAATATGGCTTTGTTGCAAGAGTCATTTCCTGGCCGCGTAATTGCGACATTGTCATGGCGACATCAACTGGCCACCAAGATCATGCGATTTGACACCGATTTTACTTTGTGGGGCTAAGCGAAAGACCGTATTTATGCAGATAAACCTTTAACTCTTGAGCACTTAAGATCCAACATTCCTCAAGTTTTGGCAGAGACACCGCCCAATATGTGCCCACAAGTGGTCCAAAATTACCTCAAAAGAATCAATGTTTGCAACACTTCGCGTGGTGGACATTTAAATGATGTAGTGTTTCACACATAATGTAAACCTTCAGACTTTATAACAAAAATAGAAATATCATAAAAAAAAAATTGAATATGTGTGTTTATTTACGTTTACTTTTGAAAGCGCAAAATGGATAACCCTTTATTTTGATTTTTATCCAACCGACGACCGATTAACCCACACACGTTATAACTGGTTGTACAACATGATCAAATTGTACAATCAGTTTACAATCAAAATACTCAGGATTGTATCTGAGTTTTTGTAGTTGGGCAGCTGCCTCGGGCCTCGCTTAATTTTTATTCATATTGGAGGTGGTTTTAAGACATTTTGGTTTTTACAATAAAATACAAATTCTAATTATTTACTCGCATTATTATTTTATTTCAGAGACAACATTTCATCATTATTGCACAATTGTCTTCACACACACACCGACAACCAAGATGCCCAGGTCTGAGTGTAACCCCAATCTTCTGGCGAACTCTCCTCTTTGTCCGCCCAAGAATAGTATTCTAATTTTTCGCATGTCTACCCTGATAAACTACTAATTTTGTTTTTTTTTCTTTGGTTTATTTCAGCAGGTTTATTTTAAAAACATGGAAGTCACACAGGGTGAATGTCATTTGAAGATATCAAGCGCGGAGGAGCGCAGATGCCAAGCCGGAAATTCGATGTTGTGGCCAAGTTTCTGTGTGGAGGCGCTTAATCTAAAACAACTCTCAACTCTGACGACGGACGTTTTGAAAGACTACCCGACTACACACATCGATGTAAAATACTGCCGCCTATATAAGTTTTGTACAAACTTATCTCACCTATTTAATGGAAACTTTCATGATAATTTTACCAAATGTATTTATGAATTAATGAGTACAACAATTCTTCGTGATTGTCAGCACAGGGCCACACGTAACGTTATAAACCAGTTGCTTGGTTTATGCAGTTGCTTGGTTTATACAGTTACATGTGAGCTCATACATATCTCGATGTTAGTAATTTTGGGTTCCGTCCATTCATTCATTTAAACTTAACGTACATATATTATTGTTACCATACCGGGTGAACTGAAAATATTTCAATATGTGAGTCAAGTCCTGACTACAGAGTTGTATTTCACATGTCACCACTTAGTCGGGACGACAACCAGACTTGCTATTTTAGTGTGGCCAATAGAGCATCAATCAAAAAAACGTCCATTTGGAAAAAAGTGGTTAAATGCAAAACAAACAAAACAAAATGTCAGACACTTTTTGTTAGTTTAGAAACATGTCATTCTTCATACAAAAAAGTATCTTCTGATTTACAATAACCCTGTCATTACATCTAATTTGTTGCCAGTTGAGCACACATATACTCTTCGAAACAGAAACCAAATATCGAAAATCATCTGAAAAATCATTTCAAAAACGTCGTCACAAGAGTAACTTCTCTTGTTGTTGTTACCGTCCGCAGCAGCAAACAAAAACATAATGTTACCCCACACCACAAATTGTAAAAGCATTTGGGAAAAAGTATGGACACGCAAATTTGTTTTCATAAATATTTCTAAATTTTGTTCTTTGTACTTCAAACAAGTCTGAAAAATACTTCGTTGATAACAATTCACAAAATATAACTGTTTTTATTACGACAAAACGGTCAAAACACAATTACACAATAAAATTATCCCATAAATTGACACAAAAAATATATTGGGGGAACTCTAACATTCGTTTCTGCTGCATGTGCCAAAATTTTACTGCCATTGAATTTTCGTTGCCAGTCGGCCGGACAGTAGCAAAAATGTGTGTGTATTGGTAAAAAAGTGTGAGTGTGTTGAGTTTTTCGAACAATTACTGCCCTGTCTAATGGCTGGGTAAGCAAAATTACAGACAACAATTTTTTGTATAAAATTTCACAAAATTTGAATGATTTTTTTGGCGAAAATATTTGTTCTCTATTTTTAATATTTCGTGGTACCGTAAGTCGAACTTTTCTACGGGTGGTTCGAGTTAAGGTGTAACGCTGGGTTTTCGAAATATAATAAAAAAAAAAATTGAAATTTTAGAATTTTTCAATGCCCACAAAATCCCAAAATTCTTCATTGAGACGCAAATAGTATGACAACGACCCATATTCATGTAGAGATCTATTACATCAGTGGTAGAACAGTACTCTAGCTTTAATTTAAAGACAGTGGCACATTACCTTGGCTGGTTTCCGAAATTCGACCACAGAAAGAGAAGGTCAAATTATATTTTTTAAAATCCGCTAAATCCGAAATTTTGTGTGATACAAAAAAAAGTATCAAAGTATTAGCTTCAGAATTACTTTCTCTATCTATGAGCAAAATTACAGACAAAAATATTTTTTTTTAAATTTCGCAAATTTTGAAAAGGGGTTAACCTTGCTTTTTTTTTGGGCGAAAATATTTTTATTTCTAATTTTCATATTTTGCTATAGTAGATAGATTGTGCATTCAAAATGCAATAATTATCACCTGGAATATTTTTGATAGCTTAGCAGGTTTCCAAGATATGAATGAAAAGGTCCATTCTGAATGCATACTCCATTTCCAAAGTGAAACAAATGTAAACTGACCTGACTCATTCGATTTATTACATGAATTGTGGTACAGTATTCTAGCTTTCATTTAATGCCATTTGAACTTTGATACCTTGCTTAGTTTCCGAAATAAAGAAGTATCACTGGAGATTTTTGGACTAAGCGACTATTAGCAATCATAAATTAGAAATATAAACGTATCTGTTTCGAAAACTTATTGTAAGGCGTTTCAAACTATATATGGGTAATTTCACCAAAAGGTCTACCGTGATGAAAAAATTAAAAGTTATTACAATCACATTAATGTAATATATTACTATACAAATTTTAATGAAATTAAAGAATTTCACGTGTATTTACTCAAAAATTTACGAAAAACACTTGCAAAGTGGAAAATTGTAGTTTTGGATCATTTTCAGATTTTTAAATGCACATTTTTTGTCACGTTCTACATGTCACGTTCGAACCAACCTAAAAATTAAATTTAAAAAAACTATCCATGATATTTCTATGAAATAAAGAGGATACGAAAGCTTTGTCATTTTTTAACATTTTACAATTTTCATCGATAACATATTCTGTTTGATTTCGCTGATTCTCATGTTTTTAAAGATGTTCACGGAAACTACTTCTGTTTTTGTCGCGTTCGACCCGCTCCCTGTTTTGTCCTTATTTTGTTATCACTATTTCGCCTGAAAAAAACTAAACCACCGGTGATAGTACTACTATGGACCTGTACGAATATGTATAAGATGAATCTAAAATATATTTTATTCTGACCTTTTTTGCACTTTGAATGTGTACAACGGTCACGTTCGACACCGTGGAATTGCCGATATATAGCCATTTTTCTAACTAAGGGTACAAGTTTTATCTCAATAGCTGCGGTCGTTCTCGAGTAATAGCATTTTCAATTGGTAAATTTATCTATCTGCGGAGAGTGAGTGAGTGTTTTTTTTTATTTTTGACAGCAATGTAAAGTATCTTATTAGGCATGAATATAAATAAACATTCCAGCCTAAAAGTATGCTTTGAATTGCAGTCAATTTACATGAACACACGTAATATGCCAGTGAGAACAGTCAATTCTTCTTTTTCTGATACCAGGCGCCCAGAACCTTGTAGTAGGTGATTTTTTCATGTGACCCAAATTGAAAACGCTATAACTCGAGAACGACTGCAGCTATTGGGATGAAACTTTCACCCTGAGTTAGAGTAAAGGACTGGCTATCCGACGTATATAGTATGGCACGCCCACATTCACAACTACATATTGAAATGCAATGAAATTAACTACAAAGCTTTATATCTTTAAAACTATTCCGTTTAGCTTTATGACTTATGCCAGTGAACTGTAGCCCATGATGAGTGCTAGCTGTTTGCGAATTATGAAGAGATTAGCTTCAAACTACAGAAATTTAGAGTTTATTATCCAAAATATTTACTGCAGCCGATATCGGGGGAATATGCGAATGTCACAACTCTCCAGCGAGTACATATAATTTAGAACTTGGCGTTGCTTATTCGATCTATTAGACAATTGCACATTACCTTGGCTGGTTTCCGAAATTCGACCACAGAAATAGAAGATCAAATTATATTTTTTAAATAATTTTTAAAAGTCCACTAAATCCGAAATTCTGTGTGATACAAAAAAAATGATTACAGCAGTAGCTTCAGATTTACATTCTCTATCTATGAGCAAAATTACAGACAAAAATATTTTTTTTTCAAATTTCGAAAGGGGTTAACCTTGCTTTTTTTTTGGGCGAAAATATTTTTTTTCTAATTTTCATATTTTGCTATATTCGATATTTTGTGCATTCAAAACACAATAATTGTCACCTGGAATATTTTTGATAGCTTAGCAGGTTTCCAAAATATGAACGAATAGGTTAATTCTGAAGGCATACTTCTTTTCGTAAGTAAAATCTATGGATGGTGGTGTGGCCATTAGATCCAAAGCATCAACTGTAGTACATGAATCTAGCTTTAATTTAATGACATTTGCACTTTCATACCTTTGTTGGTTAGCGAAATATGTCCAAAGAAAGACAAGGTCAATTTATGTATGTCATTTTTAAAAGTCTACTAAATCCTAGAATTCGTATTTGATACAAAAAAGTATTACTGGCACCTTTTGGACTAAGAGGTTATTAGCAATCACCATCGGCTACAGTTCATAAACCCAAACAAAACAGTTGCGATGATATACAGCTTTTTAGTTGATTTCATTGAATTTCAACGTATATGCGTGAATGTACATCGGATACTTAACTCAGGGTAAAAGTTTCATCTCAATAGCTGCGGTCGTTCTCGAGAAATAGCGTTTTCAATTTGAGTGACATTGAAAAAATCACCTACTACTACTAGTTTCTGGGCGCCTGGTATCAGACTGTTCTCACTGGCTTGTGGTTTTGACTTCATATTATGTGTGTATTAGACTGCAATTCAAAGCATACTTTTAGGCTGGAATGTTTATTTATACTCATGCCTAATAAGATACTTTACATTGCTGTCAAAATTAAAAAAAAAACACTCACTCACTCTCCGCATTTAGATAAATTTACCAATTTTCTGATACAATCAGTTTACATAGGTTTCACTTTGGAAATGAAGTATGCATTCAGAATGGACCTTTTCATTCATATCTTCGTAACCTGCTAGGCTATCAAAAATATTCGACGTGATAATTATTGCGTTTTGAATGCACAATCTATCTACTATAGCAAAATATGAAAATTAGAAAAAAAAAATTTCCGCCCAAAAAAAAAGCAAGGTTAACCCCTTTCAAAATTTGAAAAAAAATATTTTTGTCTGTAATTTTGCTCATAGATAGAGAATGTAAATCTGAAGCTACTGCTGTAATCATTTTTTTTGTATCACACAGAATTTCGGATTTAGCGGATTTTAAAAAATATATTTTGACCTTCTCTTTCTGTGGTCGAATTTCGGAAACCAGCGAAGGTAATGTGCAACTGTCTTTAAATTAAAGCTAGAGTACTGTTCTACCACTGATGTAATAGATCTCTACATGAATATGGGACGTTGTCATACTATTTTCGTCCCAAAGAAGAATTTTGTGATTTTGTGGGCTTTTAAAAATTCCATAATTTCATCTTTTTTCTTTGGTCATATTTCGGAAATCAAGCAAGCTATCTAAGTGCAATTGACATTAAATGAAAGCTAGAATGCTGTACTACAATTGACGTAATAAATCGAATGAGCCAGGTCAGTTTACATAGGTTTCACTTTGGAAATGAAGTATGCATTCAGAATGGACCTTTTCATTCATATCTTGGAAACCTGCTAAGCTATCAAAAATATTCCAGGTGATAATTATTGTGTTTTGACTGCACAAAATATATACTACGGCAAAATATGAAAATTAGAAAAAAAATATTTTCGCCCAAAAACAAAGCAAGGTTAACCCCTTTCAAAATTTGCGAAATTTGAAAAAAAATATTTTTGTCTGTAATTTTGCTCATAGATAGAGAATGTAAATCTGAAGCTACTGCTGTGATAATTTTTTTTGTATCACACAAAATTTCGGATTTAGTGGACTTTTAAAAATTATTTAAAAATATATAATTTGACCTTATTTTCCAGTGGTCAAATTTCGGAAACCAGCCAAGGTAATGTGCAATTGTCTAATAGATCGAATAAGCAACGCTATGTTCTTAATTATATGTACTCGTTGGAGAGTTGTGACATTCGCATATTCCCCCGATATCGGCTGCAGTAAATATTTTGGATAATAAACTCTAAATTTCTGTAGTTTGAAGCTAATCTCTTCATAATTCGCAAACAGCTAGCACTCATCATGGGCTACAGTTCACTGGCATAAGTCATAAAGCTAAACGTAATAGTTTCAAAGATATAAAGCTTTGTAGTTAATTTCATTGAATTTCATTATGTAGTTGTGAATGTGGGCGTGGGCCATACTATATACATCGGATAGCCAGTCCTTTACTCTAACTCAGGGTGAAAGATTCATCCCAATAGCTGCATTCGTTCCCGAGTTATAGCGTTTTTAATTTGAGTCACATGAAAAAAATCACCTACTACAAGTTTCTGGGCGCCTGGTATCAGAAACCAGGTTGGTAGTTTTTGATTTCATATGTGAGTGGGGTTTTTTTATTTTTCGCAGTAGTAATTCAAAGTATACTGTTAGGCGTGAATATAGACATTCCAGCCTTAAGGTATACTTTGAATTGTATTCTAATTTACAATAACACACACACTCAGATATGAAAACAAAAACCACCAACCAGTGAAAAGCAAACAAATCTCTGGTTTCTGATACCAGGCGCCCAGAAAAGTGTAGCAGGTGACTTTTTCATGTGACTCCAATTAAAAACGTTATAACTCGACAACGGATGCAGCTATTGGGATGAAACTTTTTCTCTTAGTTAGAGTAAAGGTCTGGCTATCAGATGAAAGATAGACATTCACGCCTACTTGTGAAATTCTATGAAATCAATTAAAAACATTATATCTTCAAAACTGTCACGGTTTAGTTTTATGATTTATGCCAGTGAACTGTAGCTCATGGTGACTGCTAACAAACTCTTAGTAGAAAAGTCGCTGGCATTTATGTGGTCATCCTATCCGTTAATAAGACCATATATATAAATATCTTACTCCAGGGGACTAGGAGCACTCGTAGGGACCCTCTAGCCCACTCTTCATCATTTCTGTACATTATTGTTTAGTAAGGGATATAAGAACATCTCTTATAAGAAAAATTCGCATATAAGAAAGATATTTGTGGTATTCTTTTACGTTCTCATTTTGACTTACCTTAAATCCTAACCAACCAAACATTTTATAACATACCGAAAGTAAAACAAGTTTAAATTTTTAAATGTTTTCATTTTTATTTACCTGTTTTTGAACTTTTTTTTTTATTTTTGTTTGTGGTTTTTTTCTTTCTTTTTTTGTCTCAATAAAACTTAATTGGCTGGTTAACGAAAATTCCTTAAATTTTTTTTGTGGTTGTTGTTTTGTTTTACTTTTTCAAATTTCAATTTACAATATTTTCAGTTTCAGTTTATAGCTTTTAGTTTAGTTTAAGTAAGTTAAACTTTGCTTCATAAAAAAATTACACTGTACAAAATGTCACGCAATGTTTTGCAATGATTAATCGACGTTTATTTTAATTTTGGGGAAGGGCGGGCGGCTTGAGGCGAGAGGAGTTTGCATTTTCCAATTTTCAAAATATTTTTTAAGGTTTTATTTTTTAGCAATAAATTTTGAATGTTTTTTTTTTTTGTTAATTGTTGACGCCCCTTTAAGATTCTTTTTTGTTTGTTTGTTTGTTTATATTCTAATAATTAGCAGTTATTGTTCTAAAGTAGAAGAAGGACATTTTACATTTTGTTTAGATTTCGATTTAAGGGATTCCCAATTTGGATTTCTTCGATTTCTTGTCGGCCGAGTTCTGTTCAATTTTCAATTGTCTTGTATTTGGTAAAACAAAGTCAATGGAAAGTGTAAATGAAAACAATCAATGTAACTGACTTTTTAGTTGTTGTGTTGAAAGTTTTATTATAATTTTGTTTTTAAATATTTGTTTTTTGTTGTTGTTGTATTATGTCTCTTTGTTTTTGTTTTAGGAATATAGTATATGAACATTTCTGTTTTAGCTTTAAGTACACATTTCTTTATAATTCAGCTTTGTTTGAGTTTTAGTTTGTTTTTTTCTGTTTTTGTTTCTGTTTAAATTAAATTAATTTAAATTTAATTTATTTTTAAACTATTTTGTTTTCTTTTATCTACATTAAAGACTATATAAAACATTTTTTTTTTCTTTAAATTTGTATTTATTTATCTTTTTTTTTTGATCTACTTTTTATTTTCAAGTTTAAGTGGTTTTTCTTTATAAGAATTGTGTTAAATAATTAAAAAAAAAATATGGTCATTTCCGTGGGTCGCGAAAGTACGTTCGTACGCTTTTGATGTACAAAAAATATAGACACATCTTTTTTCTCGATTTTTTTTTTGTGATTCGATAACATTTTGGTAGCTCTATATTTAGTACAAAAGATGGCTTTCAGCAAGTTTTAGTTTTCATAATAATAGCAATAAACATGTGGTCGCGAACGTACGGATCGGCGGAAATGCCCATATATGAATTGTAGGCAAAACTAAATTAAATAAACAAAAAGTACAGTAGTATATTGGCTTTTAAGTAACTGGAACACATACAGTATATCAAATTAATTATAATTATCGATAATAATGATACTAATTTAAAAAAAAAAACATAGAGAACAAATAGTGAAAAGAATAAAAATGTAACACAGTGTTTTTTTCCAAATAAATTAGCGAATTCATAAAAATATAAATCAATTTTCTTAAGAAAAATGTGTGAAAATTGTTTTTGTATTTTCATAAATTTTTCTTAACAAATCTGTTCAAAATTTTTATGAGTACGGTGGTTAATATTTCCATTCTGATGTACAACTATTTCAATACGTTTTATATCGGGGTCTTCACACCAGAGCACTTGTCAAAGAAGGGCGAATAAAAAACTATCCAGGGTCATTCAATTATCATTACCAGGGTCATTTCAACTGGAGCTTTCTAATTGATCTTCTACGCATAATTGAACTTAACTGCTTGTCAATCGGCTCCTAACAAATGTATTCTAAGATATTTTGAATTTCATCAACTAATGGGATATTGGCGGACACTAAAACTGAATAACTTTGGCATTTTTAAAAAATTTGATACAAATACGTTTCTAGTAATCAACAAGTACTTTTTCTTTTTAGCATTTTCAATCGGTTCATCAGAGTCACCACCCTGTGTAGTTTTAATGAAAGTGAACAGCTTTTGCATTGTCTCAGAAATGTTTGCAATTGCGTTTTTAATTAAACAAAAAATCAAATATCTGATATCCCACTGTTAACTTTTTCTGTTGGCAGTTGTTAAGAAATTTAAAAAAAATTGATTATATTTTTTATATTAAAAAAAATCGATTATATTTTTTATATGAAAAAAAAATCGATTATATTTTTTTAATTAAAATAAAATCGATTATATTTATTATATTAAAAAAAATCGATTATATTTTTTATATTAAAAAAATAAAAATATTTAAAAAATCGATTATATTTTTTATATGAAAATAAAATCAATTATATTTTTTATATTAAAATAAAATCGATTATATTTTTTATATTAAAAATAAATCAATTATATTTTTTACATTAAAAAAATCGATTATATTTTTAATATTTTAAAAAAAATCAATTATATTTTTTATATTAACAAAAAAATAAAAATATTAAAAAAAATAAAAATATGAAAATAAAATCGATTATATTTTTTATATTAAAAAAAACGATTATATTTTTTTAATATGAAAATAAAATCGATTAACATTTTTATATTATAAAAAATCGATTATATTTTTTATATTAAAAAAAATCGATTATATTTTTTATATGAAAATAAAATCGATTATATTTTTCATATTAAAAAAATCGATTATATTTTGTATATGCAAATAAAATCGATTATATTTTTAATATTAAAAAAATATCGATTATATTTTTTATATGAAAATAAAAACAATTATATTTTTTATATGAAAATAAAATCGATTATATTTTTTATATAAAAAAAAATCGATTATATTTTTTATATGAAAATAAAATCGATTATATTTTTTATATGAAAATAAAATCCATTATATATTATATTTTTTATATTAAAAAAAATCGATTATATTTTTAATATTTAAAAAAAAATCGATTATATTTTTAATATTTAAAAAAAATCGATTATATTTTTTATATTAAAAAATATCGATTATATTTTTTAAAAAAAAATACACTTCATATTCATTTAAAAACATTTTTTTTCTTCTAAAAATTTTTATTAAAAACAAAATACTTTGTTGTATTTGCCAACAATTGTGGAAACGGTTTAATTTATATTTTAAAAACAATTTTCAGAGACATTTTTTGTTTCGTCAAAAAAAAATTCAATAACTTTTGTGCAAATTAACAAAACGTTTTCTTGGCCAAACATATTAATTCATTTGTGAAAAAATATATATTGTCGTGGTCAAAAAAAAAAAAATTACAAATTCTTACAAAATTTTCGAGTTCTGTTCAATTTTCAATTGTCTTGTATTTTGTAAAACAAAGTCAATGGAAAGTGTAAATGAAAACAATCAATGTAACTGACTTTTAGTTGTTGTGTTGACATTTTTTTTATATTTTGTTGTTGTTGTTTTTTAAATATTTTTCGGTTGTTGTATTCTAATGGACATTTTTTTTCAAGTAAACTATTTCGGGGTAGAAACGTATGGGATGATAATGACTAAGGGGAATTTTGAAGAAATTATCAACGAAAACTCGGGATGATGCCACGAAAAACCTGCCTAGATAATAGACACTTTTGGTTAAAAAAAAATCTCGCTTATTCATGACAGCGACGAATGATCATGGGTTACTATCCAGCCGCCCTAGGGGTAACGATGAGTCGGGTGTGACTCTCTTATGGAAACTTTGTTGCGATCAATATGAACTTTGCAATCAATCAAAATAATGTTATAGAGATGTTGCTATTGAAAGTTCCAATTCACACTAGGCAATTTTAATTGCTTCAATTCCCAGTTTGAGGGAAAGAGAGGTAATTTGAAAAATTGTTAACAAATGAACGAATTCATTTTATTGAAACAGGCAGTTAGTCAGTTTATAATACTTTTTTTTCCTAACAGGGCAACTTCGTGTCTCAAATCTCCCTTTTTGGTTTAAGTTTCTTATAGATTGTAAGGGAGAAAAACCCTAGTTGTTTATAAAAACTCAATTTTGTCCTAACTCGAGTTGGGCCGTTAAGGCTTGTATTCATGGATTTATGTGGAAACCAAGCAGTAGGGCTGCATTCATTTTAATGCGGTTTTTTTAATTTGTTCTTTGAAATACAGCCAGCCTACTTCAGAATCGAAGACTTAACTGTTGTTTTTACTCGTTTGCTTTGCGTTTTACAAAATAACCCAGCCAGAGTGAGCTTGTTTGCCTTTTACCAAAAAAAAGAATCCTTTCGCAATTGATTTACTTAAAAAAATCCAAGACAGAGCTGACTTTTGGTGTTTAAAATACGTTTTACAAAATACGAAACAAATTTAATACAATGATTTGTCTGTTTATAACGACAATCTAAGACAGAGTTTATACATGTGATTCGCTTAGTGTTTTACAAAATTAAATTGAAAATTCCAAAAAAAAACACTGTGTTTGTGTTGTAAATGAAAAAAAAAATTACATAAATTGTGTAAGTAAAAAATTATTGTTTGTTTTTGGAAAAACTTGTTGTTATTTTTGTTGTTTAAAGTAGAAGTTGTAAAGCTATTCATTAGTTTTGTGGTAAAGGAAAAAAATATATACCCTCCGATCATAAGACAGACCAGCAAATTTATGTCGTTAATTTCTTTTTTACATTTTTTTTTGGAAAATCGTATTTGAATCATTTTTCTTTTAAAATTTTTTTTTTGGCTCTTTCGGTCTGTCTTGTGGTTTCATTTCTATCTTTTTTCATTTGCACTCTTTTTGTTGTGTTTGTTTTTGTAATTACATTAATACAACTCATGTTTTTCTTCAACTGCTGTTGTTGTTTATTTGTAAAATATTGAAAAGAAAAAAACAGAAAAACGTAAATCAAAAAAATTGACTAAATGCACTTAAATATTTGTTTTTCTTGTGTTTTCTTTTACAATTATGGAACAGAAATCAAAACATTTAATAGGTTTTTTTTTAACAATTTGTGACCTAAAAATACAATACACAATACAATATGTAAGTAAAATATTTTGGTTTTATTTTCATAGATAATTTTTAAAATATTTCTTTAAAAAAAAAAAACAATTTAATTTATTTTGTTTTGAAATTGAAAAAGTTTTTGTAACGATTTTTATAAAATCGCTTACTAAGAGTGAGGGGCATGTTTTTAAGTGGGGGGCGTCGTTGGCCTAGGCGAAAACGGAAATGATATGCGTAAAAAGTAACTCGTTGCTGTTGAAATTATTTAAGTATTTTTGCCGTTATAAACAAAAACAACGAAAAAAAAAATACATACATACGTACAATACAAGTATAGTTGTTGTTGTACTAAACTATGATACAAAAACACATTTAATACTAAAGAAACTAATTTTGTTCATTTGCAAAACTTATCAGTGGTTTTGTTTTTGCATCTCCGTTTTTTTTTTGTTTGTTTGGTTAGCTATTTTCTTTTTCTACACGTTCTCTATACATACACACAGTGGAACTACTGCTAAGTGCCTGCTAAGGTTGGACCGCTCTTATACACAGTTTGGTTATTTCATTCGATCTTTCTTTCTTTCTATCTTTCTTTTCTTACATATCGTTTCAATAAAACATTTCGTATTTAAAGAAATTCCTCGACTTACGGGAACCCATAAGCAAACGTTGCTGTTCTTGTCTCTCCACATCGTCGTCGTCAAATTCGTCGTCTTCTTCCTCTAGAGCTGGAGGCTCATATTTAATATACTCTTCACATACTTGCCCTAGACCCTGATCTTTTGGCGGCTCTTCTTGTTCGTTTGCTTGTTCATTTGACTCCAACTCAGCCCCGGCTTTGTCTTCTTCATGTTCATGTTCATCTTCATCATCGTCTTGCCCTACTTCCTCTTCTTGCTCTACTCAAATAATACTTTCATCATTGTTGCGTGTCAAACGAATGGTTGTCGTCGATGTGGTAGCCGCACTACCTTCGCCGTCGCTGCCACTCTTTGGACGTGCATTGGGATCATTCGATATTGTTGTGGTCACCACAATATTCTCATCATCGTACAAATCGAAATCTTCATCGTCGTCATCATCATAATCCGAATTGGTGGTGGACAGTAGAGCGGTGGTCACTTGGCTCTTCTTGTTGCTGCCGCTTAGGCCGGAACCACTGGGCGCTCCACCGACCATGGCACCACTGCCCATTCCCATGCCCATGCCCAGGGACATGCCGCGGCGAATTTGTGCCCTCGGTGTCAATTTCGGTAGGAGCGGTTCACGTGTACTTCCGGCACCGACGCCGGCTCGCAAAAACTTTTCACTGTTTGCACTGACGCGTTTGTTGGCACCGGCATCGGCTAACGCCGATTCCCATTCATCGCCGGCCGGTTCGCACAGTGACTTGGAGTATCCATGATGATAAGATTCCTCGGGGATAATGTCTCTGTTTTTGAGTTTTTTTTTCGTTTTGTTTGTTTGATTTTTGGATGGATGGAATTTGTTTGATATTTTTTCGTTTTTTTTTTTTGGGTTTTGAAAGAGAAAAATGAAATTTTAAGATATTATGAAATGAGTGTGATAAAAAAATATTGATTTTGGAAAAAAGATTTGGAAAAAGAAATATAAGTTATATATATTTTTATATTGTAGATTGTTGATTTACATAATTTGGAAAAGCTTTAACATATTTGCCAGCGTTATGTTTGTGCGTGTATTTTGAGGAATGTAAACAAATTGAGTTGGAACAACTTTATATCATTCATTAATAGGGAATTGAATTAATTGACTTGATTTGAATTAAATTTATTAATATAAAATAAAACAGATATAGAAGTTTTATTTAATTAATTCATAATTTAATTCATATTTTAATTTTATTAATTAAAATTGATTTAATTTATGGTTTAATTAATCAAATTAATTATATTAATTAAATAATTTTTTTTTAAATTAAATTAATTAATTTAATTTTATTTTTTTAATTTAATTAATTTAATTAATAATTAATTTAATTAATTTAATTACTTTAATTAATTTAATTAAATATATTAAGTAATTAATTAAACTAATTCAATTAAAAAAAAATTAATTTATTGAATTAATAAAATTACCCAAAAATTAGTTTAATATATTAAATTAATTAAATCAATTAAATTAAAAAAAAAATTAATACAATTAATTAAATTAATTAATTCTATTAATTAAAATAATAATTAATTAAATTAATTAAAAAATAAAATTAAATTAATTAAAAAATAAAATTAAATTAATTAAAAAATAAAATTAAATTAATTAAAAAATAAAATTAAATTAATTAAAAAATAAAATTAAATTAATTAATTTAATTAATTTAAAAAAAATTGCATTAATTAATATATTAATTAAATATATTAATTAATTAATTAAACTAATTCAATTAAAAAAAATAATTTAATTTATTAAATTAATAAAATTACCTAAAATTAGTTTAATATATTAAATTAATTAAATCAATTAAATTAAAAAAAATTAATAAAATTAATTAATTAATTAAAAAATAAAATTAAATTAATTAAAAATTAAATTAAATTAATTAATTTAAAAAAATTGCATTAATTAATATATTAATTAAATATATTAATTAATTAATTAAACTAATTCAATTAAAAAAAATAATTTAATTTATTAAATTAATAAAAATTACCTAAAATTAGTTTAATATATTAAATCAATTAAATTAATTAAATTAAAAAAAATAAATTAATAAAATTAATTATTTCAATTAAGTAAAAAATAAAATTAAATTAATTAAATTAATTAATTAATTAAAAAATAAAATTAAATTAATTAAAAATAAAATTAAATTAATTAATTTAATTAATTTAAAAAAATTGCATTAATTAATATATTAATTAAATATATTAATTAATTAATTAAACTAATTCAATTAAAAAAAATAATTTAATTTATTAAATTAATTAAATCAATTAAATTAATTAAATTAAAAAAAATAAATTAATAAAATTAATTAATTCAATTAAGTAAAAAATAAAATTAAATTAATTAAAAAAATAAAATTTAATTAATTAATTTAAAAAAAAATTGCATTAATTAATATATTAATTAACTATATTATTAATTAATTAAACTAATTCAATTAAAAAAAATAATTTAATTTATTAAATTAATAAATTTACTTAAATTAGTTTAATTTATTAAATTAATAAAATCAATTAAATTAATTTATTTAATTTTATTTTTTTTTCAATTAATAGAATTAATTGGATTAATTCAATTAATTTCATTAATTTATTTTTTTTAATTTAATTGATTTTATTAATTTAATATATAAAATTATTTTTTTAATTGAATTAGTTTAATTAATATATTTAATTAATTAAATTAATTTAGTTAATTCAATTAATTTGATTCAAAGTGGTGAAAATAAACTTTTTATATTTAAGAATTGCTGAGTTTTGTAATGATTGAGAATTTAAATTTAAAATTTTAGAGTTGTTAATTTTTTTTTCATTTCTCTTCGAATTGTAAGAATGATTTCCAACTCTGTAGAATTTAAATATTTTTTTAAGTTTCATAAACATTTCCAACTCAATTCGCACAAACTTATTGGCTGCAAATGTGATTGTTCTTTTTCAACAAATGGCCGGTTTTATTTTAAGCATTTGAAATAAGCGGGGTTGGGAAATGCCGCAGGAATATTTTTAATTTTTTTTCATATTTTTGTCATTCAAATGCTTAAAACAAAACACTGCAACAATTTGTTATTAACAATTTTAAATTTGTTAGACCAATAAAATAAATTCAACTTAATAATAATTCAAAACATTAACTAAATTTTGCAAAGAATGTCGAATGGAGTGGAAATTAAACGGGGGGAAAGACGATCGTTTTGCAAAACGAATGTCCCCCTTCATTATATTCGACACTCTTTAACACTTGGTTCAGGTCCTAGGGCACCAATTTACGGTTAAGCTCTTATTTGGGCTTTTATTTTCAATGCATGATAAATGTTTTTTTTTAAAAAAAAAAGCTGCATAAGTGAAAAAATAAATTCAAGCAAATATTGAGAGAGAAAAAGAAAATAGAAATACAGTCAAACCTTTATATAACGCATGAAAACAAAAATGAGTTTACCAATATTTAACATGTTCTTTTTCTTTATTTTATCTGAATGGAATTTGAATTTTTTGCAAAGCGCCATAAAAAGGTTCTACTGTATTTAGCTTGGTTTGTTTTATTGTTATGTGTATTATTGAGAAAAAAAAGAAAAAAAGGAAATTAAAACTAAAGCAACAAATGGAATACATGCAAATACGTCTTTTTTTTTTGTTGTTTAAAGAAAAGGAAACAAAAAGTGTTTTTTTTTTGTATTTACAGGCAGAAATTCAAAGAAATATTTTATACTGGAATCGTTTTGTTGTTAGAAAACGTCTCGTTTTCAAGTTTTAGTAGAACTCTTCTAACTAATGCTACAAAGTCAGTTAACAGGATATTTTTAGTTAGTTTCTATATAGTTGTGGTTATTTTGCCAATAAGATCGGACCAGCCCATCAATGTCTGCTGTGATGCAGATCGTATTATGAATTTTCTTTACTATCGTTGATCCCCGCTCACTGACATTGATTGATTGTCCAGATTCTTTAGCTTAAAACTAACATACACATGTGGTTATACAAGTAGAACATGCAAATTATACATTACTGAAAATAATACTGTTGTAATACACAAAAGAAGAAAAAAATAATAATGGAAACAATACAATTTCGTTAGATCTCTATTTCTGTTGTTGTTGTTTTAAATTCGTTTTAGTTTATAACTAATTTACGATGGTGGTTATGTTCCATACAGTTGTTAATAATAATAATAAACGTGTTTTATTGTTTTATAAAAAGCGTGTACTTTTTTCTAAACGGGAAAATCTGAACTGATCTGAAGGGTTTTTATGGCTTTGGCCCCAGTCTAATTACAACGTTGTTACGTTCAACAAATGGGGGGGGGGCAAGTAAATTCGGTTTAAAGAAATATTCAACTGATGTGAGGAAACTTTTGAAGAAACCAAAGGGGTTTCAAAATCGTATTCCGGAGATCACCAGCGATATAATAGAATATTATTTTTTTAAGATTGGAGCCTAATTTAGAACATTTTCATAGGTTTATAGGACTAAGATGTGATCCCCATAATCTATATAATTTATTCCCTTTGAATTAAAAAAAACAGTCGATTGCAGTTAAAAATCTGAATACAGTGTGCTCTCTCCTTGGGGACACCTTTCTTAAACGGGCACCTCTCATAACCGGACCATTCCGCTTAAGTCCTCTTGTGTAATTCTCTCATATGCGGAGGACAAAATGTTCAGTCCCTTAGGTGTCCGCTTATGAGAGAGTACACTGTATTTTCAGAATACAAAACAAATTTAAATTGAAATTCATTAAATATTAAATAGAAATGTAAATATAAAAATAATTAATAAATTCATTTAATTAATATTTTTTTCTACGACCTTTTGGTTAATATTAATAAAAGTCGATTAATTAATTTCAAACAAAAAAAATATATTTAAATTTAATAAAACAAAATTATAGTGAAATTTAAACAAAAATGAATTCTTAAAAAATTTAAATTAAAATAATTGGAAATTTACGGTCAGACCCACAACGCCGAACGGAAACCGTCACTCTCTTTCGCATAAAAAAGCGACCCACTATCACTTGACTGAAATGCTTGCGTTTTCCTCCGTTCGCATAAATTGTATCTTTGTCGTTCTGGTGACCTTTAGTGAGTCGCATAAAAGAAAGAGTTAAAGAGGAAACTTTTTTTTCTTAAATTTAATTTTTTATAATTTTAATTTTTCTAAAAAAAAATTCAAATTTATTACATTTAAAATTTACATTTATGAAATAAAAACTAATTTAATCAAAAAAAATAAGCAAGGTAACAAAAGATTAAATTAGGACAAATAAATACAAATTCAACAAAAAAAATTTTTTTTAAGTAAAAATGATTTAAAATATTTTTATTAATTAAATAAAAATTTTATAAGAAAAAAATTAAGTTAACAAAAAACAAGTAAAAAATGAATAAACTCGGACAGGGTAAAAGAAATTAAATTTAACAAAAAAAAAATAAAATAAATTATTAATAATAATAATTTAGTATAAAAAATTGAATTGGCAAAAAAAAAATTATTTTTTTAATTTTAATTTTTTTTTTAACAAAATTTGCAAATTTAAATTAATTGAATTGATAAAATTATTATATAATATAAATCAATTTAAATAAAAAAAATTAATAAAAAAAAATTTAAGTTTACAAAAAACAACTAACAGAAGACTAAAATCGGACGGGCAAAAAAATGTAATACATTTTTAAATTAAATTTAACAGAAAAAATTTAAATAATTTAAAAAAAAAATTTAATAAAAACTTGAAGTAAAAAAAAATATAAAACATAATAAACAGGTGGAATTGACAAATTGGAAGTTTGTTAAATTTCTTTTAAAAAAAATTGCAAATTTAAATTAAATACAATAAAAAAAATTTAAGTTAACAAAAGACTAAACAAAATTAAATGCAAATTTAAAGTAAATATAACAAAATTTTAAATAATTTTAAAAAATGATTTTCAATAAAAATTTAGTAAATAAAAAATATAAATCGAATTGACAAAAAAAAAATAATTCTTTCAATTTGTCAATTCCACCTGTATATTTTTTTTTTATTTTAAATTTCTATTAAAAATATTTTTTTAAAATTATTTTAGTTTTGTCTGTTAAATTGAAAAGAATTAATTTATTTTTGTCAATTCGAACGATTATATTTTTTTTACTAACTTTTTATTTTTTTAATTTTTTTTAACAAAATTTGCAAGTTTGTATTAAATAAATAAAAAAATAAAAAAAAAAAAATAATTTTACAATAAAAAAACAAAAGAAATGACCAAAATGTAATGCAAATTTAAATTTAATTTAACAGACAAAACTAAAATAATTTAAAAAAAATAGTTTTAATAGAAATTTAAATTAAAAAAATATGAAATATTATTATATTTCATGATCGAATTTTTCTTTAACAAAATTTTGCAAATTTTCATATCTTTCTTTTTATCTTCCTATAAGAATAGAATTTCGCATTATTGACAAAAAAAAATAACTCGAAAATTTTTCAAATTCATTAAAATCTTATGACTTTTCTTGGGTTCTTTGGTTGGGTTAGACCACAAACACAGTTGTATTCAACAATGTTTTAAGATGATTGATAAATGTAAAAAAAAAATCCACAAATTACATTCACGGAATTCCAATAGAATCCATTGTAAGGCAGTTTCTAAAGTTTAAATCACGATTGGATTATATTTGCGACCTTGACTATGCCTAAATCGATTTAGAAACCAATTCTTTAGAAAAACTTGCCGCAGTACACATTGAATCGGTGTTGTGCTCTACTAACACAATCGTGTGTTATTTTCTGTGTTGTCAGCTATAAAAGTAAACAAGTGAATTGAAAATCCAGAAAGCCTTTATAACGACGGATAGGGCCGCCAAAAGAACAAACAAAGAAAATATGGAGAGGAAGTCCCGCCATGTCTGAATTAGCTTAACGCGCCTGGTGCACAGAATATTAAGGTAAAATTAAAAAAATTATGTGATTCCCAAATAAAATGTAAAAAACCATAATTTTAAACAGTTCAGATTTCCCTTTCAACTTGACTACTCTGAAACACTCAAAAAGAAATTAGTGGTTAGTGGCACTGTTGATTAATACTTTATCGTTTTGTTTTCTTTTTACAAAAGTGTATGAGCACATACACTGTAAATATATACAATTATATACTAATACATACACAACAATGAACATCAATTGTTAAACAAAAAAAAAAAAAGTAATTAAGTGAATTGTATTTATTAGATATTGCTGACGCGTGTAGTACTTACATTCCACATTATTAATACAAATTTTGTTTAGGAGGAAAGGAACAGTTTCAGATTTAGTTTAGTAGTATCGATCTGGTTAAATAGAGTCTAAACATTTTGTTTAAGTACAATTGTTATTGTTTACTGGTATTTGGTAAATTCGTTTAGTGTGAAGACTGTTAAGAGTTTCTCTGTAACGAATTGGATGGCATGCTGTTGTTATTTTTTTGTTTCCCCCAGTAGAGATAGGTAGGTGGAGAATGACGGAGTTGTGCTTTTTACAGAGATTTAGACAGATATATATATATACAGAGAGAGAGAGGGAGACATTGAGAGGGTTATGTTGTTATGTCCTTTGCGAAAGGCTCACATTGTCCACATATCCTTGTCCTGACGATCGCGCAACGATCTCTCATGTCATCTGTATTATCGTCGTTGTCGTCGTCTCGCTTGCGGTATCTTGTTTGTTTGTTTTCTTATTTCATTTGTTTAGTAATAATTTTGATTTGTTTTGTTTTTAATGATGATTTGCTACACTCTAACTACTACAAAATTAACTACGTGGGTTGTGTAAGGAGTAGTGGTTTGATGATGGAATTTTTATGTTTCATTAACTTTGTCAGTATCGATATGATCACTAAAAGAAAGATTGGTTTTTGAAAGAAAATAGAGTTAAGATTCGTTAGGATTTCGTTTTCTTTGAGTTTTTCTTTTTTTTTTTTGTTTTATATTTTTTTTTTTAGTGGTTATTAACATTTTATGGTAAATTCGTGATGCTGTTAGTTTCTTGGGTTTTTTTTCATTGTCGGGGGGGGGTTAATTTTTGTTTAACATTTGATTGCTAGTATTAGTTAGTACATGGGAAACAATAAAACACGTGTTATTATTATTATTATTTGGCTTTTTTTTTGTTTTTTTTGTGGAATTAAATTATATTATTACATATATTTCCATTTTTATTTATTTCATATACAACAGACAAAATTGTATTGCTTTGTTAGTTACTTGTAAAATTGAACCAAAAAAAAAAATACACTTGTAATATCATAGACAAATTCGTTAGTTTTTGTTAAATTCGCAATAATTAAAAAACAATCTACAGAAAAGAAATACAGAAAAAAATCACACAAAAAACATAACATTTATTTTGTGCAAATTTGTTTACTAAACAAAAATATCGAGAAAATTGGATTTATTTTTTATTTTAATCTCACAAAAAGTATTTCCAAGATTAAAATAATTATAGACCACCAGCAGCTGAGGCTAACGACTCTTGAATTGAAACCTTGTTGTACTACAGTGAAAAAAAAGCTTGTTGATTCCCTCATTCAAATTAAGTGTACCGAAAAAAAACCGATTCATTTTCTACAAATTTTCATGAGCTTAGTAAAAAAAAATCAGGTAATACCAGATTGAACCGGAAAACCGGGTTTTATGAAAAACCGATTAATTTTCTACAAATTTTCATGAGCTTAGTAAAAAATCAGGTAATACCAGATTGAACCGGAAAACGGGGTAATGATAAAAAAAAACGGTTCACTTTCTTCAGCTTTTGGTTTACATTTCATGATCTTAGTAAAAAAAATTCAGGCAATAACAGATTGAACCGAAAAAACCGGGTTTACAAAAAAACTGATTCATTTCGTGTGACATCTGGTTCACATACAAAAAAAGAAACAATTCAGTTGTTGCAGCTTTTGGTTTAGACTTTAAGATTAACTGAGCAAAATGGAAAAAGGCAATGCTAGATTGAGCCGGAAAACCGGGTTTTATGCAAAACCGATTAATTTTCTTCAACTTTTGGCTTATAATTCATGAGCTTAGTAAAAAAAAAATCAGGCAACAGATTGAACCGGAAAACCGGATTATTATGAAAAAAACCGGTTCATTTCATTCAACTTTTGGCTTATAATTCATGAAATCAGTAAAAAAATCAGGCAATACCAGATTGAACCGGAAACGGGGCAATGATAAAAAAAACGCGGTTCATTTTCTTCAGCTTTCGGATTATAATTCATGAGCTTAGTACAAAAAAAAAATACCAGATTGAATCTAAAAACCCAGTTTTACAAAAAACCCGATTCATTTCGTGTGACATCTGGTTCACATACAAAAAAAGAAACAATTCAGTTGTTGCAGCTTCTGGTTTAGACTTTAAGATTACCTGGGCAAAATGGAAAAAAGCAATGCTAGATTGACCCGGAAAACCGGGACAATTAAAAAACGCTTTCATCTGATTCACAAACAAAGTAATACCCGATTCATTTCTTGCAGCTGCTGGGCTGGACTTTAAAATTGTTAATAAAAAAAAATCGAACTTGAGAAAAATAGAAAAATAAAATCCATCAAATATATTTCATTTCCAATTTTCTTGATTTCATATGTGGTTAGTATTAATAAACAAACAAAAATATATAAAAAATATTGTGCATAACATTTATGACAAAGAGAAAAAGAAGAAACAAATAAAATTAAAAAAAAAAAATACACTCAGCAAAATTAAAGTGCAGTTGACGGCAAAATGTTGCATTAAAACATTTAGTTACAAACATTATTTTGCTTTAAACATTTACCAAGTAAATCATGTATTATTAGTACAATTACATACATACATACATAGATACATACATACGTATCGAAAGAAAGGTTACAAAAAAAAAAACAAGAGATTTACTTATGTATTAGTATATTAGCCATATGTAGAGGAAAATATCATTTAGTTAAGGACAGATCTGTGGTAAAAACAAGTTAGTATTAGATTTAGTTCAGAGTCGGGTGGTTATTGTGTCGGGGAGTGTTGGTGGTGTTAGTGGTGGTTGTGGTATTGGTGATACTGAAGATGATTGTGCTTGTGCTTGAGGTGGTGTTGGTGGTCGAGATATCGATTGCGTTGCCGTCGCTTGTGGTGGTACAATCGTAGATGTAGAGCTTGTCGCTGAGCATGTAGCATCACTATCAACGTCATGGATGACCTTCTGAATGTCATCATCAGAGCCGTCCTCGTCACCATCATTACCATTATCACTATCGCTGCGAACGGGTAGTTAACATAATGTTGTAATTCATTGATTGATTGATTGATTGTTTGGTGTACAATAAAAAAAATAATAGAAGAAACACAATTTTCAAATGGTTTCTTTTCTCTTACGTTTCTGTTTTGTTATGGTAGACCCTTAATTGACGTTTTTTTTTTACTTGGTGACATAGATAAAATATATATCTGTATATAACTTCACTAACTATACACACAACACATTATATTGTAGTTAAGTATGATAAACATTTAGAAAATTACATTTTCATTGTCGTTTTGTTGGTTTGTTTGTTTGTATACAGTGATGATGCTGATGATATTCCTGATTCCTGAATGTATGACTTTGAGCTGACCAGAGTGCCAAATTGTGGGCCAATTAAAAAAGTAGGGGGGGGGGGGGGGGGGTGGTTTGGGTTTGCAAAAAATAATCTGATTAAAAGATTCATACAAAGAAAGAGTTATTTAAAAAAAAAATGGCAAATGGTTACAAATTCTACAAGGACATCAATCCCCGATGCAAAATATTATCCGTAGAACATAGAAAGGAAACAAATGGTTTTCGGAAAATATTGGAAATAAATTGACTTATGCTGGTTGGTGTATCCGGGTCCCAACTGGTAGAGCCCCATAAGCTGCTTAATGTGGCCTAATCTTTAAATTATAAAGGGGGGGTTATTACATACGGTAATAACCTTATAATTGCGACTGGGCGATTTATTAAGACACTAAGGCCTAGAAGTCTCGCGAATGCGAGGCCTTCAGAAGACTTTCAAGGGATGGACGAGTTTGGAGACCATACGAGCAGTCCCCAGCGACAAATGCAGTCTACGTAAGTACGGTTTTCGAGACCGTAGGACGCAATTCCAAGTTTATGTAGGGCCTTTAAAGACCGGCACGAGTTTATAGACCCAAAGCCCCAAAAGTACTTACTGACAAGAGCTAGACGATTTTGGAAACCCTAAGGCTCATAAATGGACGACTTTACGAGTAAGAGAGTAATCTGTAAGCCATGCAAAACTTCTCCAGAAAAGTTTTAGCTCTTCGGAGCCGGCTTTGAATAGTAGAACTCGGTCAAGAAAAGTTACCCATATGTTCCTTTATGGAATGTTCAGGGAAATAAGTATGGTCCATATATCCTGAACGAAAAATGCCCAGCCTTAGTGAGGATTGATGATTTGAGAGTTAATGGACTGTACACATTTGTTGACCCAGAAGAAATAAAATAAAAATAAAATGAAATAAAATAAAGTAAAATAAAATAAAATAAAATAAAATAAAATAAAATAAAATAAAATAAAATAAAATAAAATAAAATAAAATAAAATAAAATAAAATAAAAAAAAAATAAAATGAAATGAAATAAAATAAAATAAAATAAAATAAAATAAAATATAATAAAATAAAATAAAATAAAATAAAATAAAATAAAATAAAAATAAAACTAAAACAATAAACTAAAATAATAAAAATAAAATAAAATAAAATAAAATAAAATAAAATAAAATAAAATAAAGTAAAGTAAAATTAAATAAAATAAAAAATAAAATAAAATAAAATAAAATTGTTAATGCTGCACATAAGCCATATTAAGGAAAGTTGTTGTACGGTTACGCGATATTATGAAATAGGGTAGGTTAAGTGTACGCCCATTATGCGTGGTGGAAGAGAATAGAGAACAAGTCTCAGGGGGGTAAAAGGACTGACTGCTCACAACTTTTAAAGAGAAAAAAAATGAAATGAAACAAAAACATATAAAAAAAAAATAAAAAAAAAAAAAAATAAAAAAAAAAAAAAATAAAAAAAAAAAATGAAAAAACAAATAAAATAAATAAAAAAAAAAAAAAAAATAGAAAAATAAATAAAATAAATAAAAAACAACAAAAATAAATAAATAAAATAAAAAAAAAATAAACAAATAAAAAAACAACAAAATTATAATTAAATTAAAATCTCAATAAATTACAACTATGTACAATCATGAATCGATGATTCATTTTAATCAGATTAGTTTGCATTCAACGGTAAGGATCGATTCTAAGACGAAGGCTAACGTTATTTTCATTACGATTCCAAATCAATTGATTTTGTAATGTTTAATAGCTGAATTTCTTCTAATGGATACATATATTTTTTAATAAACATTATTGATTATCATTAAACAAACATTTGTGTTTAATTAACTGTTCATTTCGGAAGACTTGGGAATGTTCCAAATCAATTACTGTTTAATTGGCCCACATTTTCTTTCTGCATACATATTAAAATACATTTAGATCCACATATATATATATTCTCTGTACAACATCTATATGAAAAATATGTTCAAGTCGCATTTGCTTTCGCTTTTGAGGTTACCCAGCAAACATTTTCGATCGCCTGAGATTCCTCCACGAATCGCCAGGAAGATGTCACAGATCGCGGCGATGGACATCTGAGAAGTGTTGGCGAATCGCCGTTGTGAGCAGTTGGCTCTGTGATGCGATTCGCCATGAAGAATCTCAGACGATGCACATAGTAGCATTGCAAGCGAATCTTCCCAGAGCATTGCAAGCGAATCACCCCAGAGCATTGCAAGCGACTCCCCACAGCGATTTGAATGCAAATCGCCACCTCTGAAATACTAAGATAGGACGACGGAAATTTTTTACATTAACTAGTATAATTTATTAAAGAAACTTTAAAAACAAAAATTAGAAATTCAAAAAAACACACCCGACACTTTGTAATTTCAGAGATGAACTAACAAACATTGTAAATTTCACATGGTATGTCAACTTTGATTTTACAGTTATATTCTCTTCACAACAAGCAAAAAAAAAATAAACAAAAATATATCGAATGTTCTTTTAAACAACTTCCAAATGTTGTCAGGAAGATTGTGTGTATTTCTCTAGGATTGCGAAACCATTGCTATGATGATGAAGAGGCGATTCATCGCTAAACAATTGTCATGTAGCATTGCTAACAATTCGCGGCAGCGATTAATCTTCCCAACGACTTTAAAATGTACTTTGGACGATTTAGGTATTATTTTTTCGATCGTTTATTAATCCCCCAGATGATGTATAGGCGAACCAACTTCAAAGGATCTCTAGGGCGAATCGCTAAAACTTCGCTTAGGCAATGGTTCGCCTCAGAATCTTCCAATTGTTTGCTGGGTATGTTTATGGTTTGTTGCGTGGGTGTGTGTGTGTGCTTTTTTTTTTTTGGTTGGTTTGTATGATTATACTAACATTTTAAATATCAGCTTCATATATAAAATGTAGAAGGTAAAAATGTCATCGAAAAATATGTTTTATTACGAATTTCCTGGTTTGTTTTTTGTCTCTCTCTGTTGGTTGTATAAATTTGTGGCTGTGTGTGTGTGTGTCTGAGTGTGTGTGGGATTATTTTAAGTGTTGCCCTCTCACTTCCGTTTCCTGCATTTTTTTTTTTTTGTTTTTAGTACTAATGAGTTAAGACCTGCTTTGTCTGGATTGTTTGTTGGTCAGTTTGCTCTGGCCCTTGTTGCGTGGGGTGGCTTCCTAAACTTCCTTTACGGGACTGCACAAGACATACGGTGGACTGCGTGTGCTCGTTGTGGCCGTAGTCGGAGAATTTTCTGTGGTAGTGGTAGCAGTTGTCGTGCAAGTCGTTGGCGTCGTTACTGTTGTCCCAGTCGTCATCGTGTTGTAATCATAATTGTTATCAGTGATATTAGTGGGTGTTGTTGCCGACGACGAGTCATTGGACGACTTATCGAATTTTCCTAATAGCAAAGGACTAATATGGATTATTTTACTGGGTCTGCGTCCGGTTACCAAAAGGCTGCAAGGCACACAATCAAATAAAATACAATATGGAGAGAGAGAGACAGAGATAGTGAGAGAGAGAGTGTGGTGGGGTAAGAGAGCGAACACACACGAACACACAATTCCCGGCCAAGTCGTTCACAACGAGAGTAGGAGATTTTTAACAATAACCCAAAGGAAGACACAAAGAAGAAATAACAAAATAGAGAAAGAAAGAAAACGCAATAGGTTAAACAACAGAACATTTATTAAAAGGAGTCTGGAGTTTATTAGAACTAGAAGTAAAGTTTCATAATAATTTAAAAAAAAAAATACAAGTTTCAAAAGAATATAAAAAGTAAGAAAGAAGAAGAAGATCTGATACACAAGGCACAAGAGATCTCATTCGTCCATAAATGATTCGATATGCTGTTCAATGGGTGTAAGAAGGAAAAGGGGTGAGTCCAAAGGGGTGTTTTGAAAAAAAATGGAAATTACCAAAGAAAAAAATCAAACTATAAATATTCAAAGAGAAGAGAGAGAGAGAGAAACGTGTGTACAAAAACTCAGATCAAATCAGTGTGTGTGTGTGTGTGTGGTGGGGTGGGGTGTAGAGAAAACGAATACTTGTGTTTTGGGGGATAAGTAGTTCAATAGCGACTTTCAATTTTGTGTCTAACGTATTTATTTTCAATTAAAGCCACCAAATCAAACCGGATAATCAATCGTTGGATAGGGGGTTTTTGTGTTTGTGATGTTTGTTCTTCGTGGCGTATGATAAATGTGTGACTATCATCTTTATCACTCATACGCCCGGAGTTTTTTTAGATGAATCCAGATCTCATACCGCTCTAGTTGGAGTATTTGTGTGGGTGAGTCTCAGTGGGTGTTTCTTGTTGTTTGGTGTGGGTGAGTGTGTGTGGGTGGGTGGATGTTAGCTTTTTTTTAATTTGTTTGGAGTTTCTTAATGTTTTCGCACTTGTTGTATGTGTGATTTCATCGCAATGGTACGCATAGCAACTGTTCACAAATGCATCGATGATCAATCTTTTGCCGCAAATGCTTAAAGCAAAAATTGGTAATATTGTTTTTTTTTTTGCCAATCTGATGTTTTCTGTATCTCAGAAGTTTTCGTTTCTTTTTCTAATTTTCAATTTATTTTTGTATACAGCGAACAATTCGTACCGCCACGTGTCCACAAGGCATTACAATTCTTTCAATTCCAATTAGTTTAAATTTTTATTCGGACACATACCTAACGCAGAAATAGAAAAATAGAAGTATTTTGAAAATAGTTTGCTTAGAAATATTTTTTATATAAAAAAAACACACACACAAGCGGGCAATTCGTCTGAACCGTATATGTTTATCCAGGTGAGCGTTCCAATGTGTCGTAGACTGGTTAGGGGGCGGACATGACTGTTAGAGTGGGCGGGGAAGCATAATGTTCATCTTATCGTACAGATATGATGTCCACCATGAATTGCTTTCCAAAATGTCATTAGAGGGGGAACGTGATTGTTAGAGGGGAAGCATAATTGTCGATTTATCATATTGTATGTCCACCATGGCGTACTTCAATCCAATCTTTAATTGAAATTATAACTTTCTTCTTATCCTACATGTGTATCCACCACCATGGAGTGCGTTCCATAATAACTTTGGAAGGTTAGAGAGCGTAAGTTCTTGTTAGGGGGGGGGAATAATATTTTCTGGAAGGAAATCGGGATATTGGGATTCGTGCTGAAATGTCTTATCATTTGAGTGTCCATAAGTATTTATTGTAAAATGTTAACCAGGGCACAACCAGAATTTAGCTCCCAAAAATAATCGCTTAGAGCTAAGCGATGTCAGACTGTAGAATAAAATACATGGATTTTAAAAAACCCGTATTGATTAGTTCTGTTCAAGAAACCTCAAACCTAATGCCTCAATATACGAAATTGACGTTCTTTATGAACTTTGTTGGTGTAGAGCAGCCGACTTTATAAAATCCCCGGTTTATTGGTACACTGCGTGAAACATCATTGTTTATGAGAAAATAAACAACAATGTTGTTAAAAGCTCTGATTAATTGAAAATTTTGGTGTTAAACCGAATAACCGATTTTAAAAAAAATTTAAAAATTGTTCTTTTAAAAGCCCTCTAATTCAAATTTCAGGTTTATATATGTGTTTGGTATTAGAACCGAATAACCGGTTAGTAATAAAGACGATTTACCGGTTCAAAAACTAAATTTATATTTTATTAATATTTTAAGCATCAAACTCGAATAACCGGTTAATATTAAAACCGATTCGCCCATTTCAAAACAAATAAAAAACTGGTATTGCTAAAAAACCCTCTCAATTATCTAATTCAAATTTGAATTTTATTTAAATTTTTGGCATAAAAACCGAATAACCGGTTAATATTAAAACCGATTCGCCCATTTCAAAACATATAAAAAAACTGGTATTGCTAAAAACCCTCTCAATTATCTAATTCAAATTTGATTTTTATTTAGCCGAATAACCGGTTAGTATAAAACCGATTTAAAAAAATGGTTACAATAAAAACCTTGTACTAATTTTTAAAAAAAAAATGGATTGCTTAATGCCCTCTCAGTTATCTAATTCAAAAACCGAAGAACCGGTTAGTAATAAAACCGATGCACCATTCCAAAAACTAAAAAATTGATTTCTTAAGGCCCTCTCAATCGTCTAATTCAAATTTTGGCATTATTTAAATTACTAGCATAAAAACCGAATAACCGGTTAGTATAAAAACCTAGTACTAATTAAAAAAAATAAAAAAATGTCCTCACAATTATCTCATTCAAATTTTGGCTTTATTTAAATTACTAGCATAAAAACCGAATAACCGGTTAGTATAAAAACCTAGTACTAATTGTAAAAAATGGATTTCTTCAAGCCCTCTCAATCGTCTAATTCAAACTTTGGCTTTATTTAAATTACTAGCATAAAAACCGAATAACCGGTTAGAATAAAAACCTAGTATTAATTCTAAAAAATGGATTTCTTCAAGCCCTCTAAATCGTCTAATTAAAATTTTGGCTTTATTTAAATTACTAGCATAAAAACCGAATAACCGGTTAGTATAAAAACCTAGTACTAATTAAAAAAAATAAAAAAAATTTCCTCTCAATTATCTAATTAAAATTTTGGCTTAATTTAAATTACTTGCATAAAAACCGAATAACCGGTTAGTATAAAAACCTAGTAGTAATTAAAAAAAATGTCCTCACAATTATCTAATTCAAACTTTGGTTTTATTTAAAATATTGGCATAAAAACCGATTACCTGGTTAGTATTAAAACCGATTTCTAAAAACCCTCTCAATTACCTAATTCAAATTTTAATTTTATTTATATTTTTGGCAAAAACCCGAATATCAGGTTAGTATAAAACCGATTTAAAAAAAGACTTTTAAAGTCCTGTCAATTATTTTATTAAAAATTTTGGTTGTTTGTATAATTTTTAGCATTAAAACCGAATAACCGGGTAGTATTAAAAGCGTTTAACCGATCTAAACAATGTAGAAACGAAATATTTCCAAATCTAATTCAAATGTTAGCTTTATTGACATTTTTTGAACTATTTTGTGTTTGCTGAAACATTCAAATCAAACGGGGTTTGAAAAATCCGGGTTTTCCTTTACAGTGAAAGTTGGCATAAAATACGGGATAATTTGATTTTGCAAATCCGAAATGAATTATCAAATTATACATTCGACGGTTTATTAAATGATCCGCCAGACATGGTTGATTGGAAATAAACCGGTTAAAAAAGAAAAATCTGCGAAAATTTCTGAGTGGACGGTTTATTAATAATTTTTTTAAATTCCAAAATAAATATCCCTTGTTTTCTTTTATTCAAATGCAGGTGCGTATACACGATTGGATAAGAAACCTCTAATATCAGATTTCAGATCGAACGATTCGTTAGGTGAACGGGAACAACGGTTTAAAAAAAATCGGAAGCAAAAACCCTATTGGAACAACCATTGAACTGGAAACCCGGATGATAAAAACAAAATCTCGTTTATAGAAAAAAAAAAAAAACGTTTAATAAAAAACCTTAATTTCTTCTCGTATAATCCTTGTTACTAAAATCATCTGTACCCTACAGAAAACATCAAATTGGCAAACTCACTCTAAAGAACGAGGGGGGGGACGATGACAAATGCATTAGTAAAATACAGAACAAAGTAAACACATTTCAAAAAGACATACGCAAAAAAAAAATGGACAGTTACAAATTCAAAAGGACATTCACATTATAAGGACAGAGAAATGGACAGATTCTCAAGTAAGTTGTTACTTAAAAATAAGCTTAAATGTAATAAACCCTTTACCCGGCGGAGTAAAGCATAAATACTTAAAAGCTATGTTAATTTTTGTTTATTTTATTTTTGACTTTGTTAATACTTTTTGGTTAATTGTTTTTTCTTTTTTCGTAAACAAAAATATAATGATTCAAAAGCTTAAAAAAAAAATATTGGAAAAGCAAAAAACTAACTTTTATTTTGCTAGGGAGGGGGGTGAGTAGTAAGTAAGTAGGCAATGAATTCGCATTTTAAAATTATTCAACTAAACTACATTGAATGAAATTATAATGTATGACCTTTTAACCCCAAAAACAAATTGTAATTGTTTTCATAACAGGAAAATGGTGAAATTGTCAACCAAACCATGCAATAATTGATTAGTAAGAAGGACAAAAAAAAACTTGAACCATAGGTGGTATTTTGAAAGTAGACTTTCATATAAGTTTATGATAGAGAACTCAATATATGTTTTAAGAAATATCATAGAGAGGTGATAGATAAAAATACGTGTGAGTAGAGAAAGGTAAACGTGAGGATAGAAAAAGAATGGGAAAAATTGTTGAATAACTCACCCGCTTAATTCTAGCATCGAACCACGACGGACATTGCGACGATGACTGGCGGTGACTGGAAAGGGGCCCGCATGACCCGAATCACCAATGCCCGAGCCAGTGGCCGAGCCGGATGAAATCGATTGTGAACGTTTGTCCAGCCGTGGATTGTAGGGCATTGAAGGCACAACCACCATTTGGCTGAGAACAGCCGCCAAGGCGGGATCGGAGCCGCGGGCCGACGATGCATCGGGTAGGCCGCCCTCAACGCCACCAACAATGATGCCACCCACACCGCTTCGGGAACCGGAACTTTCACGACGGAACAGACCTATGACGGACTTGGGCTGTTTAGGTTTGTTTATACCACCTGATATACAGTTTGTTGTTTGTCAAAAAGGATATGTTTGGGATGGGTGGTGTTAAGTGATTTTTATTTTGTTTTTGTTTTATTTTTTTTTGGATTTGTCGTGCATGTTATCGAATGCATAATGTAATGATGGTGGTGGTGATTTAGTTGGTGTTTTTGTTGTTGTTTATTTTTTAAATTGTTTTTGTTATTCAAACAAACACATTCATTCACATCATATCACAGTTGGGTGGGTGGGGTGGTTTTTTTTTTTTCAAGGAGTTTCCGAAATATTGTGTGTATGTGTTCAGTTTTCATATTTATATATATAGAGAGAAAGAGAAAGATAGACAGTACAGCACATCAGTTGAAAAGTTATTAAACAAAACAAAAAATATATGTTTTATATATGTTATAAAATATAAATACAATTTGTATAATAAAGGAGGGGGGTGGTGGTAGACAAATTGGATGGGAAAAATTACAATAAACAAAACCAAAACTGAAATTATTAAATATCAATAAATATTGTTGGTTAAGTAATCAATAAGGAAATCTTAAAAATGATTCTACCCATTGAAAAAAGAACAAAAATTAAATGAATAAATTTGCAATAATATATAACATTTTTTTGTGTTTGGTAAATACAAAATAACTAACTATAAATCAAAATTTAATTTAGAAAATGAATAGATATGAATTAAATAAAAAGCAAACTGCTGAGAAATCAATTGTTTAAAAAAATAAATCATTCAGAAACTAATTATTTAAAAAAAAGAAATTAAAAAAATTTGGTAAATGTTAATAATAGAATTTTTTTTAATTTATTATTTTTTCATTTAAGTACTATTTAGATTAAAATTTAGTTTATTATTTTTTATTCAACTAAAATATTTTTTTTTTTAAATTATTTTTATGGTTTTATCTTCGAACTTCAGGTGAATGTTAATAAAACTCGAGCTCGAGGTCTGATGTTTTTTTTTTTAATTTTTTTAGATTTACTTTCCCAATATTTCGCAGTTCTTTGAATTAAAGGGGATTAATATATAAATGGAGTGGAAGCAAATTCTTAAACAACCAATGCAATGAATTTGTCTGAACTCAATTTAAAGAATTGCGAAATATTGGGAACATAAATATACAAAACTTAAAAAAACCATTAACCTCGAGCTCGAGTTTCATTATAATTTACCTGAAGTTCGAAGATAAAACCATAAAAATAATTTAAAAAAAAAATGTTTGAATTGAATAAAAAAAGTAATCTAAATTTAAATAATAAGAAATAATTAAAAGAAAAATAATTAACATTTACCAAAATTTACCCTAAAGTTCGAAGATAAAACCATAAAAATAATTTTAAAAAAAAGTTTCAATTGAATAAAAAATAATAATCTAATTTTAAATAATAAGAAATAAATTAAAAGAAAAATAATAAACTAAAAATAATTCTATATCAAAAATAAAAATTGACAATTAAATAAAACAGATTTTAAAAATCAACTAATTTCAAAAACTTAATTTTTATAAATAGTAGAAAACAATTAAAAGCAATGAAAATAATTTAAAAAATAAATACATTTCTAAAAACAGAAATGTTAATGATCAGAATAATACACTATAAAAAATATTTTTGATAAATAAATTCAGGTTAAAACTAAATTTAAATATATTAAAACAAACAATGTAAAAAATATGTTGGAGAAATAAATAAATTAAAAAAAAAAAATAACTAAGAGAAAACTAATTAAAAGCACCAAATGACCAATTAAAAAAAAATCAAAATAAAATTAATTAAAATTAAAATAAAAAAATACGAGAAAACTAATTAAAAACATAAAATGACTAATTACAAAAAAAAAATCAAAATAACTAGTCAAATAAAACAAGTTTAAAGAAAAATACACTGATTAATAAAATAAAAATAATAACTTAAAAAATGCATAGTCTAAGAAAAAGACATTAAAATAATAACAAATAATAATTCAAACAAATAAAATATTTATTACAACAAACAACTAAATTTAAAAAAAAAAATAAGTGGCAATACATAAAAAAATAATTTAAAAAAAATATAAAAAAATAATTTAAAAAAAATATAAAAAATAAATTTAAACCGTAAATTAAATAAATAAAATATGTTGAAAAGTAAATTACAAAAAAATGAAATCAGATTTCCAAAAAAAAACTAACTTAATTAAAAAAAGTTTATTTATCTTTTTGTTTCAAATGCAATCTTTTTAGATTAATTATTTAACATCTTTTTTGATCATTTTTTTTTTTCAAAATATTTGACTTTAAACACTCTAGGGCCCAACATTTTGGAATGCATTTTAGGGATTCCCCGAATTACTAACTAGCGAACGAAAAGTTCTATGAACATAGACCGATATTGAGCACTACAATGTACTCTAAGTTTCATAAGCGGACACCTTCGCATAAACGCAATATTTTTTTCTCAGCTCCAGTCCGCTTTAGCGTTATTATGTCCTTCGGACTAATTTACAAAACCGGGTAAGACCATTAAACATTTTTCAGCGGCTGTTTTCCACCTCGTAAATGTTGGCGACTTTACGAGTAAGAGAGCAATGTCTAAGCCATGTAAAACTTCTCTAGAAAAGCATTAGCAGTTCGGAGCCGGTCAGTGAGTATACAAATTATATCGCGCACATCTCACTGATTCGAGAGAAGTTCCCCGTCTATTCCTTCATGGAATGTTAAGGGAAATAAGTAAGTTAGGTGTCCCCTTAAGAGAGAGTACACTGCAGATAGGTTAATAGCGGATATATTGGCGTTTGATAGATTATTTTGTTTTTGTTTTTAAATGCGTAATATTAATAGTAAAAAAAAAATAAACTACAAAAACAATTAGTTCATTAAATCAAATTAAATATTAATAAAAATATTACTTAAAAAAACGAATAAAAAAATCATAAATAAGAGAATAATAAAACTGAGAAGTTGGTACAAATAAATGCTTATTTAAGTGCCTTAGACAAGTCAGTTTTTAAATAAAATAATACCAAAATTATTTACAATACATATGAGATGGAAAAAAAACGCACATGTTATATTTACAAATGTATTCAATGTTCGAAGAAATATTTAAAAAAAAAAATGTACTCAAATTGTAATTTGTTGACCAGTCTAATTTTCACGGTGAACTGGGCTTCCTTAACGATTTCGAGTCAGCGATGACTTCAATCGGAAAGCATGGGTGCAGTTATGACAAAGAAACAGAACCTGGTTCCCCTTTCAAAACAAAAGCACCCAAAAAGATACAATTCACAAACTCCCGCCCCTCTATCTGACTTTAACCTGAGGGAACTCAATGTAAAGTCCTGTTATAGGTGGCGCTAGTGAATTGTATTATAAGGGTGCAGTCCACATTACATGTGGAAGCTATGGCGTTTTTGGCAATTGGACGGATGGACTCAAAAGCTAAATGCATGTAAATTTTCAATTGTTTACAAATTTGCTATTCAGGAATAATTTCGAAATCATTTTTTTGATTTTAATAAATTTAATTCTTCTTCTGAAGTTATATTGCTTAGAATAATTTGGTTGGATTTTTTTTATATTTTATTAATATCTATATAAACTTAACTATTTCAAAGAAAGAAAAAAAATGAGGCCCGAAAAAATGTTTTTACTTTCTTCGGGTTGTGGGTTTAATTTTTTTCCCATATGGTATGATCGTATATTATTGGGAATTATGACTACAGTGTTATTAAGCGTTTTGTTTTTGGTCGGCCTCATTCAAATCGCAGGAACAGAGTTTTGTGGAGTTTTTTTTGGGAAGTTTCGGCAGAGAGGTCATTCAGTTTATGGACTAAAATTTTAAACTGAAAATATTGGAAAGACTCATATGTACCAGACTGCAAAAGGAAAGCAATGTAAGCTATGGCAACCCTGGAAGAAGAATGGGAAACATGAAGGTGCTGCAACCAAATCGATATGCAGCACTCAGCTGGAGCCTGATTTTAAACATTCCTTGTTTTTAGTGAGTATTATGACTTAGGCTGTTATGTGACCACAGATATAAAGGGTGTTTTTTTATTGGGGTATAGAACTTTATGTTGGCATCACTTTTTTAACTGGCGGCCATTTTGTCAGCTGTCAAGTGATTAATATTTAGTTTGGTTTGCCATTTCATCATGAACAGGTTGACAAAAGAACAACGCTTGCAAATCGTGCAAATTTATTTCGAAAGTAATGGTTCAGTTCGCGAAGTTCACCGCAAGCTCCGTCCATTTTATGCCATTACATCCACAAAAACTGACTGTTTGGTGTGCTCTATGGGCTGGTGGAGTCATTGGGCCATACTTCTTCCGAAATAATGCTGGAGAGTCAGTTACCGTTAATGGAGACCGGTATAGAGCCATGATAACCGACTATTTTGTTTCCGAATTGGATGGCATGAATGTGGATGAGTTGTGGTTCCAACAAGTGGTTGAAAATTGGACCTGTAGAATTGGCTTTATTCGAGCCAGCCGCGGCTGCCACATGCCCGAAATCATATTTAAACATTAATGGCATAAAATTATCCTTCCAATAAAGCCAAATTGATGGACATTAAAACGATTTTCTTGTGTTTTATTTCAATTCGAAGTTCTATACCTCAATAAAAAACACCCTTTACTATTTTGCCAGCATTTGTCTCATTCCAATGATCCTGCTGTGGATCAGCTAAAGGTTTACTCCAGTATCTGTTTATGGGTTGTCTGCATTGGGTTGTCAGTTTCCATTGCATCAGAGTCTAAGTGTGGAGTCTGATTACAAAGACTTACACTTGAAATCCTTTCTATACAAATTCACATTTATAAATGGAAATCTATATTTTAGAATTATTTTATGGGAATCCGCCATCTGTTCTTTTTCAAAAATATGCTTAATATAAATCTCATCTGCAAGTCCGAACTCCACAAAACACTGTGCTGATAATAAGTCTTCAACGGACAAGAAATTAAAATAATTTAATTTTAAAATGTATGAGATGTAATAGCTAAATATGATTTTTTTTCTACTAACTAATTGATGCAAGGCATTCTGTTTAGTTTCCTTAATCTAAGTACATATGTAAACTCTGTATATCTGTATGTATTTATGGATAATATTCAAATATATGTATACTTTACCTAAGAATGTAGCACTTGGTGAATTGTAGGCTAAGTATTCCTTATTCGATGCCCAGGCGGGGAATTCATTTTGTTGCACCGCATCCGATATCTCATCACCCTGACGCTTCCAGGGCAATTGCGATTCGGTGGCCGTTGGTGTGGCCACCCGTCTCTCACCATCGGAGTCACGTGACAGATTGCGATCCTCTTCGGGTATGGCACTCTCTGCTACTGGTTTGGAGGGTGCGCGAATGAAAATCAAGAATAGAACACACAAAAAATTAGTTAAGCACTTGAGGTTTGGAGAACATTTGAGAGGTGGGGGCCAAAGGACGGGAGGAAAGCATGTATGCAAACAACATAAAGCTAACATAAAACATAGTCTCATCCAACTTAAAATTGGTGTGTAGAAAATAAAAAATGTTTTTGTTTTTTTTCTTTTAAATCCGAGAAGTGGGAACATGCAAGTTAAGACGAGGGGCCGGGTGGGTGTGGCTAAAACAAAATAAATAAATGTAACTTAAAACTACGATGCTTTATTTTATGTGTGAGATTATAACGTTGTCGGTGTGGTGGAAGAATATGTGATTATGATTTGAATTTATGATAATAGGAGAATATAATAAATTAGTGGGACACTTTGTGTTTTATAAGGGAAACATCTTTAACTATGTCGTTGAAATGAGTGAAAGAAAGCACATTGGAACCTCCCATTGAGTTATGTAACTGGAGATAAATCAAGAACATTTCAAACGCAGATAAATAATAACCTCATGATATCTTCATAGCCACAGGATACGGATTTGGAAAATGTTGTTGTTGCTGATATTGTTTTTCTTGATAAACAAAATTAAAAATTAAAAAAAAACCGGTTATACCGGTTACCTCATGATATCCTCATAGTCACAGGATACGGATTTGGGAAATGTTGTTGTTGCTGATATTGTTCTTCTTGATAAACAAAATTAAAAACCGAATTCCGGTTATAATATCGTCGCATTGTATTCAAAGGTCTTACTAACTGAATTAAAAAATCAAAAAAAAACATAATTAAAACGTCGTAGTCGGCTTTGGACGGCCGTGGTGTGGAAGGTTCGCGTGCGATTATCATACCGCCGAACGCTGGTTCGAAACCTGATAAGAACATCAAATATTTTTCAGCGACTGCTTCTACCTCGTACATGCTGGCAACTTTACGAGTAAGAGAGTCATGTCTAAGCCATGTAAAAAACTTCTCAAGAAAAGCACTTCTCTAGAAAAGTGAGTATTGAAATTATATCGTGCCCAGCTCACTGACAGAAGTTCCCCGACAGTTTCTTCAAGGGAAATGGCCAGTGAGATAACTACAAGACTTTTATAACCTTTCAAAAGCTCAACAGAAATATTTGCTCAACCTTATAGGAATATATTTTCCAGCTTCAACCACAATCCATAGAAGTTTTATGCAAGCATTCGTATTTTCCCGAGCAGGGGATATATCAAAATACAGGGTTTCTCCATCAAGAAGTGTTATTTTGAATCAACCGGTATTTCGGTAGCTGTCCCTTTTGAAGCTTTTATTCTTTCAAGTAGAAACTATGAAAATGGAACGATAGACGCTTCAACAATGCATTGAAATTATTAAAACTCACTACAAAAATGGTGAACATCTTGCAGTCACAGTTCGCAAAACTAAAAAGTTTCCAGACTGTGTTATATCTCGTAGAGGTGATCACAATTGGCCACCGCGATCTTGTGATTTAAGACCTTGCGACTTCTTCCTTTGGGGCCATGTGAAAGATAACGTCTACGCCAACAGCCCAGCGTCGATTCAAGACCTCAAAGATAGATAGAATTCGTGAGGCTATCGAGGACATACGGCAGCAACTTTGCGATTTGGATATGGGCCTGTAAGTGTGGTCCTGTTGGCCATTTGGCTGATGTTGTTTTTCATTTATAACGGCATAACTTCCTCTTTATTATGAAATAAACATTCGATTGTTTATCTGGAAAAATTCCATTTTTCTTTAAATACCAAATAATACGATTTGATTATTTCTGCTTATGGGGTAAAGTATTTTTGAAAATTTGGAAGAGGTTTATAAGTTTTGCAATTTTCTTTGCTCGTTTAGCTTGGACAAATACATTTTTTTTTAAATTTTTTTATAAAACGCGAATGAAATGTTAGCAAACTATTAAAAATTGCATAAAAGTGTAAAAAACCAATGATGCCGTTTTAAAGCTAGAAAAAATCTAAGTGATTTTTTTGGACACCCTACTGTACAGTGTATAACATGGACAAGGTCCTGCGTAATATGTAAAGTAGCTTTGACTGGGGACGCCATATCAAAAGATTGACCGACATGGTGTTTCTTTCTGTTCCAGCTGATTTAGTTCAAGGTGGTCAGTTGCATGGACAGTTCTTAATGCTTTTTTCCATACTATGAGTTATGTTTTGTGTCAATTATCAAACCAGACATAAAGTTTCTGCCCAAGGATTGAGTAGTCTTTAAAAGAGATTTTGTTCGCAGTGAGTTCTTAATTTTCCCATCAAGCTACTTTTTAAGGATCCTTCCTCATCTCATGTTGACTGTCAACAGATTTTTCACGGTAAGATGGACATGGCAGCATGAAATAATATTTAAAAAACAAATGTTTTCTTAAATTTTCAAAAACCAAACCAAAAATCCACTTTCAGGTATTCGACATGTAGAGACAAATTCACATAACCACTCCATTCTATAGTTAAACTGTTTAAAAATATTTCCAACAAAATGCCAACTGTTTACTGCCGTGTCAAAAATGCATTGCAGGACATGCAGGCGCTTGATTTACTGACAATGGAGGTTCCGCTAAACTCGTACACTTTTCAAATCTCTAAAGAAAATATTTACAAATCTCATGTCGGACAATGTTATAATCTCAATAAAATATTCAACAAAAAAAACACAACTCAACAAATACAAAACAAATTGTGCTTAAAAACAAATGCCATACAAAATTATTTAAAAAAAAAAAGAGTAATTGTAACCAAAACAATTCAACTTAAAACTAAAAATTGTAACGAATCAATCAATCAATTGGTAGTAAAAAAATCATGCACAAAAATGCCATGCTTTTCTTTCAACAAAAAAAAAAAACAAGAAAATATGTTTTCTTCGTTTTCATCTTAATGGCTGAAAATAATGACAAGAAAATATACAGAGAGAGAGATTGAGAACAAAAATAAAAACAATAATCCGAAAACGCTTCGGACGAGAAAAATTATACAGGGAAACTATAAATAAATAAATGAAAGTACATACGTATATTATGTATAATGAACACGGTTGCGGTTGGTCAACGCAAAAAAAAACACACTCTCTAAATGAGGCTGGAGCATTTCTACTAACCAAACTGGGAAACGGCTAGTCAAGGGCAACAATATAAAAGGAATATTTTAAAACTTTAAAAATGAATATTTTTTTTTGACAAAGAATCAATTGGATCGATTTAACTGTAATAAACTCCCTTAATATATTTGGAACGTCCCTCGTTAACCCTTGTAAACCTTTTTCCAGTTTGGATGGTAATAATGGCAATTTATTTGTAATGGGCATACGAATGAAAACGAACATCGGTCATGTATAAGCAGCCTACAAACAAACTACAGTATAATGGCGATATTATATTTTGTATCTCTTCCTTTTTCAATTTCATGTGAATATATTTAAATTTCAATGTTAATGATATGCATGAAGGGTGGATTTGGAAAATGTTATCATTCATTCATCTAAATGGCGGGAATTGTTTGGCACATATTTTTTTTTTTTTTTTTACTCTATAATAGAAATATTAACTAGACGTTACGTTAAAGAAATCTATTCGATTCTTATTTACACTCAATTATTTGGCAGTTTCTGAAGGTGAATTCAATGGAATAACTAAAACAAACAAAAAATATTTAATAAATAGTTGGTATGACATTATAAGCTCTTTCGATAAACTTTTTAATTGAATTAAACACAAGAAAAAATTCTGCATGATTGTTACGCAAGATTTTATTGTTCTGGATCTTTTACCGCTGCAAGTTCGTGAAACGAAATCCAAGTTAAATATTTTCGACACAGTGAATTTGTTAATTTAATATATTTATTAATTTATTTGAAAAAAAAAATGTTCAATTAAACCAATAAATTTTTTTAATTCATTTAATTAATACTTTAGATCATTTAATTAATATTTTAATTAATTAAATTATTTTTTAATTAGTTCAATCAATAGTTTAATTAATTCAATTTAAATAATTTAATTAATTTTTAATTAGTGTAATAATTTTTTTATTTAATTCAGTTAATGTTTTAATTATATCAATTATATTTTAATTAACTCAATAAATTTAAAATTAGCTCAATCAATTTTAATTAATTAAATTAACTCGTTGTTTAATTCAATTAATATTTTAATTATTTCAAGTAATATTTAAATTAATTCAATTATTTTTTAATTAATTTAATTATTTTTTCATTAATTTTTAATTTTATTTAAATTATTTTTTTAATTAATTCAATTATTTTTTTAATTAATTCAATTAATTTTTTAATTAATTCAATTAATTTTTTAATTAATTTTTTAATTAATTCAATTAATTTTTTAATTAATTCAATTAATTTTTTAATTAATTAATCAATAAATTAATTTTTTAATTAATTCAATTGATTTTCTAGTTTATTTAATTAATTTTTTAATTAATTCAATTGATTTTCTAGTTTATTTAATTAATTTTTTAATTAATTCAATTGATTTTCTAGTTTATTTAATTAATTTGTACTTAAAACAATTAATTTTTGCTTTAATTCACTTAATATTTGAGTTATTTCGAGTTTTTTAATTATTAAGTTTTTAATTAATTTAAATAATATTTTTAATATTTCAATTAATATTTTTATTATTTCAAGTAATATTTTAAGTATTTCAATTAATTTTTTAATTAATTCAATTAATTTTTTAATTAATTAATCAATAAATTAATTTTTTAATTAATTCAATTGATTTTCTAGTTTATTTAATTAATTTTTTAATTAATTCAATTGATTTTCTAGTTTATTTAATTAATTTTTTAATTAATTCAATTGATTTTCTAGTTTATTTAATTAATTTGTACTTAAAACAATTAATTTTTGCTTTAATTCACTTAATATTTGAGTTATTTCGAGTTTTTTAATTATTAAGTTTTTAATTAATTTAAATAATATTTTTAATATTTCAATTAATATTTTTATTATTTCAAGTAATATTTTAAGTATTTCAAGTAATATTTTAATTAATTCAATTAAATTTTAAATTAATTGAACTATTTTTTAATTAATTTAATTTTTTTTTATTAATTCACTTAATTTTGTTTAATTAATTCAATTAATTTTTTAATTATTTCAATTGATCTTGTAATTAATTCACTTCATTTTTGTAATTCTAATGACTAATATCCTTTTTCTGTGCAGCGCAATGAATTTTGTTATTAGTTATTTTTATAAATTTATTTGTTTCATATGAAACAAAGGCCGCATCTCTCTAGCAGCCCCATATATATGTAAATTTTGGCATTTTCGATTTAATTGGTGATGGTGTGTTTCTTTTCTATTGTACGTAAGTCTAAGTAGAAGCCTTTTCTCGCCAGCTAGTGGAGATGACATGGAGGGGGGAGGCGATTGGATGCGCAGTCGAGATTGTTACGATAGACAGCTTAGGCTTTTGCTCAATAGACAAGTATCTGATCCATTTTGGACTATTTATTCAGTCTCTGAGAGCCAAGTGTGACACTCAATTTCATCTGGTGAGAGATCCGCTCAGTTTACAAATTTGTCTCAATTTTCCGCTCCAGTTACAAATCAATTTTTAAATAAAATTGTGTTTAAATTTTTTACTAAAATTCTGCTCAATTTACAATTCAATTTTTTAAATATATGGAATTGTGTAGATGCAGGTTCTTGTATTACCACGTCTTTCTCTGATGTTATGAATATAAAAAGTGACTCCCATTTTAGTCTGAGTCTGGCCCTCTGGTCCAATGGACAACTTCAGTTAAGGTTAATGCAACCTGTTTTGCTCATACCAATATCTGAGGAACTCTCTGTTTCATCTCTTTGTTCTCGCGGTACAATTAGGATTAACACTGCGGCTTGTAAAGGTGCGATTCATTCCATTCACTGAGATGACTCCTATTTTCGTCCGATCGTTCTCTCCATACCAGTAGTTTATAACCGGCACTGCAGGCTCGATTAAAATTTGCCTGAGTGCTTAGCTGATTCGGAGTTAAGATTCTTTGCCACTGCTCATGAGCTATTTTTGTGGCTTTGGTTCTCCCTGCACTGTACAGCATTTACCAGGACCCGATGGGAATCGAAAACACAATCCCATTGTTTTCTTTCAATTATTAATGTCATACCAACAAATCAATAAATTTTGTAATAAAAAATACTAAAATAAAAAATTTCCACAAAAAAGCTTTACAAAAAAAAAACGTCAAACAAGTGCCGTTGAACTTTCAACACTACTAAGTTCTCTGCCTTAAAAAAAAATAAACTTTTTCTAAACAATTGCCAATAATGAGATCTTTTAAAAATGATTTTTGTTTTTGGTTTAAAATGAAACGATGAAATTTTGTTTAATTCAATCAATTAATCAAAAATTAATTGGTTTCTTATGGAAATTAAGGAGAGATATAAGAGAGAATAAAATATAAATGTATGCATGTATATTTATATATAAATGTATAGAGAGAGAGAGAGAGAGGTAGAGAGACAGAGTAAAAGTAAATGATTATACGGTTGGATGTGGCATTTACCAATGCTCTGATAGGAACGATCCCTGCGCCAGGGCAGTATTAGCTCGGCCGCTGTGGGGCCGATCGGAGGATCGGGTGAAAGTAATTTCTCAGGACTCTCACTGGCACTCCGCTCCCGTGAGGATGGCGTGGCATAATGTTGTACAATGCGAGCTTTGGAAGCATCGAAACCAGGCAGATTTTGTATGTGAGCAATTAATGAATTATTATTGGCACGATCAGAGTCCGCTGTCGTTGGGCGATTGTCATATGTATACATGTATGTATGTATATGTATTTTCGATTTGGTATCGTGTCCAAATTTGTACATTTATTCAGGTGTCATAATATATAGATTCAGTATATATATATATAGTTTTTGATCGGACGATATTTTGTTTTTTAAGTGTAGTTTGGTTTTTTCAGTTTTGTTTAGAACAGATTTGTTTTGTTTTTTATAAATAAGATTCGTTATACACAGGATTGGCAATGCATAAATTGGGATTTTTTTTTTTTTGAATAGAAGAATACGAAACAATGAAAAAAAAAACAAGAAATAGTTAAAGTTTTCAAAAAAGAAATCAATAATAAGAATATTCATTAAACATTGCCTAAAAATAGTTTGGTTTTCATGTCAGTAAACTTAAATATTATGAACAGAAAAGAAAAAACATAAAGAACAGTCTAGATAAAATCATGAAATAAAGAGCAAAAGTATCTATTAAATATTTAAATTGCGTCGAGTCCCCCCATATAAAAAATACACCACGGGGTTTCAATTTCAAAAACATCAAATTTCACAACTAATAACCGAGCACAGTGGTAGGAAAAACTCAGATGGAAATATTTTTATTTAAAAAATAATGATAACCCGATAAAATAGAAATTTGTGGATTGAAGAAAGAATCAATAAATACATCACCCGTTACTTGATTACCCACTACTATCATTAAAAAGTCTATAATTTTTTAAACTTCCTCGCGAAATTTATATTAAGCTGCCCCGATTCCAAAATGTTGGCAAATATTTCGAACGACTGTGCTTGGTGGGACTCACATAACAGTTGTTGTTTGTTTGCTTTCAATTTACTAAAACATGGAAAATATTTAACAAAACTATGGCATTTTTGTTGTTGGTTTTTTTTTTAAAAAAATATATTATATAAACAAATGTATCAATTATAAAACAATTAAACATAACAAACAGAGGGACAATAAACAAAAAGTAATAAATTTTCAAAAAAAAAAATCATACTCTTAAAAATGTTTTTAAAAAAAAAACATTTTATTTTATGTATTTAAGCTCGAAAAGTATTGGGAAATTTTAAGTTCGGATTTTTTTTTTAAAATTCAAATTTAGAATGAGACACACAAGGACAGACAGAGAGAGAGAGATAGAGATAGACGGAGAGCAAGAAATATAATTTCTTGAAAATTGTTATATGTTTCGGTTTAAGAAAACAAATTGAAATTGTTGTTATTATATCGAGTAGAAGAACATAAAACAAAAAAAATATTCAACAGAAATAAAGAAGAATAAAAAATCTCAAACAAAAGAAATAACAACTTGGAAAAATATAAACCAATTATTTAATTATCCGAAAAAAATAAACGGAACAGTTTTGGTGAATTTCATGGACAAACAAAAACAAAAGATATTTAAAAAAAAACACGTTATGCTGTACTTACGTGATGATTTGGCGGTGAAGGTAAGGCCATCTTCCCAGTCATCATTTTCGTTGACCACCGTGACTTCGGTGAGTTTGTTGGGTGGATTTTCCTCTGCTGATTCATTAAGAACTTCATTAATATAATTATCTTCAGATGGTTAAGAATTTAAAGAAAGTGTACGACAATATAGAAAGCGACAAAGGGTACAATGACAGATCGAGTTGGTGATGATTATGATGGTGATGATGGTGGCGCAGAACACAAAGTCAAATGCGTTGGTTATCATGTTCATTGGTGTTTGTGGTTCATGATTGATGACAATGATGTGTGTTGGTGGTGGGTTAATTTTATTGGTTTTAAATTTAAAGATTCGATTTGCCAGTGATTTGCCGTATCGGTTCACGAGTTAGTGCACAATGTTCAGGTTGGGTGTGTATTTTTTTTTTTTTTTTTGGGTAGGGGTTTTTGATTTTTTTTTTTTTGTTTGTTTGTTTTGTGTAAGAAGGAAGAAAGAGAATAAAAAAAGAATGAAATTTATGATTTAAAATTAATGCGGCTGTGTTTTGACTTCAAATCCAAATAATTTAATGATTTCTTTCTTCTTCTTTTAGAATTTAAAAAAAAATAAATATATTTACACATTTTCTATGAATAAATGCGTGTGTTACAAAATCCTTCAAGGTAAAATAACGATTCGATTATGTTTTGAATATACACAGAGTAAGTCAGATGAAAGGTTTATGCATGGAAATGGATGTTAATGATGGTTCTAGTAACTGGTCTTGTTTACAGATGTTTTTTTGAACAGAAGAAAAACAATAAAATAACAAATCAAACAAAATAGACACCAGGTTGGTGGGGGTCTCTTTTGTAAATGGTATTCACAGATATGGCAAATTTTTCTTTGTAAGTCTTGGGCATTTGGCTAGACCTACAAACAATTACAAAATTGTATCTGTATTGCTTTAAATGTCAAAAAGTTCAGAAGTTCCTACTATGAAAAATCTAGACTGTCTGCAATGCGAAAAAGACTAACCCTCGTATTCAGCAAAACTTAAAACAGCTTTGTTAACAAAAATGTGTAAAAAGTGTTTTTTTTTTTAATTTTACAGACATTTTTAAATTTAGACATTTTTGATAGAATTAAAAACAAATCTTTTTTTTGGAAAAATTTGAAAAAATATAACGCTAGGCTAAGTTATCCCAAAAAATAAGTCAAACTCTTCATTTAAATTTAAAAAAAAAAAATAATAAATGAAATTTAAAACAGCTTTGTTAACAAAAATGTGTAAAAAGTGTTTTTTTCTTTCATTTTACAGACATTTTTAAATTTAAAGAAATTTTTTTATACAATTAAAAAAAATCTTTTTTTGAAAATTTTTTAAAAATTTGAAAAAATGTTTTCTTGTCTGCACTCAATTGTTTAAAAACGCTAGACTAAGTTATCCCACAAAATGAGTCCGATTTTTCACATAAATTTAAAAAAAAAAATAATAAATAAAATTTAAAACAGCTTTGTTCACAAAAATTTGTAAAAATTGTTTTTTTTTTAACTTTACAGATATTTTTAAATTTAAAGAAATTTTTTATACAATAAAACAAAATTTTTTTTTGAAAAATTTTAAAAAATATTTTTTTAGACTAAGTTATCCCAAAAAATGAGTTCAATTTTTAACATAAATTTAAAAAAAAATTTTTTTTTTAAAGTAGATAATGTTTTTTTTATAAATCCGAAAATATTAGTATCTTTATTTTTTAAAAAAAAACTTCTGTACTACAATGTGAATAGTCTTCCAAAAATTTAAGGAATATTTTGTATAAAAAACCTCTTAAATATGTGAGCAAAGTTGTGTTTTCCGAAAATACCGATTTGAAAACATGAGTCAAATCCCCAGTTGTCAACTTTCTTTTCAAGAAAAAAAAAAAAAAAAACACTTCCACCTATACAATCAAAGACTACAAAACCTTTGCTGAAATAATTGAAATTCACACACCACAAAACCTATAGTAGAACAGTTTTTATTGCATGTCCCAAAGTCGGTTCCAAAAGACTGCGTCGACCTTCGGGGAGTATTACGTTGGATGAAGGTACTACGAATAACAACACATCCTGCCGACAAGCCATGTTGGCTTCGTGGGATTAGCAATATGATGAATTGTATCAATCGCATACTCAATAAACCTGAATTCTAAAACAAAGAATGTCCCGATGATATTTCATTGGCTTTACGGCCCAACTTCAGTCTGAACGCACAAAGACAAGAATTAACTAATGACCGTTTGACGGCCTAGTGAGCAAGCAAGAAAGCTGCGACGTCAGTAAGCAAAATTCTTTCGGTGTAGGGATGTTGATGGGGTTCTATGCTCCTCTCATCGAATGTATCTAGCAAGAGATTTTTCTAAGCCACTGATTTTCAGATAGATTGTGTGGATCGTATAAAGTCCATGAGAAATACCAAGTTCTAATGCAATACAGTGAGGTTGTCTCAGTTCTGCTATGGTTATGCTATTGGGGGACTTACTCATCCAAAATAAGACAACTCATTTAATATTTGAATATGATATGAAAAATAAACTTAGTGAACTTAAGCAGACTCCAATCTATAGGAGATCAATCCTGGAGAATGGTAAAAATGAACTTTAGCTAGCTTCTAATCTGTAGGGGAACAATTATACAGAAAAAACCCTGGTATGGGGCAAAAATTACCAAACCTGAGGTAGCCTGATATAAAAATTATAAATCCTGTGTTTATTTTTCAATAAAAAAAAAACATAGCATGAGATCACCATTAAACCTTAGAGCTCCGATCAATCTGTCACTATTAAAACGGCAGGCATGAGTTTTTGGATTAGCCAGAATCACATGAAATGAACGTTGTAGTTCGACCTTTGGAAAACTAATTTTTGAAACATCCTAAAGAGAATGAACATAACCTTGATCGGCTTTGAGAAAACTGGTTTTTAGATCATCCTAAATAGAAGCTAGTTCATTTAATAATTGGAAGTCTTAGGAAAGTCAATCAACATCGGAGACTACAGTCGCTGACAGACATTGTAGATTATTCGGACTCAGGTTTTTTGTTTGACTACCGGTCTGTTTAAAATTGAAGGATTTTCATATGAAAAAAGTAAATTCCCCCGGAATTATCTCCCCGGGAGCTTCCATAATCGGGCAGTCGATTGAATCATATCACACAGTCAACTGAAACTACAAAATCGACCACAAAGTTGCCATATCTGTTCCAATGTATTAGAAACGAGGAAACTACAAAAAATTGAATTTAAATTTGAGCCAAATGAAAAGGTAAAATAACAAATCTAATAATAAATTAAACAAATCTATTCGGGGCGGTCTTTTTGTTTTCAACATTATCGAAACATCTACTAATGGAAAATTCTACGAAAATTCATCTCTGCTTTAGATTCTGATATAAATCGTATTTCAATTATTTTCTTTTGGATTGTTTTTGATTTTAGAAAAAAAAAATCTTTTTGTTTTTCTTTTAGCCATTTACCTATTTCTAATCTACGATATTTGTTAAGTGAATTGTGAGAATGTTTTCTGATTAGTTTTTTGCGTAAATTTGTTTCATTTTTACTCGTACCGTGCGAGAATTGTTTCGTTGTTCCATTCTGTTGGAAATCGTGGAATGATACATGATTTTGTTTAACGCCATCCTGGGGAAAACAAGAAAAAGAAACAAATGTTAGTTAGGTTATTAAGTGGGGGGATAGTAGGGGGATAATGGGGTAGATTAGAGGCAACAGATATTGGAGGAAATCTCAAATCGGTTTAATTCAAGAAATTCATCAAAGAATTCAACAAAAAATGATAAAGCGGGGCCGGTAGAAGACTCACAGCAACCGTGGGTTAAAGAATTCAACAAAGATCATACACACCCGCCAAAGGAATGGGAAGTCTCGTTTGTTTTTGAATTTGACTGTGACTTGGCAGAGTCAAGCACAAACAAATGTAAAATTGTTCTCTTTTCTTTTTTAATAAAACAAATTTTGTAAATTCAAATGGCGGATAGTGTAGAAATCTATAATTTATGGTTTTTTTTTTAATTTAGAATTTTATAAAAAAGATGTTTAGTCCGACATTATTTAAATTCAGATCATGACCTGCCAAAATATCTGCCACCCCGTATAATCGCCCTGGCACTGAGGGGTATGGTGACACTTTACCTTATTCGCACCGCGTTTACTGCGTTTGTGATGTTTACGATCATTAAACATGCGACGGAAATTCATTTGCATTTTATAATTCACCTATAAAAAAAAGTAAAAAGAAAATGAAAGTTAATTTAAATATTTCATAAAATGTAATTAACGATAAAGTGGACATTTTTATTATACACAGTTCACACTACACATCTAAGAAAATACTTATTAGTTCCAAATATGAGAAGAATGTCCGTTCCAAAAACCTGCTGAGGAATAGGGTCAAGTCTTGACTTTCAACATTTCTTGTTGTTTTTTTTTTTTATTCATTTTGTGGTGAATTTTGATGGTGGTGTGAGGAGCGAGTGTTTGCGTGTGTGTAGGGTGTCCTGCCTGTGTGTACTCACCTGGGTGGATAGATCTCTGTCATCTACGGCGTGACGGCTATAACTAAGACGACGGTGCTGTAAAAATTAAAAACTTATTTTTACTAAACACTCGCAACATAAAAATTGTTTATCGTTTTTTTTTCTTTTGCAAAAAATTAAAAATAAATCAGAAACTAAAAAGGTAACAGAACAGAAATGAAATATCGTTCAACAAGTACACATTTTTATACAGGAGAGTAGTAAGTAGGTAGGTAAACATAGTAAACACTCATTTAAATATTGTATTTTAAAAAAACTTTTTTGTTTTGTTATTCATTTATTATACTCAGTATCATTAGTTAGTTAGTTGGTAGTATTTTGCCATAAACAATTAAATTTGCATTACGAGAAAGAAAACACATTTAAGTTACATTTATCAGATTTACTGGTTGTAGAGAATTTGAAAATGATTTGAAAAAAAAAATGTTTGAAGTTGAGGAAGACTAGAAAATAAAACGAAAATGTATTGAGGAGAATGTGAACGGCGACGGCGACGACGATGACTGGGCTGAACTGGGCTCAGTGTGACTGAAACGGGAAAAAAAACTCTATCTGATGGGCCTATGAAAATAATGGCTATGAAAATTTACCTAAACAATTTCTAGAGCTGTATAAAGTCAACTGGAGAGAGATTTAAGAGATGTGATTTAAAAAAAAAGAATTCAACTCCAGAATGGTTCAAATGTAAGGCAGCTCTTTGACATCAAAGCATTTTTTATAAATTTTTTCAGTCTGTATAAAGTGACCTAAACAATTTCTAGAGCTGTAAAAAGTGATCTGGAGAGGGATTTAAGAGATGTGATTTAAAAAAAAAATCATCTCCAGATTGGTTCAAATGTAAGGCAGCTCTTTGACATCAAAGCATTTTTTATAAATTTTGTTCAGTCTGTTTTTTGCAAAATGTTTTCAAGTATCGCTCGGTACTAAGTTGAACAGTGCCTAAAAGTTTCCCAAGAAAATGGTCGTTTTGCACGGGCATTTCCCAAAATTAAAAGTATTTTTCCGGCCATCAAAATCGACAGTCTGGCGTTTGGTGTACAAATTGAAGAAGCGGTGCCGGAAGGAGACTGACAGCAATCGTGCATCTTCGTACATGTTGTTAGGCCGACAAATATGGCTGCGGTGGAAAAAAGTTGTAACTAGTTACACTAAAAAAAAATGATTTCAGGCTTTGAATGTCTATGGTGTCTCAAGGGAAAATGACTTATGTGGAATTTCGAATAATTCTAAGCTATTTTGTGAGAGAAATAAAGAACAACTGGAACTAACTATTGAGCTTAGTCGGTGGGTCCATATGTTAGCTACATAATAATGTCTTTTTTTTCGACTATTGCTTATTTCGTTTTCGTTATTTTCCTTATCGGGCCATGTTGAACGAATTTTTTGTTTACAAAAATTGAAGAGGAGGATATGGGCAACATTTGTTTTCAACAGGACAGGGCGCTACGTGCCATACAGCCGAAGCTACACTCGATGTTTTGCGCCCTGTTTTTGAAGATCGCATTATCAGCCGCAGAGCTGATGTCGTTAGGCTACTGCATGGCCAGCCGAGGCAGCCATTTGAATGAAATTATTTTCCATTATTAACCGGAAGGATTGTACTTTCAAATAAAAAAAGAAATTTGAAAAAATATCCAGTAGTTTTTTTATAGAATTTTCCAAAAAAAAACCTTGTTTGGCGGACCCGGTAGAACCTTCTTCACCAACTAATTCCGTCCTAAGAGTTCAGAAGTCCTTTCTCCATGTCGTCTACTATATTTTCTAAAAAAAAACGAACTTCTTTCACACTCTACGATTTTAAATGTTTTGAAAATGTTTAGAAAAGGGGAAATTATTAAAAAATCAAAAAAAATATACCAAATGTGTTTAAATTTATTAAGCGTTAATTAATTGTGCATTGAAACATTTAATATTGTCACAAATATAACGAGTGCTTTGAACAAATCCTCAAAAAAGATTATGTAAAGTAAAAAAACAGAAAAGGCAGGCAAAACTTAAAACAAAATAACAAAAGAAACAATTTTTTTGGAGACAATTGCCATCAGCGGATTTGGAAAATTGTTTAATCGACAACACTGAGAAAAAAATCTTTTGTATTTAAAAGAAAAAAAATTCTTCACCCAGTTAGTAAAGTTTTGCGGAAATATCATCCATAGAGTTTATGACACATTCCTTAATTTTAATTTTGTATATGAGTGATATTAACCCTATTCGTACCTGGCAGTGACTTCGGGTCTCTATTGAAATGTCTCTGTTTCCATAAAACGAATTTGTTCGACAATGTTGTTCGACAATTATAAAATGGGTTTCAGACATTATTGAATTGTGATTTTCAGATATATTTTAGATATCGACATGTAGAACACAATCCCAAACGAATAAGCTCTCATCACTGATAAAAATCCATTTTAGTGGACATTAAATTTTGACAATTTGTCACCAACGAACAAATTCGTTTTATGGAAACAGCCAGTTACATAGGGTTATCCATTTCGTGCTTTCAAAAGTATAGGTCAAATGTGTTGGCATTTCAGAGACACAACAAATGGTAGATGCAACTTGTTGATTGTCCCACTTAAAATTCAGAATGACCAATAGAAAGATGTGGCATAATTTGTTAGCTGTTCATAGACACAAAATACTAAGCTGGTTTTTTTTATAGGCAAAACAAATGGTAGATGCAACTGTTTTAGTGAAGATTTCGGCCTTCATGTTCAAAAGAAAGTTATTTTATTGTCGCAGTCGTTATTCATGACCAAAAGAAAGTTCAGCAATAGTTTGTTGACTGTTCGTAGACAAAACAAATGGCTGATGCAAGAATTTTACTGTCGCCATTCTCCATTCATGATCAAAATAAAGTTGTTTGATTGTCGCAGTCGTTATTCATGACCAACAGAAAGTTGCGGAAGAATTTGTGGGCTGTTCGTAGACACACAAAAATGGTAGATGCAACTAGTTTATAGTCGCATTCGGCATTCATGACCAAATAAAATGTTCAATAATGTAAATACGCAGCGAGGGGAAACCACAAGCAATTATTTATTTGTGGTGGATCCCATTGTAAGCAATTGGAAATTTTCCGTGAAGCGAATTTGATTTAGTTTTCCCCCGATTTGACTTCGAATCTCAGATGTTCAAAGTTAACCTGTCAAATACTGGGCCAGTTGTAAACAGAGTCTAGTAATGACTACACAATCAATTCAAGTTGATCGTATTATTCAAATTATGTCAACCCAAAGAGGGATTGGTTTAGTTTTAGAAGTAGAAGAAGAAAAAACACATAAATTAAATTGCAACAATTAACACCAAATCAAAAGCCTTAAGTGATTTGAATTTAAACATTACGATTAACAATTAAAACATGTATTATGGATATTTAGAAGAAGAAAACACAATTGTTAGTATAGAATTTGCAAGAAAAAAAGGACAATAATTCAGACATTAATTGCGGGTTATAGATAGAAAAAGTCATTAAGAATTAGAATGTTGTGGTTTTTTTTTTTTTTTTTTTTTTTGCTAAACATTAAGAAACGAAACGATAGAACTCGAACGCAAAAATTAAATTAAAACAATAACATTTAAAAAAAAAAAGTAAAAAATTAAAAAACGAAAATTGTTTAAAAAAAATTTTAAAAAATAAAATAAAAACCAAATTGAATTAAAAAAAAAAATAAAAACAGTTAAAGTTTAGAATAGAACAATACAGCCAATTTGTTGTTCATTTGTAAATGTTATTTCGTACCATTTGAATTGAGGCCTGGATATGGATTATTTCAAAAAATTTCGAATTTTCGTCAAAATTTTTCAAAACGTTCATTTTGTTTGGTGATGACGTTTGATTGATTTTTTTTGTAAAGCAAACACAATTTCGTTTCAAATCATACATATAAAGCAAAGTTTATATGATTACAAAAAACGGATGAGCGAAACAAATAAGTTTGTAGTTTTATTTTTTTGCGAAATTTTGTTGTTGATTTTTTGTTTTCGGTTTTAAAGGAGGAAAGAGAAAAAAGAAAATTATTAAAACATTTTTTTTTTTGTGTGGTATTTATAAATTCAGCAAAAGAAAATCTGAAGTAAATTAGAAAAAAACTTAAACTAAACTTAAACTTAAAACTAACAGAAGGGATGTGGACAGTGGGTCTAGTGAGGGGTGATATGTGTATTTCTTTCAACTGTTTTCAACTAAATTATAATTTAGATACTTGAAGTGTGGTGGGGTTTCAAGGGAGGTGTGGCGGTGTTTGGTGATGGAACCGAAATGGTGAATACATAAGAAATCTAAGGAATTCTATACGTTCGTTTTCAATATACGAAAAGTATTAAAGACCTTTAAGAGTAAAATATGAAATGAAAATTTCAAATTATAAGAACATTTTTTTTTTTGTTTTTTTTTTCTTTGATATTTCAACTGCACGTAAAGAAAACAATGCAATTCAGTAAAATGTCAATTATGTGTTTCCAAATAATAGTAAACCCGAATTTTTCTGTAGCATTCAGATAATTTCTTGTATTTATTTCTCTTTGGGGGGAAAGAGGGTCTGGGGGAATTTGGAATTTAAAATGAAATAGCCAGTTATACATACCCTTCTGTATGGTTTTAGTTCTTCGGCCAATAAATGATGAATTTTAGCATCGGTCAAATCTTTTTTGGATGGATTATAATCCAATTCATGCATATCCAAATTGCGCGAGCAGGTGTTGTCCAAATTGGTAAGACTGGGGCTACAGTTGTGAAGACAATGGAAAACGGTTGAAAGAAATAGAAATATATTAGTACGATAGTTTGTAAAATATTTTTTTTTTTAAAAAATAATTCAATATCTACATTAAGCAACATTTGAAAGATGTATTAGTAAATTTCAATACAAATCTTAGATACAAAAATAAAATTCTATTATATAAAAAACCCGATCATACCGTAGACTTTTTTTTTAAATAACTTATCGGCTATTGTAACACACACACACAACAGTCTACTAGAAGACCTAACCCCTCACCAGCTTAATCTGGGGGGAAAATAGTTGGCAATTCTTAAACATCGTAAATTGTAAATTCGTATCATTACAAATAATGTTTGTAATGTTTTTCATTACAAATAAATTAATTTAAAAAATTAATTTTTTTAAATACTGTGGAATTGACCACTGCAAAATTGTTTGCTGGTCTTGCCAGGACACGATCCTTGGTTTGCTGTGTTTTAGCGCTATCTATCACACCACGGCCTGCTGAAGTTTGCATAAGGCTTTATTTTACATAACAAATAAATCGATATAAATCCACTTTTTTAAATGCATTGGAACTTCCACAACTTGAACTTTCCTAAGTGGAATTTTCTTTAAGTCAAAGCACTTCAAACAATTTTATAAATAATTCCATAACTCAAAGTCTCCATAAGTCGAACTTTCTATGGGATACTGGTGTTTCGAGTATCTGCTCAGGATTTCTAGTTTGTAAATTTAAAAAGAGTGTGTGTTACATTCAATGCTGACTCATATTTAAAAAAAAAAAACCTACAGTATGTTAGGGCCACAACTCAATGTTCAAGCTGCAGAGGTTGGGATTTTTGAGTATTTCTTTCTCAAACACAAAATGCAAGAAAAGCTATATTTTAAATTAGAGTCCAACTGGTGAAAAATACCAGACTTGGCAATCACTGATTGTAGTCTCTGGTGGACCGATCAGCGTGCCCATGACCTCGAGCTTTAAACATTGAAATATTTACATTGATTTACTTAAACATCGAATATTTAATATTAAATTAACAATTAAAAAAATAATATAACTTTATGTTGCTTTCAGTTTCTAAGCACATATTTCACTACAAGCCAATGAGATAATTACAATTGTTCGAAAACGTTTTGTTTTCTTTTGAAAATAACTATAATTAAAATACATTTTTGAATTCTGTAAATCAAAATCTCACAGGAACAGATCTTTATACAACTTAAACCAAAATTAAACTTCTTTTTAATAAACGAATGCCTCAAACATACCAGGTATTCCCTTACAATTCTATGAATGAACAGACGGGAAACTTCTTTCAGTACGTTCAACTTTAGAAAGGTTTAGTGTCTGAATATACCTTTCACAAAACGTGGAGAAATTAAGCGTACTGAGAGAACATCACCTCGCCATCGTTCAGGGAATCTTAAGGAAAATAAGCAAAGTACGATTTAGGCATTCGTTTATAGAAAAAATCGTTCTTGAAGGTTAAGAGTCAATTGTTAAGAGATCAAAAAGAAAAGTTGAAATTTAAAAGTTTATCACTAAGGCAAAATTGATCTGATCAGATAGAAGTTTGATCCCAAGAGCTGGACAAGAACTCCTTTTTAGATTTTAGAAATCAGGAGGTGTGAGAAAGGAGTTTTAACGGAAGCAATTTTATTTAGTAATAAACAATTTTCTTAATAAATAATAAAATTTTATTAAACAATACAATTTTATTAAATAATAAAATATTATTAAATATTAAATAATAAAACTTTATTAAATAATAAAATATTATTAAATATTAAATAATAAAACTTTATTATATAATAGAATTTTATTAAATATTAAATAATAAAACTTTATTAAATAATAGAATTTTATTAAAAAAATAGAATTTTATTAAATAATAAAAATTTTTATTAATTAATAAAATTGTTTCCGTCAATTAAAATTTGCTTTAATACAAATTGCTTTTTGTCAAGTACAATTATACGACTACAATTAAATTTCTCAAAAAAAAAATGGTTACAGAATTCGAAAATGTCTTCACACATAAATACATACATACATTCAAATATCTTAAATTAAATAATAGCTAAATTATATAAGTAAATTCTAAGTAGAAAGTAAACGAATTTCAGAAATTGAGTGCATTTAGTTGTACTAAAGTTTTTTTTTTTTTTGTAAGTTAAAAAAGAGTGTGCTTCTTATTAATTGGGAAAATTGCAAATCATCTTCTGGGTGTATGAATCAACAATCATATCTGGTTATTTCAACATTTTCCATGAAATGTAATAAAAAATTAAGGATTAAGGTTGTGGGAAAGTTGGGGATTAGTTAACTTCAGAATATCGTATGTTTTGGAATTGCATAGAAAAACAGTTTCTGGAAATGTCGTATTCTATTTTCTGAATAAAAATTCTTCAAATTTTGGTTAGGAAAAAAATATTCTCAGTAATAGAGGCGATAAACCAAATGCAGTATAATTGAAAAGCAGCCTATGGAAATGATTACATCTCTAAAGCGATACAAAGAGATCTAAACATGTTTGATAAGTGTAAGGAAGGGCTCAGCGCCCCGACACACTAGACTCTGCTGGCTTCCGGAACAGAGTATTGTTGAAGGAAAGGAAGTGGCAGACTAGGTAGCTCTTCTTGGCTCTCCTAAGGATGCCAACAATTCTGCAAAAAAAATCCATATGAATGTAACCTTGAAGGGTTCTCTCTAGAAACAATGCAACAGATTTAGGTCGTCATTGACCTTAATCTTTCATCTCAGCCGGTTTTATGTATTTAATTATTTTTCTAAAAATACCACTAATAGCTGAGAATAGTTTTCTCTTTAAAGATCAATCGTGAATATAATCAAAACCTATTTGCTGTTTTGAATAATTCGAAAAAACTACTTAAAATATCCTGTACCATCACAGAATATTTGTTTTCCATTTGATTTTGTAAACAGAAAATACTTTAACGATACGATAAAAAGGAAACGTTAGAAAGAAATGTTAGTAGGATTTATTACATACAAAAACAAAAAATGCGAACACATGCTGGCGTTTTTTTTTTTAGAATCACACTTCTCTAATGAACTGTTCGCAATTGTTAGGTTAGTTTGATTACTACGAAAATTAATCGTTCATCTGATACTGAAAATAAAAAATGGAACACATAAAATTAATCAAAAAGAAGAAACACAAAAAATAGGAGAAGAAGAAACCATTGCAAAACAGATTGCTCAAGTGTACACAAAACATGCACTGGTTTGGTTGCTGGTTTTAGTGTGACGGCATTGGCATTACATCTTTTTCTTTTTTTTTAGATTGCCCAAAGATACGATTACAAAAAAAAATTACAACATTACGCAAATTTTGATGTGGAGGATAAAATTTTGTTGTTGTCTAAAATTCGTTTACCAGGTGGTATAAATAGTTGGCGGTGCCCACCTTCCACCAATGCAATTATTGGTGTAGTTTCTGAATAAGGCACTCATCGATTCGGTGCCGGTTATTTGACCAATGGTCGAGGGATTACGACGCATAACTTCGATGGCATCACGCATGGTTAATTTGGAATAGGTCTCAATGATTTTCGGTTCGGCACCCTGTACATTCAGGAGAGAGACAAAAGAAAAAGGGAAAATTAATTAAAAATATAAATTCAAAATGCTGGAGAAAACAAGAAATAGGAAGAACTAGAAAATAAATTAAACAATACAACGAAGAACATGCAATACTTGGCATGATAATAATTATAATTAATATTATTACAAATATCCTCATAGTCAGCAGCAAAGTTTACATAAATTCAATCATAAATATGAAACTGATCCCTGTTAAGACTGAGGTTATCCATATCTGTCTTTATAAGACTTTTGCATTAGCATTAGATCCCAATAACAAATAATGATTCATTGACTAAAGTTTCACATAATTTGTTTAGGATTTGAAATCAGTAATCAAAAAGGAAAAGTATTTTAACTTTTGTAAGAATACCCACCTTAAGATCTCTCAACAAAAGAGGACGAATGAAACGATTGTCGAAGCGCTTGAATTTATCGCGCACATTGTAGTTGCCAGTTTTTCCCACAATATCCTCAATGCCGGCCATTAAATGATCCATAAACTGCAAACGAAAAACCACAACTATTAGTAATGATCCTCAAAATCATCAGTCATCAAAAAAAAAATGAAATAATTGTTATTTTGAATTCCATATAACATGGAATGATCCAAAACTCACTCTTTCATGGATACGCTCATTCATGGTGGGTTTACGCTTGTTGGCCCGTTTGACATTTAGGATTTTTACCAATGGTTTAATTGTGATGCCTTGCAAGAACACGGTAAAGTATATCACAGCTATGGTCGTGGTAACAAACATATTCTTTTGAGGCACTAAACGTTCATCGATTAATAAGACAAGGGCAAAGGCAACGGCACCACGCAAACCACCATAAGACATCACGAACTGATCAACCCGGGACAACTTATGCAAACGGAAACGATTCGCCAAAGCCGACAGTATGATGACACCTTGAAGAAATAAGAAAACAAAATTAGTAAATTTTCCAAGGAATATACCTGTTGACATGGTAGATATATTAGACATAACGAAGGGGATTTAAGCAAACAACTATGAAGACTCGGCCACTATTTCGTATACTATCAATACTGCAATCAGTTCGTACCCCTGAATATTTTTTAATATGAATTTAATTTAAATTAAACTACTTCTAAGAAATACAAATTGTAGCTTTAAGGAAACAATAAACTTTGTCTCAAAAACATAGATTTTTAAATAACCATAAGAGCAGAAATTGAAAATATTGGAAAACGGACAGGCGTACGAACTGATTGTTGGCGGAGTAGTTGAAACGAGTTATTGAAAACCTCAACGGATTGGATTGTATTCCCCAATGTTAGTTCTTTGGCAAGTCGATCTGTATGGAAGACTTAATTATGTGACATGAGACTCTCAATTTTTATTATATTGAGGCTAGTGACACAAAAGTGTACTCAAGTCTAAATAAGTTGAACCTGCAGATTTCAATAATGCTTTTGGTTTCCCTGAGATTCGTATTACAAAGTTATATAATATATAATATATAATATCTCCGTCTATCCGTACATCTGTTTAAAACACTGTGGCGTCCCAGGGATAGCGAATAAAATGTCGGCAATTTCTTAAAAACGTTACGAAATTAAATTCGGGTTCGGAATACCAATCAGTGTCGTTTGTCATTACTCTTCCTGGGAAGATTTCTAAAGTCTACTATTTAATTTATAAGTCTACTCTTTGTTTTACATAAACGATCGATCGATCACACACACTCACCGATTACCCTAAAAACGGAACAGAAAACAATGGTCAATATCACAAACCACGTATTCCAAACGTGAACATTATTGACGGTCGCAACGCCCAAGAACATAAAGATAATGGTCTCCGAGGAACTTGATAACATTTTCAGAGCATATTTAACAGTTGTATGCGATTTCTGTGAGATGTTCGATTCAACATAATTCTTCATGGTAATGCCACAGAAGGTAATACTGAAAATTAAGAGAACAAATTTGTATTAATCAATTTACTCAGCAGGCAATAACAACAAAAAAATACAAAAACTTACGCCAGAATACCACTCATATGGAATATTTCCGCATTTAAGTACGCCAGATAGGCCATCACAAAGATGAAGATGGGCTCAATGACACGCACATGATCCGTGAAACGCGTCACCAGACCCGTTAGGAAGCCCCAAATTATACCTGTGTGGTGGGAGTAAATGAAAAAAAAAGAACATAATGTGATTAGTCAGTCTTGTCGTGTTTATTAAATTATGTGATGTGTTCACAAGTAAAAAAGTGATAATTACCAATGACAGTACCGCCAATGGCCACCACAAAGAATGAGCCCACTCCGTTGACAACGTCTTGTGCTATTATCTCGGAGATGCCAATTTCATTGTAGACCTCCATCATGTGATACATAACGACCTATATGAAGTGTTGATGAGGGGAAGAGTTAAATTTTTGTTAATGATTTTGTAAAATATCACATACAATTTTTATAAAATATTTTTGTAATTAACAGTAATATTGAGTGTGAACTGAAAGATTTTTTTGAAGAACTCAAATAACGAGATGGGAATTTTCTGATAGACATGTCTAATGGGCTAAGGTTTTGGCCTTCTTCCACCTAGTTAGACGCCGAAGAAAGAGGTGCAGAAAGCAAGCCGTATAGATGATGATGTTGACTGTCTAGCCCCAAATCCAGATACGGTCAAAGCATCAATAGCCCGGCCTAAGAACAAATAGACCGCATGTGCCGACAGAATACTGGAAGAACTGTATAAGACATGGAGATGATCTGATAAAGAGCATGTATCAATTATTGGTAGTTCATCGTACAATTTTCGAATCACAAGGCCCGAACCAGAAAATTTAACACCATCAACCGCGCAATAAGTCTCGTATTCATAGCATACAAGTTCCTATACAACATATTGTGCGAAAGATGGAAGAGCAAATACTATAGAGGATTCTGGCTGAACAAATCAACTTTGAAACAAATTCTGAAAAAAAAAACCCATGACCAGCAAAGATATTCATGGCATCTTTTCGTCGACTAAACAGCCACCTACGACCCTCTGATAATACAGAGTGAAACTAGATTTCCAGTTACAATATTGGAAGCGGTTTCCCCAAGAGGTCTCTGATAATAGAAAACTAGTTCGAAACCATGATAGCGTAGAAGATCTATGCCAGACTAACTCTGAGTTACACTAATTCCTCAGTAAAACTAGGAAGCGAGCTGTGCGAATCAGAGGAAGAGGTCTGCGATAGGGTGACAGATGACAGATGGAAAAGGCCTAAGAAAAAAAGCAAATGTGTAAACCAAAGGCCTCATCATCCTCGCATAGCTGGAGGTCATTGAAGTAGTAACTGGAGACTTTTGCCGAATCGGTGACGATTGGTCTGGTGGTGAACGAGGACAACTCAATTTAAAGGATACCTCTTAATTCATTCAATTAATTTCTTAATTCATTCAATTAACTTCTTAATTCATTCAATCAATTTCTTACTTGAATTAATATAAAAAAGCTAAATGAACGGGACTATTTTCTCATAAAAAATAAACATAAAACCTTTGTTAAGAAAAATTTGTGAATTTTTTTTTGGTATTTTCATAAATTTTTTTAAGAAAGTTTTATATTTTATAGAAGAAAAAGCCGTCCTGAGTTCGAATCCGTTGACATTTTTAATTTTACAAAATTCTTTTCTCTGTGCCATATGGCAAAAGGTTTAAATATTTATGAATATGGAGGTTAGACTTCCCACCACCTCTCCCAACCGCCTTTTCTTAATCGATTTTGCACTGACTGACAAAAATCAGTTGCTTATTCTCAAAATTGATTATTGAAACAGCAAATGCATATTTCATTAGACATCTGACGGCAGTCGTATGCAAAATATGCCAAAAGCTTTTGCGAAAAATCTGATATCACAAATAGAAACAACAATCAATTTCCCTTAAACAATGTCGCTGTTAGTAGATTTAAATTCAACGATAACATAAAATGACATTTGGAAATATGATTTAAAAGCTAAGGAAAAAAACACCTAAAAACACACAGCAAATAACACTGGAGAGAAGTGACAGCGTAAGTTTCTATTTAAAAACAACAAAAAAAAACAATTCTTTACAAAAAAAAAACATGCTAATTAAGAAAGGGGTTTTGTTTGAAAAAAAAAAACAACTACAACCATTAACTATGAAATATGTTAAATGTGATTTTAATACACATTTCCTACGTTTTAAAGTGTAATTTAGTACAAGTTTGATAAAGAAACGGAAAAAGAAACCGAAGCCACCCGCCAACCGTGAAAAGACCGATGGCGACAAGGAAAATCTGTTTATGACTTTTGGAACCAGCAAGTGAGTCAGCCGGAGGTAAGTGCGATGGCAAAAAGATTTCAAAGTGTGGTAAACACTGACCTTGAAGAAATTCTCAAATAACAACCAACATGATTTCGCACTTAATAAGCAAAGGCAAAAGGCACCAAGAACGGCGAGGAGAACGAGCGGCAGCTGCCTGACACAGACTCAAATCTAGGTGAAAGTATATGTTTTTTTGGAGTGAACACAACCAGACAACCAAACAACGAAAGCAAAATTGTGTAGTCAACACAATCCTCGTCACACACAAATGGTAAAAGGCAATAATAATAATCGTGCGAGCACTCATAAGTTTAGCTGGAAATGTTATTACACCCACCCTAATCATGGCATGTCATGAGCAGCTGACTTCCTACGTGTGTAGTACTTAGTTGGACTCTGAGGGAACGGCGGACAAAGAGAAGGGCTATGGTTTATTAAAGGTGATAGTTGAAATTGTGTTGGAAAAGATCAATCAGAAATTACTTGAAAAGTACTTCAACAACATTTGCATGGACGTCAGTCGTACTGCACAGTGGTTTGTCGGATATCTAACGGGAGGGATACTCAGCGGCGGGAGGGCCACTTAATAATTCATTTCAGATGTGGGCAAAATTATTGACTAAAAAGCTTTATTTAATAGCTGACCGGGTCTTTATAGATACGATACGGGTATAGATACGGGTCTTTATAGATACAAAGATCCTCCATCTTTGCTTTGGAATTCCATAAATGAACAACCGGGAAAGTTCTCCGAAATCAGTGGGCTATACACGATAATTTGTATCGATGGTTATTCAAGAAACAATTTGTGTTGTCGATAGCTATGAAAGCAGCATTTTTTATTGTCGATTGGTATGGAAGAAAAAAAATTATGCAGGTACATAAGTATTTCCCTTTACATTCCATGAATCCACATGATGGGGGCAACTTCACTCAAATCATTAAGCTATGTTCGATATAGTTTGTCTACTCCTTGAAAGGGACCTGCGGTTCAAAGACAGCTATACAAATTCTCAATATTTTTCTTGGGAAGTTTTGAATTTGTCGGCCCGTCGATAATCCGCCCACAATCGGTCTTCCGCCGAACAACGGCCGATTAGCCGAAGCCGAACACATTTTGTAGGAATAAAATGATTTATATAAATTTATTCGATTTGTGCACGTAAGAAGAATCAGTTTACAGGGAATAAATGGAGTAAAAATAGTGTTCTGCCCCTTTAATATTAAACTCCTTAATTTTCATTATTAATTTATGATATTTGAAAGACAAGAGCATTGAGACGTATAAATTTAGAAATGAGTGGTTTTCACCATTTGTTTCGTATCACTGATTTCTACTCATTTGAAATTCTGATGAAAAAAAGACTATACAGAGGGCAGACGTTGCAAGTTGTTTTTAGACCCATTAGTTCGGCTACACACTCTAGGTGTCAGTAATTGGCATGGCAAAATTTGCAAGGTTTTCCAAGCAAAGAATGTTTTTTTTTAAATCAAAAACCTACTTTATTAAAACAAATACTGTTTAAATACCTTCTTGGAAATGTTCAACAAACGACTTGGGACGTCTGCCTTCTGTATGGTCTTTGGTCCAGTAACAAAATACTTTAAGTTTGAATTATAAAGCTCGTAGTGGCCTGTGTGAAAGCCTTTCGACCGATTTTTAACCCCTTTTCAGTGATCCAATCGAGCAGATTTTTGGCAGGCAGACTCGTGTCTGTATCCCGTCAAATTTTTTAAAAAATAGATTTTATCAATTCTCATATTTTCCTCAATTTTTTTTTTAAATGGTTATCGTTTTTTTTAAGGTTTCAGTTCAAAAAAACATTTTTTTTTCGTAAGTAGTTTAAAAATTTGGAGTCTCTTGAAGTTATGCTAAGAAAAGTGAAAAAAATATTTTTTTTTCAAAAATAATAAAAATTGGGGAACATCTGAGAATTGATAAAAATCTATTTTTTTAAAAAATTTGACGTGATACAGACATTTCCTCGAGTCTGCCTGCCAAAAATCAGCTCGATTGGATCACTGAAAAAGGTTTAAAAATCGGTCGAAAGGAAAAATTCTGACGTGTACATGAAAATCAAGCGCCCCGGTAGGCGAGTTGGTAGCGTGCTTGCCTATCAGCGTGGGGGTTGTGGGTTCGATTCCCACCAGAGGCTTTGGTCTGTCGCTGCAAAAAATCAAGCCAAATAGTCTTTGTCACTCGGTTTATCCTTGGACCCAAAATTAGAATATAAATTTACTTTGTATTGTAATTAAATAAAATAAAAATAAAATAAAAAACATGAAAATCGCCGATACACGTGTATTTTTTATCCCCTTTCCGAAAAAGTAAATTTGGTTCATAGGACAGAATGTGTGTAACACGGTGTTATGGTTGAGGGCGTTCAGGAGATCTTAAATGTAGCAGCAAGTACTCCATAGACTTTCTTCCTACCAGAGCCTCCTATCGACAAACAAAGACAACACTTTTGGTACTGACAAGTTTGCTCTGCCTGAGCTTATCGATTTGAATCAAACATATATTTCAAGAACAGAGCCCTCTATCGACCATGATTTTATCGGTTAAGACTCCTCTCACATTTCCATTGAATATTCCATTTCCATTCGAAAATGTTCTCAATACCACTGTACGTTGCTCGGTGGACAAATGCCGAAGGGTTGGCACTTGTCAGGTGAGACCCTAAAAGGTCAATAGCAAACAAACAAACACTATCATAATCATAACCAACACACGGGCACTTCAACAATGCTGATGTCACACTTCCATCGATGACATACAACGATACGGCATGACTTGACCTTTTCAAATGACAGCCTTAGCAAATACCAACACACTATGATGAGCACCCTATCCACGCTACCAATCATCTTCATCTCATCAAAGTTGAGTTTGTTTCTTTTTTTTTCTTTGTTCCAAATGACACACTCACCGTAACAGCATCATTGAGTAGCGATTCACCAAAGACGACAATATACAAAATCTCATTGACATGAATTTCCTCAAAGACGGCCAGCACGGCAACAGGATCCACAGCCGATATTAGAGAGGCAAAAATAAAAATATCCAAAAACCGGGGTGTATCCGCAGGAGCGCCAAAGATGCCGGTTAAACCGCAAGCCCACAAGGAGGTACCTGTCAAAGAAAGAAACAAATTAATCATTGTCATCATCAACATCAACATCATCAGCAGAAGCGTCAGAATCATGGGTAAACTACTAAATATCACTGGTGATGACATTCCACTCAGCCATAAACAAATTAAATTCGAACGAAAAAAAAATGAATGAATGTAATGGAATTTGTTCATTTGCGTTGATTTACGTCATAAAGTTCTAAGGTTTCCTCGAAGTAACCGTTCACATCAGGATAATTACATACAGTCGGGATTATATATATAGACTTGTATATATACGTCAACTCGTATGTGTGTATGAATGTATTCCTGATAAATCCCTAGCCTTTCCTTGTAGTTCTCAATTTCTAGTGTATTTGATTGGAGTGTAATAACAGCAACAACAATACAAACGACAACGTCAAATATTTATATAAATATTCTCCCTATATATATACAGATGTACTTATATATAGTGAAATATTACATTCAATTAACATACATAACATTGAACTACCCAGCAAACATTTCAAAATCGATTCTGTACAAAAAACATTATTCAGTGAGAGTTGTTCTCAACTAAAATGTAATCGATAAGGACAGCCCAAAGAGTTGGATGACGAGTTGGTATTAAATTCGTCGGTGGACGTGTGTGTACGACTACAATACAAAAAACCCAGATAAATATACCTTGGTTATTAATAGTTTTTATCTTCGACGTTTCGGTAAGATAACAAAAAAAATATTTTTCAGAGGTCGTTTTCGTCGACTTTACGAGTAAGAGAGTATTCTCTATTCCTAATTCATTCAGTGAAAATTACTACCCAACCGCCATCTATTGTTTTTTGTTCAGCTAGTGCTTATTTTGCTTTCGTTATTTTCGTTATCGGGCCATGTTGAACGAGGAGGATATGGGCAACATTTGGTTTCAACAGGACAGGGCGCTACGTGCCACACAGCCGAAGCTACACTCGATGTTTTGCGCCCTGTTTTTGAAGATCCTATTATCAGCCGCAGAGCTGATGTCGTTAGGCTACTGCGTGGCCAGCCGAGACAGCCATTTGAATGAAATTATTTTCCATAATTAACCGGAAGGATTGTACTTTCAAATAAAAAAAGAAATTTCAGAAAATATCCAGTTTTTTTTCTAGAATTTTCAAAAAAAAAGTTATTTGGCGGACCCTATATTATTTGAAGGAACTTTGTGGCGAAAAACATTTGAACTGATCATACGGATATGTTTCTGGCCTTTATTGCGAGTAATCGTGGCCAGTAGTTCTTCAATGTCCCAATATTCATGTAAAATACTATGAGAAGGCAACAATAATGTTGAGTGTTAAATCTGTTTTTAACAAACATATGACAGAGTTTTTTGAATACTGTTTCTGACGTAGCGGACAAATTAGCTAATGTTGATATTCAAGTACAGGACGAATTGCTATCAAGTTTTCAAAAGGATTTTTTTGTTGTTGCCCTGTAGACGAGGAATGATTTGTCTACGTTCTGTAGAAAACAGATTGTAGACATGACCTAATAGGTTATTTCGTGGTATTAGCTCCCAATATCCCACCACCATTAGTTCGACTTACAAAGACTTATAAGAGTTATGGAATTACTTATCAAATTGTATAAAGGAATGTGTCTCCTTAACTGTCATTAGAAGTGCTGCGACTTAAAGAAAGTTCGAGTTTTGGAAGATTCGCTGTGAAACCGCTTCACAAAATCAATAAATTATATTGAAGAATTCCAAATTTCCACCAAAAAAAATAAAATTTGTACAACAAAAAGAATTGATTGTAATTAGAAATAAAAAAACGGATTTCCATTTAATTTAGAACTCAAAAACGTCTACCTTCAGCTAAAAACCCATTAAGAACGTCTCATTGCCATTTCAATTACTGGGTAATGACATGTCAGTGCCCTCACCCTGAATTCTAAGCAAAAAAAATAAGGGATTTCTAAAAACGAAATAAATAAGTAGTTATTAGTAGTTACGTTTTTAGGCACTTCTTTATTTGTAGCTCTCTCTCGCTATTTCTACCTCTCTACCTCCGTCTCTCTTTCTCTCTCTCTATCTTTCTCTGTCTATCCCTTTCTCTGCCTATTTTGTTTTCTCTCTCTCTCTTTCTCTCTCTATTTTCCTCATTTTATTTTTCATAATTCGTTTTTAGATGATTCTTGATTTGTAGCCCTTCGCTCTATGTCTCTATTTATATCTCTCTTTCTCTCCCTCCCTTTCTATATCTCTCTTTTTCTCTGTCTCTAGCTTTCTCTCTCTCTATTTTTCTCTCTCCCACTCTCTATCCACCTCTCTCTATTTCTCTCTCCACATCTCTCACTTTCTCTCTTTCTTTCTCTCTCTCTTTTTCTCTTTCTCTCTCTCTCCCTCATTTTATTTTAGATACTTTATTTTAGATACTTCTTAATTTGAAGTTCTCTCTATTTATATCTCTATCTCTCTCTATTTATATATCTGTGTCTTTCTCTCTGTATATCTTTTTCCTTCTCCGTTTTCTCCCTTTCTCTATCTCTCCTTTTTTCTTTCCCTCTCCCTCTCCGTACTCTCTCGCACACACACACACACAAAGTCAGTACCTCCCATGAAATTCCCGTGGGAAAATAATTCCAAGCGTGGTTGAATTCTAATATTATGTGTGCGAGTTTTGAGGATTAATGAGAGTATTTTATAATGGCAGATTTGAAGAGATATTCTAGCATTTGCCCATGAGAGTTTTTTGCTTGGCTAGGTCAGGAGTTAACGAATATCTCTTGAGAAACTGATTGAAATCACGTTCATTAGATATATGTTCCAAATTAATGTATTTTTTAACTCGTAAACATTTTGTAAAACAAAACTGAATTTAATTTATTTTTTCTTCTCTCTAATAAAACAGCAAAGTGCACCTAAAACCTCAGCTCGATATTCTTCAATACCCTTCGATTAAAACTCATTACTATTCTCCAGTATTGTCAACACCTGCAAATCTGACCATCACTTCGTTATCCCTTCCAGTTTCGGCCCTCTAACTCAGTTAGGCCTTCAATGGCGTAATTAGTTGGAAATAAAATAAATCTAGACAATTTTCTAAAAATGTCATTCAACACTTGAGTGTTGTTGGGAGGATTCCCATTGAAAAACAAAAATATTATTAATGAAAATACTTATTTGTTCTATTTCCAATCAAAATAAATGACGAACAGACTGACTGACTGGCTGGGCTAGGATGGAGATAGCGGCCTTGTTGTTCGACGGCTGCTTAATAAAATCAAGTGTAATTGAATTTTTTCAAAAGAATGAGAGTGAATTGAAATCATTTCACTCACACCTGAATTATTTTCATTTATTTTTATTTGTACTTTTTTTTTGTTGAATGTCGTTGTTATGGTTATTTTTGTTTATTGTTATTGCTTTTCGTTCGGTCTTTATAATTTATGGGAACATATACGCGAAGTGATAATCAAATAAAAAAAAAGCCAAATGTGAATCAATAGAATCGAAAAATGTGTTTGAAAATCATCCGTTCATTGAGTCTGTCAGTAGTCATTTATTCATTGATCTGCCATTCATTGAGCCACTTTAGAACGTCTCTCGACTGTGATCTGAAGTAAATTAAATTTATTTCAATTTCAATTAAATTAAAAAACACTTTTTTTGGTTTAAATTGTTTTGTGCGAAAAGCGCACACAGTTCATTTTGGCCAGGGGAAAATTTGAGAAATGATTTTGTTGTTGAAATGTATCTGCAATAGACAGTCTAACCAGTAAGCCAAAAAAAACAGTCGCCCGCATTAAAAGGGTTATTTCTTGAAATGTATCTTCAGTAGATAGTCCAGTAAACAAAAGACAGTCATACGAATTCAAAGGGTTATTTATAAACTTGGTACTGAGATACCTGCCCGAGTGGTGTGACAACCACATATATTCCCCCACATAAGCAATCCTTTTGTTCTTGTTGTCCGCTTGTTATTAATTTTTTTTCATTTTCAATTTATCCATGTCATTTGCCAGCATAATCCTTCTTATTCCAATGTTAGTGACATTCCTAAGTCCTTGTCGTCTGCTCTGTCTCCTCCATATCCGTCATCGATACTTGTGTAATCAAACCTGTGGCGATGTGAATGACGATGCTGATATTGATGGCAATGACGATTGTTCGGGATAACGTATGGAATACCTTTGCATGGAAACGTGAGAATTTGCGTCATAAAAAAACCAATCAAGAATTTTCTTAAAGGTTTTGTTAAGGTTTTGCGATGTAGAAACGACCAAAGTCAATATAAAACAGCGTCTAAGCGATGTAGGACAGTGGTTACTCGTGAAGAACAAGAATGTGAATAATGAAGGATATTCTTCGAAATTCGGAAAGGTATTCACAAAGTTCAATTGACTCGGCAACTGAAGGCCCATGACCATCCACTTTGCTAACGTTTCTCAGTTTGGCTCTTAGAGCAGCTCGGAAAATCTTCTGTCCTCACAAAGAGCGTTCTCATTTTGTCGGTTATTTTGAACAAGAAAACTGCTGCCAACTGTTTTTATAATTTTAAGTATTCCAGCATAAAATCCTTACTGTTTGGAAAATGATCAAGAACAAGAGGTTAATTTTTCGGTGTTACTTTCAGTTTTTGGCTATTTTTGTTTTTGTAATTTTTGGTCCTTATAACTGTATGCGAAATAAGAATTTTTAAAAGTCCTGCTGGGCGAGTTGCTGGCTTTCTTGCCTATCAGCCTGGTGGTTGTGGGTTCGATTCCCATCAGAGACTTTGGTCTGTCGCTGCAAATTTCTAGCCATATGGTCTGTGTCATCCGGTTTACCCTTGGACCCATAATTAGAATATAAATTTACTTTGTATTGTAATTAATAATAAAATAAAGGAATTTTTGAGAGGCTTTTCCATTAAATATTAAACATAGAAAAAATAATTTTTCGATACTACTTTTTTTTTAAAAAAAAATTCTCTTTATAAAATCCCATTTAATCCCAATTGTCTGAAACAGATTACAAAAGTCAATAACACGAACTCACTACTACACATTCTTCTCTAAACTTTCTAAAACAAACAATGTATTGAAATTCATCTCCATTAGTAAATTATTCAGGAATTTAATTAGACAATTATTTTAGATATAATCAAGAATTATTTTTGTTAGACAATGTCAAATAGTGTTTAGTAATTCAAATGTTTAATGCAATGTTTTTTTTTTTTAGATGCACAAGTTTTCCGTTATTGAAATATTTTCCCTTTCCGCCTAATTACCATCCCTTCCCTTCTCCCTTACTTGCAATTTCTTTTACTTGTTTCGGTTGTGTTTCCTTCTTGGCGAAATGACTTTCTCAATTAGTGGCATTTTTCTGGTTGCCCTATAATTACGGATAACAAATTTAAAAAATTTCATTTCATCAACAGCAACGTGTTAATTATCTATTTAAAAATGATTATTATGATATGGTCATTTACGGATCATTAAATTTGCCTGTGTTTTTCCCTGTGTTCATTCAAATCTGTCTGTCCGACCGTCCGTCCGTCCGTTCGTTCGTTTTGATTTTGTTCCATCGCATTATTGCTTAATTACTTTGCGTTTGTTCTGCTGACATTTCATTCAATACGAACGGCTTGGCCTTCCCTTTGCCTACCCCCCCTCCCCCGCCACCGAAACGGTGACTGAGAGATTGAAGATGAAATATGTTATTAACGTTAAATTATAGTGGAAATGTTAATCAAATTGTGTAGAGATTGTGTACAGAACACATGAAATATGAACGAAAAATCGGTTTAATTTTTTCGTAATTAACACATCTTTATGTGCGAATAATATCGCCGCACAAAAGCCGCCGCCATTGTGTTAGTTAGGGCCGCCATGAGACTCTGTTGAGTAATTCCGGTAATGGCTGACACAATTGGTTGTTTATTGCCCACATTGTCTATCCGAAAAGTTATAAATGTTGATTTATTGTAATGGGCTGTTGTTCAAATACAAAACATCACATGAAGGGATTTGAAGGATGTGAAAGAAATAGAGATATAAACCTCAATGCGTACAAGTGATGTATATTAAAATAACTCATACGCCATGTAGGTAGTTTAAAAAAATTAAACACATGATGAGAGAGAGAGCGAGATTGAGATTGAGAGTGTGAGAGCGGGAGAGATTGAGAGGGAGTGATTGAGAGAGGATAGATTGAGAGAAAAGAGGAAGATTGAGAGAGGAGTGAGAGTTGCGAGAGGAGAGCCAGATTGAGAGAGAAGAGGTAGCTAATGCGAGAGCGGGGAGAGAGTGAATGGTAGAGGGCAGACCGAAAACTCGAGTAAGGGGGAGATAGAATGATATTGGGGTGTGAGAGAGATATAATGAGAGAAATGAGCAAGATGAGAAAGGGGCGGAAGACTGAGAGTTGAAAGAGAGATATAATGGAGAAAGAAAGGAGACAGAGAGGAGAGAAAGGAGACAGAGAGAAAGGAGACAGGGACGAAAGGAGACAGAGACGAAAGGAGACAGAGACGAAAGGAGACAGAGACGAAAGGAGACAGAGACGAAAGGAGACAGAGACGAAAGGAGACAGAGACGAAAGGAGACAGAGAGAAAGGAGACAGGGACGAAAGGAGACAGAGACGAAAGGAGACAGAGACGAAAGGAGACAGAGACGAAAGGAGACAGAGACGAAAGGAGACAGAGACGAAAGGAGACAGAGACGAAAGGAGACAGAGACGAAAGGAGACAGAGACGAAAGGAGACAGAGACGAAAGGAGACAGAGACGAAAGGAGACAGAGAGGAGAGAAAGGAGACAGAGAGGAGAGAAAGGAGACAAGGAGGAGAGAAAGGAGGCAGAGAGGAGAGAAAGGAGACAGGGAGGTGAAAAATTACACAGGGAGGAGAGAAAGAAGGGACAGAGAGAGAGCGATATATCGATGACAAATCCCAAACCTCTCGACGACAATTTAAAAAAATATTATGGTCACGAGTTTGACGTTGCCAAATGACAAAAAGGCGGCAAGATCATCGAAAGCAGCAATACGAATGCTCCTGACTTGCATAACACTTTCTGTGGCAAATAATTTTTTTTGTTGACGTGCTAAATACCTCAGCTAAATGTGCTCAGACATGAAAGTAGATATCGTCCTTATTGATCAGATCCCATGCTGGACGACGATTAGTGTATGGAGGACTTCAATTCTGGAGGACGAGTCTATAATCACATTGATCAAAATACAGAACAAATAGTTTCGTCTAAATTGTTTGAAAACATCATCAGGGAACGTACGAAGGAAAGGGGAAGATGGCAGGCACCTGTGGATCAAGGTGGGTCCAGAATCGTCTTCGCCTCTCGTACGGAGGCATGAAAGCAGAGGTCGTCTCCATTGAACAGATTTCCTGCTGGACAACAATGCGAATTTTTCCTCTAATTAGGACGAGACCATATTCACATTGATCACCAGACCAAACAAAAGGATTTGATGCTAATCGTAAAAACATCATCAGGGGACGCGTGAGGAACGGAGAAGAAGGCAAGAATGTGTGGTAGGTACAGAAACCCCGTGCTTTAGTTGTTTTTCGCAATGTGTTGTATATTGTGGACTGCATGATATACAAATAGTTCTCCCCCCATGACCACAAACGGCAGGCGGCCTAAAGATGGTGCAGATTAATTTGCACCACTCCGTTATACCAACGCCTTGCCTCCACGGGCCGCAATAGAAAACGGTTCAAAATTGACCTAAAAAAAAAAACGGAGGTAAACCATGCAGAAATCGATGAGAGACTAAGTGGACTAACTTCAAGAATCATGTAAAAATCTGACTTTACACAAACCGAACCGCTGGCAAATTCTGGAAAATCTAGTTGATCTTCTTACGAAAACCCTTAATGAAGCATTTCTGAATTCGTGTTCAGAGCACTGAACTCTACGAAAAGTAAATGATGAAGTAGTTGGACTACACTTCTGTGGTTTTACAAAAGTTAATACCAAACTGCACTTAACACTTCTCTCTCTCTCTCTGCTTCCAATATGATTCCATTACAACCCTAATGATTTTCATTATAGCCCACATACAAATTTGTTGTAGACAACAAGAAGAGAAAAAAAACAATCCAATTCGAATAAACAAATGACCCAGATTAGAACCAATGCTTGCTCGTTAAGGCAACAAGGTTGTGGAAGAAAACAACAAACATCATTTATATTTCTATGACTCCCGGAGTTATTGGCCTAATTTCGAAAGTATTTCAATATTTACACTGTCAATCATCACAAATTACACAGCAGGCACTCACTCGCGCTCGCTCTCTCTCTCTCTCTCTCCACCGGCCAACGATGACGGAATATTTCCAAAAAGGTCACCTCGCCCGGCGACAATATTGACATTAACAATTATTAATGCGAGTAAGTAAGCGTTTTCAGTAGTTATGATTTATTTAAGTATATTTACTTGGAGATATCAATCATTCAATGGCCTGTCTGTCTGTCGGTCGGTCGATTTTCTATGTGTTCTATTGATTGTCAAGAACACGTTCGATCATACAATCTCCTCCAATGTATTGAATGTACGCATGTAATGACATGCGTATGTTTTTAGGTTCTATGCGAGAATACAAGTTTTAGTTTCAATTGCAGTTAACACGCTTTCATATCGATTCAGTGAAACTGAAATGACAAAACCACCACCACCACCAGCAGCTCTATGAACGTCAAGTGAAAATCTGTGTTAATGTGTAATTGGGGTTCACATTGTACAGTTTGATCGAACGAGCAACTGGGTCAAAAACAATTACTTTGCTGGCGAGATATGTATTACACTTTTGTGAAAATCATTAGAGTATTTGATGGGCGGAAAAATGTTCATGGATGTAGTTTAATTTGGACTATAATAAAAATATATAAAAATAACACCGTGTTACACACATTCTGTCCAAACCAAATTTACTTTTTCGGAAAGGGGATAAAAAAAAAAAATACACGTGTATCGGCGATTTTCATGTACACATCAGAATTTTTTTTTTTAAGTTTGAAGTATGAAGCTCGTGTTGGCCTGTGTGAAAGCCTTTGGACCGATTTTTAACCATTTTTCAGTGATCCAATCGAGCTGATTTTTTGCAGGCAGACTCGTGGAAATGTCTGTATCACGTCAAATTTTTTAAAAAATTGATTTTTATCAATTCTCAGATTTTCCTAATTTTTTTTTTTTTTTTGTGGTTATCGTTTTTTTTTAAGGTTTCAGTCAAAAAACATTTTTTTTTTCGCAACGCTTAAGTAGTTTAAAAAATTGGAGTCTCTTCAAGTTATGCTAAGAAAAGTGAAAAAAATATTTTTTTTTTCAAAAATAATAAAAATTTAAAATCGCCGATACACGTGTATTTTTATTTTTCCCCCTTTTTCCGAATATGTGCATTTGGTTCATAGGACAGAAAAAAATCTATTTTTTGTAACACGGTGTAATAAGTGAAAGAATGTAAATGCTATCATGGAAATATTATGACAGACCAGCTGTGTCGATTAGAATGTTGAACAGTGGTCGATGCTAGAAAAAGAATGTCCCCAGTCATTGAATCAAAATGAAAAATATCCGATACAGGTCCTAATGTTGTTGAAAAGAATGTAACTATTAACCTTTTGAGAGTAAAAAATGGGATTTTGATTTTTGGCCATAGCACCCGCGAATTAAGAAAATAAAGGAAATTTATCATCTCTGTCGAGAGATTATTAATGATTTTCTATGTTCGGAGTTGAATGATATTGATCTGAACAAAGTTTACTTTTCACCGCGATCTTGTGATTTAACACCTTGCGACTTCTTCCTTTGGGGCCAAAAAACACGAATAAGAGGTAGGGTAGAGCTCAGGGAGAGATGAGGATTGATTGCATAGAGACATTAGAAGATTGCTTGTAATTTCAGCTTCGTAATTTAATTTCAAAAGATAATTTAAAAAAATAATGAATTCGCGTTTTGGAAAAATGTGAAAAAAAAATTCTCTGAATTTTCCGGTCCTCCAACTTTTTTTCAATTTGTCCCGTCTTAACTTAATTTGGCTTACCATTATCATTTAAAATGCTATGAGAGTCATTCCTCAGCGAGAGGTCATAAAATGGTCATTTTAACAAATTTCGCACTCAAATTTTAATAAAATTATTGCGTGTTTTTTTCCAAACACGCTAATGCTTCTGCTCAAATACGAATAATAATAAGGTATATTTGCCGCCAAACAAACTTTGTTTCGAAGCAAATAAGCTTTAGTTGACACATCCTCAAAACACGCAATTTACTTGTGTGTAAACATTGAAAACAGACATATTTTTCAGCGTGTACACATCACTGATGTGCGAGTAGACCGCAATAACTCAAAACATGTTGCAGCGAGTAAAATGTCTGGAACATTAAATGTGAAAATTAATTAAAAAAAAATTAATTGTGAGACAAACTTTTTTTTCATCATGATTGGCACTAAACAAATTAAAATTTTCAACTTCAAATAAAGCAAAGATGCACGTGAATACACGAAATATTTAGCTACAGTCAAAAAGTAATACAAATTGATTGAAGTGATCTAATGCATTGCGAGTCAATGGTAAGCCAAAATCAAACCAGTCCCCACAGGCCAAGAAGAAAAGACGAACAAAATGGTGACAGTTCGAAAACAGAATAGAACAACAACCTACACCCGAAACACTTTAAGTGTAGTTGATTCAGGCAAAAGTCTATTTGAAAATCGACAGCATTAAAAGCCAATATGTCTCTTAATGGAAATGAGTTTTATTTTTGTTTGTAATCTACACTCGGGCTGGGAAAATGAATGACAACAACAGCAGAAGCAGCAGCAGCAATAACAACAATTTCATTAAGATCAAATGTCAAATTAATTGAAAAGTTTTTTCAAACATTTCTTGTTTGTTTGTCTGTAACGCATTGAAATCGAAGGATATGCGAAAGCCCGGGCAGATGGAGAAAAGTACTCGACAAGAAGAACAAGAATTATTAATGCCGGCAACAGCCAAAGTCATTTGTTGAGGAATTCAATTCAATTCAGTTTGAAACATTAGCTTGGCTTGCGCTTTCTCAAACAGCAACAACAAGCAAACCTAATATTCATTAATTTCAATTATTTTTAATTGCTCCAAATGATCTCTGAGAGCCATTCCTCTTGTTGTTTTGTTTTCCGAGTTCCATTTCGGAATTCTTCATTTCATTATAAATTTAAATTTATTTCGTTGTGCCTTTGTCGGCCGCAACCTTTGTTGTGGCACTTACCAATTGTTGAAATATTGAAAATTGTTCCAACGACCGCCATCAGCAGAATTGTACCCAAATTATCGAAAAACAAACGATTCGGCATAAAATATCCCGCATCCAATATAATCGGCGGCAGCATATAAAAGAAGAATGTGTTGGGCGTAAGCGGAGAGACAGCGACATCTGTGCAGAAATACAGGACGACACCGATGACAACGCCCACAACAATCAGTAGACATGATTCGGGAAAGATGAGGTGTAATTTCGGGGTCATATGGAAACCTGGAAAAGAAGCGAGAGAGAGAGAGAGATAGAGAGAAGATAAAAACACAGGTTAGTTTTGAATTTAGGAATAATTAAAAAAAAGGTTATTTAATACATAAAATGACGAGTATTTTAAGTTTTTTTATTGAAAATACTGTAGGGTTTTTGGGATTTGTGGCCCAAAAACCGGCCCTTAATAAACAAAGTCATATGGATACACAAATGAAATACATGAAACAAATATTAATATAATTCAATGATAGACATTAATTTGGGCCCTCGGGACTCAAAGGCCTTATAAGCCCCAAAAACCGGCCTTTAGTAAACAACTTGCAAAATAATATACATTTCTTTAGAAGTTCGAGATAAATTAAATCCAAATATACATTTTTTTGGAAGTTTGAGGTAAATTTGGACCGCAACAACTCAAGGGCCTTACGATACCCAAAGCCATCCTTATATAAATACTAGTAAGTTGTAATGCGCCTATGGCGCCCGTTGAAATATGGAAAAACAATTTTGTTGAAAAAAAAAATTTTTCTTGAAAAAAAAAATTTTTGTTCAGAAAAAATTTTTATTGAAAAAAAAAATGTCGAAAAAAAATTTTTTTTTTGAAAAAAAAAATTTTGTTGGAAAAAAAAATTTTTGTGGAAAAAAAAAATTTGTTGAAAAAAATATTTTGTAGAAAAAAAAAATTTTTGATGAAAAAAAAAATGTTGTTGAAAAAAAAAAAATTTGTTGAAAAAAAAAAAAATTAAAAAAAAATTTTGTAAAAAAAAATTGAAAAAAAAATATGGGGAAAACACAATTTCTGTACAAAAAAAATATTATTTTTTTTATTATTATTATTTATAGAATTATAGAATGCCTATTTAAATTCCTACGTACTGCGTGACAGAGTCAGTGAATCAGTGTCGAGGGTAAATATATATTAAGATGGGCAAAGAAGTACTCAAATGAAAGGGAAATTCTGCATAAATCCAAACATGCATTTCATTGTATGGTTAAGTTATACACCGGCCCCGGAGACTCAAGGGAAGCATTATGTTTCCAAAAAAAAAAAAAAAAAAAAAATATAATAAACCTAAAAAAATTGGTACACAAATGAAATGACATTAACCTCACCATCCCAATATATATTTCTTTGTAAGATTATGGTAAATTTGAAACCGATGGACACAAAAGGCCCTTATGTACGAAAAACCGGGCCTATGACTAAGCAAATGATATGGTCATATATTAGTACACAAATAGAAGAAAATCTCATCAGCAATCCTTATATGAATGTCTTTCTAAGACTGCAGTAAATTTGAAACTAAAGAACGAATGGGACTTATGGGCCTAAAAAATGGCCTCTAATAAATATGGCTACTATGGGAACACAAATGTAGGGGAATTTAAATGGGAATACAAAAAAGCTTGGAATGAGATAAAAATAGAATTCCAATTTGCATCAGTGAGAGAGAGATAGAGCCAAAATAGGGATTCTCCACTCCTGGACCCAAAAACGATTCCTTATAAATGTAAATACTGACATATGTGACTCGAATGGAGGGAAATTTCTTTACGATTTCAAATATGTAAACACAGTTTTAAATTGGACTGGTGTGAAATAAAGCCCCAAAGTAACAATGAAATAATGGGGGTTTATTTCATTATGAATAAATTCCCTAAATTCAAAAATGAAACAAAACTCCAACGAAATGAAACAACACCCAAATCAAAATGAAAATTAAGTAATATCGCCCCGCCTAAAACGGTTGTGTGGTGGCGATTCAAAAATCGTTCCTTTGTAACGGTAGGCGGGTAGGTAGGCGTACTCAGAGGAAAGGAAATTTCCTCACAAACCCCAATTTGAAGATACTTTTATTAGCTTAAATTTGGTAGACCTAGGGCTGGAATCCCAATTCCTAATAAAAAAAAAAAAAAGTGGTCGCTTCCTTTGGAAGGCCAGCCCAATGTGAATACTTTCAAAACAAAAGATCTATCAGAATGCCTGCAGAAAACTTCCCAAAGGCATTAGAGAAGTTCTAGCAAACATTTTGTTTGGCTGGAATGTAATTTAGAGGGCGTAAGCCACCCTCCCAAAAAAAAAAATCATTTGTCCCAAATGACAATTTCATGAAGTTTGATTACCCATTTAATTTTTTTTAGATCATGGAACATTTTTTTGCCCGCTGGTTTTTTTAATATTTAAATTTTTTTACATGGCAATACAATTTGCTTTTTATTTATCCTTATACAAGTTCATGAAGTTTAAGTACCCATCTAATTTTTGTAGGTCATGGAGCCATTTGTTGGCCCCCCCGGAGCATTTCCCCCCTTACGATATCGACTTTGGTGATGTCTGCGTGATTTTCAGTATGAGTGGCATTGTAAATGTTTTTGCGGGGTAAAGTGCCTTCTTTGCCTTTTGTTTTCATTTTTATTCTTTATTCCTTTGATTGGCTCATCGGAAATGCCAACTGCTGGCGTAGAGAATTTTACAACGGCCATTCACAAGATGACTCTCCTGATTCAGAACCCAGGTGTGTATCCTTTTAAAAAAGTACTACTTTAAGGGCCAATAAATGAGATCGTAGTTAAACTACGATTACAGAATCAGTTTCCAATACAACTGAGTTTAAACTTCAAATACGTTTTTGAGTGGTCAGTCAAAATAATCCACATTTTCATCTGTTGATGTGGCAACAACATTCACAGTTTTATCAGAAAATTTTTTTTTTGGCCACACATGATTTTTAAAACAAATATGAGAATTAAAATAACTCGGCAAAAATTAACTTTGGCAGGGGCAAAAGACACATGTTTTCCGACCACCACCAGTTCCAGGTTTGTTTATGTAATTTATTTCATTTGTGGAATTTGGTGAACGAAAATAATTTCGATTCTTCTTCTTCTTACGTTGAGTAATGTCACAATCGTATGGCTATTAAACGGCGTTTTAAACGCCCAATATTGGACAATTAAACTACGTTTAAACTTTGACTGAAAAAATGAATTTGAAGTTTAAATTCAGTTTAAACGAATAACAAAGATCAACCTCGACTCATTAGTTGGCCCTAAGGGTTGACATTTATTTTAGTAATTTTTTTGTTTTTTTTTTAAGTTTTAATCTCCTTGGAGAGACCAAGTGATCCCCTGTGCAAGATAAATACATGCTACACATTTTTCACAGAAAAATCCACACAATCCGTTTACCAGTAGGAAGAAGTAGCAAACACCCACCAAATAATTTATAAACAATTCGGTAATTTTCACATATAAATTTCCGAAAACCCAAAAAAGAAAATATAAAATTCAAATACACATTGTCGAAGGTGAGATATGGGTCAATGTTACGATATGGGGTGGGGGCTTTATTAAAACACAACAACAACAACAAAAGAACGATAAAAACTAAGCAACAACAAAAAAACCAAAAGTTATACCAATAAAAAAAAGATTTCTCCGGTTTTATATTCGCAACAGACAAAACAAAAATGAGATAAAGCCAAACACATAGCAACAAAACAATAAACCAAAAGTATGTAAATAACTTAAGAGGAAGCATTTATGTAATAAAAAAAAAACCAACCACCCAAAATAAAATAAAATCTATAACAAAAAGTATATGTCAAATATACGTTACCCCAAAAAAAAAAAAAAGACAATAACCGAACGAGGAGGTGGCTGAAAGGAGCCGTTCCTACCGCACTCATACGTTGGCGCCCAAGGATCAGTCGACTGTGCTGGGAAGAGACCTGGCCCGGAACAGAAAGGTGGGTGGCAGCAAATAAATAGAATGTCATATAATTTGTTTGGTATTCCAGTGACCTTGTCCCATGAACGACAAACGTGTAAACGAAAGACCGTAGCATTTGTGTTGTTGTTCCATTCTGGCACAGTCAATGGTAAATGTCAAAAAGATGAGATTATCTAGCGAGGGGGGGCAGGGAGAGCATGTCATCATAGACTGTATGAATTGGCATGGCATGAGTTTGAGCAAGCGAAGGCGTGTAAGATGGTCCCCGTGAAACTTTTGGGTGGCAGTCACATGCCAGCATGTAATGGAATTGAACACTGATTGAGTCCTCACGGGTATAATAAAGGACTTAATGGCCAGGGCGCAATGCAATTGTAGATGTAGAAAAGTGTGCAGAAAAGGCGGAAAAAAATACATTCAGAGAGAAAAAAAATTATCCTCAAATGGTCATTTAATAAGCCTAGTCAAAGGGAATGTCGAAATGCTCCTGGACGCCAAGTTATGACAAATGACTTCGAGGTTGGAACAAAATCAAAACGAAACTGCACCGTTTGAACCCGTTTTAGGTAGCAAGTCACTCCTTTAGAGGCACATTTTCAAAATTTGGTGGTTAGAGGGTTAAATTGAACCAGAAACCCGGTTTTAACCAAAACAATTTTTTTTGGTTTTCCGAAATCTAAAACAAAATAAACCAGCTTACATGAGTAAGAGACAAACAAAAACCTGCAATGGAACCGGAAACCGGGTTTTATCCACAACAAAAAATATATTCTAAAAATCTTTTTTTTTTTTGGTTCAAACGCCTCCATAAACGGCTCCAAAAACTACAGAAACAGAAATGCACACAAATTTGCAAGGGAATGATGACGGACAATGCCTAAAAAAAGAAGTAACAACCGGGAAATTTGTAATCGCCTGGTTCAGTTGAGTCTCACAAAAGTTTAGCAGAGGTGTCTTCGAGTTAAAGCCTGTACAGATTCATCACTTCGGTCGATAATAATTGGCAAACGAAAATTGTTCGATAACAAAAAAATAGAGGAAAAAATTAAACCATTCTTGTGATATTGGACGATAACAAAAAAAAACAGAAAAAGTACAATTGCAGTGGAAGGAAACACTTTTTCTACTAAGGTTAGCCGAAGTGTCCTCGAGCTAAAGCCTGAATGGATCAATTACTTGTGTTGAATGGGAGGCTGAGCTTTGAACTAAAAAATAATTTTTTGACGTTTAGGAAAAAAATGGAAATTTTACAAAACTAGTGTCTTAAGCTAATAAACTGAATAATTTGAATTTTTTAAAAATTCAAATATTTAAGTTAATATTTTTCCAGCCTCAAAGAAAAACTTCAAAAACATATATCGGTGGTTTTCACGAATAACAACGTAACTTAGAATAGAAAACTTCTCAGGAAAGCGAAAACAAATAATTTTTAAAATTACGGCTTCTGTAAAAATATTAACTAAAGTAGTTATTAACAAACAGAACATAGTAACGAATCATTTATATTTGAAAAAAAGTTTACTTTAATGGAAAGCCTGTGAAAATGTAGCACTTTGACATCAACAAATCAAAATCCTCTAAAATGTACTTTAGCGATTATTTGTGAAAACCACAGATAGAAAAAAAAAATATTTAATTATACAAAAAATATTTTTTTGTTGAATCGAATATGATCCGTTAGAAAAGTGTTTTAAAATTTCCGAGCTAAAAAAAATTCTTCTTAAATATTTTAACATTTTATTAATTTTTACTTTAATTACGCCTTTTTTGGAAGATGAAATTAGTGATACATTTAAGTTTTGGAAGTTTTGTTACTCTTTTAGTGATATGTTTAATGAAAACTCTAATCTAAGCCTAATAGGACTTTATTTTAATTAATATTTTATTGTCTATTGTATTTTTTTAATGCAGAATTTTTTTTTTTTTTTTTATTTTCTACTTTGATTGTTCTGACTGCAATATTATTGTGAAAGGCAGCCGTTTATATTACACAAGACAGCAAATCTAATTATAATCCTATTTAGAAAGGAAAAGTAAAAAAAAATTTTAAAAAAAATATAAAAATAAATAAATAAAAATAAAAAAAATTTAAAAAAGCCATGTTTGTGAAAAACTTTTTTAATTTTTTAACTTTCTCTTTAATAAGCCTAATACGATTGCAAAACGTTATTGACATGTGATGAGTCACAAATATTTCATTGTCTATTGAAGTTCTAATAAAGAATTTTTTTAATAATTTTTTTTTAATTGATAACTTTTTTCAATTTTTTTTTTTTGCATTTAAAAAAAATAAAAAAAAAATTAAATATAAAAATATAAAAATTAAAAAAACCATGTTTGTGAAAAACTTTTTTAACTTTTTCTTTAATAAGCCTAATACGATTGCAAAACGTTATTGACATGTGATGAGTCACAAATATTTTATTGTCTATTGAAGTTCTAATACAGAATTTTTTTTAATAATTTTTTTTTAATTGATAATTTTTTTCAAATATTTTTTTTGCATTTAAAAAAAATTAAAAAAAAATAAATAAAAAAATATAAAAAATTAAAAAAAGCCATGTTTGTGAAAAACTTTTTCAATTTTTTAACTTTCTCTTTACGATTGCAAAATGTTATTGACATGTGATGAGTCACAAATATTTTATTGTCTATTGAAGTTCTATACAGAATTTTTTTTAATAATTTTTTTTTAATTGATAACTTTTTTCAATTTTTTTTTGCATTTAAAAAAAATAAAAAAAAAATTAAATATAAAAAATAAAAAAAAAATTAAATATAAAAAAATAAAATAAAAATTAAATATAAAAAAAAAAAATTAAAAAAAACATGTTTGTGAAAAACTTTTTTAATTTTTTAACTTTCTCTTTAATAAGTCTAATACGATTGCAAAATGTTATTGACATGTGATGAGTCACAAATATTTTATTGTCTATTGAAGTTCTATACAGAATTTTTTTTTATAATTTTTTTTTTAATTGATATCTTTTTTCAATTTTTTTTTTGCATTTAAAAAAAAATTAAATATAAAAAATAAAAAAAAAATTAAATATAAAAAAATAAAAAATAAAAAAATAATTAAATATAAAAAAATAAAAAATAAAAAAAAAATTAAATATAAAAAAATAAAAATTTAAAAAAGCCATGTTTGTGAAAAACTTTTTTAATTTTTTAACTTTCTCTTTAATAAGCCTAATACGATTGCAAAACGTTATTGACATGTGATGAGTCACAAATATTTCATTGTCTATTGAAGTTCTAATAAAGAATTTTTTTAATAATTTTTTTTTAATTGATAACTTTTTTCAATTTTTTTTTTTGCATTTAAAAAAAATAAAAAAAAAATTAAATATAAAAATATAAAAATTAAAAAAGCCATGTTTGTGAAAAACTTTTTTAACTTTTTCTTTAATAAGCCTAATACGATTGCAAAACGTTATTGACATGTGATGAGTCACAAATATTTTATTGTCTATTGAAGTTCTAATACAGAATTTTTTTTAATAATTTTTTTTTAATTGATAATTTTTTTCAAATATTTTTTTTGCATTTAAAAAAAATTAAAAAAAAATAAATAAAAAAATATAAAAAATTAAAAAAAGCCATGTTTGTGAAAAACTTTTTCAATTTTTTAACTTTCTCTTTACGATTGCAAAATGTTATTGACATGTGATGAGTCACAAATATTTTATTGTCTATTGAAGTTCTATACAGAATTTTTTTTAATAATTTTTTTTTAATTGATAACTTTTTTCAATTTTTTTTTGCATTTAAAAAAAATAAAAAAAAAATTAAATATAAAAAATAAAAAAAAAATTAAATATAAAAAAATAAAATAAAAATTAAATATAAAAAAAAAAAATTAAAAAAAACATGTTTGTGAAAAACTTTTTTAATTTTTTAACTTTCTCTTTAATAAGTCTAATACGATTGCAAAATGTTATTGACATGTGATGAGTCACAAATATTTTATTGTCTATTGAAGTTCTATACAGAATTTTTTTTAATAATTTTTTTTTTAATTGATATCTTTTTTCAATTTTTTTTTTGCATTTAAAAAAAAATTAAATATAAAAAATAAAAAAAAAATTAAATATAAAAAAATAAAAAATAAAAAAATAATTAAATATAAAAAAATAAAAAATAAAAAAAAAATTAAATATAAAAAAATAAAAATTAAAAAAAGCCATGTTTGTGAAAAACTTTTTAAATTTTTTAACTTTCTCTTTAATAAGACTAATACGATTGCAAAATGTTATTGACATGTGATGAGTCACAAATATTTTATTGTCCATTGAAGTTCTAATACAGAATTTTTTTAAAAAATTTTTTTTTAGTTGATAACTTTTTTCAATTTTTTTTGCTTTTAAAAAAAAATTAAAAAAAAAATAAAAAAAAAAATAAAAAAAAAAAAAATAAAAAAAATTAAAAAAATCCATGTTTGGGAAAAACTTTTTGAATTTTTTAACTTTCTCTTTAATAAGCAAAACGTTATTGACATGTGATGAGTCACAAATATTTTATTGTCTATTGAAGTTCTAATACAGAATTTATTTAAAAAAAAAATTTTTTAGTCGATAACCTTTTTGCAATATTTTTTTTTATCCCTCACAGCTTCGAGCGGGATGAAGGCAACAAATTATCCAAGCTAAGCCTTGGTGACATTTGAGGTATTTTTTAATATTCTGTTCTTAGAACCTTCAAGTAACCTACAAGAATAGCAACGATGATTTTGGAATCAAATCAAGGCGAATGTGAAGAACATTCACTTTTACAAATTACAGAGGGTGGTCTGCAAAAAGATTTCAATCTCAACGACATACTTTAGGGAATTCCACAAAATCTGCAAATCAATTCGCAGGGGGATACTTGTAGGGATTCTACAAAATCCCCACCACTACAGTGTTACAAAATTTGGCTTTATTTAGCGGCTAGAGAAGAGAGAAGGCTAGAATTTTACCAAATACCAAATAAAATGCTTTTAACTCATTTTGAATTACAGAACACTGTCTAGAGGGGAGGTATTTTAGGTAATATAATTTCAAACAATTTGCTATTTTACAGAAATCGAAATTTCTCATTTTAAAACTTTAAGCTGTAACGGCCAAAAATTTAGGTATTCTGCCACACGAGTAGTATTGGCAATTTGCTGTCCGTGTTGCGCCACAAGGTCCAATGCGAAAAGAGAATTTCAAGTTTTGCAAATAAAAACTGGAAAGCATTGAATGGAAAATAGTGAAAAAGAAAACTCAATTTATTACTCAAACCACGGATACGGATACGAAACTCAACACAAGTCAGACATTAGTAATGGCAATGAAACGCACACACCAACAAAGACCATTCGTGGAGCAGCACCAGACAACACACATACATTCTGTGTGGTATCCTTGAAAGTAAACGGAAACGGAAGTGGAAGTGAAGCTAGTGGTAGTGAGCAGTAATGACTGTGTTAAGGGCCAACCCTCAAAATCATAGAAACGAAGACAAATGGTGGCAGTTCATGTTCTGGTTGGTTGGGCCATACGGAGCCTTGGAGTAGGTGTCAGTGTCGGGAGTTCGAATGTCTGGTGTGGTGGCGGCGGTGGCGGTGTTGATAATAATTGTTTTTGTTTTCAAGGCCAACACAGAAATAGTTGGCACACACAGCCATTTTTCCATTTTCATTTTAAATTTGTTTTTCGAAATGGCAAATGTCTCTGTTGGACGATAACAAAGTAAAATAAGGCTGAATTGTGCCAACTTGAGGCGCAACAACAATGGCCCCCCAAAGGAATGACATCATGGCATTAAAAACGAAAACCAACCGAAAATTCCATATCACACAAAAAAAAATTAATTAGCATGGACAGACAGAGAAATAGATAACCAATGCCTACCATTAAAACAGCCATCTTTAGGCTTGAAAGGGAACTTCAATTATTAGGTATTGACTTATTTCCCCTTAAAAGGGGCAGGGGATGGGACTCATTAGTCAAATGTAGTTTTGCTGTTGTGTTTGTTTTTTTTTTTTGAGGTTTTTCTAGGAATCCATTTAGACTGACTTACCAATCTTTGCTATACTGGCCGATAATATCCAAATACCAATAATAAATGGTGTTTTCACTCTATCAAATTCCACTTGTGTCAGGGGATAACGTTCGTGGACTTCATGTTCACCGCCCTCATGCGTTGTCTCATCGCCGCCATCAGCTTTGCTATCAGTTCCTGCTGCCGCAGCTGCTGGTTCCTGTTCATTTGCAATATATTTTTGTTGGTTTATCGCATTAGTGGTATCCGCAGGTGGTAACGAGGTGGCCGATGCAGGCGGGGCATGCTGGAATGATAAGAAAAGTCAAGAGGAAAAAGGGTGGTTTGATTACTCTGTTGAATGGCAAAAATCTTATAGAGAAATTAAACGCTACACATTAAGTGAAATTAGAAAGGATTTGAAATAAATCAAAACGCCTAGTCTGAAAAAAAAATACTTTAAAAATTATTCTTTTTCAATTTTTTTTTTTCTATACAAATGCTATTCTTTTTTATTTTTTAAAAAAAAAATTATTACCTTTTTATTTTTTTTTAAAAATAATTTTTTTGTTTATAATAAAATAGTAAATAACATTGGAGCAAAAAATGTTTACTATAAAAATTATTCTATTTAAAAAAAAATTCTCTACAAATACAAATTAAAAAAAATATATTTTTTTAATTAAAAAAATTATTCTTTTAAAAAAAAATACTTCTTAAATTTTTCTTTTAAAAAAGTTATTTTTTTTTTTAAAAAAATATTATATTTAAAAAAAAATAAAAAGGTAATAATTTTTTTTTAAAAAATAAAAAAGAATAACATTTGTATAGAAAAAAAAAATTTAAAAAGAATAATTTTTAAAGTAAATTTTTTTTTTTATTTTTTGAAAAAAAATTTTCTCTTTAAAAAAATGTATTCCTTTTTAAAAAAAAAATCTTTGTTAACAATTTTCAAAATTGTATTTTTGGTCAGAATTGTCGTATTTGTGAAAATGTGTTAGAAAGTAATTCTTTTTTTAAAAAAAATATTCTTCTTTAAAAAAAGTATTCTTTTAAAAAAAAATTATTGTTTTTTAAAAAAAAATATTATTTTTTATATTTTTTTTTTAAAAAAAGTTATTATTTTTTGAAAAAAATATTATTTTTAACAAATTTCAAAATTGTATTTTTGGTCAGAATTGTGGTATTTGTGAAAATGTGTTAGAAAGTAAAAAACTCTTTTTTTTTTAAAAAAATATTTTTTTTTAAAAAAAAATATTCTTTTTTAATTAATTTTAAAGTTATTATTTCTTGAAAAAAAATAATCTTTTTCAAAAAAATTATTCTTCTTTAAAAAAAATCTTTTTCAAAAAAATTATTATTTTTTAAAAAAAAAATTTCGTTTTTTAACAATTTTCAAAATTGTCGATTTGTAAACATATGTTAAAAAGTAATTCTTTCCTTTCTTTTGAAAAAAAATATTCTTTTTTAAAAAAAAATATTCTTTTAAAATTTTTTTTGTTTTTTAAATTTTCTTTTTAATTTTTTTTTTATAAAATGTTTAATTTTTAAAAAAATTATTCTTTTTCAACAATTATATTTCTTAATTTTTTTTAAAAAAAAAAGGATTCTTTTTAACAAAAATTATTCTTTGATAAAAAAAAAATTATTTTGTTTATAATAAAATAGTAAATAACATTGAAGCAATGTAGTTATATTAGGATAATAATCGAAAGTAGGAAAATCAAAAATAATATGAAAATTCATTAATCGAATTCCAGAATTCCTATAAAGGAAAACAAAATGCCCAAAACTGTACATATTTACCCGTACTGTCAATATTTTAAGCTATTAGAATCATTATGAAAACTATCAAATTAAAAAAAAAATATATTTTTAATTAAACAAATTTATTTGTTATATCGAATCGACCGATCCATTTCTCAAACTTAAATCCACACCCACTCAAGATAGACATCTGCAAAATGTTTTTAATATATGACCCGTCAAGTTTAATTTATTTTTAAAACATTTCTGGATTCTTCTTTTAGAAGAAGAATTAAACATGTTTTCATATGATATCCCACTGTGGCGTATGATTGATATCAATTTAAGAGTTATTTCGGCCAGTGTTTAATAACATTAAAACTATACTATCAAATTCGTGAATGTTAATATAATTGGAAAAATAAGATTGCAGTTATTCTTTAGCAAGGTTTTAGTTATTGACAAAAGCATTTGAAAAGTGTGTAAAAGCCTCCTTAAAAAGAAAACAATCCTACGTTAACTTGAACTACCTATCATTTGTTACCAATTTAAATGTAAATGACTTATTTTCGAGATTTTTCTTTTTAAACAACATTTAAATAAAAACTTGAAATTTACATTTTCTCACACCGGGTGTTGTTTTCCTTGAAACGTCCATAATCGATGAAATCCCATTTTCTTTCTTTCTCCAAAAAAAACAATTTGACCTTAAAAAATGAAGACTTTTCCAGCCGGCAGCGTCACCATTTGTCGCCACTTTCCAAGATTACAATTTCATAAAGGATGTTGGTGTAGGAGAGAGCCATGTATGTCTTACCGGCATGTGTCATTTGCACATTAAATCCTTTTTCCATGACGGAGTCCTTTTTCAACTTTTGGGTTCTGATTCATTTTTGTTTGTTTAACACAAATTGTACGGCTGCAGCAGGCAGCATAAATAACTTTTTGGGAGACAATTTAGGTAATGCCGTATCGGTGTGATAATGTTTAACCAAAAGTACTGGTAAACGTAGGGTAGTTGTCTAAGTTGGTCACTGTAATATGTGACAGTAAAGCAGTGAACAGATGAACAGAGTTGGATGCAATGACGTAAACTTTTTCAATTATTTCTGATCACAGCCCCCCTGACCCGTTCAATTTTGTAATCTACCAATGTACTGACAAGATGTAACTCCGCTTAACCTAATACCTAACAAGAAATTCTTTAACCAATTAACATCTGAATGCCATCGTATGGTCCAATTAAGCCAATTCGACGCATGGGTGTGAACAAGTGTTCACATAATGAGCTCAGGGGAAACCCTGAACAAATATTGTAACACATTAATGGAGACAAAGGTAACAATGAAACGAAAAGTGTGTTATTTTCTTATCGAGACAATGTCTCCAGAGCAAATATGGTTATCTGCGAGATGATGCATTCTAAGTGGAGCGATATCTGGCGGTTACGTGTAGCTGTCCGGCAACATGTCGCTACATTGTAGTTTACAAACATCTTTTATCTGAGAAAACGTAACCAAATTAAATGCTAACAACACGTCCAACTAAATCAATAAGAAAAAATTTAACAAGTTAAATTAATACTAGAGACGTAAATAAATAGAGAGGCGCATGTGGAAATGTTTATTCAACGAGGGCACTATGATAAAGTGGGAAATACTTAGAAATACGTTAGACAAATGTTCTGGAAAATTGTTTAAATCAATCGAAGAACATTTTTCAGAACATCTTATTTTAAAAATTCCTTTATTTGTAAAATTTGCATACAGAATTTTTTGTAATACACAATTTTCCAATAGAAAATTTCTGGTATACACAATTTTCCTATAGAAAATTTGTTGTATACACAATTTTCCTATAGAAAATTTGTTGTATACACAATTTTCCTATAGAAAATTTGTTGTATACACAATTTTCCTATAGAAAATTTTACGCAATTTTCCTATAGAAAATTTTTACGCAATTTTCCTATAGAAAATTTTTACGCAATTTTCCTACAGAAAATTTTACGCAATTTTCCTACAGAAAATTTTACGCAATTTTCCTATAGAATATTTTACACAATTTTCCTGTTTTCGAATAGAAAATTTTACGCAATTTTACTATTTTCCAATAGAAAATTTTACACAATTTTCCTGTTTTCCAATAGAAAATTTTACACAATTTTCCTGTTTTCCAATAGAAAATTTTACACAATTTTCCTATAGACAATTTTACACAATATTCCTATTTTCCAATACAAAATTTTAAACAATTTTCCTATAGAACATTATACACAATTTTCCAATAGAATATTTTACACAATTTTCCTATAGAACATTTTACACAATTTTCCTGTTTTCCAATAGAAAATTTTACACAATTTTCCTGTTTTCCAATAGAAAATTTTACACAATTTCCCTGTTTTCCAATAGAAAATTTTCCTATTTTCCTATAGAAAATTTTACACAATTTTCCTAAAATTTTACACAATTTTCCTAAAATTTTACAAAATTTTCCTAAAATTTTACACAATTTTTATGTTTTCCTAAAATTTTACACAATTTTCCCATAGAAAATTTTTCTATTTTCCTATAGAAAATTTGTTGTATACACAATTTTCCTATAGAAAATTTTACGCAATTTTCCTATAGAAAATTTTACGCAATTTTCCTATAGAAAATTTTTACGCAATTTTCCTATAGAAAATTTTTACGCAATTTTCCTATAGAAAATTTTTACGCAATTTTCCTACAGAAAATTTTACGCAATTTTCCTACAGAAAATTTTACGCAATTTTCCTACAGAAAATTTTACGCAATTTTCCTACAGAAAATTTTACGCAATTTTCCTATAGAATATTTTACACAATTTTCCTGTTTTCGAATAGAAAATTTTACGCAATTTTACTATTTTCCAATAGAAAATTTTACACAATTTTCCTATAGACAATTTTACACAATATTCCTATTTTCCAATACAAAATTTTAAACAATTTTCCTATAGAACATTATACACAATTTTCCAATAGAATATTTTACACAATTTTCCTATAGAACATTTTACACAATTTTCCTGTTTTCCAATAGAAAATTTTACACAATTTTCCTGTTTTCCAATAGAAAATTTTACACAATTTCCCTGTTTTCCAATAGAAAATTTTCCTATTTTCCTATAGAAAATTTTACACAATTTTCCTAAAATTTTACACAATTTTCCTAAAATTTTACAAAATTTTCCTAAAATTTTACACAATTTTTATGTTTTCCTAAAATTTTACACAATTTTCCCATAGAAAATTTTACTATTTTCCTATAGAAAATTTAACACAATTTTCCTAAAATTTTACACAATTTTTCTGTTTTCCTAAAATTTTTAAAATTTTCCTAAAAAATTTCAGAATTTTCCTAAAATTTTACACAATTTTTATATTTTTCTAAAATTTTACAATTTTCCTAAAAATTTTCACAATTATCCTAAAACTTTACACAATTTTTCTATTTTCCTAAAATTTTACAAAATTTTTATATTTTTCTAAAATTTTACACAATTTTCCTATTTTCCCAAAATTTTACACAATTTTCCTAAAATTTTACAATTTTTCTAAAAAATTTTCACAATTTTCCTAAAACATTATACAATTTTCCTAAAATTTCACAAAATTTTCCTATTTTCCTAAAATTTCACACAATTTTCTTTTAGCAAATTTTGTATTACACAATTTTCCTATAGGATCCGAAACATAAATAAATACTCAGCTGACAAGAAAATTTCTCTTAATTTCCCCAACCAATTTAACATTTTACCCTCGATTCGCCGAAGCATAAATAATGGCAAATTGTCATGTCTTCGTTTTTTTTTTGTTGTTGTTTTGATTTAAACAAATTGCCATACGGGTAGCAGCAACAACAACAATGTTGTAAAACATGTTGCTGTCGCTATTGTAGCCTGTTTGAATTTGATCAAAATCGCCAGCAAATAATTTACAGAAAGCCACCCCCCTTCACTGTTTCTGTTGTCGCAGTGGATGTGGCCGTACGTTCGTTGTCGATATCGACAGTGTTACGCACCAGCACACTTGTCGCATTAGCTGAAGGCGCCTTCATTTCATGTGCCATTGATTTTTTGTTTCGTTACTGTAATGAATCGAAACATGAATGAATGAATTGGGAGAAAGGCGGACTGACCAACATGCGAACGGAATGACAGCCGGACGGAGGGACGGACGGACTGACATACTTCATACAAATTGTCAAATTGTGTTTCGCATTGTCCGCAAATGCTGATGTGTGGTAAAAGGTTGTCAGTCACTCAATCATGTTGTATGTAAAAAACAAAACACGCAACCAAATCAAATTTGTTCTTACATTCCTATTCGGTATAAAATAGGGATGCCAGTAAAGAAAACATAAAACTGGGATGTCCTTTTGTTGAGGATTTATCAAGTAAAAATATGTGGGCTAGTTTTTTTATTAAACAAAAACATTGGACAAGTTTCCATAGAAAAACGTGGGCAAGCTACTGAATTTATAATTTAGAGTCAGACACATTTGGACCTGTCTTCCCATAAGAAATAAATGTAGGGTTCCAAATTTAATGGCAGAATAATTTCTGATCTCCAGCTCCCTTCTTGGCGAACAAATCCCACAGAGACGGTTCTTTATAAATAACAAAAACATGCGTAATCCCTAAGATGACATCCCTACATGTTGTACTTTTATGTGTACACACATTTAATGCACATATGTTTCTCTGTAAATATACACATGTATAAGTATGCAAATAGGTAAATATATTTACAACTGGGCCTGGAGACTCTATTGTTTTTATTGATTAAACACAATAAAACTTTTCCCATCTACACACATTCTGGGGGCTACGTCGGCGTTAGAAGTTACATAAGGAAAGTTTTCCACTTCAAAAGGCAAACGTGTGTCGTCGTTGTCGTCGGCTTCATACGATTTTCCCCTGAAAAGGCTAACATAGTTTAGGAAAGTTAAACATGATGTACGACGTTACTTTTTGTAAAATGAGAATTGTTCAAATGTCAAAGGTCTCAGGGCAAGAAATTGTTGAAAATTGCTGAGCAATCAGCAACCAAAGAAAAAGTAATTGAGGCTTGGAATATTTCCGAGACATTACAACTGCATATTGGAAGGTTGCTGATGTTAGGGAGGAGTCATGAGAAAAGGACATAGCTCGAAAACATATAAAAGGGGCTCAAGGGGACATTTTGTATGAGTGGTGCCAGACGAGATCTTAAAACCATCGCCAGCATCCACTTGATTATGTAGCCAAAATTCGTGTGGCCAGCAGACAGGCTTTCTGATGAAGTTTAACCGGGATTCTAAGTCATCTATCAACAAATTCTGACATACAAAGGAACAACGCTTGGAAATCCTTGAGGTTTTTTTTTAGATCGAAATTCGTGTTCTGTGAACAATTTATTTTCACATCTTATGCCCATTTTATGGTCGTTATAATCGACACACAGAGAAGACCACATCCGTTGAATGCGACCGGAAGAAAATATCCTGGATTGAAGACAGAAGATGTCCGGTCGAAAAACTCTTGTAAACAGAATTGAAGAAAACATTCTTACATTTTGGCGACGGTTTGGCCGTAGAAAGGCCAAGAAACCTACGATATATTTTGGGCCACGAATTTATGGTATCACAACGTGATCACCTGATGGCTCCAAGTAAGAACTGTCAAATTGGCCTAACCTAAACTATACAAAATTGCATACACTTTAATTATTTTTCTAATGGAATGACAACATAAAAAAATAATTAAGAAATGTTTCATAAATGTTATGAACATTGTCTTACATTTTATGAAACTTTCATTAAGTTAAAGAAGTTTATGACATTTCGTAAATTTTATGACACTTCATAAATCGTATGAAACATTTCATAAAAATTATAAAATTTTTAATAAGTTTTATGAAATTTTTCATATGTTTTATGAATTTTCATAAATTTTATGACACAACACAGAAATTTCTAAATTGGCAAAATTTTATAAATTTTACACAAAAAAAATACTAATAATTCTTTTATGAAACATTTCATAATTTTTATGAAAAAAAATTCTAAATTGGAAAAATTTTATAAATTTTACACAATTATAAAATACATGAAAAAACAACAACATCGATTCTATTGATCTCAAGTCCAACTAGAACAAAAATAATCTTAATATATATTTACCCTCGACACTGATTCACTGATTCACTGACTCTGTCACGCAGTACGTAGGAATTTAAATAGGCATTCTATAATAATTCTATAAATAATAATAATAAAAAAAAAATATTTTTTTTTGTACAGAAATTGTGTTTTCCCCAAATTTTTTTACCAAAATTTTTTTTTTTCCAAATTTTTTTTTTTACAATTTTTTTTTTTTGCAAACATTTTTTTTTTTCCGACAAATTTTTTTTTTAAACAAAATTTTTTTTTTTCAACAAACATTTTTTTTTTTTCCACAAAAATTTTTTTTTTTTCAACAAAATTTTTTTTTTTCAGCAAAAATTTTTTTTCCACAAATTTTTTTTTTTCCCAATTTTATTTTTTTTCGAAATTTTTTTTTACAAAATAGTTTTCTCAAAATATTTTTTACAAAATTTTTAAAATTAAGTAACAAATACTTTCTCAAGCAAATTAACGGGCGCCATAGGCGCATTACAACTTACTAGTTGAAAAACATCGACCAAAATTTCATAAATTTTGCACAAAACTCATTAACTACGCAGACAATTTGATACAAAACTTTATAAATGTTATACCAATATGAAAAAAAACTAACAAAATTTTATAAAATTGTTTATATCAGGCCGGAAAAAAAATCTTACATTTTATGAAAATGTTCATAAATTCAAAATTTCATACATTTTGATAACAATTTCACGTTTTATGAAAAATTTCATATTTTCTTTTTAAATTTCATTTACTTTACGTGAAAGTAAAAATTGCATAATTTTGTAAAAAAAAAAATCATAAATCATAAATTTAATAAATGGCAAAATACATTTTGATTAAAATTTCATGTTTTAGAAAAATTTTATATTTTTTTTAAATTTCATTTACTTTAAAAAAAATTTATAATTTTGTGAAAATTTCAAAACTTTTTTAAAATTTTCATAAATCATAAATTTACTAAAATTTATTTTATACAAAATAGCAGAAAATTTCATAAATATGCCCTGATTATTTCCAGCTGCAGCGACTGATGCGACAAATTCAAATCACCCACACCAAATGAGCATAAGTTCAAAATTTCATACATTTTTATCAAAATTTTATGTTTTATGAAAATTTGATATTTTTTTTTTATTTCATTTATTTTATAATTTTCATAATTTGGTGAAAAATTTCATAATTTTGTGAAAATATTTCATAATTTTGTGAAAAATTTCATAAATCATAAATTTAATAATATTTTACACAAAATATCAGAAATTTCATAAATTATCAACTCAGATTTTTTTTTTTAAATTTCAAAAAATAAATGCCCTGATTATTTCCAGCTGCAGCAACTGATGCGACAAATTCATATAACCCACACCAAATGTGCATAAGTTCAAAATTTCATAAATTTTTATCAAAAATTTCACAAAAAATTATTTATTCCAACTTTTATTATTATTTCCAACTGCAACAAATGAAAATGTTCATAAATTCAAAATTTCATACACATTTTGATACAAATTTCATGTTTTATGTAAAATTTGATCTTTATTTTTTTTTAATTTCATTTACTTTACATGAAAGTAAAAATTGCATAATTTTGTAAAAAAAAAAATAAATCATAAATTTAATAAATGCCTAAAATTCTATTTCATTAATTTCAATTCAGATTTTTTTTTTAAAAAAAATTTCAATTATTTTTAGCTGCAGCAAATGAGGCGACAAATTGAAATCACCCACACCCAATGCTGTAGGGATTATGATTGCCTCGAATTTATCTTAAGGGCGATTGTAAAAAATCCCCCGTAAATTACAATTAACCAGTTAAAAAGCAGACAAACACAACTTTAAAGCAAGAATAGTCGCACATAAATTCTGATAAGCAAAGTTTCATGCTGTCCCAAACAAAGTCAATGTAAGTTTCGCTGTTTGCTTCTTCATTGTCCACAGCGTGTTGTCATGAACTTGAGGAAAGCAGCAATGGCGAAAAAAAAACCGACAGACTTAAGAACAATGGATAATTACTGTAATTACAATGCGACAAAACGTAGTGACAACAACACATCGACACTCCGCTGTAGTAATGTTGAGGTTGGCCGGGCAGTCGTAATGCTGCCAATGGAGGAGGCAAACAATGGGCCACGACGCAGTGGATGTACTGGAAATTGTCCCAGTCGTAAGTCTAAATCTTAATTGTTGTTTATGGCGAACATAGATCGATTTCGTTGTAGTAACGTTGTAGCGGTAATGGTCGTAAACAACCGACAGACGCGGACACAATGAAAATATCAGAAAATAATTGCATAAGAGATGTCTCTCCGTGAGGAACAGCTAAATGTGCCCATAGACATGATGAGCAGCAACATTGCATGCTACGGCTGCCGTTTATTGCAATAACAACAACAATTTGCAACAATATGCAAATTATTGTAATCGAGTGTTTACACGTCGTTGTTGTAACTGCGAGCGATTGTCTTTTGTTGTTCTAATGCGATTTGGAACAACAGCCAACGCGTTCAAATAAATAAAATATATATTTATTGTTCTATTGTTGTATTGTCTTTAGAGATTTCCAGACATAATTTTTTATTTATTTTTTTTTTAAAATGAAGGTAACACTTGAATTTGTGGATATAAAGAAAAGAAGTGTCACTGCTTACTTTGGCATTGTAAGGCCCAGATTGACGTTCGACGATCAAGAGGGATATTGATGCAGTCACCCAATAGAAACTAAGAGGAAATTTTACTTTTTAATTGAAAATTCTAAACAAACATTTTCATTGTCAATTTTAACGGCAAAAGCCCGTATTGAGTGTCCCCACCTCAATGTCTGATATCCGAATTTCAATCATTTCGAAAAATGTGAATGTTTAAAATGTAACCACCAACTACGTGTTCGGAAACCACCCACCATTAACTAAATTGTTAAAACAACATTTTACAAAATAATTATCCTGAGACCCAACCATAAATATAGCAGGCAGGCAGGCAGGCAGGCAGGCGTTTAATCATTTAAACCATATCAGCTTTAAAGATTAAACACGACATTTATTTCGCACCACCATAGCATTTTGTGTTTATAAAATCTCCATGGATTTATATTTAATTTCTGTGTTGTATTATTAACTTTTTTCTCTTCGCCTCTCGTTTGTTGTCGCTGTTGCCGTTTGGCTCGGTATTTATTTATGTGTTGGAAAAACAAAAGCAAAACAAAATATGGTTATCGTCATCATCACCAGCGACAACACCATCATTCACATCGTGATATAGTTTGTATTACAGAAAAAAAAACCAAAGAAAAAGAATATCATCATAAACAAGATTAAAGTTTCATCTTGAGAAATAAGCACACACACCATACAAATAACAGCCTGAAAGGCGTACGTATAGAGGGGCAGTTGAACAAGGCACCCAAATAAATATGAAACTTGTCAAGATCCAGATAATAGTGACGATAATAATGATGAAGCCGACAAAGCAGAGGCTACACAAATAATGCAGAACAAAAAATATTGCTAATATCAGCACAAAATTCTATACAATTACAGGCGAGACGTTCATCAGTCTGTAGTACGTATGTGTGTGTATCCGTATCCTATAAGGCTGATGCTGCGCCGCCGTACGCGGACACCCTCCCATAGAATTAACGTTCCAACATCCATCAACACCACTTCACAGAAAACAAATGTAATCTTATATCTCTCTCCAGTCTTTTATCATACATTTTTATTCGTCGTGCCTTTGTTTATAGTTTATATTAGTTTACACTAACGAATACAAATATGTCCAATGTTTATGTTTGGCACAGTGGTGCGAGGGAGAGGTAACAAAATATTGTAACAAAAATAGTTCATAGTAAAAGTCAAGCTGAGCTTATGCGGACTTTAGTTTATCAAAGGCAGCTTTTGTTTCCGGTTTAAAGTTGTGTTGTTTCAGTTTAAAGTTATTTAAAGGTAGGTTTAAGCTAAAACTTAATTGAACCTAAGTTTAAGGTTTAACATGGTTTGACGAAGGTGTAAGCTAAAACTTAGTTTAAAATAGGTCCAAGTTATAGTGAGTTTAAACTCGGTTTAAGCTAAAACTTAGCTAGGTTTATACTAAAAATCTATTAAAACTAGGTTTAAGATAATTCTTGGTTTCAGCTAAAACTTAATTTAAGCTAAGTTTAAGCTGAAGCTTAGTTTTAACGAGGATTAAACTGAAACATAGTTTTAACTAGGTTTGAACTAAAAGTTAGTTCAAACTAGGTTTAAACTAAAAGTTAGTTTAAACTAGGTTTGAACTAACACTTAGTTTAAACAAGGTTTAAGCTGAAACTTAGTTTAAACTGGGTTTAAACGAAAACTTAGTTTAAACTAGGTTTAAGCTGAAACTTAGTTTAAACTGGGTTTAAACGAAAACTTAATTGAAACTAGGTTGGAACTAAAACTTAGTTTAAACCAGGTTTAAGCTGAAACTTAGTTTTAACTAGGTTTAAACGAAAACTTAGTTTAAACTATGTTTAAACGAAAACTTAGTTTAAACTAGGTTTAAACGAAAACTTAGTTTAAACTAGGTTTAAGCTAACCCTTAGTTTAAATAGGTTAAAGCCTAAACTTACTTTAAACATGTTTGATGCTAAAAATGTATTTAAACTAGGTTTAAGATAACATTTTGTTTAAGATAAACACATGTTTAGTTAAAGCTAAACTATGTTCAAGTTCAAACGAGGTTTAAGCTTAAACTACGTTTATGATAAAACTTAGTTTCAACGAGGTTTAAGCTAAAACATGGTTTAAACGAGGTTTAAACTAAAACATGGTTTAAGCTAAAACGTGGTTTAAACGAGGTTTAGGCAAAAAATGTTTTAAACGAGGTTTAAACGAGGTTTAAGCTAAAACTTAGTTTAACCTAAAAATGAAGAGGGCAATCCAAATACACAAAAACTCCAAATCAAACAGCAAGTTCTTTTAAAAATTGGTTGAATGAATTAAAGTTTTAATTAAATCAAGTAATTCGCATGTAGATGGCGTATTCGGTCTTTCGGCCCAATGAGTATTGGACTGGCACAAATGGACCGTGCAACTCTCAAACCGTGCAACTCTCCAAGTGGTATTTGTTTTTTGAAATTGTCTCAAAAAGTTCTATTGACATCGTTAAAATCTTCTCGTGTCTTGTTATCGCTATGAATGGTGAATCTTCGCATCACAATTTGGCTAAGGCGACGATCAGCACACTCTCCTGAATTTTCTAGTATGGAGTCGGAGATTATCCGCACCTAATCACGTTTGGGTGCAGTCCTACACTGCTCCGAACAGGGTCAATACGATGCTCTCTCATGGAGCGTACTATGAGACAAGCTAGGACAGTAATAATAAGAAAAATTCACGCTTTCAAAATTAAGTTTCCGCTCAGATTTTTAATAATAATTAAATTTCGGTGAAACATACCGTTGCAGCCTGCAGGAAAAGATAGGCTTCAACGCTGTTGCGGTAGGCAAGTATAAAAACTCAAATAACAGTATAGCGACTTACAACTGGATGTAAACTGCAAGCCACAAACGCCACCTACATGTCAATTTTATACAATGCCATGCGGTCTTAATTTTAGATATAGTTTGTTATAACAGAGTCGCCATGTTTAACGTGAGTACCTGCCACGTTGGCCCAAGTTTGTTATGACACTGGGTTACTATTTTTTTGTTTAGGATATCAGATATATCAAAATCACAAGGCCAGCTTATAAATCCATCAAACGTTTAGACTACGCTGTGCCACCTAACATATAGATGACACCATCACATCATATGACCACATCTTGCCACTCTTTCCATACATAACAACACGAACTTTCTAAATAAATTAATTCCTAACAACACCGGCTTATCATAATAAATCATCAGATCAGATCATATGGGGGACTTTATTTGCGAAACGTTTTGCCAACAATAGTTCGAGCAAACTAACTAAGAACACAGGTATAATTATTATATTGTGTCCGTTACAGGTACAAATATTTAAATATTTCAAATGAAATGACACGAGTTTATTTTAACACTTTTGCACAACTGTTCAAACTCAGATGAGGGCCGTCTGTAATAAATACAAGTTTACTTTTCTTTTGAAAATTGTGTTTTTGTTGTTCTGTTTTGTTATTAAAACAAATTCAATAAATATAAATAGTCACATCTAAAGATAAGGTCTGGTCTAAAAATAACTCAAGACTTTTGAAACACACGCGTTTGGAAAAAAATTAATAAAGTGAAATGGAAAAAAAAAATATTAATATTACATAATATTTCAGAGTACAGACGATTGTTGTTGGAATAAGTTGCACAAATATTTAATGGAATTGTATGGAAAAAAGTCTGTGGGTTTTGAATGGGAATGAAGATCAGATGTCGGAATGGTCAAAAACTAAAATATTTTCTCTATTTTTCGGTTTACTCCGTACCTATTAGATTGGGTATACTGTCTACAACCAACAAAGAATGTACAGGGTCCGCCAAATAAGTTTTTTTTTTTGAAAATTCTATAAAAAAAACAACTGGATATATTCCCAAATTTCTTTTTTTATTTGAAAGTACAAGCCTTCCGGTTAAAATTGAAAATTCTATAAAAAAAAACTACTGGATATTTTCCCAAATTTCTTTTTTTATTTGAAAGTACAATCCTTCCAGTTAATAATGGAAAATAATTTCATTCAAATGGCTGCCTCGGCTGGCCATGGAGTAGCCTAACGACATCAGCTTTGCGGCTGTTAATGCGATCTTCAAAAACAGGGCGCAAAACATCGAGTGTAGCTTCGGCTGTGTGGCCAAAATGTTGCCAATATCCTCCTCTTCAATTTTTGTAAACAAAAATTCGTTCAACATGACCCGATAGCGAAAATAACGAAAACAAAATAAGCACTAGTAGAAAAAAAACGTTAGATGGCGGACCCTTTAGGTGGCAGTTCTCTCGTTGAATATATCGACGTCATCCGCCACTCCATAGACAATTATATTTAGCATCCAGAACTGGTTATTTTTTTAGTTTCAGTAGAACTCCTTCAGTCTTGAACAACCATATGAATCAGGTCTTCAAAAAATGTCTCTCAGAAGACGGTCAAGAGAAGATCTCTAAAACAAAGTCTACAAAAGAAGATGTCCTACGAGAAGGGCTCGTGAAAAAAAAACTCTTAGAAGGAGAAAAACTTTATCCAAATAAGGTCTGTTAGAATGCCATCAAAGTATAGGACTCCTATGTCTTTAAAGTAAGGACTCTTAGGAGGCATTTAAAGTAAGGTATCCTTGACCAGACTGGGTCCTAGAAAACCATCCAAAGAAGGTATTTTAAAGAACCTTCACAAGATCCTGGAAAAGGAAATAGGAACTGCTATGAGGCATTTCTAATACGAAATAGGAATGCATTCGCAAAAAATTTATTCAGAAACTTTCGCGCATTTTGTTTATCTGTGTAAAAGAATGCATTCTGGAAGATCTTTTAAGGGAGCGCCTTCCAAAGCTTGCCGAACATGTTCTGGGCCATTATGAAATGTGTGTGGGAGTCGGGCATGGAATATGTGGAATATTTCCAATTGCGTATGTAGAAGATCTTCCTCGAGAAGTTATTCAGTAATGAGTAAGACATGTGCACAGGCCTGAAAGATAAGCCCTGACATCGTATACAAGCAAGATCAGGGTGACACTTTAATTTTACCAAGAAGCAGTCTGGGGATGTTGTAGGAAATGTGTTTTGCGAGAGAAATTCGTAATAAAACGCCTCCGAAAGATGGGAAACGAACAATATGTCTAACTAGTAGAAGTATAAGGCCTTCCCAGATAAGCCATTCAGTAATGAGTGAGCTATTTATAAAGGTTAAAAATCACGAACACGGAAAATGTTTTGAATGTGAAAAAGCAGACATTCTAGAAGGTCTTCGAAAGCAAGGACTCCCAAAGCTTTCGATTAAAGTTCCAGGCCAAATTCGGGATTTTAAGAAAACTTTCAGGATATTTTTAAAAGCATCAAGATGACATATAATAGGACAGTCGGCAGAATGTCCAGGCTCTTGTCTTCCTGCGCAAACATTACGGACTTCAAGCTGAACAAAGCGTATGATCAAGACTTCGCCACAAGTCTTTTAGTCTAAACACCATTGACATTCAGCTTACAAAGTCTGATGATCCATCGATTTTTAATTTTATTATGTGTATTGATATTCCGATCAACAATTTTTAATGATGAAAAAACTAGCCATCACTCAGTACTAAGAAAAAAGTATGAAGCTGTGCCAGCCACGATGCGACACCGTTGTCAATGCCCCCGGGGGCCAGACCGTGTTTTGCAAGTACAATATTCGAGGGGTAAAAAAAACCCAAATGTCTAAATAATTAATTTATCAATTTACAACATTCACCGATAAATTGTTTTTTTTTTTTGCTTTTCATTTTGTTTCAATCATTTACTTACAATCGTCATCAGACAAACGACTTAAATGATATTAACGCCCCAAGTGATAACTGATGGGGGGTTCACACCAACAGTGTACAACTTTTTCAGTTGGTTCAGGAACGTTGTAATCCAATAAGTTGGTAGTATTTTTTCTGTTTTTTTTTTTTTATCTAAAAAAACCAAATCCGTTGTCTTACAAAATGCCTTAAGTGGTGTTAACGAGTCAGCTGATGCATTGAGAGCAAGGGGGGGTTCACACCAGGGAAGGTGTTGTAGAAGATTTTTTTTTTTTGGTATGAACGGGTTTTTGATGAGCAGATTAGTCTAACCAGTGGCTTTTTTAAATCCATCAACATTAAAACTTCTGAAATGACATGATGGCGACATTAATGGGGGGGTTCTCACTATACAGTTTTTCAGATTTAATTTTTGTGGATGATTTTTTAAAAAAAAACGGTTTTCTAACTCTTTAAGTTATATTATCAAGTCAGCTGATATATTGAGGGCGAGGGGGGTTCACATCTGGCCAGGTGTTGTTCATAAGTTTCAATTTGTTTGGAAACACTGCAATTTCTAAGACTACGAATCCAATATCTAAACACCAGATCAATGTAATCTTTTGAAAGGTTTGATTTTATGTTTACAACAAATCAAATTTCTCCCCAACATTCGCCGAGATCGTCGATGTGTGAACCTCCCTTATAGAGCCGGAATTAATGACATTAATGGAATTGTTATGTAGCGTGAGTGTGTATAATTTCCACTGAATTCATTTGATTATGTCAGAGCTACCGGGGCAAAGAGACGAGGGAAACCACCACAAGCCAAGATTCACGTGTTTGGTTTTTTTTTTTTTTTTTGCTTTTGTTGTCTTCTTCCAATTCACCGAATACACATACAATTCTGAGTATTCACATAGGCAATATACCGTCAAACAAACTGACTGTCAGTCAGTTCAATGATAAGGCATGAAGGGTAATGGCTTGGAAAGAACTGGCGGATGGCTGATGTTACATGGAAAAGTAATTGAAATAAGTTTGAGGCGGATTCCAGTGGGATCGAAATCATGTTTGCCAATTTAAAGTGATTTGATTTATATGGGAGGGGATTCAAGCTATAAGAACGGGGTGCTCTGAGAAATTCCGGAAGATGTGGAATATCTGTAAATCCTTAAATCGAAAAAAAACTGATCAATTGCAGCCTTCCCAAACTGCCTTATTGGTTTGGTTTGGAATTTAATTTTGAAATATAAATTTGAATGGTTTGAATATTTAATGAAAACATTCCCCCCTGAAATAAAAATTTCTTCATTATTGATATTATTATTAATACAATAATATAAAAAATAACAATAATATAATTCAGATGTACTCACTGCAAGACCCAAATACATTGTGAAAAGGCGACGAACGCCAGAGAAGCATTTGCGGTCCGATAAAACTGAATTATATATCCAATGAATCTAATTGTATATGCGGCCAAAAAAAAAAATACAAATATATGTACATACATCTGTGTGTAATGCAATAAATATACTTTTTTGTTGTTGTTGTGTAAATGTATATGTGTTTATACCAGACTTATGCACAATTTATGGATAGAAGAGTTTACTGAACTCACTATTGAAAAATAAACTTAATGACTTTGTTTGGAAACTACAAAAAAAAAAAAAAAAAACTGGGAAATTATTTAAATTACTTTGTATTTTGTCAAAATGGTGACAAATCATTTAATTTGTATACAAAACGAAATATTATGATGTATGTACGTAAAAAAAGGAGGGACAATTGAAAAATGTGTTCTCAATTCAATTACTTTTTTTGTTTGGTATCTTGCTTTTAGTTTTGAAAAATTATATTCCCCATCGGAAGCCTATTATTTGGAAGCTTGAAATAGAGAGCAGTTGCCAATTTACACCATGACTTTTTGCTTGATTTTAAAATCATGATTTTCAAGATTGTAGGCGAATGGTCTAGAGAAGATTGCAGATTAGAAAAAAGTCACAAATCACATATTTCAGTTTGTTTTTTTTTTTTGATCTTAAATTGAAAGCGTACAAAATACAGCTTGTACAAGAAGTGAAGCCGCCCAACCTTTCCCAGCGACATTGCTCCGCTCTATGGGCTCTTGAAAAGTTTCAAAAAGATCCGACGTTTTCCATCCAAATTTTTTTCAGCGATGTGGCCCATTTCTGGCTCAGTGGGTATGTAAACAAAGAAAATTGCCGCATTTAGGACGAAGATCAACCTAAAGAGATTCAAGAGCTGCCACTACTCAGTTACTCAGGGTTTCCATATCGACCTTGACCCGATTTATACGAAAACTTTCCACGCAAGGTGAGTAGGCACAATTTTCGGTGATAGCTGGTGAAGGGGGTAGAGAAGCAAGAGGGGTAGCAAAAAATTGGGGGTGGGGGCTTTTAAACTGAAAATTAAAAAAAGAAATATTTTTTGACATGGTCGATTTTCAGAAACAGGCAGGTATGATTTGTTTTTAAGCAGCCATCGTGTTAATGCTCATGACTTTATGAAGGGGTTCCAAAGGAAAATATGAAGAAAAACTCTGAGGGAAAAGTCATTGTGTACATTTTTGAAAGATTTCTAATTATCTATGGTTTTATTATTTCCACAGTTGCTGTGACTATGTTTTTGACATGGTCGATTTTCAGAAACAGGCACGTATGATTGTTTCTAAGCAGTCATCGTGTAAATGCTCAGGACTTTACGAAGGGGTTCCAAAGGAAAATATGAAGAAAAACTCTGGGGGAAAAAGTCATCGTGTACATTGGGACCTAGTCTTTCAAAAAGCCAGTTAAACCAATACAAATTTTGTTGCTGTTTTTCTTAAAGATTGCCGTGACTATTACAGAAATTTCTTCAGAGACTTCAATACCATCATTGGGGCGCTTCTTGGATACTACGGGCGACCGTTGCTCTTTCAAAATGCTCCAAGTGAATAATTTCAACATTAAATTTTTTAAAAAAAATTTTAAACTAAAACAAAATTCTACTTACGTTTACTTTGCCGGGTGTTATTTGATAAGTATTATCCGTACTGGCACCAGCCGCTTTCGTTACACCTCCACCACCAGCAATGGTTGATGTGGCAGCTGCTCCAGCAGCAGCAGCAGCATCAACAACAGAGCCAGCATCATCGATACTATTGGAATTGGGACGGGCGTCAATGCGATTGATGCAGGAAAAGAAGAAGCATACCAATAATAAAAATATCACTTTTTTGCTTGTTAGCAATTTGTATTTAAATTGACCCGGTTTCTTGGTTGTATCCGACGATGAACTGGAAGCCGAAGCCTTTGGGGCATTTGCAGTTTGTGGTGGTTGTGGTGGTCGTGGTGTTGGCGACGGTGGCGTTGTACTTTGCTGACGATAGGCCTCAAAACGTGGATCATTACGTTTTATGGTGTTGCGATCACAAAATGCCACAAAGGCCAACCATAAACGGACGAATACACCAAGCACATTAGCCACAAAGCTGGAGGTCGCCTTCACACTACAACTGTGGCGGGAATTTTTCATATTTACAGAGGAGTCAGAAAGAAATTCGTCGTTGTCGTCCTGCTCCTTGTCCTTATCCTTGTCCATCACATCCGTTTTATTGTGCTTATGAATATTTCTTTTACTTAAACTATTTGTAGTTGTAGTTGGAGGAATTGTGGCTGTAGTTGTTGTTGTGGTTGTTGCGGTAGTTTTACTAGACATTTGTAATTTACTATTCATAGTATTATTATCATTAGTTGTATTATGATTAGTAGTGGTTGTTGTAGTAGTTGTAGTATTAATATTTTCACTAATTATTATTTTAGCACCATTCAAAACCGTTGTTCTTTTTTCACTATCATTAGCAATATCATCATTTCTATTACGTTTAAAGCAATTCTCACAGCATTCATTTTGTTGTTGTTGTTGTTGTTTGTCATCATCACTGCTGCACCAACATGCCCTTCGGGCCAAATTCATTTCCTGCTCCAGCGATGGTGTCTTCTTTTTGTCCATCGACTCCTCTTTCATATCGCGCAGAGCCATTCTCTTCAATGTCTTATCAACAGCCATATTTGTGGTCGGTATATTTTGGGATTTTTCCGTAGGATTGTTGGCGAATTTTACAAATCCTCCTCTAATCCCTTCCCTTTCCTCGCCTTCGGTTTGTTCCGGACCTCTATAGAAAATTTCATTGGAATTCCTATAGAAGAGATCGTTATGGAACATACTACACTATGATCGGGGAGAGTGAGAGCGAGTGCGGCGGCGGAGGAGCTCGACCGACGCCAGCAATAATTATTGTAGACGGGGGATTTTTCTTCTCTTTTTTTTTTTGGTTTTTGTTGTGAAAAAGTGGAGTGCTTTTTTTTTTGGGGGGGGGGAGAGGGGTCCTTATGTTTTAAGAATGTTTTTTGTTTTTTTTTTTGTTGCTTTTATCACGCAAACATTTGTAATGTTTTGTTGTTGTGGTTTGTTTTTCTTGTTGCTGTGTTGTTTTATAAACTCATATATTTTCTTTCTATGTATGTATTATAATTAAGTAGTTGTTGCGTAAATTAAGTACGTTGTTGTAATTGTTGCTGAATTCTGTAACGAGAGAGAAAAAAAAAAAGAAGAAAATTAAAATGTTGCTAGACAATGTTGCAAAACAATTGAGATACATTAGAGAGACTTTTGTAGAGGAAAGATGTTTGGCAACTACGGTAGAGAGAGAGAGAGATTTTAAAGAGGTGACAAAAGTTAGAGAAATGGAACTTGCCCATAGGTTTTCCCAAGGTTTATGTATAGAAGGTTACGCCATCAGCAAAAATTGCTGTTAGGTGACGTAGTTGGTGACAAACGTCAAAAAGAAGTGGGTTGCCAGCTCTATGTCTGCCTACTTTTAGTTAACAAAGCTAAGATTTCATGTGAAAAATGTACATATTGCAGTGAGTTGGCAACCCTACTTTGTCAGATTTGTGAAGAAATAAAACAACAAATCGAAACGTAAACATTGAGTGTGCAGTGGGCAAATGTATGAAAACCAACAGTAAAAAATATGTGAGTATGTGAAAATGTAAAAAGAATGTTTTTCCGGTGTACTTTAGGTTAAGAATATTAAATGCCGACATTACCAAAAATATTTATACCAAAAAAAGAAAATTAAATAAAACTAACTTAATATACAAAAAATTTTTTGTTTTTCGCTAATAAATAAATTCATGGCAAAAATAGTCAATTGTCCCACTGTTATGAATACACAAATATTATCAGCTGTTAGCTTGAAATTTTTAGCCAATAGGAACAAAGTTTGAGTGACGTCATTGGTGACAAACGTCAAAAACAGAAAAGGGAAGGGGGCTGGGATGGCGTAACCTTCTATACATAAACCTTGGGTTTTCCTACGGTTGAAATCGGAGCAGAACTGTAAAAAATAATACATTTGTGACGTCTAGTGTATGCAGACGAATTCGTTTAAGCGAAAATGAAAAAAATCATGAAGTTTTTTTTTTAACTTATCCTTAACTTCTTAAGGACTTCGGATAATTGAACATTCTTTCATTTAAACGAACTATGTATTTTTGAACTTGCACAGGCCCTAGATTTTCCTACGGTTGAAATCGGAGCAGAACTGTAAAAAATAATACATTGGTGACGTCTAGCGTATGCAGACGAATTCATTTAAGCGAAAATGAAAAAAAAAATCATGAAATGCGAGACATTTAAGGACTTCGGATAATTGAACATTTTTTCATTTAAACGAACTGAGTATGTATTTTTGAACTTGCACAGGCCCTAGTTTTTTCTATGGTTGAAATCGGAGCAGAACTGTAAAAAATAATACATTGCTGACGTCTAGCGTATGCAGACGAATTCGTTTAAGCGAAAATGAAAAAAAAATCATAAAATTTTTTTTCACTTATGCGAGATTTTCCATATAAAGAACTTCGGATAATTGAACATTCTTTCATTTAAACTTTTGAAATTTTTCTATGAAACGAAAAAAGAAACTTGAATGTTAATGAGCATGGATGAAAGTAGTCGCCTATTTTCATTTAGTTGCGTTGTGTTAAATGTGATTGAGATCAATTGTCTTCAACACATGTTTTCATAACATAAATTGATTCTAATGTCTCCTTCGTAGTAATTTTAATATAATTTATTATGATGATCTTATAATAAATACTATTGAAACTATTGCTTTTTCAACACTTCCTCTATTGTCTCTTGGTTCGTCAATTCTCCTCTATTATTGTGTATGTACTTTAATGAGTTGCACGAATTTCTCATAAGCGGTGTTCGTATCACATAAGTTCGTGTCTTTGCATTAAAAATGTGTTTCACATAAAGAATTTTTCAATAAAGCGGATTTTCGTTTAGAACAATCGTTACTAATATTTATTTTCAATTAAGCGATTTTTTTCAATACAAAAGGAGTGCGCTTATCCGAATTCGACTGTATATTATCCAGGGTTGTTATATTAAACTAGTAAGTTGTAATGCGCCCGTTAATTTGCTTGAGAAAGTATTTGTTGAAAAAAAAATTTTGTTGAAAAAAAAAAAATATTTTTGAAAAAAAAAAAAATTTTGTTGAAAACAAAATTTTTGTTGAAAAAAAAAAAATTTGTTGAAAAAAAAAATTTAGTGGAAAAAAAAAATTTTTCTTGAAAAAAAACATTTTGTGGAAAAAAAAAATTTTTTGAAAAAAAAAATTTCTTGAAAAAAAAAATTTGGAAAAAAAAATTTCTTAAATTATTTAAACTAATGTGGTGCATTCTGTAGAGCCATCGTACAGACAAATTCTGAAATTTGTTTAGTATGAACGGATTATAACAGAGTAAATACATAACAGAGAGCCGTACGTTTAACCCATCTCAAGGGGATTTTTTTTTTTTTTTGAAAAAGATATGACCATACAGCCAATGAGAGAAGCTGACATCGTGTTACATGTGATAAGTTCCCGGGATTCTTTTTCGATTACAAAACCGCTGAAAATTTGGCAGAGCAATATATAGCCATTGTTTTACTAACTTGAGAATATTCGAAATTTGATTTTAATTTAACAATTTAAGGAAATCATTGAAGACCGCCCCCATCACCTCCTTTTAGAGGCAGCCACTTTTTAGAGACAGCCACTTTCTGCTGGCAAGTCTAGTTTAGTTTGTATACAATTTAATGAAATCACTGCCCACCACTACGCATTTCTAGGCCACCTTGTTAGCTTTAGCTATTTCGTTGAATATTTTTGTCATTGCTTTGATTCCATTAATCTATTAACTCTTTCAAAGAGAATTCCTCCGGTTTGTTGCGGCTTTGAAACAACGACCGTTTCACAAAGATAACAAATAAAGAAACGGTAGTCGTATGCGTATCGTTTCCTAAGCAATCTAATGAAAGCCCAAACAAAAGATCTGTAAAACCCAGGACAACAGTACAAAGAAAATCCTTTTAGAGGAACTCACCACATGCACGAACGTAAGGTTTCGGACAGATAAACGCAGACGTTAGCGGATACATGTTAAAGAGACATGTGACTAAAGAGACTGTCGACGCACACAGACACACAGTAGTAATCTCCCCCCCCCCCCCCCCCAAAACCCATACATTTACATTCAATTCCACATACTTGCTACCATTTCATACTCGCAATTTCTGTAACTTTGACATTGACATTAGGAAGGATGCGGCGGGGGGAGGAGTAACGAATGAATGGAGGACAACTGTGACAATGTGCACATTCCCAATTTGTCTGATGAGTTGTTATTGCCCCCCATTCATCCAACTATATGACATTCATCAGACATCTATCACAATATTTATCTTAAATTCTATTTCAATTATGTGTAATTAAATTGCTGGGAAATGTATACACTCGAAACACACACATTGTTGGCACTTCATTCAATTCCTCACAAAATCAATTTAAACAATCAAATTGATAAAAGTTTGAAAATTTATCACTTTGCTATTCAAATAAAATCATTCGCAATACCAAAACACTCGCACACACAGAAGCGCCAGAGTAATGGGTGAAATAGAAGAAGAAGAAGAAGGAAAAAATACCTACAAATTGATCTTTTGAAATTTCGAAATAGAGAGCTCCACACAGACAATTAACAATTCAAAAATATGGCGACATTGGCCGCACAGATCTCAATACATTTTCACTTAACAAACAATTAAAACAATTCAGAATAAAAAACAATTTAACCCTTCAATGCGCGATTTTTTATTTTTTGTTTTAAAAAATATTTTTGAATTCTACAGGTATTCTAAAACTAGAAAAAAATAACAAAAAAATTATTTTATTTATTTTTACATTTATTTTTTATAAAAAAATGCGTGATGATTCATATTTGAATCATCCAAGTTTTCCGATCTACAACTTGAGAATTTACACATTTTGCATTTTATTTTCCACTAATGTCACGCACACACACTACAGAATAAAAATAAAATTTATAAAACTTACCTTGATCACCAATCGCGAATTATTTTAATTTAAAATAGTTATAAATCGCAAAACTCCACTATAATGCAAAAATCGCAATGACAACTGACCAAATTGTTGTCAAAACATCCGTTACAAATCATCTATGGTTTTACAACAACAAATGTCATGCATTCGTGTTAGAATCAGCTGAAACTTAATCACTGTAATGTCTAATAAAAGAGTAACATGGAAAACAAGTGGTTGATTCAAATATGCATCACGGCGCACTGAAGGGTTAATGAACTTAAATAATAATTACTTTACCAAAACGGCGCACTTCATTTCAAAAGAATGAAAAAAAACAAGTAAACAATCTAATTGGCGTTTAATAGACGGACGATCAGCCGATGCCGATTCAATGGCCAAAAATAAATGAAGCGTTTGCCCAAATCAACTGACCTGAGGCAATAACCGACCGAAACTGGTTTCAAAATTTCCTCTCATCGAACTTTTATAAACTTTTTTTGTTTACCCCCTCCGCGCAACTTTCGCCAAAAAGAAGCCAGAACGTCAAGACGACGACGTCTGCGACGGAGCAGTAACAACAAAAAAAAAAAAAAAAATCGCTAAATGCGATATGAACATTTAAGTTCCAATAAAACGTTATAAATGCTAATAATAATACTAATAATGAATAATGAATAACACACTGTATTATCAGCAAACAGACAGGCAGCTAGATAGAGAGAGAGAGAGAGAAAGAGAAGCCTAAAAAATAATTAAATAATTTACAGTTTTCCCATATTAATCGCAAACCTCAATATTGATTTAGGAAAGAGTTTCAAAAAAAAAAATATCTCGAATAAATACGAATAAATTTGAAAATCTTTGGTGATAATTGAACGATTAAGTATCAATTTATGAAGTTGCTAATTTTATTGTTTGATTGCAAAAAATCTCACTAAACATTTCTGCCAGAGACTAATAACTCCCATGTACGAGGGCAAAAACAAACGAGAACAACTGAATACTGTCGAATAGTTTAATAATGACTTAAGACATTTTCATTTCATTCGAAAAGCGCTCAGTAATTTGTCCGCTCATGAGAGAAGTATATAAGAGGGCTAAAACGCACTGGTACTGAAAGAAGTATCTCTTCATGGAAGGTGTCCGTTAGGAGACAGTACACTGAATAAGTTAAAGTTCCTTTTTAATGTAAAACAATGGCAGCAGTTTCCATGTACGAGGGTAAAAAACGAGAACAACTAAATAATGTCCATTTTGATTTTATTCAACAATTAAGCAAAACGTCTCTTAACGAGCGTAGGAAACCACTTCCTACTGTCTATTAAGCGCATATATTTTTCCATACCACAAACATTAACCTATGTGTAGGTGATAAATATCATTACATTTTTATGTTACTTTTTTATTTTTTTGTAGTTTGTGATTTTCTATATAACAATCCATCTCATTCTCCCGGTTATTGCTTTTATTATAAAGAGCGAAGAGGCAAAACAAAAATTACGAAAGCAGCTGCAAATACACACTTATTTGCACCCAAATGTTAAACTTTGTTGAATTTAATAAGTTCGTGGTCTGTTTTTCCCAAACACGCTATACACAAATCTGTAATATTAATAGCAAATGAATTATATTTACATCCAAATAAGCTTTGTGCAAAAAGAAATAAGCTTTACTTGCTACAAAGACCAAACGCGGGTATAACTTGAGTGTAAACATTTAAAAAATACGTATTTTTTAGCGTACAGGGTCTTTGAAGTTCCTTTTTGATTACATTACACCGATTCGCAAAAAAAGTATGACCAAGTGCCCCGGAGATTTGTTGAATGTGGTGCAGAACAAATAAGCCCGGCTATTAAGCTGGCAACCTTCTTGCGGTTTGTGGCCACAGGCAGCTGCCACCAAACAGTGGCCAACGAAAGTTTCCTCGCAACAGAAAAATCATTTAGTTTAATAAGTTTATTGCGTGTTTTTCCCAAACACGCTAATGCTTCTGCTCAAATACATAATAATAATAGCAAATGACTTATACTTGCATCCAAATAAACTTTGTTTCGACGCAAATAAGCTTTACTTGTATCAAACATAAGACTTACTTGTGTGTAACTATTTAAAAAAGGCAGATGTCCAGTGTGTAGGTGAATGCCTTAACATGAAAACCAAAATACAAGTGACTGCTTAAGCGTCCCGGTCGGCGAGTTGGTAGCGTCCTCGTCTATTAGCGTGGGGTTGTGGGTTCGATTCAAAAATGCAAAAATCAAGCCAAATGGTCTGTTTCAACCGGTTTACCAAAATTAGAATATAAATTTACTTTATATTGTAATTAAATAAAAATAAATAAGTGACTGCCTTTGACATCTGTGTTCGATTTAGTACTGAAATGATTCCATTTAAATTCGCATTGAATTTCGTTTGATTTGACGTTTCGATGTATCTTCCCTTTTCAGATGTTGGTAAACCAAGCGCTTCTTATATTTTTGATGGCGAAAATTTAAATGCCAAAAATTATTTTCTTTATTCTTAAAAATATTCCGTTTCTTTCACGAACAGGAAACTTTTTCTCTCACGGGCAACTATTTACATCTCGTTCATATATTGGGATCTTTATGTTTATGTTGAAAATTGAAATGCAAAAAAAAAATATTCTTTCTTGGTAAAAATCGTCGTTTTTGTTCCGCAAACGGGGTGATTTTTCACTTACATACACCCGTATCTGACATAATCTGAATGATTTATTTGTAATTGATGGTAATGGTAATTGAGTATCGCGCACAGCTCACTGATTCGTGAGAAGTTCCCCGTCACTTCCTTCATGGAATGTTAAGGGATATAATTAAGTAATGATAATTACGCTACCAACTCGCCTACCGGGGCACTTATGTACTCTTTTACTTTATTTGATATTCAGTGACTTCTGCAGCCCACCTCGTACTAGCGGAATACTAGCCTACCCAACGGAACCAATGGCATATTTCCATAGTAAAATTAAATTCTAATTTGCATACCACTCCCGCAACCGATGTGAAACGTCGAACCGTAGTCATGATAACTTTAACACACAAAAAAAAGAAGAAAAAAAACAATAATATGCCGATTTCCATAAAGCCTTTCATCTCTTTTGAAGATGAGTGATGTGTGAATAATTTCAAATTGATTTGGTTTAGTTGAACTGTAAGCACAAGATATTGTTGAAGTGCTAATAAATATGACTGATGTTAGATCTCAGGTCAGATCTCAAGTCGAATAAAGACGAGAATGGGCATTGGACGAAGTCCACATGGTCACTAGTTTGGTAGAGAACTGCGGGTTATTTAAAAGATTTCTAAACATTATTAAAGGCCTGTTAAAACTAAGATCACCAACTCCAGCTGAGGCAACTTAAGTCAATTTTTCAGAAGGCCCTTCTTCTGCAGGCCTTTACGAAAGCTGTACCTAAATAATCTGCCACTGGGCCTGTGTGGTCAACATTAAGAAATTATATTCAGTAGTTTCACTACGGAGAATACAAAAAATCCAGTAAGTGTGACTAGAAACAACTCCACCTACCCAGCCGTAGGGTACTCGTGTGAATTGTCTATTGTTAGGAAAATTACCAATATTTCATTTGAAAACATTTTTCGTTTTCTTCTTTAAATCACATCCAGTTAAACATCATTAAGACAAAAAATTATCATTTTTTGTGCATATAAATTTCGCACTTTAAGCTATTGTTTGTCGTTCAGATTATATGGTTTGGTCTCTGTCGGATGTTATTTGTTTAATACTGGAAAAAACCAGAGATCATTTAGCACGTGCTTCACTCAACTCAACTCAACCCACTTGCCTTCACATATGTTTATGGGGTCTTAAGATTGTGCTGATGGATACTGCACGCGTTATTCAACATCAGCATCTCAAGTCATCAGCCAGCCGCAAATACAGATAAAGTCCATGCAAATCAGAAGGAAAAAAATGTGTGAATGGCTTTTAAGTGGGATTGTATGTACAAATAATAAGGTCACACCTAATATTTACAAGACTAAACGGGCCCCATTGGCGCCAACAAGGAAAATATGAATGGGGCCAACGAGAGTTGGAATACATTTGTATTTTATCTCCAAAAAGTCAGCAGAATTGGATTTAGTTAGTTAAAACTTAGATGAATTTGCTTAATTTGTTAATTGTCATTTGCCGGAGCACCATTTAAGGAGACAGAATGTATATGAAGTGGTGGTCAATTGTGATCACCTCTTCTGTATCCATCGATCAAAACTTAAGTGTATTCTCCCATTTAATTTAATTTATTTCAGGTATTTTGTCCTGTGACATTTGGGCACAAACTCTAGTTGAAACCACAGTACACGTGGCTAAATGAACAATCATTTTGCGATAGCCTTTATCAGACGATAAACAACAACTGCATAAATTATTTGCAAAGACGACTTTCTTGAGAGTTTCTTATCTGCGCCACTTTTATGGTCCTAATGAAAACTAACAATTTTGAAAATATTTTTATCTAATTTCAACGGCAAATATTTGCTAAACTCTCCCGGCTACCAAGCAAAAACAAAGTCAGTAGTCAAGTGTGGCCATATTGCCAAGTGCACTGCTATCCGTATGTAAGTACGTAGACTTTGTACAACTTTATACTGCCGGAGACAGCAGTATAACAGTCACATCCGACAACTGTTATACTACAAACAAATTTAGTGCACTCCAAACGGATACAGTGGACTGGAAGGTTGAATGTTAAGACAATATTTGATATGACAGCCATAAAAACGCCATACACCACCATCGCCGTCATCATCATCATCGGCAGTGTTGTCGTCGTCGTCGTCGCCAAACAATCAGGCGGTAGCTAAACTAATCAACACATAATCACCGTCACGTGGTGTGCCATCTCAAGATTTGATAATGAAACGTAACAAAAAAAAAAAAGAAAAAAATTGCCAGTACTAAAAATAAGACCAGTCAATTTGTCGTCTAAAATTAGATTTATATTCAAGCTAATATTGATTTAATGATTTTGATAATTGTAGAGTTTTTAATTAATAGCACAAGGTATCGTACGTAGATGAGAAACGGGCATACATGCGAGGAGCGATGGCAAAGTGTTTAATTGTATGCGCGTGATGTTTAGAACAAACGACGGGTAAAATAACAATAATTCAGTACACAGAAAAGACAAATCCCCTAGTTGTTTTTTTAGGGCAAAAAATAAAAATTCTTGAACTTATTAAAATGTCAATTGGGATAATGAACAGTATACTCTCCCATAAGCGGACACCTAAGGGACTGGGAATTTTGTTCGGTTATGAGAGCTGATCGCTTATGAGAGAAGTACACAAGAGGCCTGAAGCGAATTGGTACTGAAAACAAGTGTTCGCTTAAGGGAGGTGTTCGCTTAAGAGAGGTGTCCGCTTAAGGGAGGTGTATGCTCAAGAGAGGTGTCCGCTCAAGAGAGGTGCCCGCTCAAGAGAGGTGTCCGCTTAAGAGAGGTGTCTGCTTAAGAGAGGTGTCCGCTTAAGAGAGGTGTCCGCTTAAGAGAGGTGTCCGCTCAAGAGAGGTGTCCGCTGAAGTGAGATGTCCGCTTAAGAGTGGTGTCCGCTTAAGAGATGTGTCCGCTTAAGAGAGGGGTCCGCTGAAGAGAGGTGTCCGCTGAAGAGAGGTGTCCGTTTAAGAGAGGTGTCCGCTCAAGAGAGATGTCCGCTCAAGAGAGGTGTCCGCTCAAGAGAGGTGTCCGCTTAAGAGATGTGTCCGCTCAAGAGAGGTGTCCGCTCAAGAGAGATGTCCACTTAAGAGAGGTGTCCGCTTAAGAGAGGTGTCCGCTTAAGAGAGGTGTCCGCTTAAGAGAGGTGTCCGCTTAAGAGAGGTGTCCGCTCAAGAGAGGTGTCCGCTTCAGAGGGGTGCCAAATATTGTAAGCAATTCCGCGGTAATGGACCCTATCTTAGTAATTAACACCGAGTCAGAGTCTAGACCAAGCTCTTCTGCTCTCGCCTTTATAAAGAGGACAACTAGAAAACCCGGCTGCAGCAAAAAAAAAACTTCCTACACTGCCAACAAAACAAAGTCTAGCAGAAAGCTTCCAAAAGAATGGCAAAAAAATCAGGACTTCTAGACGACCTGCGAAAAAAAAGATTCTAAAGGACCACATGGGATAAATCATCAGATGCTATTCTAAGAAAAAATTACCTTCAGTGCTGACTTCGATCACCAAATATGATTGCATACCTTCCATAAGAAGGGAGACTCTAATATTTATATCAGATATTTCTAATTGAAAATAGAAATAAATAAAATTTGGAATAACATTTCTAATAACAAGACATTTTTTAAAACCCGAATATAGAAGAAGAGAAAGCTTCCAAAAGAATGGCAAACATTTTTCTTCCTTATGAGCAGGATCAGGACTTCTAGACGACCTGCGAAAAAAACATTCTAAAGGACCACATCTGATAGTTCATCAGTTGATATTCTAAGAAAAATTGTTCTTCAGTGCTGTCCTCCTTCACCAACACATGATTGCTTGTCTTCCATAAGAAGGGAGACACTGATCTTTATTGGATCTTTCTAACTGAACATACGCGCTTCTATTTCAATATAAGCAGACATCTATTGAGAATTATGCCTCTGCTCGAATGGAATTTCTAATAAGAAGACAGCCGTTGTTTTCTTGCCCACTCTTTGGCGACCTTATACTATATCAGATATGCTGATGTCTGTCACACACCCATCAGTGTTGAACATTATGCACCTTGTCGCAGTGCATTAAATTTGCCCCATTAATTTATCTGTCTATGTGATTTAGTACGTATCGCTTTCACTGCACTTAAACTAATGTGCACCTAAACAGCCCCTAGGCAGTGATCTTAATCTACTTTGACACCTTTGATCGCGTGTACACCGAATACACTCTGGAAGTGTGCCATCCCTGTCTATCACAATGTGATTAATCAGATTGCATGTTGCATGATCTGAGCTGAGCTGATGACAGTCAACTAGCTTTTTGTTGTTTGCTTTCAGTTCAGAAATCAATTTCATTACATTTTCCGAGGGGTTGTCAGGGAGAGGGGCAATCTGTAGATTTTTTGGTAAAGGTGCGCAGACATCGGTTCAAGTGAACTCTCCAAAGTCAGTTTCCATTCCCGATGAGGAGTAACACTCTCTACAATGAAGCAAAACAACCCTCGCATTTTTCAATAGAAAAAAAAAAGAAACAGAACATGGTCTTGCCTATTTTATAACTGCGTGAATGGAGTTATTGCAGACCACACCGCCTTTGGAAAACTTTTGCAGACGACCTTCGCATACATTTATGTGAATCATAAAAATAAATGTATTAACACTTTATGATTGTATATGAGTTTTGTAATTATTTCTTTATCTGTTCGATTTGTTGTACGGGCTTCCATTTTATGAGTGTTCAAATCAAAATACACTCCAATTTATGTACGAACGACCAAATCTAATCACATTGAATTCTCACGATGATATCACACACGCGAAAAAGTAAACGGTGGTCGGCGATCATAAATTTTACAGTTTTTTTTTTTTTTTAAAAAAAATCTGTGTAGCCCCTAGTGTGGTGCCGTCAAGAAAAAAAGGACATGACCATAATTCACCACCACAATCCAATTCAGAAGACCCGAACAGTAGTCCAGAGCCATAGTGAATGGCCATATAACAATTTGCCACTTGTCGCTTATCGTTTATCGCTTATCGTCTCGTTATAGCGTAATGAATTAAACGAAAATGCCTCTGATAAGCAGAGTATTATTAAATAAATACTTGAAGCTATTACGTTTGATAATTAGAAGAAGCAGTAGCAGCAGCAAAAAAAAACCGGCCGCTATGGAGTGGCCGGTTGGGATTTTTATTTGCTTCTGTTGTCGATAAATATTATTTTATAATTGACATTGACAGAGTCATTTACTAATGGCCGCAAAGAGAAGTGGTTCGGTCTGAGTGGTCGGACGATCGCAACGATATCGATAGGACGGAAGGTTAATTGGCTTTTTTGAATTGATGGATTTGTGCAGTGAGTCAAATGGGGGGTTTTTTATGTTGTAATATCTTCCAACGACAATTGTCACTGATTAACTTTTGGGCGAAAGTTTTCAAGGGGGTTTCCAACCTAAAAAGTACTGTTCAAATATTGAATTTACGTCAAAGTAAGTAATGCGAGTTCGGCATCCGAGTGTTTAAGCATTTGTTATATCACCCGATTGTCTTGGGGGATATTGGATCGCTCTATTATTTGTTTATTTATATTTAATCATACGATTAGATTAAAAGATTAAAAAGAGTATAGAGCACTAGCAACAATGGTTTTTAACTCGACCTCATACCTCAGCCCGGGTTAACACAGATCCTAAATATTACCTCAGGTTTCAAGTGAAAAATATAATTACAATAAAAACGAAAATACGAATTACCGAAAATACGAAAAAAACGGGGCCTCGCAGGCATTTATAAGAACCACCTGGAACACCTGAAAGGTGGCTTGTGTCGTTAAGACATGAAAGGAAGATCGATTAATTTTTTTTTTGAATTCAAAAGAATAAACATTTGCCTTTTTTTTGTGGCAATGCCGACTCCAGAAACAATTCTCAAAGACAAAGAAAACCGCAACAAATAGTCACTCTGTGAGAATTAATTGGCTTTTCGACTGTCGACCGAAAATTTTGTATATACCGGTAAAAATTTTAATTTCAAATAATTAATTTTGCTTTTGACTTTTTCCTCAATACCGAACGAATTACATTTGTACATAATACTATGTAAGATAGTGTGTATGTATGGTTTTGAGAAAAATATGAAATAATTTCGGTTTAAAAATAAAAATAAAACTGTCACTTTTCATTTGGCAGCACAGAAATCGTATACAAGAAATGTAAGGTGGCCAAAAACGACCATAAGATGAGCTATAAAATCTAAACTGATTAGATAAAAATAAAATTATAATCTGAATTTTATGATATTTTTCTATTTTTTTACAAATTTAATTTTAAATTTTTTTTAGAAATTTAATTTTAAATTTTTTTAGAAATTTAATTTTAAATTTTTTTAGAAATTTAATTTTAAATTTTTTTAGAAATTTAATTTTACATTTTTTTAGAAATTTAATTTTTCTATTTTTTAGAAATTTAATTTAAATTTTTTTTAGAAATTTCATTTAAATTTTTTTTAGATATTACATTTTTCTTTTAATATCTTTTTCTATAAAATCTAAACAGATTAGAAAAAAAAATTAAATTATAACCTGAATTTTATGATATTTTTTTAGAAATTTAATTTTAAATTTTTTTAGAAATTTAATTTTAAATTTTTTTAGAAATTTAATTTTAAATTTTTTTAAAGTTAAATTTTTCTATTTTTTAATTTTAAATTTTTTTAGAAATAATAATAATAATTTTCTATTTTTTGTAAAATCTAAACAGATTAGAAAAAAAAATTAAATTATAACCTGAATTTTATGAATTTTTTTAGAAATTTAATTTTTTTTTTTTAGAAATTTAATTTTAAATTTTTTTAGAAATTTAATTTTTTTTTTTTTAGAAATTTAATTTTAAATTTTTTTTAGAAATTTAATTTTTCTATTTTTTTGAAATTAATTTCAAATTTTTTTTAGAAATTTAATTTTAAATTTTTTTAGAAATAATAATAATAATTTTCTATTTTTTGTATCTGTAAATCTTATGTTTGAATAGGAGAAAGAATATTGCTGGTAGACCGGCCGAGTTCATGGAATACCGCCAAACACAGACTCTTAAATGGTTGGCACTAAACCCAATTTTTGGAAGTACAGTGGAACTTCCATCACTCGAACTTCCATATATGGAAGCACTTCTAATGGCAGTAGCGTTAAGTAGACAAATTCCCTTAAACTGCTCTTCTATAACATGAATTTCTCTATAACTCGAAAAAAAAATATTGGCACAAACTTCCATAAGTCGAACGTTTTTTTGGAGAAATAAACAAAACAATAACTAGAAATGTCCGTTTTATGGCGTCTTCAATTGTAACGATTCATAGCGAACGAACAAATTCGTTCTTAGGTTTAAAATTGATCCAAAAAAAATATGTTGAGGTTGATAGTAAAGAAGATCATCAGACTTTTCTACAAATGCTGATATTGCTGAACATTGTTCCTCCGAAGCGATTACTTCGAGATTTGTTATAAAACCTTCCACACAACTCATGAGCATTACAAAGTCCTAAACAAACATGAGTTAATTGTTATACACAATTACAAAAATTATACTGTAATTAGAATAAAAATTAATCAATTCGAATAAACGTACTCTTTTCTGAGTGGGAAACAATTTTATAAGTAATTCCATAACTCAAAGTCTACGTAAGTTGAATTTGTCTGCGGGTGGTTCGAGTTATGGAAGTTTGACTGTAAATTTGTATGATCAACGTATCCCATTTCACAGTCTCATCGGCAAATGTGAGGTAATCGGACACAAAAAACAATCTACACAATTTATATCCCAATAATATTGAAATAATTTTTAAAAATTATAAAAAAGAATTTTAAATAAATTCGCAACATGAACTCACAGCGTAGCGCATTGAAAGCCACAATTATCACAAACATCATCGAAGACGAATAATTGCTAAATTCTTTTTTAAATTTTTAACAAGACCTAAAACCAACCAAAAAAAAAAACACCAAAACTAAATGACAAATCTTAGCGAACATCTGTTCAGTTTTGTAATTGCGGGCGAGTAAAAAATGGCCAAATGGCATCCTTGGTTAAACATCAACACTCACTACCGGCACCGAGAGCATAGGACGGAGGCACGGGCCACCACCACCAACAACATCGCCATTCGCACATACAGGGTCAATAACACAAAACGATGACAGAGGAATATGAATATAAACGACAGAATGTGTATGTTTCTTTTTTTTTCGAAAATTCTTGTGGCTATTTCCAAAGTTGTGCTCACACACACACACACACACACGAGAAAGTGCAAATTTAGCCACCAACAACAACAACAAATTTGTAATTTATTTTTGGGCAATGTGCAATAATTGTTGGTGTGTCCATGTGTGTGGCTATGTTGTTTGTTTTGGTTTTTCATTTTACAAATTGTTTAATATTTTTTTTATGGTTTTTTCGGTGTTTTGGTTGCCAACGAAATTATTATTATTTTAATTTCTGTTATTTATTCTTTCTGAGATAAAAGAAATATTGCAATGTATGGATTGCAAAGGAGGGAATGGGAATGTCAATGTATTCCATCCCATACAACGAGGCACAGTGGAATAATTAAAGGTACTTTGAAAGACCTTTTGTCCAAAAAGTATACGGAAATTTGTCATTTGAAAAGCCAGCGAGAAGAAATTAACAAAATGTGGCCACTAGATTGACACAACTACATGACTGGCAAAGACTGGGGAAAATAGACGGCTCGATTGTATGGCACGTTAGCCCACAGAAATCGGCCCTTCAGGTTTCTGTCATAATTTTATGTTAGAATACGTGAGTAGATTTCCATTGAATTGATTGTCCTGTTCTGTTCATAGGCCCAAGTCCTTGAATTTTCTCAAGTCTTTACAATAAATTCACATTTGACTACCTAAGCCAATCTCCGTTTGATTGATTATTCTGTTATATATTTTTTGTTTCCAAAATTTTTCTAAAATGAATCCTCCTTTGTCCCATATGCCACGCTCTAACGACATGCGTCTATTCTGTTAGTTAACTTTCGGAATATAAAGGATCCAATGCAATTAAATACAATTTTTTAAAAATAATTTCTATAATATAGAGTTATCCATTTCGTGGTTTCAAAAGTATAGGGCTGGAATTCGACATCTGTCAAACTAAGTTGTTAAACCAATTTTTTTTTCTTTTCAGTTGGAAGTCTGACATTGACAAAAATGGATCGCTGAACTATCACACAACGCGTGAAAATTATTAAAACCTACTACAAAAATGGTGATTATGGTTTACATTTACAGATATTGTGAGGCCTGGGCATCATCGTTTCGCTCGTTCAACTGAAAAAAGCAAGATTTGACGAAATCTATTCATTTGATCCAAGTCCCGCTGTAGGCGTGCTGACTATTCTGGTCTCTTTTTTCTTGGATTTCATTTCAAGAAGATTTCTAACATATTAAATTCCAAATAACTTCGAAATATAAATATTTCCGAATACATGGGTGTACTTTTAATTTATCTGCACACAAAACTCGATAGCCCCAACCAACTATGGGCGAAGCAACAAAATGCTATGGAGCGACCCGGAAGAATACAGGACAAGAAAGCTAATGACTCTTAACAAACTCGAACTAGCTAATCTCAGAGAGGAGGGACTTCCGAGGTGTTAAGTAGAAAAAAAAACAAGGATAACACGAAACACGTACATTAACAGCTCCTGTCAACAAGGGCAGGTCACAACTGGCCGGATTACCGGTCTAGCTTCAAGACAAAAACTAATTAAAACTAAAATTTGGAAATATTTTAATTTCATGTGCATCATTCGGAAATATTTACCAACCATGGTTCCGCCAAAATATTTGCATGACAAAAAAAAATGTACAGTCCTGTTCACCTAACAAAAAAAAAAAAAAAAAAACAGATCTGCCCAATTGAATTTAAGGTACAAATGTGCATTATTTCTCTGTTTGCTCTTTTTCAATCAATCTTTTTTGGCCATTTGCCATTATCTTATTTGCGTTTTAGAAGCGCATAAGCGTGAAAAAAGATGCGAAAGAAAATATTACCATTTTTGTAGTCGCCGTTTGTTGTTGTTATGGCCAAAAAAAAAAATATATTGATTGGGCCACAAATTGTATAAACAAAATAAAAACGTTGATATTTTCATAAAAATGTCTTTAACAAAATGTCTTTCAAATAAATTTAAACAAATTATTTTTGATTTAACGAAGACGTAGTCGTCCTACTGTATGCGATAATACCGATTGTATATTTATGACATGCAAGATCATAGGACATTTCCAAAGTCTGCCATTTTATCTTATCTTTGACACAAGCATTTTGTTTTTCATTCGCTTAAGTTATGTTTTTATTTCGATTATAATTTAATGTGATATGTAAACGGGGCAAAATTAAACTCAGACTGGCACAAACGAATTCACCGACCGATCCACAGTAACTGGTGGGATTAATTGTTAAATATGGAAAATGAAAACATACGAGACAATCAAACAAACAAACACAGCTGAAAATATAAATTAATAAATGATTTGACGTCTCCGAGACTAAGGAGAAGAACAAAAATGCGAAGAAAAATGTTAAGTAAATACAGGATATTAATAATTAATGACCATCAAATGGGAGAAGTGCTCCAAAGAAATGTAAACATTTGGTTATTTAATAATGAGCAAACAACATTAATTCTTTTTTTATTTTTTTGCAAGTGTTCCTTTAAAGTCTTATGAACGCAATTAGGCGAGATTCGAACGTAATCAGAAGAACAGAAATTATGTAAGAACAATTTTAAAGTTGATAAACAAAAAAAAAAAGAATTTCTTGATGAATTCAAATTCATTGCTGATTGAAATAATCAGCCCTGCCACAGAGTGACATAAGCAGTGCAGTGAAATTGACAATTTAGGGGAGAAAATCTAGAAAACTGTATTTAGTACTTTAAAATTCCTTTAAGTTTACTTGGCCTACTTTAATATTACTTTAAGAAAAGTAAAAAAAAAGTTTATATTTAAAAAAAGTATTTACCGAGTTCCAAAATTTATTGTATGTGACCCGGTTTATGACTCAAAAAAGAAATTGCGGGTTAAAGATAAACAATGCATTTCTCATCATCTCCAGAAGGAGATTCGAAAAAACGAGCAACTTCAAAGGCTTCAATAAGGATAGCGACGAAGAAAACTACTTAATACTGCTAAATAAATATTTTTTGTGCAAAACAACTTTTTTTTTTGGTAAAATCGTTTTTGCAGCGTTCAATCCTGTTTTTAACTTTTTCAATTTAATTTATTATCTTGATTCTGGTTCTTCAATAAAATTCTGTTTTTCTTTCATTTGTGCTCTTCTTTCTCTACATTTTTAGTACACTTCTAAGCAAGTAAGGACTTTATAGTTTTCACCACGTGAAAGAGCGTCTCAAAAACTATCGAAACCAAAAAAAAAGTGGAAAATTTGTTTTTGAGCCATAAGCCACCTTTTCATAGTCACATATAGTTATCGAAAATACTACGAATGAAATTGATTTCGAAGTAAGCTAAATTCTCTTTAGATAAGATCATATCCTCGTAGGTTAACACAAAACTTGTCAATGGATAAAAAAAAGATTCACTCTGATAATTTAGCTGCAACACATTTTACTTATCCAAACTATGCTTTAGAGAAAAAACATGGATAACTGAAAGAAATTGGTTCCATTTGTGGTTAACCGGAGTCGACTGTATTAACAATTTGTTTTGACATTTCAAAAATAAAATAGCTCGTTAAAAACTCTTATCAAATATCCAAACAACAACAAAGTGTCTTTAGTGATCCTAAATTAAACAAAAAAAAAAATCCCCCCCAATATGATTAACGAATGAAATGGGACGAGGGGCTGCTGTTGTTAAAAATTCATTATTATAATTGACATGAATAATTATGAATTCATGCTTCTTCCTCTATCTCGACTTCTACTTCCCATCCTCAGACGACCAAATTCTTGGCAAGTTTTTGTGTCAACACAATGTAGACAACACTGTGGACTGTCTCTTTCATTCGTTTTGTGGTTGTTGAATTTTTGGAATGTCTATTATTTACGTTGTTGACTTGTTTTCTATTTGCACTATTCGTTCGGCTTTGTTGTTGTTAACTTTGTAAATATTGAAAGAACAAGAAGTGGCACAAATTAACATAAATTTAAATTTCTATCAAGAAAAGCATTTTTAAAAAATAAAAAAAAAACCTCCAAAGATTAGATAAAAAAAAAACACGAAAAGACCATAAGTAATAGAATATAGTTTTATAAGGAAAAACAATAAAGATGCAAAAAGAAGAATTAATTAGAGAATGAACGCAATTACTGTTTTGTACAAAAAATTCCGGTACCCAGTGGCTTAGGAAGACAGGGGGCGATTACACTTGTAGGCATTCTCCACTGTTTATCATTTGCAAAGCAATATACAATACAACAGTAGTTGTTGTTTTTAGTTATGTATTTAAATGTTTTTGTTTTGCAGTAATTTTTTACTAATTACAAACTTTAGCATGGCCATGTCAAAAAAAGAAAAACGTGTAATTTTTCTTCAACTGCCAGTTTTCAACACAACCTCTTACATATTGTTCGGTATAGACGGAAGATATTCAAAGGAAGGTGAAACTGTCTTGTTGTTTGCAACGACAAAGCATAACTTTCAAATAAAACAAGTGGACAAATAGTAAGTTCGGCCGGGCCGAATCTTATATACCCTCCATCATGGATCCTTAAAAAGTCAATAAATAAGAAAACTAACTGAGTTTTTGGGCCGCTCGTGACCCGATAGTCCCAGGAACCCGATCACAAATTGTATCCAAATCATGAAAATAAATGCATATTTGGGTTCGCGAGAAAATTTCGTTGCATTTCGATACCCATATGTCCATGTTTGTCAAGGGACGGTTTTTGGGCCGCTGGTGACCCGATAGTCCCAGAAACCGGATCAAAAAATGTAGGCAAATCATGAAAATAAAGGCATATTTGGGTTCGTGAGTAAATTTCGTTGCACTTCGATACCCATATGCGCATGTTTATCATGGGCCCTTTTTTGGGCCCCAAGGGTCCACGGAACCCATGAGCACGCCCATTTTCGGGATTTTTTTCCCATCTATAAATTATATAAACTTAGAACTTAGATGTAGTGAAAAAAAATATTTGAAAAATTTGATTATGGCCGGAATATATTTAGTCCCGTAAAGGGGAACTTTTTCCCCTTTGGTCCGATATGGCCCATTCTCGAACTTAACCTGCTTATGGGCAAAAAACATCTTCCGACAAAATTTCAGCTTTTTAGCGTTGGTCGTTCGCACTCTATCGTGATTTCAACATACAACAGACGGACGGACGGACGGACGGACAGACAGACGGACATCGCTAGAATGTCTTAGAATGTTACACTGACCAATAATATATATACTTTATAGGGTCGCAGATCACTCTTTCGAGGTGTTGCAAACGGAATGACAAACTTAGTATATACTCCATCCTATGATGGAGTGTATAAAAACGACAATAGTGACTGTCCCACCATAACAAATTCGTGGGAGTCGCATGAGATGTTGTTTCTTTTTCATTTTTGCGATTTCTTCGAAAATGTCAATCAATTAAATGACATCAACCTTCAAATGATTTCGACAAGTTTGGAAAGATAAAACAGAGGCGTACTGCAGATAGAGAGTAGTAATGGGTGATGATAATAATTACAAAAATTTTAAATTTGGAATTTCAAAATGTACCATCTTTTTAAAAAAGCTTAATATGGAATATATAACTGATGGTTCCAGCTCTAACTTTAAAATAATGAAGCTTCCTTAAAACGAAGCTAAGAAATTAGATTGAAAGTAATTTTGAAAATATCCAGTTAAGAGCTAACTGACAGTTCTCAAATCCCTAACAATGACAGTTGAACAGAAGTCCATCGAACAATTTGGCAAAGGCAAAGATGAAACGACACTTATGGAAGGACATCAACTTATTGAATATTTCCTAAACGAGTGCTGTTCTTGCTATCCCAAGGAGCCGTCTTCGAATTGCATTTGCATCAAACACAAATTTCAATATCAACAACTTTCACTTACATGAATGTTTAAATCGGTAAGAAAAAGACACAAACGAATATACACAGCACTGTGCCAAAGTTTTTTATCGCTCAATTTTATCAAATTATATTCAACCAATCATGTTTGTTCATCAGAACATATCAAGTCAAATATAAAATGTTATTTATAATTTTTAATATTTTTAATTGCGACCAGGAGTATTATTGGTGGGTTACTGGTTCATTGAGACACTATGACGAAAGAAAGACACGATACGGATAAATTCTATCAGGATTGGTTAATGGTCTATTAAAGGGTCCACCATCTAACGGTTTGTTTCAACTAGTGCTTATTTCGTTTTCGTTATTTTCGTTATCGGGCCATGTTGAACGAATTTTTGTTTACAAAAATTGAAGAGGAGTATATTGGCAACATTTGATTTCAACAGGACGGCGCTACTTGCCACACCGCAGAGCTGATGTCGTTAGGCTACTGACCAGCCGAGGCAGCGATTTGAATGAAATTATTTTCCATTATTAACCGGAAGGATTGTACTTTCAAATAAAAAAAGAAATTTGAGAAAATATCCAGTAGTTTTTTTTTTATAGAATTTCCACAAAAAAAAAGGTATTTGGCGGACCCTGTATTACATGCAGAACTCAATTTGAAAAAAACTAAAGGCCCCCAAAACTATATGCCGGTTTTCATAAAACTAATTTGTTCGTTCGTTACAAATCGTCCATATTGAAAGCGTTCTCGAATCGATTTCAAACTACATTCAATTCTGCTTTTTAAATATCCGCTAGATAACGACATATGGAACACATGCTGAAGAGAAGGAGCTCTGATTACTGTCAAAGAACTGTTTCATTGTGACCTCCATTTTGACGGAACGGGCAATAAATATTATGATCAGCTAGCTAACATCCAAAAATCACTAACATAAAAATAACAACAAATTTACAAAAGAATAATTTCCACATACACTTACAGGAATTATCTCTATCTCCGACTGGGTGCTAATCAGCAGTTATAAATATGAGTTTTAATTTTGTACCACCGTTCATAAATTCATAATGTTCTGCATTTTGGAGAAAGAAAAAATAAGATTGCCAATAAATTTGTTCAAAAAAAATGAATTTATACTTATGCCGGATTGGAGTGGACGTGAACTACACATAAACTATAACAGATGATGGGACTTATAATTTCTGAAATGCATATGAAATCAAGCGTTGGCTAGTTGATTTCCATGAACGCACAATCCCAATCACGCAACAAATTTTCCGAACTTCTTCGGGTTTCTGTTGAGTTTGTTGGTTTCCTTGAAGTACTCACCTAAAAAGAAATAGAAACGAAAATACGAATTAATAAAATGAAAATGTATTGAATGTTGGGGAAAAAAATTAAAAGGGAAACTACGAAAACTGTACATTGATCCATTCACTAGAATACAATTTGTAAGGTAAAGGATCACTGAGAAACACCTCGAAATTCCCCCCTTTCCTTGTCGAGTAGCAACATCATAGTGTTGGAACTGTTTTCAATGGCGATTAACATCTACCACGAAGAAACCTTGAGATTCATGCAATGTGGTCCACCACACCAACAGCTTTGGTATTCTGAAGGCCTACCAAGAATACCATATTGTTATCATCTAAAATAGTCTGTAACTTTCAAAAAGATGTGGCTACTGAGCAATTGTACTGTCGAAGTTTTCAATTGATACCCATTGGTTCCATGGTGTTCCACATGAAATGTAAATAACCAATGGATTGGTTACGTTGCCGTTGTGTATATTTTTGCAGCCTCATGCTTTCACACAACGAATCGGAATTTAAAAGTCGAGACAGAAATCCCAACGTTAAGGAAAACATTTTGACTGATCCACACTTTATTGCAAATCTTATTTGACGTTAAATTTGTTTTTTTTTTTGAAGACAAGGAAAATTTATTTTCTGTACAAAAAATATTTAAATTTAAAGTTTTGACAATTATTTTGTACAAAAAAATATTTAAATTTAAAGTTTTGACAGTTATTTTGTTTGCATGTAGTGACGCTAATATCATGGCACTCTTCAGTCAAAAGTGTTCCGGTGATACTACAAATTGAAAGTGTTTCACTACTGAATAGATTTGAACTTGGAAGAGATTTAAATCATATATTAGTCAACCTGACCAGGTATAACTGTTTTGGTATTATTTGTATATGTAACGTAAAGGGTTATCCATTTCGTGGTTTCAAAAGTATAGGGCTGGAATACGACATCTGTCAAACTAAGTTGTTAAACCATTTTTTTTTTTTTTCAGTTGGAAGTCTGACATTGACGAAAATGGATCGCTTAACTATCAAACAACGCGTAAAAATTATTAAAACCTTCTACAAAAAATGGTGATTATGGTTTACATAATCGTCCAACTACGCAAGCAATTGGCAAAATTTAGAAGAATTTTGAAGAGACTGGAGCGGTTACAGATATTGTGAGGCCAGTGCATCATCGTTTCGCTCGTTCCGCTGCTGTAAGTGAAAGTGTTGCCGATGACCCGAATGTGTTGATTCCTTGTCGTTCTCAGGAATTAGGACTCTCTTGCGGCACATTATGGGGTATTTTGCATTTGGATCTACAGCTCACACAACAACTGAAGCCAGCTGACCATTCACATCGCCGTAGATCCGTGGAATGGGTGCTTGAACAACAGGCATTGGACGGCGATTTTTCAGCAATGAAGCACATTTCTGACTCGGTGGGTATGTTAAAAAACAAAATTGTCGTATTTGGGGTTCTGAGAATCCTCAAGTAATTGAAGAGAGGCCATTACATCCACCAAAAAAGTCACTGTTTGGTGCGATCTTTGGTCCGAAGGTGTGATTGGACCTAACTTCTTCGACAAACGACGAGGGAACAACTGTCACCGTCAATTGGGAGCGTTATGGTCGTATGATAACCGATTTTTTTTGCCTGCTATTGAAGAATGCAACTTGAGGAATATGTGGTTTCAACAAGACGGTGCCACATGCCACACAACTGGAGCGAATATAGCTTTGTTGCAAGAGTCATTTCCTGGCCGCGTAATTGCGACATCGTCATGGCGACATCAACTGGCCACCAAGATCATGCGATTTAACACCATTAGACTTTTTTTTGTGGGGCTACGCGAAAGACCGTGTTTATGCAGATAAACCTTTAACTCTTGAGCACTTAAGAACTAACATTCGTCATGTTATGGCTGAGATACCGCCCAATATGTGCCAAAAAGTGGTCCAAAATTACCCCAAAAGAATCATTGCTTGCAACATTTTGCGTGGTTTAATTGATGTAGTGTTTCACAAATAATGTCAACGTTCAGACTTTATAATAAAAAAGAAATATCATGAAAAAAATATTTTATATGTGTTTTATTCACGTTTACTTTTGAAAACGCAAAATGGATAACCCTTATATATAACGTTGGGCAAATGCATGTAACTATGATATTGAAATTAGAGATCGCATATCATTCTTGTGACCGCCTTCATGTAACGACACTGTAAATATCTGAGAGATTACTTTCTTGCCGTTCTAGAGAAGTTTTATTCTTGGCAATTATTCACAGTAAGCGAAGCAATTAATCCCAGTAAGTGCCGCAATTCATCACAGGATTGTGCCAATAATTTTGACACTGGTAAAAGTCTTTCTAAGACATACCTCACATACCATGAAGTTCGAAATTAAGTTTTGTAAAAGGTTTATCAATGCGTGTGTTTTCTTTGTTTGGTTTACTGCTGAATTTTTTTTTGGGGAAATGCGCTACTAAACTGTTGTTCTCATTCACATGCGGGAACTATGCGTATATTAGACCATTAATTTGCAGCAGAAATCATTGCGCTGATGAAGAAGTGTGACAGCTTCCGAAACTGTTTAAACATTTGTATTTTTGCAAAAAATAATAGAAATAATCAATGATCTCGAATTCGACTAACACAAACAAAACTGTATGTTTTGTAAATTATCTTATTTTACTAATTCGAAGACCGAACGATTGCGAGTGGAACGATCTAAGCCATATCAATCTTTAATAGAAAAAAAAACCTAGCCATTCGGAACCTAATTCAAAAAGTGTGCCCTGATTAGTTAGAGAAGTTTCGTTGCTTCATTCACAGCTAAAAGTTATAGCAAAGATGTCACCCCAATGGTCAGCAGACAATGACGATGTTTGACAATTAAATTTAGTTAAAAACATCGTTTGTTCTTAATAAATCAATGGCATTATTTTTCTCTTGGCCGTGGTGTCATAGATAATGTGTGCGACTATCACACACCAAAAACAGGTTCGCATTCTGGTCAGAACTTTTAACAGTTTTCAGTCGGCTATTCCAACTCGTTAATGCCGGTTACTTTGAGTATAAAAGACGGTGGCAAACAGTAGACCCCGGTTAGTGAGTATACAAATTATATTGTGGAGAGCTCATTGATTTGGAAGAAAGCAAACACAATTTTTTTAAAAAAAAAAAATGATAGAACAAATTTTTCATTAGCAGGGAATTTACTTCTTAATCGCATAAGGTATTTGTCCTCTTCTATAACATTTAATATATGATCACCCTTCTATAGATCCGCTTATTATACCGGTCGGTCTTCTCTGCTATTTTGGTTAGTTTAACATTTGCACGCAGCAGATGAGTTAAATTTTAGTATTGTTCTATTCGAGTATTTAAAACCAAATTTAAATTTTTGACATTTGGACTAATACTGTATTTAAATCACACTAAAGTGGACATGTTTGATTTTAGCACCAAAGAAAACAATAAACTAAAAAGAAATGAAATGAATACTATAAACAAATAAATGAAATTAAAACATCGTGAAGATACTAAAATAAACTGTGGAAAGTAATACAGAATAACGGCGATATGCTGAATTTGAAGCGGGATTATAAAATGATTTAAATATCGGACTAAAATTCGATTTATTGCAAGAAATGCCCACACCTCAAATTAAACTACTTGTGGTCAAAAGCACACCAACAGCTATCGATTGTATAAGTGTAAACAAAGAAACACTTTTTTGGTGGCAGTTTCCGTCCCGATACAAATGGCCCCGGTATTTTGATGACCCCTTTTCAATACGTTATCTACGACATACCAAACTCCAATTCAATTATCTTTAGACCATTGCTAAATAAATAATCGCAGCGCTCCTATAAATCATATTTATTTAAGAAATTTACAAGTCTACTTTGTCGGTGCATACCTTAAGTCTTTTCAGACTTAAAATATACCTAGACAAGGTGTGGTGCTTTCGAAAATTCCATATAATTTATGCCGGATCATAAAAGACCCTATTTATTTATAATAAATCTGGTTCTATTTCAATAGTCATAAATAATACAACAACAAAATGTGTTGCTGATAAAGAAAAACCAAAGTCGTCCATCAAAAAATATGGTCGGTCAAGTAATGTGGGATTACCAAAGGCTTTCTACATTTAGTGAAAAACGTGATTTGATTAAATTCTTATCATCGGCTACAAAGTACACTCATAATTTATGAATTCTTAAGAAACAAGCAAAAAGGAAAAACAGCAAAAGGATCAAAGGGACTAAAGACAAATATGAGACAAAGGCCAAAACAAACAAACAAAATATATTTTTTCAAAGACATGTTATCTGTTTTCCTGGGAGAAATTTGAAATTATTATTCTAAAAATAACAAAACAAATAAACAGCAATGGAAATGAAAATAGCAGAAGGTGGGTTTAGATGGCAACCACAAAGAGAAATCTGAGCTTTTCTTTTGTTGGAGTGAAAGATGTAAGCTCGGGTGTTTATTTCGACGACATCGCATAATCTTTAGAAACGAAAAATCGTTCGTAGAAGAAAAATTGCCAGTTTAGGAATAAAAACTGTTTCAGTTTCAAAAATTCTTAGACGAAAACTGGTCAGTAAAGGGGGAACAAACAATTATTTGGTTAAAAAATTTTATAAGAAAAATTTTCAGTAAACAGAAATGCAAAATTGCTAAACTTTCTCCAATTAAGCAATTAATTCCATAGTCAAGTCGCTGTCAGAACGTTTGCAGGTCTGTTTTTGTTTCAGTAGATCAATTTACTGTTTTATATCTTCACTGAAAATCAAGAGTCGTTCTTTTTGTTGAACTTTCTTTTCAAAATTCCAAATTGTACATACTTCTTTTAAAAAAAACAGCTCTTTATAACAACACACTCTGCGCAATGTTTGAATTTTGTTCCAACTGAATTTAGGTCGCTTTGGTTTGTGATCACAGATGTCTCTACTTGTTGAGAGCATTTTTTTTTATTATTATTATTTTCGCAATAGAACAATCTTTTAGAAGTTTTTACAAATTTTGGTTATTTAAAGAGAAGAGTTGGCTTGACCTCGTTTAGGGATTTTCTTCAATATTTTTTTTTTTTTAAAAAATCGCTATGACTTAAGTATTTTGTTATAGAATCTACATCTATCTTAGACAAGCTGTAGAGCGCAACGCCAGTGAAGGGGTTTCTTACACACAGCTCAGTCTGAAAAAGTACATTAGACATTTTTGAGTGCAAGGTGTCAGGTATTGTCCCTTCCATGCCGTTTATTGAAATGTCAGACCTGAGACAGTAACTGACAGCCTGAGTAACTCGATACCACATTTTGTTACTCTGTCCACAGTCGTGCAAAGACCCCTTCGATTGCACAACTTTTTGAGTACGGAATGTGTGCCTCTACAAGAAACCCTTAAGCGTATTCTGGCATGGACATCGAAAACATTTTTTAGCGGCCTTTTCACATTACGTAAATGCCATGACTTTACAAGAGTAATGCCTAAGCCATGTAAAACTCTTCTACGAAATCCATTAGCCGTTCGGAGCCGGCTTTAATTAAATCGTGCACAGTTCACTCATTTGAGAGTCATTCTCAGAATGATGAACTGAAGTACTTATTCATTTCATTTATGCTGTAACTGTTTAAAGTTAGCCATATGTAAGGGGGGCCGCCGTAACGAATGGTCTAACCTCAATTCTTCTCTATTTATTTGTTAGGATATTTTCTTACTTCAATATTTTTAATCCTGCTTAAGTGTACAACGTCCAGAAATGGGAGTCTACAATTCCTACACATAAACAAACAAGTTATTATTATTTTTCTGGTATTAACTCCTAGTCCACAACTCTGGGCGTACTTTGGTAATTTCATTAAAGCTCTTGGCATGACTTTTATGCATAAGCCTAGAAAAGAAATTGTATTGTAGAACCAAAATAATTTAAAAATATCTACATAGCTCAACAATACATAACCACATTGTAGAACAACATCATTAACATGTTAAATTACATCGCTCAATAATAAGTCGTTGAACCTCAATAACAAGTCGTACATCTATTTTCAGATCTAGATTTACAAATGTCTCGAGAATCTTCAATAGGTAAGAACAAACTGATTGGACCAGTGTTATAAAGTTGTCGAGTGACTGGGCTTTCCAGGATGACTTTCGAAAGGATGACTTCCTTGGTTATCTCGCTGGCTCTCTGTAATGTGGGTTAGGGGTAAACAAAATATAAATTCGAATGAATGTTATTCACTGGAATATAACTGAAAAGAAGCCATCGGTTGTGATGACTGAAAGGTATCCGTATTCTCCGCACTGACCTTCTCTGTTACCCATCATCATTCGACGACATCTTAACTAAAAACAGTTGTGCAGCATTTTACTAAACGCTATCGTAACAAGCAAAAAAAGGTACTTAGAGGTAAGATTACCGTCAAGAACAAGCATTGTAAGTTTCGAGGGTCCAAATATCAACGCTTCAGAAAACATGTTCACATTAGTCCAAGGCTGAAGTCGCTCACAATAAATTCTTCATTCTATAAGAACCGGTCAGCCAAGTGATCATATATATGAAGGGCTACCTAAGAACGAATGAATGATATAAATTTGCCGCCGTTTGTGGAGTAAAGTGTTGTCAACCATAAATGTTTCCAGACGACAGTTTAGGTAGTGGAAATGGAGACATACTACGGCTGTGATTTAGTCTGATTTCAGGTTCGAGCTGACGTTTTTGGTCATTATCTTTATCAGAACCTGTGACCATTAAAACGTGATTTGAGTTGCTGCCCGTGACAGTGAAGATACTGAAACATTTAGCGGCAAATTCGTTATAGTCAACCATAGGCCGCCATCCACGAATTTAGAAAATATCTGGAAATACTAAAAAATAATTAATGAATTGAAAAGTATATGGACTTGACACTCATCAACCTGATGTCCCCATTCACATCCGTTTGAAACAAAAAGCTTCCGGCAAATTGAGTTAAATAAATCCAAGTACTTTAATTAGTGTCTTAAGAGTGTTTTCTCCAGTTCGTGATACCAAGGTTTTGTAGATCTTCTTTCTCTTGGTCCTTACATTGCAGTATCGGTCGTTCCTGGGCACTAGAACGCATTGCTGGCTGTAGCGTTTGGCTTCATTCAGCCGACGTGGTCCTGCCAGCGCCATCGTTGTCATCACTTAAGCAATTAAATCAATCAAACTTCTGTTATTAAATAATTTGTTAAGTTAATTAGTGTACTTTGAATAAATAGTAATCTTCATTTCAATTCTATAATCAAGATATGTAATTTGATTTCATTTATTTAAATTCAGTTACAGTTTAGTTACAGAATGCTTCAAAATAAAATAATTAAGAAACAAACTTATTTTTTAAGTATTCATTAAATCAATTCGTCTTGAAGTAAATTATTTTGAAAGATATGGCGAATTCTTCAAGATTACTGCTATTTAATTTACCTAAAATGTAAATGGAATTTGTCTGCGTTCCAAATGCAAGATCACAGTCGCATGCGCTAAGGTAAATATTTGTTTATTTGAAAGAAATATTAAACCCAACACACTCCCCTACCCAAAAACCTCCCTTCGGTCTTCTCAATTTACTCGTACCCAGAGAACAACGACGACTAGTAAATTTCATGATGAATGTAAACAAATTCCAAATTCTTTTAGTACACACAAAGACTAACACATATTTCTGAAATATGCAATTTTAAAATATTTGCAAAAATATCCAGCGCCTGTGTCTGTATCCAAGAGAAATTGGGGAGAAAAACAAAAGCATTTAAAACAAACAAAAAAAAAGAAAGAAAACTACACACCAAAAACTACAATTGATTAGAAAAGCATAAAACATACGAAAGGAAAACATAATAAATGATATTTCTATTTTTTTTTTCTTATGTTTTATTTTAATAATTCTTGGCTATATTCAGAATATCGAGCCATGGCCCTGAGCAGTTCAAAAACATTTGTTTTTGTTTGTTGTTCTTTTTTCATTTAATTTTATTTTATTATTGTTATTTATGACGTAAAACATTTAAAACAAAATAGAACTGAACCACAAAATACTACTTGATATTAGTGTGTTTCTAAGCAAAGCTAAATATTGAATGGCAACTAAGAACAAATAGTCGTAAATGTCTTTTTACTATGGCCTGGTCGGATAAGGAATATCCATTTGTGAACACAGTGTATTTATTCGGTCTTATTACTAGAGGAGTCTCCAAACATTCGTGACAACAGTGTTTAGTCTTTTTATTTGACGAATCTCCCATGTTTGACTGGCCCAAATGCAGTCATATGTTGTCGTATAAAACGATATTGTTTCGCAATATCTTTAAAATAAATCTATATCGATAGTTTCGTTTTATTTTAGAAAATTATTTCCTTCATAAGCCCGCTACAAACTGAACAAATGAGACAGACGGGGTTCTATAATAAATATTAGCTCGGCTACACACTGTAGATGTCAGTAATTCGCAGATGTCAGTCAGTAATTTTTTTGAACAAATACTATTGAGGTACTCTCTTGGAAATGTTCAGCAAACGACTTGGGACGTCTGCCCTCTGTATGGTCTTTGGTTCAACTACATATCGATCAACTTTATTTTTTTTAGAATCTTACTGACAAAAATGTTGTCGTCTTACATTGATTGTAAACCAGCCCAAGTCAATAGAAAGAAAACGCACTCACTGACAAGACTGTGATATCGTTAAGAATCATCTTCCATACGTTGCCCGGCCGGCCATCCATTACATGCCACTGTCCATTCATTATTACATCAACCACCATGTGCAAGTACTGTCCGTGCAGTGGCTTCTGTTCAATTTAGAACAAAACCGAATGAAAACAAAACAAAATATTCCGGCTATTGTTGACAATTTCCAGTTTGAATCGGAAATTATTGGTAGCGATATTTATTCATTTAAAGTAGTAACCTCCACATTTAAATACCCACCGAAAAAAATAACACCGCCATGCAACACACACATGTGTGTTCTACACACAGACGAGCCGTCCATTCGTTGTAATGAATTAATGAATTCGATAAATAGGCAACATTTCCATCGGACAAAAAAAAGGCTTACAGTGACATTAGAGAGATAGATAACAAAATGTTTGTTGTTGATTGTTAGACGTGAAAACTTTATGTAAGATAAGTCCGACGACCGACCGGCCGACTGGTTCATACTTATCAAGTGTTTATGCAATAGACCAGACCGACCACAGAAGTCAGTCTAGTCGCCGTCGTTGTCGTCGGTTTAATGAATTTATGACGATAATTGATTTATGTATTTACAGGAGTTTTATTTGTTCTACCAATTGCATTTGTATCGGTTTTGTGATACAACTCTAACAATAGACGAATTGTAATTAGTATTCCATGTCGTAGTCCTATTGATTTTATGGAGTCGATTGTTTTGTTTTTTTTTTTTGTGGGGCATGAACGTAACAAAAATCTACGACTTGTTCAACTACCGGTCATGGCAGATAAGGTGCAATTGATAAAGCCGACGTTAGAGATTTTCCGTATAGGACTTGCAACACGGTGGCATACGAAACCAATAGTTTATAAAGTCCGAGTGGTCATGAAACCTACATAACATTGTTTGGTGAGCTAGGAGTGGTTGACTTTCCCCTTGCGATCACTACCCTACAAAAAAAAACGACTTTAACTTTTTGTAATTCTGTCGATGTAAATCCCATAGAGACTTTATATGACAGTTAGCTATTAAACCTCTAACCGGCAATACCACTCGGAGGATGTCCTCATTTATTGTGTTTAATTTGGTAAAAAATATTTATTTGTGCATAACTGGTAAAAAAAAAACAGTTTTCAAGGATTTTCCAGTATTTCTGTTTGGCAGGTTAGAGGGACAATATTTTTTATGAAATTAAATTAATGACGGTCTGGCGGGTTAGAGGGTTAATATAGTCTTCAAATCTACTGTAGTCCGGGGGAACTCAATTTGATTAGGTAGGCTTACATTTGAATTTGAAGATAACAGTCCTTGATATTTCAGTTTTCAACATTTTATGTCGTTACAGTGGTCCCATATAATAAGATAAATCCTTTAAATTAGGGGATTATCCAGTGAAATTTGAAAAAAAAATCGTGTTAATATGTGATTGTGGCCAAAACTTAAAGCACAAAGCCATTAACTTCACGAATACGACATTCGCATAAATACATACACTGTCATACGTACACGTTGGCTCTGTCTAGGCATGGAAGACGTAAAATGAGAACAACACCAGCGTGTGGTTGTCTGCGTTTTGCATAGCACCTTCTTTGGAGCTCCACAGCACGTTGCCGCCGCATGCCATTAAAATTGCGCTTTATGGATTTCTAAGAAACCGGAGAAAAGGCCAGGCGACAACAACATATTGTATTAATAGAGATCTTCAGCAAACCAACAAACAATAACCAAAAAAAAAGAGAATTATAAAGGAGACAAGTATAATTCCAGTTGTTAAAGTGAAGAAGTTTTTGAAATACAAATAAAATGTTTAACCATAGCAACGATTGGCTGATGTTTATTTGTGTCGTACGTTGGCATTTCACTCTTGCAGTATCGCTATGACGTCGCCTTTGTTTTGACGAACATTCCGCCGGCGACAACGACTTGCGGTGTTGTGGTTGCAATAATTATTATAGCTAGGTTTGTATTTTATGGAATTCCAAAATCCAACAAGAGTCGGATTCATTTTTATTGTTGATGCGGAAAGTCTCGAAAAAAGAGACAGAAATCATAACCATAGGAACGCACACAACGGTGGTGATAAATCGGAAAGAAGGGGGGAATACACAGAAACAAACCATAAAATCCCAAACAACAAATGTATTGAGCAGAGTTTAGAGAGTTTAAGGTACCCCTTAAGAGGTGGTACCGCCGGCCAGAGAGAGAGAGTATCTCGAGTCATTGTTTTTCAAGAAAGCCTAAGTAGACTCAACAAAGTCATTCATTGTTCATATCGCTGTGACCACCACCATGTGCGCCGCAACTCTGTTTCAATTCCATTCATTTATTTGTTTGCGTTTGATTCACGTTTCTTATTCTGATTTTGTTGTGCGTTTTGTTGGGTACGTTTTCACATTTTATAATTTTGATTTAGCTCTTGTTTTTGTTGTTAGTCATTTTTTTTCTCGGCAAATGCGACTGCGACATGACTCATAGTGTCTGGTCGTCGCATGCCTTCGATTCAGACTAGAGTCGTTATAACCATTGGCGTTTGGCACTAATCGTTTTGCGAACATTTTTGCCAGCCACCACATGGCGTACGATGGCTGCCAACAACACAAAACTAAAAACAACGATTGGAATTGTGATTTTTGTTCTTCTCCCCTTACGAATCCAATTTTTGCACAAAACGTGTTTGTCATTTCAGGACTAAGTTATGTTAAGCATTTATTGAGACTCATTAATTGTTTGATGAGAGTATTATATAGTAGGTATGTCTGAAGTGACATTGAATTTTGATAAATTCTTATATTTTGAATTCTTACTTAATAACTGTTGGCCATTTCAATTCAATTGATTTAAAATTAAAAAAAAAAAACCTACTTGTCTCATAACAATATTGGCGACATTATTGTGTGTCTACTATACAAGGCAAACTTAAAATTGCTGATAAAATTTAAAATACGGGCCAGAAAGAATTGTGCTAGTTCTATAAAAATAAATGAGTAAGGATGTGTTTAAGTCACATCCACTGACAAAGTATTGTATATCCAATGTTGGAAAATTTCCATGAAGGAACAGACTGGGAACTTCTCTCGAATCAGTGAGCTGTGTACGATATAATTTGTATACTCACTGACCTACTGTTTAAAGCCGGCTCTGAACGGCTAATGCTTTTCTAGAGAAGTTTTACATGACTTAGAGATTACTCCCTTACTCGTAAAGTCGCCAACATTTATGAGGTGGAAACAGCTGCTGAAAAATGTTTGATGGTCTTACCCGGTTTCGAACTCGGGTTCTTCTGTGTGATAGTCACACTACCTACCACGGCCGTCAGAAACCGTTGCTGATGCCAACTATGAGCCACCAACATGTTTGGCATAGCAAGCCAAATCATACCCACTCAGCAAGGATCTCAAACCAAGAGAAATCTGTATATACGCATGTAAATAATTTCCTAAAAATTCCGTGTAGGAGCTTCACCTAATCACCCTGTTTATTGGTTGGCGCACGATATTATTTCGTATACTCACTGACTGGGTTTACAGCCGGCTCCGAAAGTCTAATGCGGTTCATAATTTCAATCAGCTTAACCGATGCAGAATTTTTGATCAATTCCTTAACCGACTCCAATATAAGAAAACAATTGCACCTTCATTATTGGGAAATAGCATACCATTAATTTTGTAAAGGAATATCCTCTCTTTGGAATAAGAATCTGTTTTGTTGTTTCCACAACATTATTATTCAGGGTTATTCCAAAAATACTCGTCCAATCGATTCTCCATTCTAAAATACACTAGAGGTGAGCAACGAATCTGTGTTATCCAATCGTTGTTATCGAAATCTTATCGATTCTCAATGTGATTTATTCGTGCATCGTTTTAATTGTACAATTTCTGTTGTTTTCATAAGAAAATTTAATTAAAACAATAAAATGATACATTTTAAGTGAATAACAAACAAAAAGTGAAAGATTAACAAACAATACAAAAAGTATTGGAAAATTAATGTGAAAAATCGACAAACAAACCTGGAAACGGTGGGAACATTTTGGAGGAGTATCAGTGAGCAAAGGTCGAAATAACAAACAAAAAATAAGAGGAATATAATGAAATCAGATTGACGTAATATTCAGAAGTATTACAATCATCCATCGCAACGAAGTGACGTACACGATTTTCACATGTCACCCTGACCTTGGTCACCATGTGTTTTCGCAATCACAGACGTCGTCATCGATTTTGCTTCTCTTACACACAAAAAAGGGGCCTGGTTATTTTATTCATTTCGGAACCAAATACCATTCAACTTTGCGCGTAATGCCATTGTAAGTAAGTAAATTAATGCTGAACCTGCGATATTCAAAAACGTCACAAGTTTCATTGCGTTTGTTAGGCAATTGTTTTAGTTCAGATCGGAAAATATTCAGTCAGCCAAGTACTTTTGCGAGAGAACAGCAGAGGTGTGATTGCGACTATCACACAGCAAAACCTGGTCAGACCCTTAAACATTTTCAGCGACTGCATCCACCTTGTAAATGGTGGCAACTTAAACTTCACTAGACAAATATTAGTCGTTCGGACCTGGTTTTAAACAGTAGGTACCGGTCAGCGAGTACACAAATTATATTGTGCACAGCTCACTGAGACATGGTTTCAATAGTTTCAACAGTTCGTGTACTCTACAAATGAAACAATGATTAAAAATGATGAGGCCAAACTGATCTTTAGATTTTACCTCTACTGAATTATTGCGCTTATTCGCCAGCACACCCCAAACAATAGAAGATATTGTCGATGAAAGTGATGAAAACGTAGCTTCTGCCGTGGCAAATAAAGGCCACTTGATTGATGTTCTATTCAAATGTAGTCAGAAAGTAATTTTTGACATAAAAGATGGCGCATTCTCACCAGGTTTATTATTTATTTTTATTTACTTAAATTCACCATAATACAAAAGCCAAACGGCCAAAATAATGTATTACATAGTAATAATATAAATCCTAAGCGTCAATGTTAATCCTATCCAAATTTACAAAGTAAATACTTATAGTTTAAATTTATATAACGAATATGGATATCCTATGATTTGGAAATCGGAATGACCAGAATAGTCTTCCAGTACATACAAAAAGACTGGCTTAAAAAAGTGTTTTTACCCCAATACACTTTTTTAAACCAGTCTTTTTGTCAACCCAAAAATAAATTGAGATTTAACTTTTCTCAAAGCATGAATTATATATAATCTACCACATAGGGGAAAACTTTATTCATGGAAGTGTTATCAACTTATTCATTATCAATAGTATCAAGAATACCAAAACTTACAAAATGGCCTTCTTAACTCTTTTACAATAATTGAAATTTTGTCTCCAATTTGCCGAAAATGGCTTAGCCGAAAAGACAGACAACGAGAGAATTCTGTGTGATGTAACACTGCTAATACCTGTCGCTAGAATCCATTCACAAGTCATCAAAACAACGACAATGAAGTATTTTTTTGATAGGAATATATAGAACAGACTTGGCTTTTCTTGTCAACACCACCATTCTATAGAAGTTGGTGTACATTGCACCTGCCCAGTGGGGCTTGCAAAAAACTATCATTGGTAAACCAGCGATCTGAATCAAAATGAGTCGGCTTTGCTTGGTCGACACTAGAAAGTTTATCCAGCACAGAAAGAAGGAACCAAGAAGACAACACGGTATCTACATATTTTTAGAAATTCCCAAATTTTGGTAAATATACCACAAAATGTAGCACTGACAAACAAACTGTAATTTAAGAAAATTTAATACACAGACTAATACAGATTTCTTGACATTTCCTCTTTGAGGACCATACAAACATTGGATCGTTATTCCTACCATAATTAAACAATACAAAGTGTATGGAAAATTTAAAATCGTTCAGCAAGAAAAAAAGATTGGGAACCAGGTTCGTTGATCAGCTGTTCGCTGGATGGGCAAATCAGAAAATGGGCTCTAATAAGATTTAACGTGCACTCCAAGAATTCTGGGATTGTTTTTCGTAGTAATTCCTTACAGCCTCCCCTAAGATAACAAAATTGTCACATGTCTGAAATTTATATGCCTGACATTGACAATAATGCATATTTTGCTACTTTGCTAGGGTTGCAAAAAGGTCCTTGCAAGGAGTAGCATTTGCATCCATTCAAGAAAATGAAATAAAAAAGTTTGATATAATGACAAGGGAGAGTTGTGATAAAACTATGAGAGAAATGATGTGCAAAGAATAACAAAACAAAAACATATACACGAGAAAAGCGGCAAACCAGCAGAAGAGAAATTAAATTTTAATAAGACAATAATGATTAAATAGACAGAGAAATGTACGGATTATTGTTGGCTAGTTGCGCTCTCCCCGAGACGCTTTATGGCCACCTTGTACTCCTGCAACTAACTTTTTTTGTGTAATGAAGAACGAGAACACACAGAGAATGAACATAAATTGCTGTTGTTGTTTTCATTTTGGCTTTCTGTTTGTATGTATTTTTGCTTTTATTATTGCTTGAGCTTGTTTTTGTATTTTATTCGTTACACGTTTGCTGCCGCAGCCGCTGCTGGCTGGCTACACGATTTTTTGGAATATATTTCTGTTTGGTTTTGTACAAAATAAATGTATTTTTATGTACTTCGTATGAACGAGCTATGTATGTATCGTTGAATTGTTTGTATACATGAATAACGGCCGCGTGTGAAACACACGAATGGAAGAAGAGCCAGACCAGCAAGTAAAGCAAAACCAACAAATAAAAAAAAACACACTACGTTTGACGACTGCGGTACACAAATATTCTACAAAAAAAAAATATTTAAGTAGGCCGCGCCACTTGAATGTGAAATTGTTGCTTAATGTTCTAACACACAACCGTACAAACAATAGCGACCACCGATATTAAACACTCACTCAAAACGCCAGGATGACTTTCTCCAATCGCCTCGATTCTTTTATGAAACCAAATATTGCACAGGATCAGCGAACTTTCAAATATGTACAAGGCAGGACCATACGGGGGGAAACAACAAAGTTTTTGTTTGGTTTGGTTCTTCCTCTTATTTTAAGGGGGTATACGGCCACACCGTTTTGAGGGCAACGTTAAAAACACATTTATTTTATCAATGAAATTCCATTCAGCAAACTTTCCATAAACATCACGAAGGAACACGAAATTATTTAAAAACTATTGGTGGTTTTTCTCAATTTGGTTGTTGTTTGTATTTGGACAAAACAAAAACACCGACACACCAACGTAAAAAATCAAATTGGACTAGGAAAGAAAACGAAAAATCCGTCCGGCACAAAACACACACACACGCGATGACGCGCTTTTTCTTCTACCCAAAAACGCCAGCACACATACACAGACACAAAAAGGGAAAAACAAGAAAACTCGGAAATTGAAACGAGTGCCGACAAACTGAAATAAAAACAATCGTCGCCGCCGATGTCAAAATGACAACTGACTTTTGTGTAGAAAAAAGGCACAAAGGCAGAAAACGTAGCCGACATAACCAAGTAAAGTCGGCGTCGTTTTCCGATTCGAGACGATAGTGCTGCCAGATAATTAAGATGGTGATTTTGATAACAAAAATTATTTTAGTATGTAAAAAATCTGGAAACTTTTGAGTGTGTTTCGGGAAAAATAACACACATTTTTGCTTAAAAAACATTAATTTACCAAGGAAAGTCTTGTTAAACACTGATGTGTTTGTATAACACCAATTTAACCCTTAAATGCGCGGTGTATCCTATAGGATACAACCAAGTTTTGACTTTGTCGCAATATACAACATATAAAATTGGGATATTATGAAGAGTTTTTTGGTTGAAACTCATAGCATACTCTCGGATTTAAAGGTTAAGAGGCATAGAGGGACAACGAATGTATCACAATGCCCGATAAATTAGCAAAAAACTTTACCATATGTTGATTTTCATAACCCGGTTTTTTTGCGTGGACTCATGTGATATATTTGCCCAAAAACTGGTCCATATTAAACATGGACATATGTGTGCAAAGCAATATTGACATTTCATTACAAGCCCAATGCCTATTTCTAAGCATTGACAACATTTTTCACCAGTACCGATGGACACTATAAATCTGCCCCTCTGTAAAAATTATGTACAAAGGTACATACTGAAATCTAACAAATATTCATTAAATAAAAGTGAATAAAACTTTAATTTCAGGAACAGTTTTTAAATGGAACTTGAATTCCAAAAATATTAATGTTGAAATGAAGCATCTCAAATAACATAAAGTACTCTACTCCCACAGAGCAAAGAATCCCAGCATACAATTGAGATTTGATTACCAAATTAACTAACTACTCACTACCCGGTAATGCAGAACCCTTTTTTTAAATCAAACTTGTACATTACTTTCTAACAAAGGTATTGTAGAGCTCATCACAAAGTAATGCACACGTTACCTTCTATGACATACAATGTTAAATGTAGGGCTGGTAATCCAGAGGGAAGTACCTACTGCATTACCAGTAGTATAGGAAGAACGGGTTTTAAATTAAATTCTTGGTCTGCTGGGATTTCAACTGCGTAAATATCACATCCTACATTGTATGGGGTCCTCTTCGTCCTTCGTCGTCATGAAACACGGTACAAACTGAAGTGACCTGCTAATGACCAGATATTTGCTTAATCACTTTTGTATTTGATTTTTAATCCTCTAAAATATATACAAAATGTTTTCATTTGGTAAAACAGGTTACTTTTGGTTATTTTCCATAACAATTCAAATATTCATGTCCTTTTCATGGCCACACAAATAAATTGAACAACGGTGCACGATGGTCATGTAACATTTTAATACTGGGTGTGTTTGTTGGTATACGCCGACCACATCATGGCCTAGAAGAACAATTTCCTTCAAAGAAAGCCCCCACCATCGACCACACCTCCACCACCCACAGAGACATGTCAATGGAATGTTATGAAATCCGAAATCCTTGCCGTTTTTAAATGTTGCCTGACTGCTGTTGCTGTTGTACTTACATCAATAATGACGTGCACAATGCACTCAGTTAGCAAGGCTCATACACTTGCATACATGTTCATTGAGTCACATGTATTCTAAACACACATATACATTGAACCATCCACGTGCCGGTCATCATCATCATCAGCATTTCAGCCACTTGCATTTTTAATGTGTATGAGAGTATGTCTGTGTGCGGATAGAACGACTTTCAGTTTAATTAACCCTGAACTTGGCACTGATTTCTAGCCGACAAAAAAAAGCGAGGCATGCATATGTAGATATGTCTTCGATGTTGTTGTTGCCTTGGTTGCCTTTGATATTTCTCCAAAACAGCAACGAAAAATGGTTCGTCGACAGGAATTGATTTTCATCTTTTTTTTCCTCCTCGACCCTCGTAAGCCATAGTTGATGGCAATGGCCAACACATGAATAGATATTTTTAGAGTAATAGCAACAGAAGTAGCACGAGTAGAGTACATACACCCCAATACTATGAGAACACTGACTAACTGTTACCAATGGCTACTATAAGACTCTCACTCTCTCGGTACAGCCGGAGACAAATGCTTGCATTGACTGCTTCATTTGAATGTTCGTTGGTTCGTGTAAGGCGGAAAGCGAGCGGACGCCATATCACTACCAAAATACAAACACACAGAAAAACACCGACAATACACACATACTCATGCATGATTTATAATTATCCTTTTGGCCCAACAAAACCCGTTTCTATTCGCAAAATGCAATTGCAGTCCTTTTTGTGCTGCTGCTTTCATTTTATTGCTTGCCCAGTTGTGCGGAAGGACTGAATAATGTTTATAATTTGATTATCGATTTCTATGGAAAACTGGAAATTGTTTTGTTATGGGGAATTGTTCGTTCGTTGATTCATTTTTTTTTCAGTTATTAAATGGATAAATTGCACATAACTGTCTATATTCAGCCATACTGCAGAATATGTAGTTCAATTTTCAAATTACCGGAAATTAAAGTTAATTGAATTAAATTCAATGGCTAATGTTGTTGATATGCCTCTACACACACACATATATACAGACATTTACTCCCAGTTGTTGTCAGTATTAAAGTTGAAAAGTGCATTGAGTTAGAAATTCTTGTGATAGGTCTCAATAACAATTTATGAGTAATACCCTGTACGGATATCTACATGTATGAACTAAACGATATTAGGGATGAGCAAGAATGGATTGTTCGTCATTTAGAATGATGTGATAACGTCAGCTCTCTATACCCAAGAAACTTGTTGAAGTTGGACGTAGGGGATGTTGGGTACAAAACAACCTTGTCTCTAGCTTCCGACCGATAGATGTTGAGTACAAAACAACCTTGTCTCTAGCTTCCGACCGAGAGATATTCTACTCCAAGTCCGAATATTTTTACATCATGATGATACTAAAGTATCAAAATGATACTTTTTTCGGGTCTTGCCACTTTTTTGATACTTTTTGTTTTTGATACTAAATTTGATACTTTTTGTTAATCTGTGTCACTTAATGTGCCCTTTGTAAAATTCTAAAAAATAACTTTCAGAGTCATATTTCATAAAGCATCTGGTAATCTTGGTGGATTTGACGTTAAATAATAACTTTTATGAAAATTAAAATCAGAAATCTACTCAATAATCACCTCATAAAACTGTTGCGCAGATGCTCTGCCCGAACAATTTCGTTGCCTTAAATTTGCCCAAATTTTCTATTTCACACATAATATGACTGCGATAAATTTTTGCGATAATGTTTTATTGTATTATTATTATTTTTTTTTTGTTACTTTACATGAATTCGTATTTTTTACCTTGTTTTATTGTTCTGCTTACTTTGCACCTAATTTGAAGTAATTTTTAAATAAAAAAAATCGTTTTAAAACGTTTTATACTTTTTTTTAAAAATGATAGCTTTTTTTTTGATACTTTTTTTTGAAAATGATACTTTTTGAAAAAAGTCAACGGCAACGCTGATTCTCGGTAAACTTTGTTTGGTAAATCTGCTGGAAATCCCTCGCCTCTTCCAAAAGACCGAAGCATTAACTCTGGCAAACTAACTCGGGTCCCCCTATAAATATAAAAAGTAATGCCAACTTTCGCAATAATAGTTAACCGTTTGATAGTGTCGATTTTAGATTTCATTTTCAAAATTTCTTATATCTTGCCGTGACTGGGAACCACCAAGCTCTATTCAAGCCATACTACATTTAATTCTGAAATTATTTAACTAGTATATTTTCTTTGACGTCCTATAAATAAAATGTACTCTGTTGACGATATGATCTAACGGTATTTAAAGAAGGAAAGAGACATTGGTGACATTTGTCTTGAGAATGTCACAACACAATTGTCGGAAAAGTATTCCACATACAAACACTTCGGCTGAAGAACGAATTTTGTCTACAGTGTGTCCTACGATCAACCGGCCATTTGACTATGTACGGGTGAGAGTCCGTCGGAATTCCGTAACAGATATCCGCAGAACAGATACCGTTAAAATAACTATAGAACATGTAGTGGCGATGCTGGAAGGAGAAAATAGAGAAATACCATGACATTTACCAAATCCCTTTTGAGTTTTCCGAAAGAAAAACGAAGCGGTACTACAAATTTATAAGATTGTGGCTATAAAATAATGTACCATTTCAATTAGGACTTTTCAAAAGCCTCAAGATTATTTCAATCACAGTAACACGATAAATAGTAATGTCATCATGTTTGATTTAATATTTACACAAATGATTAGGATCTGATTATCACAATATTGTGATTGAAATAATCATGGAAATACACCATCACCTGTCAGTCTGACAGCGATAATTGCAATTATAATTTCTAATCTAAACATAAAGCTTTTATTACATTGGAAATTCTTATTATGCTGAATTCCGCACAAAGTTATATGCATTTAATTTAATATCCTATATCTAAATTTGAGCCTTCTTCAAGTTCTTTAGTGTTTATTGTTCTGTCAGAAGAAACCATACTCCGAAACCATGTTCCTGTTTCCTCAACATTATATGAAGTAACAGGAGAGAACTTCCTTCAAATTGTCGCATTGTTCACTCATTCCACCAGTTAGAATGTTTTTGCAATTGCTTCTACTATTTTTCTTAAAATTTGTTTACTACTTTGGTCCATTAAACGTAGTGGCATTTCGCCTTGAAATTATTAAAATTTAAAGATAATTCCAAATGGATAACAGTGGAATTTTCATAGTTCGAACTGATTTTAAAGACACACTAAAGCTACAACACTCAAGGTCCCCCTCGTCTTACGCTGTGCACTGGCGAGGCCATGTTAACAATCGAAACTGTCGCATTTGTGGAATGCATTCTCAGAGAGTGTTAGTTTGTTGCGGATTTTAGAGTGGTTGCATAATTGGTCCATTTTTCAAACAAGGCAGGATGCGCCACTGAGAAGCTAGCAAAAAAATATACTCTTTTTTTTTAATTTATAAAACGAAACTTATGTTTGGACCACCCTTTACACACACTAATATATATATAGAATAGTATTTTTGAAAGCTCACATTTTATTACACCGACGGCATTGTTAGTCATTCTTCTATGTAGGTTTGTGTGTAGGCAAAGACGTCTTTGTTAGAATTTGTGTGTGTATGTTGCTGTTGGCAAGTTAACTTGTCACACACTCCCTATAGTTTATCACACTATTTTCCTGTGATTGTATGGATGTCTCTGTCTCTCTCTCTCTCTCTCTCTCTCTTGTTTGCCAATGTTTGTGTCATTGCATTGTTCTTTTGTTTGGCGGTTGTAAGCCTGTGTCTTTGAGTGAGTGTGTGTGTTCAATAATGTCCTCGTACTTGGCCACGAAATTTCTCAATGTGTGTGATATTGATGGTGCAACATTATGATGGCTGTGATGACGTTGTTGCTGGTGATGCTACATAGACGCAGACACACACACACACCAAGATATTTGCATAAGTATTTGTGTTGTAAGTGTGGGATGTTGTAACATCAATGTTAACATTTGTCCTTCAAATACAACAACAACAACAACACACATTGGTGTGCTGTTTCGTCCTTTCATTTCCACAGGTCTACGTAAAAAAATACATTTTGTTTAATTTGCTATAAAAAAAACGTAATATTACTAAATGATTTTATTTTGTTATCCTAGGACTCCCCAAAAAAATATTACAAGAAAAAACGGAATCCTTACGCAATGGATGATATAATAGACTCATTTTAGATCGTTTTTTTTTTGGTTGTTTTTGTTCGTAAAACATAACACGAATCCTTGTAATGAGTTACCAAATACAATTTGGCCAATCTAATCATTGTCATCATACGACCGACTGACCTTGCGAATGTGAGTTTGGAAGATTTGGTGTGTGTGTGTGGCCTCAGGCGAATTGTTTGCATAAAGGACAATTTGCGTAAGATGTCATTTGAGAAATGTCGTAAAGTTTGATGAGTAATTGAAAGAAATCAGAACTTTATTATGAAGGATATTGACATTGAAATATTGGACAACATTACTTTACATGGACAGCAGACGAACGAACAAACATACGACCGAAAAGCGTCAAAATAGTATGAAGCCGATGACATATTTCTAGCAGCGTCTTTATTGGAAAAAACTGGCGTCACTGTTTATCGATTAGAGAAGTTCTAATTAAGTACGAAGTAAAATGAAAACGGGAATTGTTTCTTCAACAAAACTGGTCTTTATAATGATCGTATTTCCCTCAAAATGTTTACATATGTATATGCAAAGTACACTAAACGAATCTAATGATTTAACGCTTTTGTAGAAAAACAAACCATAGCTCCCATTTGACTTGGACGTCTGCCCAACGGACACATCGATACAAAAGATGCGAATTATTTTTAAATAACAATATATATACGTTTTTTTAGAAGTTGTTTAAAATTCAGTGGTTTGACGGCCAAACTACTTTAATGGAATTTTTAAATGTTATGAAACGTTTTTTACGCAGTTGTATGATATTCTGTTTTCGTGATCATGCACGTGCTTGCCTATCAGCGTGGGGGTTGTGGGTTCGATTCCCACCAAAGGATTTGGTCTGTCGCTGCAAAAAACTAGCCACATGGTCTGTGTCCTCCGGTTTACCCTTGGACCCAAAATAAGAATATAAATTTAGTTTGTATTGTAATTAAATAAAATAAATATTTGATCATGCAGTATACTTTTAGGCTTTTTAATTAACAACACAAAGACGCCGGGTGATCCATCTAGTGGTATATCATAGGTTCCCGGTCGACATTTTGGCCAAAAACGTCTGTATCATATTAGACTCTATGGAACGCGCTTGTACAACGTTGGGAAATTATGAGAATTTATTTTCCAAGTCAATGCAATGGATCGCAAACAGTGCGTTGAAAGGAAAAGCAAGTTTATACACAAAGTTCGTGAGATATCATTCTAGTGGACATCATGGTCGGTGTCCACAGCAGAAAACGTGCTCCCGATCTTAACATTTCACCCACCACGCTTATTCGAATTTTGCACAAATTTCCATTTTTGCTTACAAAGTCTAATTCAAAGCATGAGATGATCCGCTTCGTTATCGCTTCTCACTTTCGGCCTTTGAGCAGATAAATCATGTATTTTCATCACGTCGTCTAGTTAAGAGTGGACGGCCGCGGTGTTGTGGGAAGTGTGTAGGACTAACACACGGTAAGTAAACCCAGGTTCGAAGCCTGATAAGACCATCAAACATTTTTCAGAGGCTGTTTCCAACTCGTAAATACTGCCGTCTTTATCAGTAAAAGTCCTGACAAAAACTTCTCTACAAAAAGCAGTAGGACCCGGTCACTTGGTATACAAACTATTTTGTCCACAGCTCATGTTCCTTCATGGAATGGGAAATACGTACGTCTATATTACCAATTGTAAAATTTGATTCGATCTTACCCATGTTCCATGTGTGATAGTCGGATTAATTTATACAAACTATTTCGTCCACAGCTCATGTTCCTTCATGGAATGGGAATGGGAAGGGAAATACGTACGTCTATATTACCAATTGTAAAATTTGATTAGATCTTACCCATGTTCCATGTGTGATAGTCGGATTAATTTATTTGAAGTGAATACCTTGACAGTTGCATTTGCCAATAAATTCATTCACAATAGAAATAGAATTACATTATTAATCTGTGATGTATACAAAGTCGTAAAAGGAAAACAAACACTGAACAGTTACTGAAACTGAACAGTTACAGAAACAAAAACTGTTTACTTACTGATGTCAGTACGTTTACAACACTACTACAATTCGTTCAGTAGTACGGCATCGGCATGAACCGACGGCGTTTATGACATTTTAGTGATGGCCTATAATTTAGCGGCATTTTTACACCGCACAATTTTACTACGCACATGATGAGTACAATGGAGACATACTCGCGCTCTCTGCTGTTCTGATTGTGATTTAATTGCAATAACAAAGCCTAACAGTTGAAAGAAACCATATGATTTTGTTGCCATTCAGCGCTCCTCTCCCCTCTCTCACATTTCGAATCAAAACAAAACACATGTGTTTTGTTTTGACTATACACCGACACCACTTTGTCCGTCTTCTTTGCAGAATAGAATGTTTTTTTTCTCTCGAATTTCGAATGCTCAAGAGAATTCACGAGAGCCCAGAGAGACGGACTCGCTGCTGTTGTTTGGCCAGCAGTTATGTCAAAACTTTGCGCAAAACATGCGCTGTACGTATACCGTTATTATGAGTGTATGTGAGTTGTGGTTGTAATAAAAAGCTTTATTTTCCTACATTTCGACTGACATTCCATTGTTGTCTTTACGACACCTTATGATAACGTTTATTTTTTTTCGATAACAGAGGAAAAATGTTCTTTAAATAAATTAAAATGCATAGTTTTTAATGGAATCAACATTTTAGGACGATGTTTGTTATTTTTCGGACACAAAATAAAGATATCCTTTTACCGGAAAAACATTGTCTTAGAATTCCACTGATTTCATGGAATCCCTAAGAGTATTTAGTTAATTTTATAGGATAACAAAATTGGATGCGTCTTTTATGACAGCTATGCCGTAACTGTTTATTTTGTTATATAATAATAAAGTAAATTTGCACAATACGCATTATATGGCACTCCAGGATTTTTGGCTCCAGAACTTCTGTGCCACTCTGAAACTGCACTCCACAGACATGTCCTAGTCGACTGTCATTCTCGGTTTGTTTGTATGTGTGAGTTTCTGTATTCCGAACACCCCCACAATTCATGTTATAAAATCACCTCGTTCGTCGTGTATAGACAGGAAAAGTTTTTTTTCTTATTTTTTGGTGGCGAATCCAACATCCGTGTGGGAAATGTATGTATGATGTACGGACAGGGGGGGTTATGAAAAATTACCTTTTTTCTTCTTGTGTTGTGCTGGGCTATCCCATAAAAATTATGTAAAATTTTATTTTGTAATATCAAAGATTACAAATACGTGTGTATGTATTATTTACTGCTGAATTAATATTTTCACTTGTTTTGCAAACAACACATTCCAATTGATTTTATTAAAAAATGTTTTTCCTTTTTATCCTTCTCTTGTCGTTTTCACTTCACTAGGTTTTTCTTATACAATTTTTTTTTTTTGTCGACGTGAGAATTGATTTTTTTTCATATAAAATTTGTTGGAATTTTGCTTTTTTGGTTGTTTAAAGTGACCGTTTTAGAACATTTGCATTTTGCAAGAGATTTGCCGTTTTCATAAAAACAGCAAATAGCTTTATGTGGTTTTTATGAAAATTTATCAAGTTATTTTCATAGAATCGACGCGCTGCCATTTCTCGTTTCGGAGGACGTCTTAAGCGATGACTGAATTTTTCTGTACTGATTGAAAATTTTTATTGTTCTTCATTATCGCATCACAACCTGGTCAAACCTTTTTCCTTTGTTTAAAGGATTTTGCAGACTATTTTCGTTAGACGAAGAGGATGTGTTGGAGCAGTTGCTGACAGGATGACAGTTCGCTTGGGGAGAGCTTTCGAAGGCAAGGCAGCTTTCAAAAACGTTAATTCAAAACAAATATGATATCTGCTCCATTGAAACAGTGGAGCACTGATTGGAAATATTGTAAAATGTCGAATTCAGATATTAAGCTTATCTCTTAGGGAATTCAATCGTTTGCCAAGAAAGTGCAAGGCCCTCTTGGCGAGAGGATTATAATGATTATAATGTGTAATAAATAGGATTTATGATTGTATGTATGCATTTTCATCCACAGAGCAACAGAATATACGGTTTTCTCTCTCTTCATCTTCCGGTATCACTCCAACAAATGTAATCTTGTCATAATTCGCTGGCGCTTCTGCCAGTGAAATAATCAATTGTCACAACCGTATTTATTCGTCTCTATAGCTGGGAATTAGTTGTAACCACTACAGGACTGTACAGGGGACATCATGCAATTGGCGTAAATTCGGTTGCCGAAATGAAACTGTTATACGAATATGCTCGCATGACTGGCGCTGCGACGACGACAGCGGAGAACAAAACGTGTCGATCTGTCTGCTAGTTTATAAATACTATTGTTTAGAGTGTATACTATAATCGTTATTCCGTTTGCAACACTTTAATACAGGGTCCGCCAAATACCTTTTTTTTTAACATTCTGAAATAAAAAAAAACTGCTGGATATTATCAAATTTCTTTTTTTATTTGAAAGGACAATCCTTCCGGTTAATAATGGAAAATAATTTCAAATGGCTGAATCGGCTGGCCATGCAGTAGCCTAACGACATCAGCTCTGCCGCTGATAATGCGATCTTCAAAAACAGGGCGCAAAACATGGAGTATAGCTTCGGCTGTGTGTGTAGCTTCCTTTGGTAATAAAAACCCTAACCTTTACAGTGATCGATCTAGAATGAAAGTATTCCTGGAATATCGTTTTTGATCATTCAAAAATTCAAATTGCAGCTATAGGCAAGATAAGATGATATGTGAATTAGATGTAATTGTCACGACCTCTTGTATTTTCTATAAATGACGATTAGTGGAGTTGGCTACTTTCGAACATAATCAAAGCTCCATAGGGTCCATAAGAATCGGCGTGGTATAACATAACGTGCATTACTTATTTGTTTAAGCTTTCACTTTTTCTCTGAATATTATAAACCAGTTAGTGACAAAAATAAAAAAAAAATTAACAAGAAACGCTTATTCATTTCAAATCCATTTGTATTTGGCATATTAACAAATCTTAACATCTTCTTAATAGCCAGACACATAACTATTTTTGATGTCAAGCTTAATTTTTAAGCTAACATCAATGAAACGTGTGGTTTTTCGTACATATTTACATAAAGTTGCGTTTCATTTTTGCTACGGAATAAGACGGGATCGTTCTGAAATTATATTAAACTATAATCAAATGATGCCCAAAATTTCTAGGAAGTTCAATTCTTTTCTCATCGAATGACTAACTTTTGCTGAGTTTATACAAACCGGTTCTCCAAATATGGCAATTTAAAAAAAAAAAATAAACAATGATGATGCTAAGTTTGGCCGAACCAACTCATGTGCACACTCCGGAGTATGAATGTTCCCATGTGCGTGGTGACTTTTTTTGTTTGACTACAGCAGAACGAGAGCTTTACACAGTAATGTTTTACCTCTTGTTACATTCATATTTTATATTTTCTTTGTTTAAGAATTGAAAAGCTGATTGTGATTTGCATCGGTGAATTTTTCAAAATACATAGGAAATCATTTTTTGTTTAAATCGTAAATTTCTCATTTTAACAATGTTACGACTGAGCGAAGTCAAGCGTAGGTGCGAGATCTCATACAAATGCACTCAACTGTGCCCACCAAATTCGAAAGGGATTTAAAAAATAACACAACTGAGTTAAATAATGAAAGCCTATTCGATTTGGTTTGCTAGTGTCTTTGGGCAATAAATGAGATCTAATTAAACCCGCTTTTTTGATACCTCAGTTTTTAATTAAACTACCTCTCGTTTAGGCTTGGCCAGGGAGTTGTCTTGGGTCCAAACAATGAGATCGTAGGTAAACCAAGTTTTTCATTTTTCAAATAAACTGAGTTTAAACAAATCAAGGTCCAGTTGTCTAAGGTCCAATAAATGATGATCTTCGTTTAAACTGAAGTTAAACTTCAAATTGATTTTTTTCAGTCAAATTCCAATATTGAGCGTTTAAACTACAATAAAATAGCCATATAATTGTGACAGCAATCAAGGTAATCAAAATTATTTTGGTTGACCAACTTCCACAAATAAAATAAATTAAATAAATGATGAAGCTGAGAAAGATTGTTGATGCTGTAATTGGTTTCCGACCACGATAATGTGTGCCAAAGTTCATTTAGCTGCGTTTTTTATTTCTTATATTTTTTCCAAAAGTGTTTGTGTGAAAAAGCAAACCTTTTTCAGATCTCTGGTTTTCTTTCAGAACTTTTCCAATCGATTACATGCCGCATTTTATTAAAACGTTTATTGTTCACCCCCGAAATCCACTACAAAAGTTTAATATTGTTTTAATTATTCACCAGAAACATATGTTTTCTGATAAAAACAAACTGTTAGTGTTGCCACATCAACAGCCGAAAGTGTGGATTATTTGGACAAAAACGTATTTGAAGTTTAAACTCAGTTTTATTTGAAACTGAGTTTTACATAACCGTGGTTTAACTACGATCTCATCTAAGTTCCACTAAATAAGGTCCTAGTTAAACCACAGTCTTTTACAACTGGTTTTCAAAAATACTGAGTTTGAACAAATGAAGCCTATTGGTTAGGCAGTTGTCGCAGGTCCAGATTGAAATAAAAATGAAACTTCCAATGGCTTTATGAATTCCTTGAATTTTCACTAAATATCGTATTTCAAATTATTAAACTAACGTTTCTGTCCTTTTAGATAATGTGGCAACAGTCATACAGTCAGTGTTGCCATGGTGGAATCCAGCGCAGTATTAAAACCGTTTATCTCTACTTCACAGCCGAAAATATGAAATATGACCATTGTTGACGTCAACCATAATGTTTAAGTCAACATAAAAGGAACGATTGTGTTTCAATTACTTAAGTACTACAAGTGTTTTTTATATGTTTAGCTAATGAACATGATTATATTTATTTCATAGTGCACTAAATGTTCGTTTGTGGTTGTTTTGCTTTTGTATTACGATTGACTACTTGATGCTCAGCTAACTGGTATGTTTGGTTTTTGTTTTTGTCCGACGGAGAGACATGATGGTCAGTTAAATAGTACAACACATATTTTGGTAAACGCGTTTTGTCGTTGCTGAGATGTACTTACTTATCAATGCCAGAAATGTTTCTACAGTTTGAAGGTCGAAGCGCATAGAAGCTTCTTTTATCTTAGGCTTTTCCAAAAATGAGTTTACAACGCGTATTCTTGTAGGCCGAGCATGAGGCGTAGGCTTTCAAAAAGAAATAGGGGGGTTTGTCATACCAACGCGAAAGCTTGGTTTAGTTCCAATGATTTTGACACTAAATCCGTCGAATAAATTTGTTGGTGACCACCCTTTATAGTGAAAGAATTTATCTTTCATTGTCGATATTATCATTCCCTCATAAATGCAAATAGAGATTAATTTACCATATGATAAGCGTCATACAAGTATGTACATCCATTTTTTGTACGAGTATGTGGAAATTTGGACTTATAAAAAGCGAATTAACAACCATGTTCAGAATTTCGATTGGGCAGTCAATGTTTGATCGATCGATTGTTAATACCCTTCAAACACCTACCACAGCATCGGTTTCGTGTTATTTTGCGATAGGTCAGAATGATTTGATTCGTTATTATAGGGTGTCGCATTAACGCATTTTGACCGACTCCAATAACTCGAAATAATTTGTTGATTCGCTTCATTAGACATTATTTGGTAATCGACAAGTACAATATCAATGAAACACTGAGTGTTTAATCTTAAGTGGTGGGGAGAGGTCGTTTTTTTTTTGGAAACGATCCAAATCAGAAAAAAGCTTTTCGAAAAACGAAACATTGCCATAAGAGAGAACAAATAAAAACACAAACTGTTTGTTTCATAATGAAAATAAGCGTTCATTGTTGAATGTTTCAAACAGTCTGTGTCGGTACCGTGTATTTAAAACACAACACTCCAATCAATACAAATTAGTTGTCTGCGTACTAGTATTTCAAGTCTCCTACTCCCCTAGATTAGTTTTCGGTATGTTTCAATAGTGTTAGAAATTATTCGAATACTAATTACAAAAACACACGTTTTTATTGCAACTATGGAAATTTTGGTTTTATTATTTGTTCAAATATTTATAGATTAAATATGTCAAATTCGTAATAGCACCATAGACCAGCGTTGCCGTTGACTTTTTTCAAAAAGTATCACAAAAAGTATCATTTTCAAAAAAAAGTACCAAAAAAAAGGTATCATTTTTAAAAAACAGTATAAAACGTTTTTTTTATTTAAAAATTACTTCAAATTAAGTACAAAGTAAGCAGAACAATAAAACAAGGTAAAAAATACGAATTTATGTAAAGTAATGAAGTAATGAATAATTTTTTTCGGAATTTGTCAATTAATTCCGGGTTTGGCTTCCAATCTTCTAAATCAGTATCTACCAAATTAAGAGCTGATAGTCTCTCATTACAGGTCTGAACTTTGAGTCTATTTGTTAGCATATTTTTGATAAGAGAAAGTTTTGAAAAAATACGCTCAGCGCAAGCACTGCTGGTGGCAGTGTACAAATATATGACACAAATTTATTTAATGTAGGGAACAAGGGCTCGCTGTAGGAATTTTTCATTTTTCCTACTTTCCCCCAAAACTCCTCAGCATCCCAAATTTGGAAAAGGCGCTGCCATGTTTTTTCTTTTGTTAAAGCCTCCAAAGATTGATATTCGCTCACAAATTCATCTGCATCTTTAATTTTATAATTAAATTCAGATATTAAATCGAAATAATCTATATCAACATTTGATTTGATCATAGAGGGATCTAAAAACAAAAAGTATTAAATTTAGTATCAAAAACAAAAAGTATCAAAAAAGTGGCAAGACCCAAAAAAAGTATCATTTTGATACTTTAGTATCATCAACGGCAACGCTGCCATAGACAGCTCCAAGCACCACTCTCTGAGTCAGTCAGTTAGCACCGTTATCTGTTATACTGCTCAGGGGCATTCGCGGTGTGCGGCAAAGTAGAAACAACACATAAGAGGCCAGACGAACACCACGAAGCCATTAACCAGTTCAGTGTTTTTTCATGTGCTGTGTAGTGTGAAGCAAAAATATAAAATGCTGGAGCATTTTTTGATTTAAATTTTGTTTTTAAATATTTACTAAGTGTATCCTTAAACAAACCAAAAAAAAAAATATATATATAAAAATAACACAACAATAATCAATGGCTGCGGTACTATTCGTTGTTGCCATACCGACGGAAGAGGAGGAGGAACGTTTGAAGCAGGAATTCATATCCCGAAAATATGACATCAAATCGGATCAGAGCGATAATTCAGTGCCGCCGCCGAAAGGTGAGAATGGCACAACACCTTCAATGTCAACCGTTGGTGTAGCCAGCACCACCCCCACAACGGCAACAACAACAACAGCCAACCAAAGTGACAAGGGGGACACCCTGACACCATCTATAGCGTCCGAGGACAATGCTACCAGCGGTGATGCTGGCCTGAAGGCTACAAATCAGTATGGAACATTTCCGAAACGCAGAAAATCGGAACATAAACCGAAACTGGTCGAAACCAGTGTTAGCATTGGTGGCAGTTTGAAAAATGTTGACATGAATACGCCGGTATGTGAATTGTGAATTACTACCCCATGAACTGGAGCCAATTTCAAATTGATATTTTCATTTTGTCTAGAATGGCATACCCGGCCGACGTAAATCTTGGGATCGTGGTCAACAAGATACTTTGTCATCGACCAAGCGAAAGACTAGCAAAAAGAAGGACCCGCCGGCAGACATTCACTTAACATACAGCACCTGCATGGAAACGGTATTACGAGTGATTCTGAAGAAACTGCAAATACAAAATGTTATGTGGACAAAGGATGATGAGGGCCGCATGTATCAGGTAATAAAACACTAAACTATCACACCAAATCACATCAGAAGGTTGTGTAACCAATAGAGCCAAATTATTATATACCAACAAACAACCTTTATACATTTCGGTTATCCTCCTACCCAATGAGGTCATCGTCATCTTAATGTCGTCATCTACATTAATAAAATGAAGTGTCGTAATTGTGGTGGTCGTTTGGCGGCATGCGAAACGACAACAAACAACATTACACACTTAGGGTTTTCTTCCCTTTCCTCTCAAAAATCGATTCACTTTCGTAGTTATAGTAACGTAAATTGGAATGGAATGACTTTTAGGTGTTCCGGAAGCTGTTTGTTGCAGTACAAAAATAAGAGGTCTGAAAGGCTTAGTATTGGAATTCGTATACATAATGCAAGGTTATAGATAACAAAAAAAAGATATGGGGACATTTACTAGTATATACTTCCGTCAGTTTATGACTAACTGGTACTATCTCAGGATTAACAATTAGTCAGCGTATAAAACAGTCCCATTTCAAATGTTGCTGTTTTTTGTTTGTATACTATACAAGCAAATATTTCAACATATAACGTTTTCATTTAAAACGATGTCAAAAAGTGTACCTTCTCACAAGTAAACTGGCTAGTCCTTAGGCCATATCTTTGATAACGCTTTGATTAAACTAGACACAACACATCAAAAGTTGTACTGATTCTCTAATATATTTCAGTAATAATGCTTTTGATCAATACTGCAACATTTTATCTTTGTGTTCACATCGATTATATTTGTTTAAAATTTTTTTGTGGACATTTGATTCCTTGGGTCATGTTACCAATCGTTACTATAGAAGAAGATAATTTATTGGATTTATAATTTTTTCGGCTAGAACTACAGTTTATTCTTCTCCATGACACTTATTTTACTTACTTATTTCCATGAAGGAAAAAGCGAGGGACTTTCTCTCGAATCAGTGAGCTGCGATATAATTTGTATTCCTACTTATAGTCTTTAAAAGTCAGGTAGCCATTATTAAGACATTTATAAAAAAAAATCGGTGTCTATGTTGAATATGTTCTTAGCATCACTGTTATTTAAAGGTTTATTTAGTTTGCCAATATATTCGATATAAATTATCCTCGATAAATGTGATGTCGTATCAGTTTTTAAAATTTGCTGCAAATCCCGAGGGACTGCAGAAAAAAAACGTCGCTTTTTCCTTCAACATGAAACCGCTCACGTGAACGTTCTGTGCTCTACACCGAGTTCACTTAAGCAAGCACTCCTCAATATGCACACCTGGCATTCGCGGGCATGCGACCTTTGTTATTCATCTTTTTTGAATTGTCCATCTTCGACAGCTTGAGTCACAAGTTGTTTTCACTTATGGAAATACACTTGTTCTTACTTGAACTCATTTTGATACTTTTAAATAACGGTCTGTTTTTATAAATCGAATTCGAATGTAAACATTAAAATTACGTTTGAAAGTATACTCAAGCTGGCGAACTCATTCATATCTCAGGCGGGTAACCTAAGTGGGAATCTCCGTCTTCAAATTATAGAAAGTAAAGAGGCACGACTTCAAATTATAGAATGTCGGCAAATAACATCTTTAAGTATTTTTCAAGAAACCGAAATTATCGAGTGTTGAGTACATTTTTGGATTTCGACTTAAACCAAAAAAAACCGTCAACATTTTATTCTATAATTTGATTTTACATTAATTTAAAAAATAGCTTACATTCGCGGATGTGTCATTACTTATTCAAATATACATTAATTGTATGTATACGACTTTTTCAAGACTGTAGGATGACTAAATTACAGCTAAGTAATAAATTTTGCAAAATGACCAAAAAAAAATGTCGTTCAGTTTAATGACTTGCCAAAAAAACATGATCAATGTAAATAACAAAAATACATGTACATACATGGTCGTTCAAGTTCAATTTTATTTTACAAATGCATTTCGATTGGAAATTTAATGTATGTGGTGGAGGTTCTATAATTTACGAATGATAAATGAATCTCTCCTTGGTCGATTATTTTGTTAAAATGTTTGATGATATTTCCGCATCATTGTGGCTCTTCTCGGCAATTTTTCGGTCTAATGATGTTTTTAAAAATTTAAAGAGTGTATCTTACTTTCAAATTTCTTACGAATTTCTGTGACATATTTCCCTCAAAATGGTGACTTATTACCTAATCGTTGTTCTGTCGTTATGACTTCTCTTCGATTACCAATATGTACATCCCCTAAAAATGCACTGCACTGTGTTAGAGATAGAAAATTAGGCTTTTGGATAATGGAAAGATGGAGGGAGTAAAGTTTGTCCTGATAGAGAAGAGCGAAACTCCGGGGGAGGGACCAAGTGGAAGAAGACAAGTAGATCATTGGTATGAACTGAAGAAAGCACGCTCAAGCTCGAAGTGCTTGGTGATCTCTTATTAACAGGACAATACCAACAATTAGTTGATTTTTCGCTACTGTTCCGTTGGCATTGTCATACCTCGTTATTTAAACAAGATATCATCAGTATCCATATCATTTGTTAATGATATGACTGTTGATAATAGGGCCATAAAAGGTTATTAATGTGGTGATCCACTGAAGGCAAGCACATTTCCAGTTGCGTGGATTTACCAAGTCGGAAAATTTCCGTTCAATGATAGTGATTTGGATTCAATTCTTAAACCACTAAATTTTGTAAGCCTTAAAACCAAATCTTTACTTTAAATCCACATTCAGAAATTGACAAATTTTGATGTTCTTAATAAATGTTTTCTCTTACATCGCACAGTGGTATAAAATCCAATTCCATCGGCCGAAGCCTATAATTTTTAAAAATTAAACATATTTAAATAAATTTCTATCATTTAAAAACCGAACCTACTTATAGGCAAATCAAGCCAGTGACAAGGATTGACGATGGACGCTAATGTTTGCATTGCTGAAAGATAAAATTCCAGAAGAATATTTGGCAAATAAAAATATCATTAACGATTCATGTATGCGATTCAACGGTTCAAGTCAGGATATAAATAAACTATTCTACTTCGATCACAAGATTTATATGGTGAGACTGATAACGTTATCATAAAAGAAACACCTGCATAAATATTTCAAACATGTTGTTAATTTTCAAACACATGTCTGTCATCGACATTCTCTAATACGTAAAATAATCTGTATTGCTTTTCTTCTGTTCTAGTTTCTCTGAATTTAAAGAACATTAACAATTTAATTCAAATGATTAAAATTTTCAATTTTTCCCTAGAATTGAAATGAAAATTAGATGGAAGTAAGAAAAATATAACTAAATTACGCTAAATTACCATGGCATTACTCCACGCTAGGCTTATAATTTTTGTTAACTTTTTCCTTCCTCTGTAGATATATACTACGCAACATAGTTGAATTCAAAATATCACACATCCAATTTAAACTACAAAGTAGAAAAGGAAATTAAATTTCCTAAACTCTTTAGTTCGTAATGCCATTTGTAAAATCATTATGCTGAACAATAAACTAAACTAAGAAAAACTCCTTAACATAACCAAATACTTACCATACTTCTCGTCTGTGCTTTAGATTATAATATCGCAATAACGCATAAGTTTATATTAACATTATAATCTACAAATGGTGTAACGGAATGGAATAAGTTCAAACCCCATTGATTCCAAAAGAGGTGCGCCCATCAAATCCATCACTCTTCCTTAAAAACAACCTGTACAAATAATTGTAATTATTTGGAGCTGAATTGAGAACAGTAGCCTTCAACCGAATGCGGTTTTAATAGATTTGCATGACTTGAATAGGGTTGTGCAAACGTTAGTCTATTTGTTTCATTTATTTCACTTTGAACATTTGAACAAACATATTTATTATTCATTAAACTGCTATTAATTACATTGTCCTCAATGGAATGTTGATGTTGATAACTGGGTGTTGACTTGTTTCCGTCGCGATAGGTTCTTCGACCCGACACAATTTGAAAAAAATGCTCTCAGAAATGTAAACATTTTTAAACCGTGATTTTAAAATGAAAACGAACATCAAATGTCGATTTCTCCCACATAATTTTTTTTAGTAAAAATCGATCCACACAACTTTGCACAACATACCTGATAATTTCTCTTCTCTTTTTGTCATTCCTGTTGAATATTATGTTTGAAAAAAAAAAGAGGAAATTGTTGACAGACATTTTGTAGCGATACCAATCAAAACTTCTTCAATCGCAACATTTAAAACGTCATCTTAAATGCGTGCAACTCAAACCAACTACCTTGCAGTCATATTAACACATCTGCATATTCCAGATGCTACTAGCAATTCATCAATTTTAACTAATCTTTCCTAAAACCGGTTATTTTAACATATTCCAAAAAAGTGTGTTTGAATATTTGAAATGATAGCTAATTACTTAGTTATGTCAGAAGATTCACTTATCGTTTTTTATGCCGACACGATTATTCAATTAATAATTTGCTTTGGTTCGTATTTATCTATATTTGATTGTACGAAAGTCATGTTGTAAACGCTAGCAGGATATTATACAAATCTTTTTTTCATGTAAGCTTTATTTATTATTATTGGATCTGCTCCTTAAGAACCTATACATTAAGTATATGAATGTCCGTGAAGATAAATTTTAAAATTTAACTAGTCAAGACACAAACCGCCTTTTTAACAGAGCGGGTATAGGGAGTTAACAGAGCCATGTTAAGTGGTTAACAGTGAAAATGCTTATATATATTTACGATTTCTGACCGATCGGACGAAAAAAATAAAAAAAAAAAAAAAATAATTTAAATAAAACAAGAGCATCCAACAGGGTATGTTTTGGAGTTGACCCTAAAATGAGCATTACTAAGAACATTTGTAACTGGACATAGAGTGACAAAAGAAGGCCCACTCTGGCTGACTGGAAATAGATGCTGGCTCCACAGTAGTACCATGGATAGCTCTTGTGATTCCAAATCGATCTGTATATCACACTTGTCCAAAATCTGTTTCAGAACCGATTTATTCAGATTTTAGACTTAAATTTTAATTTTTCTGTAATGCCCACTGTGACGGACTGGAAATAGATGCTGGGTCCACAGTAGTACCATGGATAGCTCTTGTGATTCCAAATCGATCTGTATATCACATTTTGGACAAGAGCTATCCATGGTACTACCGTGGACCCAGCATCTATTTCCAGTCCGTCACAGTGGGCCTTACAGAAAAATTAAAATTTAAGTTAAAAATCTGAATAAATCGGTTCTGAAACACTTTTTGGACAAGTGTGATATACAGATCGACTTGGAATCACAAGAGCTATCCATGGTACTACTGTGGACCCAGCATCTATTTCCAGTCCGTCACAGTGGGCCTTACATGAAATTTAAAATTTAAGTTAAAAATCTGAATAAATCGGTTTTGAAACACTTTTTGGACAAGTGTGATATACAGATCGATTTGGAATCACAAGAGCTATCCATGGTACTACCGTGGACCCAGCATCTATTTCCAGTCCGTCACAGTGGGCCTTACAGAAAAATTAAAATTTAAGTCTAAAATCTGAATAAATCGGTTCTGAAACAGATTTTGGACAAGTGTGATATACAGATCGATTTGGAATCACAAGAGCTATCCATGGTACTACTGTGGACCCAGCATCTATTTCCAGTCCGTCACAGTGGGCCTTACATGAAATTTAAAATTTAAGTTAAAAATCTGAATAAATCGGTTGTGAAACACTTTTTGGACAAGTGTGGTATACAGATCGATTTGGAATCACAAGAGCTATCCATGGTACTACTGTGGACCCAGCATCTATTTCCAGTCCGTCACAGTGGGCCTTACATGAAATTTATAATTTAAGTTAAAAATCTGAAAAAAACGGTTGTGAAACACTTTTTGGACAAGTGTGATATACAGATCGACTTGGAATCACAAGAGCTATCCATGGTACTACTGTGGACCCAGCATCTATTTCCAGTCCGTCACAGTGGGCCTTACAGAAAAATTAAAATTTAAGTTAAAAATCTGAATAAATCGGTTCTGAAACACTTTTTGGACAAGTGTGGTATACAGATCGATTTGGAATCACAAGAGCTATCCATGGTACTACTGTGGACCCAGCATCTATTTCCAGTCCGTCACAGTGGGCCTTACATGAAATTTAAAATTTAAGTTACAAATCTGAATAAATCGGTTGTGAAACACTTTTTGGACAAGTGTGATATACAGATCGATTTGGAATCACAAGAGCTATCCATGGTACTACTGTGGACCCAGCATCTATTTCCAGTCCGTCACAGTGGGCCTTACAGAAAAATTAAAATTTAAGTTAAAAATCTGAATAAATCGGTTCTGAAACACTTTTTGGACAAGTGTGGTATACAGATCGATTTGGAATCACAAGAGCTATCCATGGTACTACTGTGGACCCAGCATCTATTTCCAGTCCGTCACAGTGGGCCTTACATGAAATTTATAATTTAAGTTAAAAATCTGAAAAAAACGGTTGTGAAACACTTTTTGGACAAGTGTGATATACAGATCGATTTGGAATCACAAGAGCTATCCATGGTACTACTGTGGACCCAGCATCTATTTCCAGTCCGTCACAGTGGGCCTTACATGAAATTTAAAATTTAAGTTAAAAATCTGAATAAATCGGTTCTGAAACACTTTTTGGACAAGTGTGATATACAGATCGATTTGGAATCACAAGAGCTATCCATTGTACTACTGTGGACCCAGCATCTATTTCCAGTCCGTCACAGTGGGCCTTACATGAAATTTAAAATTTAAGTTAAAAATCTGAATAAATCGGTTCTGAAACACTTTTTGGACAAGTGTGATATACAGATCGACTTGGAATCACAAGAGCTATCCATGGTACTACTGTGGACCCAGCATCTATTTCCAGTCCGTCACAGTGGGCCTTACAGAAAAATTAAAATTTAAGTCTAAAATATGAATAAATCGGTTCTGAAACAGATTTTGGACAAGTGTGATATACAGATCGATTTGGAATCACAAGAGCTATCCATGGTACTACTGTGGACCCAGCATCTATTTCCAGTCAGCCAGAGTGGGCCTTCTTTTGTCACTCTATGTCCAGTTACAAATGTTCTTAGTAATGCTCATTTTAGGGTCAACTCCAAAACATACCCTGTTGGATGCTCTTGTTTTATTTAAATTATTTTTGTTTTTTTTTAATTTTTTCGTCCGATCGGTCAGAAATCGTAAATATATATAAGCATTTTCACTGTTAACCACTTAACATGGCTCTGTTAACTCCCTATACCCGCTCTGTTAAAAAGGCGGTTTGTGTCTTGACTAGTTAAATTTTAAAATTTATCTTCACGGACATAGTATATGAATCGTCAATTTAATTCAATAATGAATCCTGGTATGGATGTTTTGTTCAGCGGTTGGCAGGAATGAAAACTTTGTTGATACAGTTTTGTTCGCATCGTGATATAGTGGACCTCGACAGTCGTGTATTGACATACTCGTAGTTTTAATTTGTTTATCCAAATACCAACAGTAGGTCCAGGAAATATGATACTAAGTTTCTGTCAAGATTTCAAGAGGGAAAGATCTATCTGTGTCAAAATAATAAACTACAGTCTAGTTATTATAATTATTTTAGATTATATAGCTAAATATATGTTTGTTCAACCATACTCGGGCCCACTGAAGTCCTAATCCGCCCCTGCCTAAACGAGCTGTTAGAAGAGAATAATCACATCATCAGTGGCGGTCTTGTGGCACGATAAAAAAAAACAATAACCGACCCATACTTTTCAATTAACAAAAACGCATGATATACCATCCGTCCTTGTGATTGAATCAGTGTTTTGTAAAAGCCATACAATTTAAATCGTCTCATTTATTATGCCATGCTTATATTAGCTAAAATGAGATTAACGCCTTATTGTCATTGAATTAGCAAGAAAATACATTAGCAACTTTACGTCTATAAGGTGTTAAACAGATTTTAATCTTTCAATGTAGATGAGGATTATTCAACCCAATCATCTGCCTAATATTCCTACACTTATTCTAAGCAATGGAAAAATAATAGTATAATAAGTCTGTATTACTCTAATTAAGCAAATATTCAATTACCAAGTTAAACACTCATTTATTAATATTGCGAACTATTGATTATTAAATTAACTTAATTGAATGACATTAAGTCATATTTACACACCCATTTAAAAAATCCGATTAACGCCCCATTGTGGTCTAATCAAACGGGAACAGACACTATCAAACGTCAGTTATTTTTAGCAACAGTGTATAATTTTATTTTGGAATTTATAAATATGTTAATAATGCTTTCCAAATATAAAATAGGGCGTTAATCACATGTTCAATTGTTGAAATCAATTGTAGCAACAAAATAAATTTTCGTGATGTCTCGCATTAACCTAATGTCTCTTTTTTAAAAATTGAGACTAGCATTTAAATGCAATTATTCGGAATTGAGTTTACTTTTCCTTCTTTGTCAGATTTTTTTAGATTTGTTTGAAAAATCGAATAGTTCTGAGGAATGGTAATAATTGGAGAGGGGCCCATTGAATCGCCAGCCGGTTCGGACATATAAATAAATTCGTGTTCCAAATGAATTAATTCGTATTCTTTCAAGTAAATCAATAAAATCGGAACACAAATTTGTTGGTGGACCACCTTTTACGTAGAGATTAAATAGAACATAAAAAAATAGCAATCTGTAAAACCACACACTCCTTTTTGCTAGTTAGTTAAATGAACGTTGACTCTGGCTCTGTATTTATTCCGATACATTTTCCAATATCATCAATATTTTTCTTATAGCGTTTGTGTTTCCCTTAACATTCTATTAAGGAACAGATGGAGACTTCTCTCAGATCAGTGGTCGGTACACGATACAATATGAAGACTCACTTACCGCAAGACATATTGTTTATAGCACCGAGCGCCTAATGATTTTTCTGGATGGCTTATAGATAACTCCCTTACTCATGAGTCGCCGCCAATTACGAGTTGGAAACGATTGCTGAAATATGTTTGATGGTCTTACCAGGATACGAAACTAAGTTCGCTGCGCAATCGTTGTACTCACTTCCACCCATGATTCGATTATTTCTCATTGAGATCATATTTTCGTAGTTATCACTGCAATGATATGAAATTAAAATCAGTTGTTCGCTGGACTATGATTTCTTACGACTTTGTGAAGTGATTATAAATCATCTTTTTATGAGTATATTTTAGTTTAATGAAAAATTGATTTATTTTTTTGTTTATATATAGCTGAAGTCTATTTTAGTTTTATGGTTTCGTCTGCGAAAGAGATTAACAGTATAAAAAAAAAACAGTGTTACCCAAACTGTTTTGAAAAAACAGTCATTAGTAATGACATTTCCCTATATGTGAATAAAATCATGGATCCAGACAGGAACTAAATTGAGCCCATCTAATTTTAAATGCATCAAAACAATTGGGAATTGGAGGATTGGAAAAGGCTGTGGAGTCGGGCGGAAGTACAATGCTTGGAATTTTGGTATTAAATATCTGAAGTCGGAGTCGAGCTACTTAAACATGCTACAATAACTCTATTTCGACGCTTTCTTTTGCTGTGAAGCTATTTATGATAATTATTGTTCTGCATTAACGTTTCAAATACACGTCAACTCAAGTCGATCGGTTGACAAATGTTAAAGTTATTCAATGTTTACATACGGACAAAAAAGATTGCGCGTATACGGGGTAAACGTATTGTGGACTTTAGGAAGATAGCAAAGTCTTGATGGAGGGAACGAACAGTACTATGTTCCACTTTTATTTGCGATAAGGAGGATACAGTGCTCCGGGTGAACTATTTGTTCTCGTATTCATGATGGAGGTCATTGCATTTGTAATTTATTTTCGTTGTAAGACTATTTTTAGAGACTTTATAGTTCGAAATTGTTTAGTTTGCTTATGAAATTGCAATTTCAACACAATCAGTAAAGATATGAATCAATGCCGTTAGAAGTCATCCTGGTTCTTACTTTAGAATGTTGTTTTCTTTTTTTTCCGCAAAATTAGCAGCCAAACAATTACAAATCAATAATGATATTTGAATGATAGCTAATTACTTCCAGCTTAACTAGGCAAACTGAAATATGTACCTTAGCTTAACTCTATCAAAAGACATCTGACCTTTGTCTGCCTTACAGTCTAAATTAATATTAGCAACAATTGGGGCAACTACTTAATTTATCTAAATATAATTCAATAGGATTGCTGTAATTCCGACACTTCGATCGTCGAATCAGTTTAATGTACCAATCAAAAAGAAAAACGTTTCTTCTATCTCAATTTTCGTACAATGATATCGATATCGTATCTCTAGTTTGTTACAAACAAAATTCTCGAGAATTCGTGTCATTTTACTAATACTTTGTTAACACACATAGATGACCTCTGTTCATCTCATAATTTACCAAATTTTGTTTATTTGCAACCATGACTACAGAATCTGCACTGTGTGCTCAAATTTATAACAAAATACTATATTAGTATTTCAATTTTTCGATCCTTCGAGCATAGCCTTGGCCTTTCCTTCATATGAATGCTAATGTTAACATTAATATATTCTATTTTATTTCAGATTTTTTTCACGGTTGAATTCAATGAAACCTACGAGAAAATATTAGATAATTTCAATGAATGGGGCATAGGTGATCGTGAAGGCTCTACCGTATCGGTTATGAATTGTATTGCCTCGAAGGCATTTACAAACAAAGAAGACGATGATCTAGAAAATGACGACAATGCAGAGTGAGTAGACTAGTTTACTTTTTGTGTAGCAATAATCTAATAATCTCTCTCTTGTTCGTACAATTTATTCCCATTTCTAGCAATAATTTAGACCAAAAACAAGGCGCCTGGGACCGTTTCATGAACTCCGTCCGTAGTCGTTTAAATGTGACCCAAATAGTACAAAATGTCCGACAAGATGCAGCCATTACTTTTGATTTCGTAGTATTATTAATATCAGCAGCGTATGTCATACAATCGCATAAATACTCGTACGGTTTATTGATTTTCTATTTCTTAACTTTTTAGCATTTTAGCTGCTTTTGGTTTAATTGAGGATAGCACAATATTTTTAGCTTCTAGTATGTTAATATCACCCCTAATGGGTCCCATTATTGGTACCATCTTTGGCACTGTGATTAAGGATAAGTCCTTGTTTAGACTGGGCATGAAGAACGAATTGTTTGGCATTTGCATAGCCATTTTGGTGGGTTTTGTGTTCGGAATTATAATGTGTGTCACCGATCGCCGCTATGGCATTGGAGAGGGTCTGACCAGTGAAATGCTGTCGCGTTGTGAATTGCATTCCCTGATTGTGGGAGTCTTTACGGCGATTCCCTCTGGAGCAGCAGCAGCTATTGGTATATTGGGTGGCAATATTGGATCATTGGTTGGTGTTGCTATCTCAGCTTCACTGTTGCCGCCCGCTGTTAATTCGGTAAGTTTAAGTGATTTTCTGATTAAATAAATATAAAAATCGGACAGTAATATCGTAATATCCTACATTATAAACAGCTTTTTTTTGTTAAATATTAACATTTACCTTCTGTTTCAGGGCCTCCTATGGTCTATAGCTTTGATTTATAAGATTTACGAAAACGATGATTCCAAATACCCACAGGTGGTAAAGTCGACCCAATATTCCGATAATCAAGCCAACGAATTGGCCGTTTTGGCTTCGATCAGTATGTGCTTGACCATATCCAATATTATCTGCATCTATATAATGGGTATACTGGTGCTGAAGGTGAAAGAAATCGCTCCGGTGATATCAGACAACAATCGTGAATTTTGGAAACATGATATTAAAATTGCCAGACATCTCAAACGAACTCGTTTCGATAGTGACAATGTTATTATAGATGAATTTGCCAATTTGGCCCAAGAAGATCAAAAGGCTTTGGGTATTAATTACGATATTCTACGGAATATGAACATGGATGATGCAGCATATCAGAATACGTGGTCACCGCGGGGAACCCGCCATCCATTTGAAACTTCCTATGAACCGATGATTGGTAATTACTCGACGGTTCATCCTCTAGATAAACTCTATTCGACCATAACTCATCAGACAACGATGATGGATAAAAGGTAAGCGAAATTATTTTCAAGTTCATCGGAGACAACTTTATTATTCTGTAATTTTAGAAATAGATTTGGTTTGGCCCGCAGAGCTACAGGACGTTTGCCCGATTTTGGCACCTCATATAAACTACTAAGTGAAAATGTAAGTTAAATCATACATGCATATCCATATATACCTGTATATGTGTGTGCTACTTTTTTCCTTTGATTAGTGGTGTATTTGAGTTGGTAACAATTCTAGAAATTTCCAAAAAATTTCTAGATCGAATTCTACGTCATTTAGATTTGTTTCGTTCGCTAAAAACTGGCATCATATATTCCACAAAATGAGATAAACGTATTATTTTGCGTAATAAACACCTAATCGATATGTTACAAAAATATGTACTTTGGCCGACATGCCAAATCATAAACGGCGAAATACATCTCCCTGTGCTGTGAACAGTGCCTCAGGACATCATTGCATATACACACTAGAATGATGGTGATGATGGGGGATAGTGAGGTATCCAACTCTATTGTCTCCCATCAAAATCGCAGAAACAGGGTTGTATGTCATTGTGCTATAAATATGATAACGGAATTTTCTCCTCGAATTCCCGTTTATAATCCCCCTCTCTGACGTTAGAACTTTCATGCTGGATACATGGATATCCAAGAACTCTCATCCGTTCATAGTCGAAAGATTGTTAACGTATTTCTAAACATTCAATATATTTGGAATTACACTTCTTGTAAGCTAATACAAACAGTTGATGCATCGTGATTTATTAGATACTCCGTATTAATTTTCATTTAATTCATCTTTAAAGCCCTACGGCCAATTTAAGATAAATTACAAAATGCATTGACTCAACTCAACTCAATTCCTTTTACGATAAGATATAAAGTACTGAGGACTCCAGATAATTAATCATCTTTACAAATTATATTTAGATTCCTCGGTGTTCAACTATGCCATCTAAGGCTGCCGCTCCCACCGTAACCATTGTGACGCCGAGCTCTTCAAAATATACCTCTTGCACAACTACTCCCACCGGTATGGCTGATGAGAAAAAAAGGCGAAAATTTATTGTAACACCAGCCGAAGATGATCCTTTACAACCCTTGAATCCCTCCGATGCTTAAGTCTACAACTGTGTACATACATATGTGCCTCATGTATCGCAATATAGGCTCATATCGTTTATAGATATCATTAAATGGATGGATATAACTATATAGATATATATTACCATATTTTTTTGTATAATTGAAATTGTTATACTTTTTTCAAAAACCCAACAACTAATAGTAATTAACAACCACAAAATGTAATCATATCTTCTAGTTACCTTTCTATTTTTGTATATTTCTCCTTTTTATGATTTGTTTTTTGTTTAGTTTAAAAAAATGGTAGATTTCATGTTTATTGTATCGATAATAAGGATCTATAGCAAGTGTTTTGTAACGCACAACCAAAATACACAAACATGTACTTGATTTCTCTGAGGTGTAAAATTGTTATTGTTTTGTTTTTTTTTTTGATAAAAAATAACAAGAGGATTTTTATTGTATGAATAACACAATTTCACATAGTTTGGGATTTCGTTTATAAATCAACACTAGAAGGTCCTTGGCGATCGGCTTTGACTTGTGACCGTTGGCGTTTGACGAAGAGACGTTCCCGGGCGGCCTTTTCTTGTCTAGAATAGAAATAGAAATAAATTTGTAAATATTTTGTAAAATTGGGAGCCATAAATTATTTTTTTTATGTAAATTATTGATTTATTCGAATGATAGAGAGTGATGTAAATGGTGTACTTCATCTTATTCAAGCATCAAAAGCTAAGAACTAAATTTTTCTAAACATGATTGATATGATTTCCTGATAAAATAGCCGTTTTTTTGAAGCCAAGCAATGTATGTTTTTAGTTCCTTCCACATGGAATTCGTTTCCAACAGAGTTCTTAGAACTAACTGGCAGTATCTAATATACAATCACACACGTGCGGAACATTATTAACTACCTGGTTCCATAAAACGATTTTGTTCGTTCGTTACAAATCGTCAATATTGGAAGCGTTATAAAATGGGCTTTAGACATTATTCTATTCTGGTTTTCGGATATATGTAAGATATGGACATCTGGAACACAATCTCAAAAGAATGAGCTCTCACTACTGCCAAACATCCATTTTATTGCGCCTTCACTTTTGACAATTTGTAACGAACGAACAAATTCGTTTTTTTTTTGAAACAGGCAGTAAATGTATCCAAGCACAAACGTACGTACATTTCAAGCGAAATGAGGAATACTCCAAGAACAAAATTCAAATTTACTATGTCAAAAATTGAATGATGGAGACAACAAATGCGATCGCTTTCTTTCTAAAAAGCTACACGTGAATTCAAAATGATTTAATATTCTCCTTGCTACAATCCCAAAATAGTCAATGCTCATTTTTAAAGACATTCCATTGATGAGAGATCACACAACATAAAACTGCCGTAAATATCTACTCGACGATTTTATATATTTTTATTTGGTTCATAATATTCATTTATGTATATCTTTTAATGAAAAATGACTGCGGCCATCACAAGTCACTGACGTCAGAAATGTATTTTTATTATCTGTGTTGTGTGAAAAACTATTGGGAGGAAAAAAAGTAATGACATAGCGGTAATAACAAATACTGAAGAAATGGAACAGATCAATACGTACACTAAGCTAAGTTATTAAAATAGTCTTATCACATAGAGTCCTTGTTCAAAAAAATATTACCATTGAAATGAATGAAACCATCATTATATACCACCCTACGCATACGACAGCTTTAAAAAACGGTGTTAAATAAAATGTATGAAAATACAAAAACAATTTTCTGACATTTTTCACAACAATGGTTTGTAAAACTGTTTTAAATTTGTATGTATTTTTTTTGAATACATTATTATTATTTGACTAAATGATAATTGAATATAACGGAAAATAATTGGTAATATTGTCAGTTGATTTAGCCTTCTCTAATTTCAACGCTATTTCGTGTCGCATTAACTGCGAAAGTCGTGCCGTGTCACAATTATGTATGATATGAAACCGCGTTATCAGTTTTATTTGGAGAATTCGTTTCAGAAACACATGTTTTGGGGAGAGCGACCAACTTAGCCTATTCTGTCTGATACCATTAATCAATCGACCTTCCACAATATTAATTGAACATGCCTACTAAAAGCTACGTAGACATTGTTAGTAACATGACATAATAATGACACAGTAGATAATGATATTTTTTTAAATAAATCAATACGTATATTAAACTGTATCGAGATCCTCAAAAAATTACTTTCCATTCACTATCAATAAATGAAATCCCTGATGTACCTATACTGATGAGAATGTTTTGTGCTGATAGTGTTTCGATACGACCGCTTTCCCGGCCATGGCATTACAATTTTCTAGGGGACAGCTAGAAATCGTTGGTCCGACCGTCGGTAAGTCCAGCCTCCACGATAACGCAATGAGTCTGATCAATTTCGCCGCCGCAACGAACTCGATAGGGAATGACCAAAAATAGATCACGTTGTGATAGATAGGAATACATGCATCAAGCGTGCTTGACGTACGATTAGAACCACTTTCTTGTAGCAGGTAAGTTAGATACTCGTCTAAGTGCTGCAAAGCACGTACTTTACAACGGCAAGCTGCACTCGCCTATTCCACGAAGTTATCTCACATTCTCCAGTTAAACCCTCCTCCTCCCGATAATATCCGCGAACAATGGCAACATATACACAACTCCTTGACGGAACCGCCGAAGATGAAAATGGGAATAGACTGTGCTGACGTTTTGTTAAAACTGACTGCACCAATTACTGCTGAATAAGTCGCATATCCATCTTCGGAAAGATATAGCGAAATTTAACTGGAGCCTTTTCCAGAATTGAGAAGGAATCACGTTGGTGTTTTTGAGAGAAAAAGCTACGGCCCGATCTGTGTTAATGAGGAGTATAGGCGTCAAACGAACCGTGAATTATATTATATATATCCCAACATCAAAATACAGTCATTGCGGTGTATGGGCCATGTTTGACGAAGCCAAAAATGTGTTGTATGACATCTACCAAGGAAAGGGAACACCGAGACTCCGAAACCAACAGCCTACTTAAATAGGTAGGTGGATACGATTTTTAAGAAAACATGTTTGGGTAAAGAAATGTGCCACTCTCCCCCCAAGTGAAGGAAATCACAAAGAGTGCTTTTGAAAGTACTTATCGCGAAGTGGCGCAAAATCGTTACTTACATAAGAGAATTCACTATCCCAATCTACTTATTGAGAATCCGACATGGGAGTTTAACTTTAATTTACAGACCGAAGTCACCTGATGACTGAAAACAATTGTACACATTTGGCATCACCATTGAGCACACACTTCGGATGTGCATTCAATAAGTACAAATTGGTTCTCTGTTCCCAGTTTTGATACTTACGTTTATGGTACTTTATTTCCAGACTAACTCTGGGATATATATTACTTTGCAATTACTACCCATATCGTCGGCGAAAAAATGTACAAGTGGATTTCCAACGTGGCGAATCTGGGAGCTAATGTCCAATATCACGACCCTTACCAAATATTAGAGAAAGCTCAACGAATTTGTGTATCGGAGGTATGTTGTATTGAGTGAAAATGTCGATAGTCAAAGACGAAATCGTAATATTTTGTTGTAGAGGAAAGAAACGCGACATCGACGCGATATCTGCCTGGTAAAATTACATTATTTAATTTCATAATTATTGTTTTAATATATTCAAACTGATTTTTTGAAACAGACAAATTACAAATAATATTTAACCCTGATTAACGGGTATACTTTTGGTTCAATTCCTTAGATATATTAACCTTGATCTTCTACCATAAACCATAATTGCATGTTTACCCAGAGAAACATTGTAATGTTTTATATTCAACTAGTATATGTTCACATTCGAGGATTTCCTTTTTCGTTTGGTCCAACAGATGATGTCCACAGGGATTGGTAATAAAAATATTATATAATTAAATTGGGCTAGAGGCAGGCTAGAGCGATTTCTAAAAGTCTTATAAAAGATACGTAAACCTAGCACAAGTACAAAATTCCGAATTCATATATAAATCGAACAATCAAGATTAGCTTAACCTTGCGTTTGTTATAAATTAAAGTACGACTTCAACAATCCATATGCAACAATGTTTATAATGCAAACCACAATTGCAGATTTTCCTCAAACCGCAATCGTTTACGACCGAGTCACATAGTTGGCTTTTTAGCCAACTTTTAATTGAAAATCATGGGATTGGTATATGTTGCAATTGGCTTTATGCAAACAAAAAAGTTGTGGACTTGTTGACATATACTGTTGACTTTGACAAATATAGAGAATTCCAATGGTGTGAAATTATCTAGAGAGCCAATAATCTAATTGATTCACGAGGTATAGCATATTGCACCTTGTTGAAACCGAAGTATTGTCCAAAATATTGTCCGACAATTAATAAGCGAATAACATCAGAAATATTTTACAGTGGCCGTTAACGCATCGTAACGTCCGGCACAAGCTTGTGTAAGAGATTTTAAAACATGTGTCAGAAAGTATACAAACTGTATCTTGCACATCACGTTTATAAAGTGAACACTTCAAAACATGAACACACAAAACCGTGAACAAAATTCACGTTTGGGTATATTCATTAAAAAAATCCACTGTGGGTATACATTATTCGGAACGGCTAAAGTTACGGTTTCTACTTACGAATTGTCAACTTATTCTATTTATTAGCATATATAATTAGGTCTGATGTACAGTTATAGATATTTACCTTTTCCGTAATTTTTCTAAAGTTTCCTCTGATGTAGGAGGAGCTTCAATTTCATATTCCCGAATAAGGGATCGCAGTTTTTCCAAAGCATCAGCCAAATTTAATTGTTGCGAACGGGTCATATCGCTTTTTATTACATAGTAACCATCTTTAGTGATTTTATTTTGAAGCTGAAATGATCGATACAGAATCGTCAAGCATATACATAGATAATTATATTTAATCAGTACTTACCCCAGCAAGAAGTTTTTGTTTAGTCTTTTCTGGTATCCATTCCGCTTCGGCCAACTTAAAACGTAGATCCACTTTGGTATTAACCGTATTGACATGTTGACCACCTGGTCCCGAACTACGACTGTAGGTTATGTCCAGTTTGTTAACGGGGATATAACCCGAAAATTTATCATCTTTGTTGGTGGGCTATGATATAAAGGACATAAAGAAAATTGGAAAATATAGATGAGAACTTAAACCATTATACTATCATCCAGCACGACGTAGTGAAAGAATTGATAAATAATTTTTATACAAATCTGCTAGTGTAGCTGTTCCATTTTTTTTTTGAGATTGTTGCTGGAATATTGAAACCATGAGCATTGAAATTTCATAAGTGGAAATTATTTAACAAACGAAAAATTTTATAAATTCGAATATTCTTAATAATCGAAAACAATTTTATTTATGTTTGGACTTTCATTGCATGAGGGTCCACATATTCACTTTTGTATGCCCTGAATCAGGGCCCCTGATGCCGAGACTTAGCATTTTTCGGTGTTACAATATCTTCATAATGAGTACACTATCTGAGATTGAGGACCCATACTTGCTTTTAGGTTTTTCTGTGAAAAGTTTTTGCCGAATAATAACAATAACTCCTGTTCAAATAAAATCAGCAGAAAATTCATCTGAAATTATTAGTGGAGAGTTACATTGGAAACCCATATTGATCGTAGTAATAATGACAGCTATTAAATCGAAGGATGCTAGTGAATGGAAAACTGCATTTTATTCAAAATGAAACGTTGGTGTTTTGTGAGGGACGTAAAATAATTTATTGTCGATGGATATATAAAGTTAAATCAAATCTTGGTGGGTCTATTTATCGATACAAAGCTCGTTTGGTGGCTCGTGGTTTCACTTAAGAATATGGTTTCAATTACAAAGAAACGTTCAGTAAAGTACGACTCTATCAGTTTATTATCTGTCGCTGTATCTCAAGGAATGTTGTTAATACAATCTGGCATTGAGACCGCTTTCTTGTACGGTGAATTACAAGAATAAAGGTATATGAGTCACTTCTAGGATATGCTAGAAATACTTAGCAGGTTTTTATGCTTAAACGAAGTCTTTAAGGGTTGAAACAGGAGCCCAGATTTTTTAACAAAATGTTTTCGGAGTCTTTGAAAGGAGTATCATTATCGTTGTATTTGAGTTCACACACTAGTGTAGATGTCTTGGTTTCTAAGAAAAACTTGTTGCTGCATATTTGAAATACTTGCTCAATTTCAGGTTTGGCTGTTATGAGTTTTGTGGTTCATGGTGGAATTACTTGTTAAGCCCTGCAAACTATTTTCCACTTTTCATGAGGTATGCCTCGAACAAGAATTAGAAGTTGGTAGTCTATGAGCGTGCGTTTATGTAAGTCGATTCTCCCGACTTACATTATCTCATTGCCTCTTCAGTGCTTGTGCTTACCGGAGCTGGTGTGTAGAGCTGAATACGGCTGTTGGGATAGATTTTTTCCAAAGACAAATCACTTGTAAACGAAAGATTCCTTCCGATAACAGCGGCTGAGGTATAGGTCTTCTCCAAGTTGCCGTGACTTAGGACCGAAATAAAACTTTTACAGATTTTATTCATGTCAGAAAATTTAACAAAATTAACAATAAATATTCCAAAAACTTTTCGGTTTTGTAACACCAGGAAAAAACAAACATATGGGCTTTGGAGAGAGATGCCACATCGCATCGATATCGGTGTTGCCCATATTGGGTAAAAGTGTAATTAGTCAAATAACGTAGAATAATGACGTTGATGGAGTATGAACCAAAGACACACTAGAAAGATATACATAGGCGTAACAAGGTCCCCAACTCCAGAATCAGCTCTGCCGGTTGCGAATAAAGTATAATGCTCCAGTAAAAGGGTTATAGCCCCAAGAAAATTGTCTAGTTCCGTCTTTGCATACATACATATTACTTTTGGTCATCTAAAATATTTTTCGGTCCATATTGAATATGAAATACAAAATGAACGTCAGTAGCAATTCTATTTCGTAAGTATTCACTGTGTATTTTGTTTAAAAATTACATAGAATGTCATCATTCATACAAAATGGTATTTGCAATATTTACACTGTTCGTCGTGCAACTCTGGTGATTTTTACAATTGAAACAAAAAAACGGAAAAATATTAATTTTGACCAAATAATTTAAATTCATACATTTCTATTTTCGCCTTACTGCAGTTCAAATAATCATTGTAAACGTTGGCTGCCTTGCGTTATGGTAGGTAGAACAGAATCATCTGATTGACCTCCAATACTCCGATGTTCACTAACCAACCATAGTGCAAACAGCTGTGTTAAAAAACGTGGATAGGGTTTGTTTTGAAAACTTTTTTTTTGTTTCTTCTGTCATTTGTTTATCGAATTCTCCAAAAAAAAAATATGGACACAGAGAATAGCGACACCAAGGTAAGATATATTCGTAGTTCCCTCAATATGTCTTCAACAGTTGAATCCTTCCAGATTTCCATTAACAATCCTATCAATAAAATTATACGTGAACGTTCTGCAGAAATAGTTTCTGGGGGCAATGTTTTCTACAATCCTGTACAGGAATTCAATCGCGATTTAAGTATATCAGTTCTAAATGTATATTTCCAACGTTTAATCAAAGAGAGACAAGCTTCCAAGAAACCATATAAGGACGCAAATGACAATGGTGACGTTGTTGAAGCCGGCGCCAATGATGCCACATACACAGCCGGACGAAAATACGACGACGGCATGCGTATATTGGAGTCTCTATCTGCTACTGGGTTACGTAGCATTCGTTACGCCAAAGAAATTGCCGGGGTAAAAGAAATCATCGCCAATGACTTATCAAAACAGGCGGTCGAAGCAATCAAGGAGAATATTAAACACAATAATGTCGAACATCTCGTGGAAGCTAGCCATTCCGATGCCATGTAAGCCATGTGTGTATTTAACTCTAAACCTACCGATTTAAATGAATTCTCTCCCCATTTTTCTCCACAGGACTCTTATGTATTTGTCTACCTCAAAGTCTAAACAATTCGATTGCATTGATTTGGATCCTTATGGCTGCCCAAATCGATTCTTAGACGGTGCAATACAATCACTTGTTGATGGCGGCCTGTTGCTGGTCACGGCCACCGATATGGCTGTTTTGGCAGGAAACGCCCCCGAGGCTTGCTATGTTAAATATGGTTCCGTACCACTGCGCATGAAATCCTGTCACGAGATGGCCTTGCGCATCTTACTGCACTGTATCGAAACGCACGCCAATCGTTACGGCAAATATATTGTACCTTTACTTTCAATTTCCGCCGATTTTTATGTTCGCATTTTTGTGCGTGTCTATAGCAGTCAGGCAAAGTGTAAATTTAGTATGAGCAAACAATCGATGATTTATCAATGTACCGGCTGTGATTCGTACGTCACCGCCCCGTTGGGACTGACAAAGCCGAATCCTACGCCCTCCAATCCGAATCAAGTTAAATTTGGCATACCGACAGGTCCACCAGTTGGAATGACATGTGAACATTGTGGACATAAACATCATGTAAGTTCATTAAAAAATCAGTTGCTCACAGAACGAAAGCTCAGCCAGCGAGACGAATTAACTTCATTCTGTGTGATGTTCAACATTAAATTACAATTTATTCCTTCCACATTCTAGTTGGGTGGTCCGATCTGGTCGCATCCAATACATGACAAGTCTTTCGTGGAGGAACTACTCAGTGTCATCGAAAAGAAACCTCTGCTAGGTTTGGGCACACAAAAACGTTTGGTGGGCATGTTGACAGTGGTACAAGAAGAATTGGATGATGTGCCGCTATACTACACCTTAGACAAATTGTGTTGTGTTCTCAAACTAGAAATTGTACCTATCTTGAAATTCCGTTCTGCAATACTACATGCTGGCTATAAGGTGTCATTTTCCCATGCCTATAAGAATTCAATCAAAACAAATGCTCCCACTTCGGTACTATGGGATATCCTAAGATGTTGGAGCAAGCGGCATCCAGTGAAAGAAGAACGCATGATTGATGGAACACCAATCAAAGCCATTCTAAGTAAGGAATGTTCAAAAGACTATGAATTTGATAACATACATCCAGAAGCAAATCCGAAGAGTAGAAAACAGGCTCTGTCAAGGTTTCAGGCAAATCCTACGCCCCATTGGGGCCCAGGAACCAGAGCAACAATAATGTAGGTTTCAATTCAAACGCGATAACTATGATTTTTTATGATACGTTATATCTCTTTTCAGGATTGGTGAGGACAAAATAGAAAAAAGTTTTCGTAATCAAAACAAAAAGCAAAAGCATAAAGTACACGATGCCAATGCCAACACCGATAAAGAAGATGAGCAACAGAAGAGCAAACAACCTAAAATTGTTGACACCTCAAACTCAGATATAAAAATGGATTTGTGATGATAAGGAAAACACCGACGTACACATTTTATTTTGTTAAATATTTTACAAAGAATTTTATTTTGTAAACATTTAAACGAAATAAAAAAAAACAATATTTAATATTTTCTGACCAGACTAAAAAAACATACTGAACTTTTTAATAACGGAAGAAGTTACCATCAGCCGGCTGCCGAGAATAACCATTATTCACCAATTGTGTATGGGGTCCACTATTTATTAGCTTCACACTGTGCGGAGAGAACTTTTCATGGATACCTCCTTTTGAATACAAAATTGGGAAGACAAAAAATCATTAATTTAGTTTATACGTTCTGCATTTAAACTTACCGATTTTTAGCGGATGGCCATTCTTTTCAGGTTTTTCCACTTTGACGTCTCTAGTATTCCTTAAAACCCGAAATGTTTGCGGGAACTTTGAGCAGGTCTCCGCTTGTAATACATAGTCAATTTGTTCGGGAAAATTTTCCCGAGAATGTACGTAACGAGATTGTAATTGGAAATCCAGTGAATCTTTGGGTATTTGCGATGTGGCTATGAAACGTTTACAGCCACGTACAGAAGCTAATGTTTGGTGATAAAACAGACGCTCGTACGGTTTTAAATTGGCATACCATTCTCGACTTGGGTCTATGTTTGGCGGAGCGGGCATAGGACAGACCAAACGGCCCTCTCTTTCCAGATATGGTGCATATGAATAATTTCGTACTCTTAACATGTTTTTATTGTAATTATTTAATTTTTTCTAAAGATGGACTATTTTAAGTTTTGTTGGATTTATTTCTTTTCGGAGACTATTTTATCTATTTGAAAATTTGTATTTGTTCAAAATAACAATATGGGAAAATGTTGCTTGGTAATGAAAGCGATTGTCGGTAACAGAATTGTTGATTACTGTGTAGAAGAATGTACGTTTTTTGCTATGACTACAATGTTAAATTTTGTTGTTGAAATTTTGAAGAAATCGTTTGTTCTTTAGGGAGATTTTTTAGCAGTAAATTTGCCGACATATGCGGTTTGTTTTCCAGTTTACCATAATAAGGATTGGGCATCACTGGTTTAAAACCATTTAATATACAAATAAAAGCTTAAATTTCAACCGTTTTTGGTGGTGTGTTGTCAGTTAAATTTCTATTCTATAGGTGCGAAGTTTTAGAATTTACAAACCTAAAAAAAAAACATTCATATTTATGTGAGAAAAGGTGAACCTGAATTGACTTTAAATATAGTATTTCCCCGTAAAAGCGTCACAGTAGCTTTGACTTTTGAGGAATGAAAGTGAATGCTGGATAAGGGTTTTATGTGTTTATAATTATATCAAAAGTAAAATACTCCAAGTAAAAAAAAAAAATTGGAAATCCGTTAAATTTTTTTAAAAAAAAATCAAAATTTTAGATTTGAAAAATTAGACTTCGTTAAATTTTGCTCATGCTAAAAGGTGTTTTAATTTTTTAGATTACAAAAAAGACTTACGCTTACAGGACCATGTCCTTTTCATGCAATTTGTCATAACCAAGTCGCAAAGTGGCTGCCCTATGTCCTCGATAACCTCACGAATTCTATCTTTGAGGTCTTGAACCGACGCTGGGCTGTTGGCGTAGACGTTATCTTTCACGTGGCCCCAAAGGAATAAGTCGGAAGGTTTTAAATCACAAGATCTCGGTGGCCAACTGTGATCACCTCTTCGAGAGATAACACAGTGCCAACTGTGACTGCAAGATTTTCACCCTTTTTTGTAGTGAATTTTAATAATTTCAATGCGTTGTTGAAGCGTATATCATTCCGTTTTTAGTAATGGCGTAGCTTTACTTGTCAAATGTAAATGATTCAAAATTACACCTCTTGTTGGAGAACCCTTTATTATTCTTGGTTGAAAGAAAGCTTGATGTTAATAAATTGAAAGGAGGTATTCAGCCCGATTCTGAATATTCCCGGCGAATTTACATTTTCCTGATAATAAAATCCTCCTATTCTGAACAAACCAAGCGAATAACAATATAAGACATACAATTTCGATTATTCTGAGTCAGATGATTTGTTTGTTTCCCGGTTTGTTTACAATAGGAGGATTTTAGTATTCAGAATCGGGCTGATAGTATGTTGTTTAATTAAGCTGACTTCCAAAATGTATCAATACAAAGTTTGTATGCAAGTCTGCTACGGTATTTAAATTACGTACATATGCAAAGTTCCCTTACAATGCATCAACTATAAAACCAATGCCTAATTGCTTTTTAACTGCGATAGAAATACTTATTGGCGACGTTTTGAAATGGTATGCATTGAAAAAGTTTTGTGCAGCGGCATTATAAAACTCTAGACTTCGTTCAAATACAAAGCAATTAACATTTTGGAAGTCAGCCTTACTATGAAAGCCAGTCATTTAGCCATATTATGCCCCTTATGAAGCATATTACCCTGACCTGATCTTTGTAATATCTCATTGTTCTGTTCGGAGATCTGTTATCATCTTGTCCATTTACTGGTCCCTGTCCTAATTGAGCAGTTATAACTCTTTATCCTTGGAGATATGGCCTTTTATTTAATGCCACCCACTCTAGTATCCAATTTCTGAAGTGGATTCGATCCTTCCGAATTCTGTAGAAGTAGCCGATTGGAAGTTTAAAATAAAATACCACTACTTGTATTTGTGAAATGACTAAAATTTGTCAAACTTTCGTAAATTATCATGAAGAATAGGGACAAAATCATAAATTAACGACTAATACTCTCTAATTAACTAATTTGAGAGAGTTTCCAGTCCGTTCCATCATGGAATGTAGAGGAAACCCCGTAATGTTATACTGTGTCTAATTTCTATGCAGGTAAAATTTGAACTTCTAGAAAATAACTGGTATTGAATATTTGGTCATAACTGAATTCTTAAATTCTATTCATAGACTTGCGTTTTGTATTCGCAACTAATACGCCATAATCTGTCTATTATGAATAAAAACATGTTGGGGTTTTATTTATTGTTTAATTGCATAACAACTTTATTGATTTGATGTTTATATTTTTGTAAAAAGTTTAAATAACAGTGTTGTTGGTTGGTGGTTTCCTGTAAAACTCATGAAAAATGGGTTAATAAACATCAACAATACTTACTATTTTCCATAAAGCATAAGAAGATCCTTGTCCATAAATCCGTTTTATCCAACTTCTTTCTGTACGTTGATGTTACGTAGAAAACCTGTGCTATATATTTTTTTTTATATAAAAAAGTGAAATCGTTCGCTTCAGGAACAGAGAAGGACGGATGACCAATGTACATACAGCCATAACAAGGACCGGACCACAACACCTTCGAAGATTTGAAGCGACTGTCTGTCTGTGCATAAATACACTATGATATTCAAAACTGGAAACCTGCTACTGTTTTTTTCATTGCGAATGTCAATGTGATGAACACAGCATACTCTAGCTAAGACCACAACACAATCAACACCAACCATCGATACACCCGTTATATCACCACCTCTACACCTCTGCGCTGCTGTTTGTTTTTTAAGTACGCTGAAACGCACGAAATAAATTGGGAAGTACGCCAACAACACCAGCATAAACTGCTACCGCAACAGCAGGCAAATCTTTCGAAAACAGACGAGAATTGAAGTTAAACTATTCTGCTGATAGGCAGGCAGCCAGCTACCCCGCCAAACCAACTGCTGACTACTTCTGCGTAATGCTGTTGTTTAGTAGGGAGACGGCCGGCCATTTGCTCATACGGAATACTTTTGTTTTTAAATAGAAGATATCGTGACTGCTTATATGGTTCAGCGTAACCACCACAAAATGGTAAAAGTTATACACAATTTGCAGCAACCGCCTAGGAAGAGCCGCCAACAGCAAACGTATCAACAGCCAGCCAGCAGCCATAATAAAACACCGAAGACACCGCAACAGCAGCAGCAAATCTTGGGTGATCTCAAAACAGGTATGTCTATAAAACAGCAGCAAGCAGCTCACTCACACTTTCTGCTCCCCATTCTACTATACATTTTTATATACACATTCAGTTACTGTCTTTTCAGCCTGCCTGCCTCTTTTCATTCTGCTTAAAAGAACAGCCAACAAACCGCTTTAATATGCCTGTATTATATATAAAATGATGAAAATTATTAAATTGGAATTTGAAAACATATTTTTTTTTTGTTAACAAAAATAATGTTGTAAATAGAAATTGTAGAAAAAGAATTAAGCAAACTGAAAAACAGAGTGGCTCTGGTTGATTGTTTACACTAAAGAATCGTTCACCCTAAATCTACACTACTATTTATATATTCAATTATAGTTTTGATTCCTGTTTTTGGCGAACGATTTTTATTCTTCTCTTACTCAACTGTGTCCCTGATCTCTTAAGAAGTGTTTCCTAAACTGTATCTTAAGAACGAAGGAATTTATATACAAAACTGAACATACTTTTCATATAGACATTGGGTCTGTTTTTTTTTTTATTATTTTTAATTACATTTGTCCACTACAACTCCACTACATTTTTTTTGTGGTTGCTATATTTAATTTGAAAACAATTGTTTGATGCTATCCGTCTAATCCTGACAGTTGTGAAATGAACTCATACCGAAACTGAGAAAGTGAAGAACGAACACAAAAGACTGATGATGTTTTTTTTTTACCTTGTTTTAATGATGAAAATTATTAATATGTATGTATACGCTTTTGTTGATTTTGAGACTACAATATTGTAAGATGTATTTTTTGCATTTTGGGATAATTAATATCAATTTCACCGGCGTCGTTTGCCGGTGAATTTTCGTTATAATTTTGACATTGTAACATATTATATGAGGGTGGAAAATGAAAACAAAAGAATGGATATATCTTTCGATATGATTTGGTATGACTTACAAAATAATAAAATGTATGGTAAAAAAAGAAGTTAATTCATTTGAATAAAAAAAAATGTCATAAGCTGAGAAACATTTACATCTGTTACTTGATTTCTGTAGTTTTTTTTATAAATTGCTTATCTTCTTATTCTTCTTCATTTGTATCATTATCATCATCATCATACTAATAAAAACAAATTAAGCTTTGTTTTTGTTTGTTTACTTTTTGTTTCACGTAGATTAAATTAAAAATAATAAAGTTTTTGTTTTTTTTGTTTGTGTTTAAATTAAAGATTTGTTATTATACCTGCTGATAAAACAGCAACGTAGAGTAGTGTTAAAAATAATTGGAAATTAGTTGTCACCCTAGCAGCCGCTATTACTTTTACGGAAGGATAGGGACCCCTGAAACAGAAAACCAACAATTAGTTACAAGAAATCATGTTTATACAAATTCATTTTAGTGGCGAGAAAATCATCAACTACAAAGACTATCCCCCGTATTCATAAAAATTAAAAACAGCTTTTAGAAAAATGCATGAAAATACAAAAACAATTTTCACACATCTTTCTTAACAAAGCTGTTTTAAATTTATATGAATACGGGAGTTTAATTTTAAATATTTCGATTTCATTGCTTTTTGTATCTTTTTTAGTAGAGTTATGTACTCAAAACAATATAGAATGTATATTAAAACTCGTTATTAATGCGTCATTGACAATGATACCTCCCCGGAGCACAGACTAACTAATATTTTTAATTTAAGTGATTGACTAATTTGTTTCAAAAATATTTTTGTGTAATGTGTACAAACACTTTCAGAATTTTTGCTTTCACTATGATTATTTGCGATTTTTTCTTTAGGCCAATAGTGTCATCACCAAAATTAATTTGAATCAAAAAGATCGAACTAAAAATATTGGATTGTTTTTTAAAATTCCTCTAGCCCAACTTAACAATCTCCTACCGGAACATAAAAACACACTCACCTTCTTTTGCACTGTTTGCATTTTTTTTAATGCATTCCGCATATTCCATCTCATTTTTAAGATCTACTACGACTACGTGACAAACTACGTCCACGTTCTGCCGTACCCAGACCGGCTCCCAGTCCAGCACTAGCTAAGCCATTACGGCTACCACTTCGGCTGAGTGAACGGCGAATGGGACTGCGCGAAAACTTATTGCGTCGTACGGGCGACCGACTTTGTGGTGAACGTGAGCGAGAATATGAACGACGACGGGGGCTACGAGAACGACGACGCATGGGAGAACGTGAACGACGACGACCGCCACCACCACCGCGACGGTTATTATTGTTACGGCGATTGTTGTTGCTTGGCGATGTGGGACGACCGTAGCGGGCCATCTGTACACGCAACTCCCTGCCGTCTAATTTGCGACCATCCATGGCCTCCAAAGCTTCCTCAGCATCGCGTTTGTCATAGAACCTGAAAGAGAAGAAAGATTTTGTTAAGAAGCATTTTGGAATTTGCTTTAACAAGCTTAAAATTACAAAATTCAAGGTAAATAAATTTCCCTCTGCACATTATTAAAGAATTTCACAGAAATACCTAACTATAAATTATTTGACTTGAAATGAATGTTTTAAAAAATATATTACTGTAGCTTTCGTACGTATGTCATCTAGTAAAGGTGCGTAGACAACTGTTGCAAATTAAAAACAATCTTTTTCTAGCACTTTTCTGTGAAAACAATCTTTGATGTGTATTTTCAAAAGAATGTATTGGATAACAGAGTGTGCGAATACATAATTACACTTTAAATGGATGTTTGAAAAATATCATATTGTAGCTTTCGTACGTATGTCATCTAGTAAAGGTGCGTAGACAACTGTTGCAAATTAAAAACAATTTTTTTTCTAGCACATTTCTGTAAAAAACAATCATCTGTGGTTTTGCAAAAGAATGCGTTTGGTAACAGTGTGTGCGAATACATGGCTATGCATATTTTTCTTATAATAAATTTTGATTGATTTAGCATACTGAAATTCTAATTTTGGGTGTCCAACCTAGTCCCATTTATATAAAAATATTTGACCGATTAAAGCTGTTTGTGTTGGTTTTCAATTATTTGCTGATGCTTCCCGGTAAACGTGATCAGGTGTCACCTTAGGTGACAGCAATAAAATAGTTAATTACTAAATCAAATTTCCATTTTTTTTTTCTTAAAAAGAAGTTATTTTTGTAACGCCAGGGCCCACGCAAAAGAACAATATTTTGAGTTTTGGCAAAGATGACGTGTATTTAGTATTATTGACAATTCATTCATATTTGAACGGTGTTTGTTTAAGAATAAAGTTGATGAGACAAAAATGTTTTAAATAAAATGTACAGGCAATTAATGGTCATAACATTCAATTTCCCGCAAAGAAGCAAGAACCTAAAGATTAATAATAGTAACAAATACTGAATTTCGTTTCGAGAAAAAAAATCTTTCAATTTATATCAAAATGTAGCATTTTAGGCAGTACGTGTGCCTATTAAACCAGATCCGTAGGATGAAATCAGATATTTTAATAGCGATCGCGGAAATGATAAAGGTGTGAGCCTTTTGAAGTTGGCACAGTAGGCTAGCCGGGGAATACGATCTCTGTTTATTCTGCTTATGTTGGTGTTAAGAATACGGCACGATAGAGTACAGCTGATAAGCCAAGAACGGAATTGAATAACTGGGAATTATATAATTGTCGAATATTGAACTGGTTTAGACTTTTGTACATAATTAGTTCCCGAACATTATTATTCACAGTTTAGATTCAATCATGATTTTCTTCGAAAAACCCGGGAAAGAACATTTATTTGCAAGGGCTTATATCCATGCTACTTTTAAATTTGAACTACATTATTAAGTCTGATCGACACGAAGGACAGTAGAAATAATTGAAAAAATCTATTGCTTCAGCATTAACCTATTACTGCCTTCCAATACATCGGCTCGTACGACTCTTGATTCCTTGGGAATTTCAATACCCATTAGGCTGGAATGGGTTAATTAAGCGCAAATGTCAACAAGAACATGTGGTATACATACAATAAAAACCGAAAGATTAAAATAATAAAGACAAAAAAAAACCGGATTCTAAAATTAAACAAACATAATTAATGAATAGATATCACTGAAATGCGTAGATGTAGAATATTAATGACTCTCAAAATTAAGAGTTGTAAGAAAAGGCCAATAAATACATACACACCCCGAAGCATTGATGCTTTCATATTAACTTTGTATACACACAAATCACACATACAAGATGTCATCGTATGCCTGCCCAAATGTGGTAACTTACCTAACAAATGCAAAGCCCCGGCTTTCACGGGTATAACGATCGCGTGGGATGTATATATCGCCGACATCGCCACAACGTTCAAAGACACGTCGCAAATCTTCTGGTGTTGTACGGTATGTCAAATTATCAACCTAAAATACAAAGATTAAATTAATAAAAAAAATGAAAAACCATATGGTGGACACTAATTTCTGCCCTTTTTATCAATCGTAGCGACGCCATTTTGTTTTTCCACTTAACACAATGCGAGGCGTCAACACCAACAATGAAGATTACAAAAAATTGGCATCATTTTGGACTTACCTTTAAAGATATCATTCCATCGATACGTGGTGGGGGACGACCTCCGTTATTACTGTTATTGTTGCTGCTCATCTTGCTGCGACTATTCATGCCCTGGTTAACACCGTTTTAATGAATAAACGCTTTTCTATCGTGGCAAAAATGCACACGACGAGTAAATATGGCGGATGTGACTATAGCACACTGCGGAGAAACACGACCGAACTATCCACAAATACACGTCTTCACGGCAAGAAAACTCAAATATAAATGAACGAATTTACTGCAAGTATAACCAACTATTCACATTTATGTTTCGTTCAGTCGGTAATAGCGTGCTCTAGGCACAGCGTTGTATTTCAATGGAGAATATTGCCAACCTCAATGCAGTGTAATATTATTGCCAGTTTATTTTAAAAAATAAAGTAAAATAATTGGAGGCTATTTTCTTAGCCATAAATTTACTCAAGATTTCATTAAATTATCCAGAATTTTTGACTGAAATTATCAAAAAAAAAAAAAATGGATTTGGAATTGATGTAACACTACTGAAAACCAAATTACAAATAGATTAACTGCATGTTCACAATCTTTTGGGATTGTTTTCCATATGTCGACATTTAACATATCGCTGAAACCCAAAATTGAATAATGTCTAAAATCAAATTTTATAACGCTTTCAAAATTGTCGATTTGGTACGAACGAACAAATTTGTTTCATGGAATTAGCCGCTCAGAGTTGTATTCCAACTGTAGGTCCCGATCAGTGAATATACTACTTATATTGACAACAAGTCATGATGTCAGGCAGACGTCGTTTGTTGATCATTTGTTTTAAAAAAAACATTATTTGCTTTTAAAACTTATCTAATATTGCCACGCCAATTACTGTGTAGCCGAATTAATGTGTCAAAAAACCACTTGAGAAGTCTGCCCTCCGTATAATCTTTGGTTTTCTGTTAATGCAAATAAGTTATATACACATGTAGAAAAATAAATATAAACGAGTGTACCTTATACGAAACCGATGTGCATATACGAACATGGATTAATGCTGAACAAATCTACCTTGATTGGATTGTATACACAAATTGTAGCTGATTTCCTAATTTTGGATTGCAGATGGTAATAGATTGAAACACGTGTGTAAGAAAAGGTGAGTAAACCGTGTGAAAATAATACAAACAAAATGTCTACCCGTGAGCCGTATTGAGCACTTTTTTTTGTATTTTCTATTTAGACAATTTTTATATGTACAGTGCAACTTCGATAATCCGGACACATATAGTTTTAGGCTCGGTCGGATTATCGAGGCATCCGGACTATAGTAGGTCAAAAATTTTTGAAATAATCTAAGTGAATTAAAACATGAATTTGCTCTGTTCTTGCAGATACGTACATATATTTATTCAAAAACAAAAATAATACTAAATAGAATCCATATTTTTATGTGTATACACTTATGTTCATATGAATATACATACTATGGTTTATTAAAAAACGAAGGTATTTTGTGCTGACTAACTTTGTTGAGGTGATTAATTTTGACTTTTTCTTCTAGCCTCTTCAACAAGAGAATATCCTGTATATCCAAATTATTCTCCTCAGCCCACTGAATGCAAAGTGCAAATGATTTCTTTGCATCTGCATTAGAGATCTTTGTTTTTACATCCATTACCATCAAGTCGTCTTCAGAGTCTGTAAGCAAAACTGACGAATTATTTGGTTTAGCATGTTGTATTATTTCTTCGTCTGAAAAATCCAATGAACATTCATTTGCACCAGTTGCCCAATCATTGATATCTTGTTCAGTTATGTCATTACTGAAATTCATAGCTCCAATCATATTTTGGATGGATTATATCAAAACATGAGAGCGTAAAAAAAAATTGTCCGGATTGTTGAGGTAAAAAATTTAAATTGTCCGAAATGTCGAAGCGTCCGAATTATTGGAGTGACCGGATTGGCGCATGTCCAGACTATCGAAGTTGCACTGTACATAATAATCTTGAAATTCTTATTTTCTTGAAATTCAAATATAATCAAATGCGACGGCACACAATTAGAGAGTTTGCACCAAAAATTTCATTATTGTATGGTTTATTGTTATTAATTAAGCAACTCACAGAGCAGAAGCGTATTGTCTCTCACTGCTGCATACAAATCTATATCAATATAATGATGCGTTGGGTTTGTACGGTCGGATTGATCCTATAGGATATATATTAAAATTTTAATGAAATTGACTTCGTAATCAGAGGATTTTAGCGTAAAGTTTGAACCAGACTTTTAAGCTGCATTTAGATATATCCACTACAAAATCCACTTGTTGACGATTTTATCCAAAAATCTATTACAATTGTATCAGCCAAATCAGGTAGTTTACGATCGACCTTGTTCTTTGCGTGTCCCCAATCAATCTGCGTGGCCATGTAATTGAAGAATCTCGATAACCCGAATATGTAATGGAAGAATCGAAGAATACCGTTTGGTATGGCAACTATGCAACCAATCTGCCTGGCCATTTAAATAAAAAATCGTATATCGCTATCGGAAAATAAGTATCGATAGTACTATCGATAGTTTTGCAGCTCTAGCAACCAATGCGTGGCCATTTTAATCGTGAATCGTGTGGCTGGTGGATAAATTAAATTTTTATTGTGTTCATCATTTTTATAATAATTCATCAGGACAAACGAGTTATCCTTCAATTACATCATTTATTAACTCGGCATTGGTACAGTAAATCAAAATTTCCAAGCCGTTGTGATAAAATTGTCACAAAAAATAATAAGCAAAAAATTCCTTTGTCGTGAAAAACGTGATTTTCGTGAAACGAGACAAGAAAAAAAAGAAAGCAGCGTAAAAAATCAAGATAGAGGCGATCAAGTGAGTGTGTCTGTGGCCAAGAGTGGATAGCATTAGAAACGAGTCCGTCTGTGGTCTATTCCAAATCCTACTAAAATTACATAGAAAAATCCCCCCATTGAAGGTTGGTTCCTCAATCGACGGAGTGTGAGAGCGTTTGAATTCTTGTGCGGCGTGTGTGTGCTGGGTGTGCGGAGAAGGAGAAGTAAGTAGTTGTACCGCCTCTCGAAGTGTAAGAAGTAAGAAGGACGACAACAAAAACGAAAACGAAAAAGGAACAAATAGAATAAAATTAAGGTAATTTCACAATGGCTCAGGATAACGCAGAAATGGCCACAAAATTCTCCACACTAAATGTCAATGCTGCTGAATTTGTACCCAGTTTCGGTAGTTTCAGCAGTGCGGTCACGAGTTCTATGAATAACGACAGCAGCACACCACCGGCAACCGCCACTATTGCTCCCATGGATACAACCAGCGTGCCAGCCTCGGCTAGCGGCACTCCTGCCACCACACCTAATTCGGATGCATCCGTATCAGGTTCAATAAATGCACTTAATCAGACAGGCGATGTACCGCCGCCTGCGGAGTCACCGATGCAAACGTCACCTGTAAAGACTGCGGATGCTGCACCTGTGGATGACATCAATTCAGTCGATAAAATAGCAGCTAATAATGGTAATATCAGTATGTAATTCCTTAAATAACTTATTCCTTATTATTATTATTTTTTGAGTGGGCTGTATGTGGGTTTACTGTAAGACGACCGACTGACTGACTGGTCACGGTTGTGATGATGATGATGATGGTGGTGGTGGTGGTCTAACCCAATTGTGCGAGGGTTCATTGCAACTGCCTGCATACAACGAAAAGTGACGTCATAAGCTGCGAGGTCTTCGTCTCCGTTCTTGTTGCTCTTATTCTAGTCGCGCCGGTGGCCATTATCCACTAGTTGTATGCCACTAATACAGTGTTTGGCTAAGAAGTGTTAACGTTTTCACTTTTTCATTCAATGTATTTTGTTGCTTCAACATAACCTCAAACACTGTGGGGTGGTGGAATGTTAGAAGAAATTGCTATTTTTATGTGACATTATGAGCAATGTTAGCCTAAAAACTATAAATAGTTGCTTCAAGACGGTCCTGTGTTCTTAAAGCAAACAGTGCTTGTTTTGAAATATTCCATTAATTTGGTTTTTGAGATACTTGTCGCTGGAGTTTCATTAAACCATTTACTTTTTTTATTTCGTCTGCAATAGCAATATTTTGTTGACACGTTAACTGTTTTTGTTGGTCGTCGTTGTTGTTGCTAACACAAAATACCCAATGATAAGTGTGTTAAACCCATTACTCCATTACAGGTGAATGTTTCTCGTTGTTTTTCTTAAAGAGTTGATAGATAATACGATGATGAATTTCGACATGTCCGAAATTGATGTGTGTATTTTGAGTTTGCTGGATAGACAGTTTATTATTGTTGTTTTGCAGAGAACACAAAGCACGGGTCCGGCATTGATTAAACGAAACAAATCGTGCACACTGCAGTGATTTGAAAGGGGCTATCTCGTTTGTTACTTCAGGAGTGTTAAGAGAAATAAATTGTTACTGATTTTTTGTGAACAATTACAAAAATAATAAACAAAACAACACATATTTGTAAGCATTCGGTTCAATGATTTACCTGATAAAAATGGAACAATAGCATGCATATATTTGCAATGAATGATATCAGATCTTTTATAAACTGAAGAACACGCGCGTACCGAAATTAAAAAACACAATTGTTCAAAAGTAATGAATGTAATAAATAAATTGGGTCTGATCCCATGGCCGAAAAAATTAAGATTTCTTTTTGAATGTGAGATTGCTTTATATTCCTCCAACAGTTTACATTACTACTGATTTTAATTTCACGATTCCCAATCATGTCGTCAGCTATTTTATCAAACTTCTTTGAATTCCACAATTTTTGTCTAGTGGAAATAATTTGTGTATTCTTCATTGAATTGTTGTCTAAGTTAGAAATCATATGATAAGAAATTCATATATGCACAATGTACATATACCAAGAAGAGCAAGAAATATTTATCATTCTTTATCATTTATCATTCTTTATCATTTATCATTCTAATTTTGGTCATTTTAACATAATCAATTTATCATGAACTGCTCAAGTTATTGATTCTCCCCAATAGGAAAAGTACAATACAATGTTTTCTATACGATATTAAACTTGTTTACTTCAAACCAAGAGATCTGAGAAGTGTATTTTTTCAGGCAGTGCAGAGAAAAATCAACTAACTTGATTGCACTCTGCACTACTGTACTAATTGTTACATCAGGTAAACACAAGGAATTATTTTGAACCATTGAATTTGTTTGTAACACAGTTGTTTATATTAATTATCGGACTCCGGAGAGAAGTCAAAAGAGTGAATGTATTTTGGTGTGTTTGCACTCTACGTAATTCCTGTTACAAAGCGTTTGACATATTCTACATTCAAAATAATGAAAACTGAATTTCTCCGAGTGGAGGTAAATTAAATGTTACACAATATCATTTATGATTGTCGTTGATATGTGTATGAGTATTTTCACTCACGATTACGAAAGGCAAAAAGTAAGTAAGACAAACAGTGAATATCTCACGTATGCACTCTTGAAAACTCACAATCGAATGCGCCATTAAGTTTGGCTAGCATGTGGTCTCTTCTATGGACTACTTTCAAACCAATCTGCACCATATGGACGTTTTCGTTAGAGTGGTCTTAACAGTAAATGTCTTAACATCGCGTAAAGAAAAATATCCAAACATTTAAGGTAAATCCTTTTCCCACACATATATTTCTATTTGTGATCTCATTTACTATGGACCTAATTTTGGTCATTGATTCTTCAGAATTGCTTCTTTAGACTTATCTAGAGAGTTACATTTTGAAACCATCTGACCGTGTGTTTATAACGTAAAGAATAATAAAAGGTCCGAAAAATATTTTTTTTTTTTTGAAATTCTATAAAAAAAAACTATTGGATATTTTCTCAAATTTCTTTTTTTATTTGAAAGTACAATCCTTCCGGTTAATAATGGAAAATAGTTTCATTCAAATGGCTGTCTCGGCTGGCCATGCAGTAGCATAACGACATCAGCTCTGCGGCTGATAATGCGATCTTAAAAAACAGGGCGCAAAACATCGAGTGTAGCTTCGGCTGTGTGGGACGTATCGCCGTCCTGTAGAAACCAAATGTTTCTCCTCTTAAATTTTTGTAAACAAAAAATCGTTCAACATGGCGCGATAACGAAATAAGCACTAGTTGAAAAAAAACGTTAGATGGCGGACCCTTTATTTTTAGTTGTGTCTCTTTTCGATTTATAATGGTTTCCTTCAGATACGTTTTATTTTTGTTTAAACAGGAACAACTCGAAATAAAACCACAATTTATGTAAACTAAATTCAAGGAATGCAAATGTTCCTCGCGGTCACCCGTACACTTGTCAATTCATTTGATGCAATGTTCGATGACATTTCGCAATAAATATGGTTATATTCCGCAACTTCACGTCGAATGCTGCCTTTTATGGCTTTAATAGTTTCTCGTTTATTTAAATAAACTATCTTGAAATGGCCCAGAGCAAACCCCATCCAATTGTTCTTGAATATTAGACGACTTTGCTGAAATTCGTTTAAACTTCAATTGAACCTTGTAAAGAGTAAGAGACACATCCTTACGTAAAATTCACCATGCGGCAGTTCCAGATAGGCCGGTTTACGATCAATTTTATTCATTCACTAATCCGACTTTGAACAGATTTGTTTAGTAGTTTACTATCTTAATCGACGAGGTCAAAATGACGTTCTTACCAGCGCTTGTTCTTTGATACTCGCATATACTAGCAAGGAACCATAATATCACAGTCAATTCGGATAAGCGCACGTCTTTTAATTGAAAATAAATATTAGTGATCTTCAATGCATTGCACTTCGCTTAAACAAAAATTCGCTTTATTGAAAAGTCGCTTATGTGAAACACTATTTTCAACCAAGCTCATTAATATTCAATTATGTATTTTAATTATGCCATAAGTTTCTATCTCCATTTCATATAATAATTTCTAAAGTACATACTCAGTTCGTTTAAATGAAAGAATTATCCGAATTTCTTTTTATTGAAAATGCTGCATAAGTGAACCAAATTTCTTGATTTTTTTCATTTCCGCTTAACCGAATTCGACTGTATCATAATTAATTGCTGCACCTAGGCTGAGTATTCTGTAATAACCTATAGAACAAAAGAATTAGTGACATCTGAACTTTTGCAGCAAACAAATGTGTATGCAACCAGACTTACGTCGTAACGCCTTCTACATATTGTTTGGTTAAATTAAAAAATGGTGCACTCGTTGAATTACGAAGTAAAGCCGAGTCTCATATAACTATTTCACCAATAGTAAAGATTCTTACCGCTGAGTTAGTTTCTCATAAACGGAACAGATCACTTCTTCAATTAAGAGAGTATCATGTGTTAGCAGCAGTGCTTATTTTAGTCATCTGAGTCGAAGTAATACAAAATTCACTACAATCAGCTACGATAATTGACATCAAGTGTCGCTGTTTTTCTATCATAATTTCACGTTTACACAATTTAAACTCAGTGGATAGAATTTGACACTATGGGTACAAATCTATATGTAAACAATTTGTTATATGTATTAAAAATATTACAGATTACATTTTGTTCATTTATACAGTCTTAACACATGTGTGTGAGTTGAGTCTATAGATTTTGTTTTCATTCCCGCAGCAGCACCTTATCGCGAGATAGTGGACGACGTCTTTATATGTATGTAAATCAAATTGATGCTAATATGTTGCAACTATTGTTACTAAAAATTGATTGTTTTGTATGGTTTTTCAAAATTCAAGAAAAACGAGTAATTTTTGGATCGATTGATAAATGCCGTGATTTACTTTTTAAATGTTTTTATGCAACTGATACCCACGGCATCGCTTCAGGTCCAATTTTTGCAAACTTAACAATGCAACTATCGATGCCATACAAGTTTGAAATAGCCCAGCCAGCGCAATCGCTATATTTTGGATATAGTTCCATGCCTATACTCCTCGTTAACACGTATCGGGTCATAGATTCAGGTTTGAACCGAATATACTTACAAATAGTCACACTTACTATCTATCACACCACTGTCAGCTACTGCAAGTATATTATGAGTAGAATTTAAAATATAGAAGAATGCATTTAACATAAGTAGCATCGCTCCATGTGCTTTTCCCAATCACTTACGCCAAAGTGGTTTATTAATAGTTTTGATTAGAATCAGGTTTGAACTGCTTCTAACTTGTTTTTGGTCTAACAGGTATACAATGCTTTCGTTTTTGCAATGTGCTGCTAAATATTTTGCTCAAGTTTACAGTGTATAACTTTAACAAGTGTTTGTTTCGACAAACACGGAAAGAATGATAGATCAGAATATAACTACAGTGAATACTTGATGTTGGTTGTCATCGACATAGTACAGACAACGACTGACACAGAGACACAAGAAATGAATAGTCGATCGATAAGTAAAATAGTAGTTTATCTTGCAAATATTCAATATATGTATTTAATTTTTGTCTTTTGCCTTTTTTTTGTTACAGAAAATGATCCAGCCGACAGTTGGGATGTGGAAGATGATCCTGTCATAACGCCAGACGATGACGATGGCGACGGAGACGATATGGACGATGTTGAAGGCGATGCCACACCAAAGGTATCCAAGAAAAAAATACCAAAAGTAGAAGAATCACGAAGCAAAAAGGAACACGTCAATGTTGTGTTCATTGGCCATGTTGGTAAGTAAGACAACACACGATGCGAACTACTTCCAGCAGTTATAAATGCCATGATGTAAATTGTCTCTATTCAGATGCTGGTAAATCAACAATCGGTGGTCAAATTATGTCTCTGACTGGCATGGTAGACAAACGTACTTTAGAGAAATACGAACGCGAAGCTCGCGAAAAATCCCGTGAAAGTTGGTATCTCTCATGGGCTCTGGACACTAATCAAGAGGAACGTGACAAGGGTAAAACTGTTGAAGTGGGCCGTGCCTATTTCGAAACAGACCGCAAACATTTCACCATTCTGGATGCGCCTGGCCACAAGAGTTTCGTACCAAATATGATAGGCGGTGCAGCACAGGCAGATTTGGCTGTTCTTGTTATATCGGCGCGGAAAGGTGAATTCGAAACTGGTTTCGATCGTGGCGGGCAGACACGCGAGCACGCTATGTTGGCTAAGACTGCTGGTGTTAAGCATTTGGTCGTACTTGTCAATAAAATGGATGATCCTACAGTGAATTGGGATGAGACGCGTTACAACGAATGCAAAGACAAAATCCTTCCTTACCTCAAAAAGTTAGGTTTTAATCCTGCCAAGGATTTAACCTTCATGCCATGCTCAGGCTTAAGTGGAGCCGGTCTACGTGATATTATATCCGAATCGATTTGTCCTTGGTATAGAGGGCCGGCCTTCATACCGTTCATTGATTTGTTGCCTTCACTCAATCGCAAAGCCGATGGTCCATTCATTATGCCCATTGTTGATAAATACAAGGATATGGGTACGGTTGTAATGGGCAAAGTTGAATCGGGTAGTGCGCGAAAGGGCCAAAATTTATTGGTGATGCCTAATAGGGTATGTTTAGAGCATGCATGGCAACATGTTTGTCATATATCGTATAACTATTTTGTATTTAATATTTCCATAGACACAAGTTGCCGTTGATCAACTTTGGTCCGACGATGATGAAGTCACATCTGTGGGTCCTGGCGAAAATGTTAAAATTAAACTGAAGGTATGTTCTTAGTTTGTTGTGAAATGATTTTTTTCTCTATTTGTGATTTTTCAATTTCAGGGCATTGAAGAAGAAGATGTATCACCTGGTTTCGTTCTGTGCGACGCCTCAAATCCTATTAAAACCGGCAAAATTTTTGACGCTCAAGTTGTTATTTTAGAGCACAAATCTATCATCTGTGCTGGTTATTCGGCCGTTATGCACATACATTGTGCAGCTGAAGAAGTTACCGTTAAAGTAAGTACACAATATTTTTGTAAGACCTTTGTGTTCTTTTTTTTGTTTTTCTGAGTCTTCAGTCATACACTTACTAAACGACATTATTTAATGTCGTTGGTTTAATTTACATTTGACAGGATTATATCTATTGTAGCGCAGGATAGAACATACCTTGTTTTTCATAGAATGAAACTCGTAATTTTCTTCTGTTGTCTGCGTGTTTTTTAATACATTTCACGAAAAAACAGATAGGAGGTAGACTTCCATCAACTCAGTTCGATGAAGGAACAAAAACTGACGACCTGTAATATCGTCTGCCGTTTCGTTCCCTTCTACTTCACTCTGACCAAGAACCAAGCAGAGTCTTACAGTCCGATTTTTCATAACGCTCCGCCGGCTATAGACATTTATCTTGTGCTGAAATCTCAGCCTGTCGTCTTCTGATTCCCATTTACTTGTGCTTGATAGGTATTGTTCGAAAAAATCAACACACACCTTTTTACTAAACACACACATTTTTGCTACTGGCCGACTCCCAACGAAAATTCCTTGGCAGTGAAATTTTGACACATGTAGATAGAAACGATTGTTAGAGTTCGTTTGTTAGAGTTATTTGTTTTGTTAAAAAACTTACAATTTTGTCCATTATTGTAAATAGAGAGAACAGAAAAATATCAAAAAAATTCCATCTTCGACACTAGCAGCCCTCCTGAAAAGAAGTTTAATTTGTGCCGCTAAAATCGCCATAGAATTTTGCCCTAAAAAGATGGCAGTTACCTCGATCAAAATCAGAAAATGATCGCCAAACTCTGGATAAGGCAAAGTTTTCCAGGATAAGGTAGAAGCCAAGTCACAACTGCTCATGGAAACATACACAGATGTAAGGGTCTGACGTGTATGTTGGGGATATATCGTTAAGAAAGACGAGACCTTTAGCCTTCGCCAGTTCCTCCCACAGAAGACCGCCCTAAGATGGAGAGAGGAAGAGATGAGAAATGACGACAATTTTTTGAGTTCTTCTGTTCAATAATTATGTTAGCGTTTGCTTCATTTGTGTTACTTTGATTGAGTGAAGCAACGGCATATGGCAACGTATTGTTATCCAATACGTTGCCATATGATGGTTTTGGCACATGAGGCTTAATAAGGTTGTTAATTGGGTCTTCTTTAAATATGTATCTTCCATGCGTCACGAGCAGTACACCTTCGTTTTACATTGATTGTATTTACTAACTTATGAGTGAGAAAACTAAGGCATGTAGAAAGTGTGTGTTCCATTGTTACAGTTAACGTAAAAATTACGAATGGAAGGATTATGGGGCGGGGAATACCGCATTCCTTGCAGAGCAAAATTATTCTACAATGATTTTTGGTGTGACCCAATTTACGACAGTTTTTGAATTTCAATGTGTTTGGAATGTATTTACGGACGGGAACAGTACGCCAACCAAGATGCAACCAAATGTAATCATAGAACCACCTTGATCAGCAATTCTAAGTTCGGAAATCTCCGAGTATTCAGGGCAAATATGTTTTATTCTTTGGCCAATTTGAAACACATTATAGGTCTTTATTATGGTCGTAAGAAATCACACAATCGATGAAAAGGACTGCCCGCAAATAAAAAAGTCACAATTTTTGCAGAACGGTAGGAAAGGATTAAGAAAATATCAATAACTTGCTTAAACACACAAAAAGAAAATAAAACACTCAATCGAAACAGCATATGGGCATTTCCGCCGATCCGTACGTTCGCGACCACATGTTTATTGCTATTATTATGAAAACTAAAACTCGATGAAAGCCATCTGTTGTACTAAATATAGAGCTACCAAAATGTTATCGAATCACAAAAAAAAAAATCGAGAAAAAAGATGTGTTCTATATTTTTTGTACATCAAAAGCGTACGAACGTACGTTCGCGACCCACGGAAATGACCATATAAGAAGAAAACAATATCAAATCGGCACCTGCCCGACGATGAATGAAATACTAACGTGTTCGATGTTTTCACCGGTGCCATCCATTTGAGAAGTGTGTCGGCACCTGATTTGCGCCATAAACCATTTGTGTCCAGAATGAATCCTAGATCATAAGTATTCAAACTGTACTACTTATTGGAGATCTTTGTAGATCTCCCACAAATTCGTTAAAACAATTTTTGTAATTCTTCCAATCAGAAGTCAGTAAGACTTCTGACATTTTCATTTAATTTGACTATGGTTACCTTTTAACCCATTATTGCCAGCTACCCGAAAACGTGAACCGATCTCCTTGAAACTTTTCACATAGTAGTTTTTGGGTATAACTAAGATATATTTTAAGTTTCAAGAAAATGGAACGATTGGTTTCTGAGATATGAGATGGTAAGTTTACTTACCAGTGGGCCGATATGTTAAGTGTTTTTGGAAAAATAAAAGAATTGGATTTAAAGGGAAAATTCTTATTTCAGTTAAATATATTTATTTAAAATTAAAAGATGCATTAAAAAAAATAGTAAAATAAAGAATTTGAGTGAATTGTTTTACTTTTTAATTGTTTTGTATATTTTAAACTCTAATCCAAGTGCTTTGAATATAAAGAAAAGCATTTTTGATGCAACCGCACACTGCATACTTGACATTCAAAAGGCGTATGAGTATGACAAATTACGCAACGTCTCGGGTTTCCAGAACGTCTTAAAATGCAATGAACAGTTTTGTTGAGGTTTGGCATTTTTTCGCTTAAATTTAGTGTAGACATTGACATTAAATCTTGCCTAATTTACTATATGTTTCTGCCCAATGGTAAGTGAAATTACCACAAGGATAATTGATGGTATTTCAAACTTTTAGTAGAGGTAAATTAAATTGAATTATGCATATAATAAAAGTAGACGAAATGAGGGTTTAGAAATAGTGTTTGAAAAAAAAAAAAAATTTTATATAATTTTTATAGTTGCTTTAAAATATGATGTTTTTTGGAGCTTGTCAAAAATCCTTCCCAAACGCGAAAGGATAACAAAAAATAAATATCCTTCAAATTGTTTTCTTAAAATACATTAAGTTAAAGTATATACCAAAGAAAGTTAAGTTTTTTTGTATACGATAGGTTTTATACTTGACTAAAGTGCTGGTAAGTTAAATTACCGGCTTGGCAATAATGGGTTAATAAGCACTTGTGTCAACGTAGTTATTGTGCAAATTTCGGGTCTGTAAAAAGTCGCCTGAAATCTAGGATTATCGTTAAGTGTATTTTCTGATATCCCCAGAATCAGACTAGATTCTTTTTTGGCCTTCGTGAAACTATAGTTCGACTGAGTGAATTATAAGTCAACAGAAAAGGGGTGTGGCAGTTGTAGTGGTACTGTAACAAATCATTTAATATTTAATTACGATTTCTTGAAATTATTTCTTTTCGTCTATATTATTTATTCTTTTCACAAATATTAATTTTGTTTGTTCTACACTTTCAGGCCCTCATATGCTTGGTTGACAAAAAATCCGGCGATAAGTCAAAATCACGTCCAAGATTCGTTAAACAAGATCAAGTGGCAATTATGAGAATTGAATGTTCCGGTATGATTTGTTTAGAACAATTTAAACTATTCCCACAAATGGGAAGATTTACTCTGAGAGATGAAAGTAAGTTAACTCAACAATCTAATGGTTTATCTGAAACGCGTCTAATTCTATTTCCCATTACAGATAAAACTATTGCAATTGGCAAAGTGTTGAAGGTGATCGAGTAAATTGAGCCAAGCTTAATTTTTTTTATTTTTCTTGAGTGCTTCAAGCCCCGCCTTTTTTTAAACAAAAGAAAAAATAAAAAAAAACAAACATATTAACACCTAATTTTAATAGGCTTTTTAAGCCCAGCCGTCAAAAAATAGGAAAAAATTGAATACAGTAAGGAAAACTACGAGAAAAACCAACCAACAACAAATTAACACAAAAACCACAACAACAAACCAACCTATCCTTAAACAAAAATTGAACTTTAAAAACGAAACGAACGAAAAACAAGGATCTTTAATAAATTAAAAAGAAACAAAACAAAAAAGTAAAGAAAATCGTCGTATATAAAATATATATTATATTATTACTATTATTAAATATTTAAAAAAAAACAACAAGAAAAAGAATTATATATGATTATCATTATTTTTTTTGTTAACTAAAGATATATACAACAAATTGGTAAAAGAGTGAAGAACAGATTTACAAACAAAACATAACAACAACCGGCAGTAACAAGAAAACAACCTACTCTCAATTTTACAAACGAACTGAACAAGAAAAAAAAACTCATATATACAAACAAGAAAATGGGAAAAAAAATATTTTTTCTTTTGTTGTTCTCAGTTCTCAAATCAAATGTAGTAAATTAAATTCAATATTTTTTCTCATAAGTTACAAGTCACCTAACTACCTATCATTTTTCTATTATATTTATTGTGCGAAAGGAAAGAAACAGAAACAGACACGAAAAGGAAAAGAAAGAAACATTCTTAACGATAACACCAACAACAACAACTTTACACCAATCACTCACACTCTCATTATGAAAAGATAAAAAAAACGAAAATGGAAATGGAAATGAAAAACATATTCTTTAAAGCAGATCAACTATAGTCACTAAATTACCATTAAGCAATTTGCAAAGGCCTACAGTCACAGTTAATAATGTTTGTTTTTTTTAGATGGATGAGGAGATTTAGAAGAATATAAAAGATTGATACTGATTCCAAACCTATTTACTTACACTAACACACATGTCCATGTGAACGACCATTCATTCATGGTAATATTCCATTGCCATCCCCCAAACCTCTCACTAGTTCTCTACCTTTGCTTTGAAAAGTAAACTAATTTAAATTCAATCTTACAAATCTAGAATTAGAGGGTTTATTTCAAACCGAAAAATATTTACGGTTTTAAAAAAAAATAATTATTTTTGACAAATAATGTTTTTTTTTTAAATATATTTTCACTGTTAATATTTTTTCGAATGGCAATGAAGTACGTCCCTTTAACATCTAACATTTTTTATATATGAAATTCTAAAACAAAATGCAAAGTAAACTCTTAATTGTGTAAACAACAATCATAAACTTTTAAAGAAATCTTTTTTCTTTTTGTTTCGCTTTTTTTAAACTCAAAAACATAATTTTGTTACTCTCCCTAACTCAATATTAATTATTATTGTTCATATACATATATACATATTTTTTAATCAAAATTTTAGCTTTTATATTTTTAAATCAGGAAATATTAAAAAATATGATTGGAAAAAACGTAATATGATTTGTTTTCTTTTTATTTGTATATTACTTTTCTCTTTTTTGCAGCATAACCGATGCCCATATTCGTTTTTGCCCCCACCCCTCTTTCTCCTACATGAAGAGCATTTAGTTTTTGCATTTCTTCAACTCAATTTTTTGTAACAAAAAAACAATGTATAGTTATTTACAGCTTTAAAAAATAACAAACAAAAAAATATTAAAGTAACGATAACATGACATAACAAAAAAAAAAAGAAACAAAATACAAACATGTATATCCATTTATAAAAAAACAACAACATACACATACAAACAAACAACAATTGGTTAATTAAATTAACTTTAAAATGAAAATTTTCATAAAAATGCATTTTTTGTGTCCTAGCAAACAAAACCAAGTAATTAATACGAAATGTCATTGTACATTTAAGTTTTCGAATATGTTTAACAACAATTTGTTTTCAAATCGTATTGGATTTTAATTTTTGACTTTTGCAAAAATCGGGATGGTTTAAAAACATTTAAAGAATGAATTCGGAATTTCCCCTACCCACAATTACTCAAAAAAGACGTTTACGCCCGGTTCGGTAAAAATCGATGATGTCGTTGAAGAAAAAATCGATTATTTATACACTGAAAAAAATAATAAAATAAAAGCAAAACAAAAACATAAATATGCCTAAAAATAACGATAATAAAAACATTTTTTTATTAATAATAAATAAAATGAAGAATTATATTATGAAGTCAGAAACATTCCATGTGTACGCTATGATTGGGATGGGTGGGGTGTAGAATTTTTTTCTATTTCAAAAATATCTGTTTAAGTACAGAAGTCTTCATCAGGACATGTCGGCCGTTTGAATCTAAACGCTTCAAATACCATGAAGGCACAGCCCGAGACTCCGGTGGAAGGACCAAGGGGAATGAATACATGAAAATCTATCTGAACACCGACATGCTTAGAAATAAGTTATTAAGCATATAAAATATTTTGAAAATAAAATAAAAAATGTTCTTAAGCAGACCAACAGCATGATGTAGAGCCAACTTAAATAAGTAAGAAGTTGTGGTAGCCCGAGAAAAACAGTGATAGGGCATTTAATGACACGCTCATATGACTATGGCACACAATAGAGATATTTGAAACATAACCGATATTTCACGTTTGTATGTTATGTAAGGAGCTTTGAACTTCTCAGCAATAGAGATGTGCGTTGCGTTGTTTTCAGTATTATCTATTATATATTTTTCCGTCAAAAATAATAAATCGAATAACCGAATTTTCCAGCGAATAAATCAAAAAAAAAAGGAAAATGTTTCCGGACACTGGAAACAAATGTACACCAAATAAGGGAAAAAAACTGGTAATAAAAACAAATAAAATCTATATTTCTTAACATTAATAAATAGTACATCCATAGAAATTCGTTAAAAAAAAGAACACTCCTAAATTGGCTATTGCTTTTTGGCTAACAGTGGAGTGATGGGCTTGTTTTTACGTTCAACTTCGTCTAAACGTTCGGCTTCCTTTTCACCGTACAGATCTAAGTGCCGACCATGGTACCACACCAGGATATCGAAGGCAACACCGATTGCTGTGAAACCTAAAATAAAAGGAAAATAATATTCAATACCGAGCATCGTTTAAAGCCTTTAGAAATAACACTTAAGTGTTTTAAACGAAACTAATCATCAGACTGATTGAAACTTACAGCATGCCACCGCATTTATTGTAACGCGGAACGACTCCTGGTCATACAGCTGACAATTGCCATTACCAGTACAGGTTTTCGTCCACTTCAGACAGGTCGAATCAATAATGCGGCCAAATATAATGGGACCCGGTATAAGACCAAATAAACTGATCATCATAAGCATTAGTCCCTGGGCAAACGATTTATCCTCCTTAGAGACGGCCCGATAGTTCACCAATATATTGCCTATGCGTCCGGAAGAACTAAACCAATTCAGGATCATTGAAACGATGGTAAAGATCCAAAACGATCTATTGCAGCCTTTCAAGCATATGCCAGGTTTAAGGATGTCGGTTAGTTGATACAAAGATCGACTGGTAGGTGTATTGTCAGTGGTAAAATCATCGAATGCGGCTGTGCTGATGGAGCCGTCAAAATAGTCTGCAGTGGTATAAGCCGTAATTGTACTGGATGGCCTGAGTGTGCTAGTGGTTGGTGTTAGCGTTGAGGTGGTTAGCAGTGGTTGTATTAGTTTGGAAAGAATTGATGGGCTTTCTGTGGACTGTGATACTAAACTGTTAAGCGTAGTTGGTATAATGTTGGTCGTTGTGGTGAATTCACTGGATAGGCAGGAACAATTTGAGTAATACTGTGTGTAAATGAAAAAAATTGGTATTAGAAACGATTTTTCTTTTAAAATACTATCTATAAATCAGGATCAGTTTGCAACATAACTGCATATAAAGAAAATGTTAGTACAACTTTTGATTAACCTTTTCTAAAAAAAAGTTAATTTTCGATTGAATTACTCGACTATTTGTGAGCTCATTCAAAATGTAATGATTGTTCCTAGAGATTTATAAAAGTCTTTTACTCACTATTGGCTATATGCTCGTTACAGGTTAAATAGGGACGAAACCCATTCAAAGGTACTTGTTTTTACCAAATAAAAACTCAGTGAATCAAAATTGTTTTTAGTTTCTGTGTGCATGTTTACCTTGAGATCAGAGTTCCAGGCTTGACAACCAGCATGACATGGTGAGAAGAATGTTGTTTCAGAGTCCTCGTGACATATGGGTGAGTATGGCACATCGTCACAGCCACAATTCGCATTGCACGAAGACGAGAGATTTAGCCTGCAAAAGTGACCAATTATTTAAGGGAACATACTGTCTTTGATGGATGAACTTACTCTCTCTGCTGATTTAATACCACCGAATCACTGCAATACAAAAACATATAACCGATCTGGCCCAAAATAAAAACAAATCCCACAATAACGTTCCACATTAAAACTTTGCTCGGTGACGGTTTCTTTTTGGTTAATATCAAGCCGGAACCCATCAGACCCACTACCATACCGATAATTGATATTGGACCCACAACAATGGTGGCACTTTGCGAATTTTTATGAAATTGTACTTCCATGTATTTGGTTAGAAATGTCATGATGGCCGAAGCACCCAAAATGTAGAAAATACCCGAGGTAATGTTGAAAATCAGTAGTTTATTACGTAGCAAGCGCATGAGGGCAGTAGGAAAATCTGAATGAAAAAAAAATAAAAATACAGATAAATAACTGGGATAACAATCGGAATTAGAATTATTTAAGAGAATAATTTTCACACTAGTTTCTAAACATAGGTTTATAAAGCACTTATAAATTTTTATGAATACGGGATTAAGTCTTTTTTTTTATTAATTAATTGCAATACAAAAAATAATTTTGGGTCCAACAGTAATCCGGGTGGCCCAAGCCTCTGCTGGAAATTGAACCCACGCTGATGGGCAAGCACGCTACCAACTCGATTAAAATTTTCGAAATTTCTGTAAAGGCCTACTGAAAATATGTGATGACTATTGACACATACCTTTAAGTTGAGGGAAATCTGGCTTATCCGCTGCTGGTGCATCTATGGTAGCATTCGATGAGAAACTTCTGCCCAACGGCAAACATTCGTCCATTTTTAACTCTTCGTGCCTGAGCACATGAGGTACATGCGAATTACGTAGCTCGGGAATTTTCTTTGGCAATTCCTTGGGAAACAAGCCAATTAAACCGGAAAAAAGAATCATCAGGGTGCCCAAAATAATCCAGCCGAACCACCAAGCACCCAACCATCTGGGATCCTGGTTATCGATCAATGGGGTTTTACTGGGATCAATGAACATGTTCAGTGAAACATAGCCTAGGATTATGGTATAAAATAAATCATATTTAATTAAATTCCATACGGACTTCTTTTTCTATAATTTGTACCTAAAAAGAAGCCCACAATCGGTCCCACCAACCGCAAAGAGAAGGCCACCGACAACATCAGCGGTGTATTGGTCTTCTTCGTATTGTCATCCAGATATGATTGACCCAGTGAATAGTATAAGGTATTGCCAATACCCAGCACAAATTGTGATAGAAATATTAATATCAGCGGTAGGATGGACAGTAACGATTCACACTCATGATTTGTTTTTAAAATGCCGCACAATTGTTGGGAATTTTTTATTGTGGAATTCTGTACATTAAAAAATAAAAAGCGATTAGCATACTTGATATTGAATGTGAACAGATTTAAAGTACTTAGTTATGAGTACGAGGGCGGTATGATTAAGCAAGTATTTTTTTTTAGGGAAACTGCAGTAGATTAGAAATAAATAAAAACTATACTTGTTGTATATTTTGTCGACATTTATACGAGTTCAATGGGAACTGTTTGCATAGTATGACGTTTGATTGTTGTAACCTATATATATTCCCGAAGATGTCATCCAGAGGATGACGACATAAGGAGCAAATAAATGATTTTAAAAAAATCAGCTCGAACTAATAAATAAAAACATTATGTGGTAAAAGTCGCAAACGCTTCACAAGAGCGTGTATATAATTTATATACACTACACTTTACGTATTGAAATTTTGGTCAAATTGTTGTAAAGTTATCGTTTAGTAATCATTTGATAAACTAAATCATGCACTGTGCAATGCATTACACTGGAAATTATCTTTGTAAAATGAAAATCTCGAAAAGTAACTTAATTTTTCAGATAAGTGAAATATTTTTACAAATTACATACAGTCGAATTCGATGAAGCGAAAATGAAGAAAATCAAGGAATTTGTTTCACTTAATGAGGACTTCGGATAATTGAACCTTTTTCCATTTAAACGAACTGAGTATGTATTTTTGAATTTGTTCTATGAAACGAAGATAGAAAGTTGTGGCACAACTATTACAACACATATATTTCAAATTTAAATTCAATATTAATGAGCTTGGATGGAAATACTCACTTATTTTTTAATTTGGTTGACTTTTGTTTTACCCGTTTTTTGTCGCCCTTACATTCATCATGTTTCTCTTAAGTGGTGTTCGTCTCACATAAATTTGTGTGTTAGCATTAAAAATGTGTTTCACATAAACGGGGTTTCAATAAAGCGGAGCGAAGTACAGTGCATGGAAAATCATACAGAACAATCGTTACTAATATTTATATTCAATTAAACGATTTTGGTAATTACATGGCATGCGCTTATCCGGATTCGACTGTATTTTTATACAGTGGAATTTCCAGAACTCGAAATTCTATATGTCGATTTTTCTTTAAGTCGAAACACTTGGAGTGACAGTTCAGGTGACAAATTCCCTTAAACATTTTTATAAGTAATTCCATAACTCAAAATCTCCGTATGTCCAAATTTTCTACTGGATAATGGTGATTCGAGTTATTGAAGTTTGACTGTATATAGAGGTAAGAAATTATGTTATCACCAGTGTCCCATTATACTTATTATATTTATCATACCGCCCTCGTAGCGGTCAACATCAGTGTGATAGTTACTAATAGATGAAATTAGCGGGCAATGTCACCATGTGGAACACATGTGTTCTCAACACATACAAGCAGACATTCCCAGCAAAATGTTTTGGGTTCGACTAAAAATGTCTCAGCTACCGAGACACTTTCTCGATATAGGAAAATGTCTCAGTTACTGAGATAAATCACTAACTGACACTTTTTGTATATACAAAAATCTATCAGTTGATGAAACAATTTTTTTATATAGAGACTTTTTCTATATAGAAAATTTTCTTTTGTTACTGAGACACTTTTTCTTACAGAACCATCTCTCAGTTACAGAGACATTTTTTCTTGTAGAAAAAAATTCCCAGAGACTTTTTCTATCTCAGCTTTTCCTATATAGAAAATTGTCTCTCACTGAGACTCTTTTCGTATAAAAAATGTCGCAATTACTCTTTATGTCCTAGAATCTGGGCATGGAATGGAGATTGCGTAATTATTGTCAAGCATCAGTGCTGGTCACGCTTTACGGATATGCGTTTAGACATATGTGTATGTGTTTGTTTAGACATGTCAGGGTATGGGTTTGAATTCATGCAAATGTCTTTAACTAATCATAATATGAGAAGAATGACTAAGAAATAAATTCAATTAAGTGCAAGTTCAAATTCTGAATTTAGTTGGATTTGTTTGAATTTTCTTCATGTTCACCTACAACCAATGATATCGTACTCGTAACATTATCCCCCTTCACATCGTAGAACTCTTGGGTGTATTGCAGGATATCTTGGCCGGCGCCATAAATGAAATGCGGCAAGGCCAAAATGTAACAGGATATGCCACAGAACACAATGCCACAGGCAATCCAACGGGGCCGATTCCTCTGGCCGCCAATATAGGACAATATGAGCGACAGTAATATCTGTGATATTTCATTGCCACTGAGTATGATACCTGTGGGGAGGAATAAAAATATAAACAATAATATGTGTTGTCTTTTTATATTCACTACTATGCATGTATTCATGTTCTGCACCATTGCACTGTTATCCTCGCACATGTTGTGCATACATACCTGTAGTTTGGCTGGGTATTTTAAAACGTTTTTCTATGGTCGTCAAGGTTACCACAAAATACATGTAGGACATGGCCTGTATGGTGCCCATCAAGCCGTATACGGCCATAAATATTTTCGAATTGGCATAACGCTGCATCCAGTCCGGATGCCATTTGGCCAATCCACACAGGCTTTGGTCATTATGTTGGCGAAATTTGGCTGATGGCATATTTCAAATGGACGAAATCGATTAGCTGCGAGAGATTTTCTCGTTTACATTAATTAATGTGTATAGTCATTAAATCTGAAAGTATAAAACAAAACATATATACATATATATATATATTTATTATGCAATAATAAGCATGGAAATGTAAGGACTTTGGACAAGTTCATATCTCGGGTAAAACCAATACAAACATTCCTATTGACTATGTAACACCTGAGCCTTATTTCCATCCCAGCATTGCGACAAGAATACCAGATGGGTCGAACTACGCTAACGACATCCGCCTAACAGGGTATGACAGATCAAAATCGCTTTATAAACAAAAGTCATGGAAAATTTAAAAACATTGTGATTAGATGCCTGTCACGCCTTCTGTGCTGTTCCATAAATATTCCTATCCTGCACACATAGAAAAATTCGTATGGAAATCTTTTCGAATGATATAAAATCGGTTGCAACGAACAACATTTTATGGTCTTGATAGTTATGTGGTTGGGCATACCATAAAATGATATCTTCTACGGAATACAGTCAGATTCTTAGTTGTAGACAAGTTAATATGCCAAATCAAATAAATAATTTTCACGGATATTTACAACAAAATTCGTCTGCTTTGATCAAACATCCTTTTGGATCATACACAGCGAATCAACGACACACAAATGCCAGCGTTCTTCGATCATGACGTGAAATCTATTTCAATTCTTTGCATTTTCCCACAACGTAGTTGTGTCGATTTAAGTGCAACAATTAGATTGGAAATAGCGCAGAGAAAATACAACGGAACATTTTGATTGTCGGAACCTTTACATAATCTACTGATCATAGTTTTTTTGCATTTCTATTTTCAGCAAATTCCATTAAATTTTTTCATTTATTACGCAAAATGAAACTGACACCTTACACAGTACCCAACATATCGGAAAACGAAAATATTGTTTTTTCAGTAAGAAAATAAAACACACCCGTGGCGTATGAGTGATAAGTTGAATGCTGTGTATATTAGGGATGTAATGAAGTTCGGTTTAGCGAATGCGAATATTAAACAAAAATTTTAGCGAATGCTGCAAAATTTGTTTTTTCGAAATCAAAATATTTGTAAAAACCAAACAGGACACTTTTATGGTATAATTAATAAATATTCCATCATACCACTCCATGCGTCAGAGTGCAAAGGATGAAAACATGGACCCTTTCAACTCTGGTTGCGATCTAAGTTGGGTTTGATCAACAAACTTCTCCATGCAATATTTAATAGTAATAGGACAGTTTTGGAAGTTTTTTTTTTGTGGACTAACACTCAAGTGATGCCCACTATAAATGCAATGCACTGTGTTAGAGATAGGAAAGACGGGTATTGGAGGGAGGAAAGGAGGGAGTAGTGTTCGTTGATGTTTGCCTTGAACGTCATGGCAGACAGGAAAAATACTTGCTGGAAGAGTATTCCACATACGAACAGTTCGGCTGGAGTACGATTATCTCTAAAAGTTTATAAGACCCTTCTTTACTTTACTCTACTTTATTCAGGAACCCTATGGTTTTTTCCTATATTAGCTCAGACGCAATAGAAAACTTTAAACGACTCTCTTAAAAAAAAATCGTGTTTTGAGTTATTACATTATTGAAGTAAATGTGCGAAATGGCTGTGACACTTTTTTTTTTGAGGTTTGCAATTGTATACTAGTAAAAAATGAATTTTTGGGCTTTGTTAAAAATCGGATTAACTGATTAACCGATTTGTACGAACTTTGGATCATTTGAAGGAGGACACTATTATGTATATTATGTAGGGCCTTCATATTCTAGACCTCCTCTTCCTTTGAACAGAACCAAAAAAAAATAAACGCCTAATTAACATTTTTTTTTTAGAAATGTTAAATTTTTTTTTTAATTTCATGATGTCCTCAATTTTTTTAGTTCTGCAATAATTGTTCAAAACCTCAGTCAATTACTAATGAATTTTAAAAAACGAGGTTGCGTTGTAGCCTCTTGTAAAATAAATTCTAACGGTTATTTCACAAAATATTGTTTAAAAACATCGCTAAAGATAAAAAAAATGTGGGAAAAAATTAAAAAAGAGTGTTTATTGTATACGTACACACACAGTTCTTAGGATTTCTTACATAAATTATATAGCACTCAAGAAGACCGACACGAAAAATGGTATGACTCTTCCAGTATTTCACCATTATTTTTTTCTAGCACTGTGTTATGGAAAATGTTCTTGCAAATGGTGGTGTGGGTACTCGTTAACGTCAGTATTTTGTCCATAATTTCAACAATTATGGCGGTTCCTAACATCTGACTACTGTTTCGGATTTGTTAGAGTTGTGAATTTAAAAAAAATTTAAAAACTATAATTTCTTTTTAAAGAAATTATATAAGACAGATTGTAGTGTTCTCATTCATACAAATCGGCCAACAGAACTGTAAGATTTTTGATAAAGCACAAAAATGAATTTTTGGGTCATTTAAAAATGTTCAGCACTCACCCAAAAAAAAAAAATGATAGCAGCCATTTATAGGCACGTATTAAATATTCTGACCCATGCGAGCAATTTCGGAATTCAATGGAGTCCGTTTGTATTGCGTACAATTTTCAGTTAAATATTGATTTTTTTGTGGAAGCGATTGTAGAAAAATCTGTTTGCGAATGCAATAAAAAATATAAAAATACATATTTTTGCGAATGCAAATACTAAATTATTGTTTTTTGAGAATGCAAAATGAACCATTCGCATATGCGAATACTCGTTACAACCCTAGTGTACATTTAAGGGAGCGCATACATGAGATAATACGAGCGTAAGCTAAACCTAAAATGTGTGCACACACTAACTACCAAGATCGAACAATTTTTTTGCTGTAGTTCAGGTCTATTTAGTCAATAAACTGTTTGTCCTTTAAAAAATTCTATAAAATCGCTTTTTCGTTCATTTTTTCGATTTATTCGCGAGATTTTTTCAGAAATGGACTACAAAATTTTGTTACGCGTACTTTGGTCAATAGCCAGTATCTTGTATATACCTACATATAATTCGACTGATGTCTGTCTCCATTGATATCACGAATTTGAATTAGTAATGCACATTTAAACAGTAGCAAAAATAAACCCCCCACTCAAATGAAAAGCATATCTTCATGATGTGTTGGTAATTTCGCAAAATCAGAATAGAAAAAGAAGATATACGGCATAGAAATAAATTTCGACAATGAAATGGCCGGAATCTACGGGCTGATTAGATAACAGGCCAATGGTACTAACCTCCATAATTTTAGATAGTTAACAATTAATAGAAATACAATAACAAAAATATTGTTCGACATTTGTGTATGAAATGAGGGATTTCGCTGATTTTCGCAATGTGCGGTAAAACTGGCATCGGTCAGTTTTAGATGCCAAATAACAAACTGGCATCTATAACGGACATTAGAGAAATTTGTCATAGATATTCAATTGGAGATGGACGGACGTTCTTCAGGTGTCATTCAGCTAACTTGGTATAACTCCAAGAAATGTCGTTCATATTGGTATGTGACCTTCTCCGTTTCAGTTTATTCGAATTGATGTGTTATGTCGTCTTTTCCAGCAGTGGAAAAATTTTCACAATTTGAAATGATATTACGGAACTGTTTTCTCGACGATAACGACCTTACGCATTGAAATCGGGGATTTCGACATTCTTCTTAGACCAAAAAAAAACGAAATGTCTTCCTTCATTCAAAGAAATATTTCGCTAATGAAGTGTCGTTGACACAAAACACTTGAAACTTTTGCACGCGTTGTTAAAATTTGCTTTTTGCAATTCGAACGCTTTTCCATCGCAACTGGTGCTGGGTCTTGGCGGAAGTACTATGAATGGAAGTACTAAAATATCGCTCATATGTCCAGGTGGTAAAATGTCCGATGAAAACTTGATATTCATCTCCTTTTTCTATACAATTTAGGAAAACGGTTAATTTGGCAGAAACAAGTCTGTCTTAGTCTGAATAGCCGGCGGGAAATTATGTATTATTGGGTCATAATCAAAGGGACAATAAACACTTTCCTCAGACATTATCTAAAAACTAAACGATGCTCAAATTTGTGTGCCGAAGAGCAGAAAGTGGCTGTTCCAGAGCAGATAATCTACTACTTGGTGTGGTTTATTAGCCGGCGGTATTATATGGCCGCCGTACTTCGAAATACGGTGATGGCCACAACGTTACGGTCAATGGAACAAGGTACGGTTTGATAATCACGGTCTATTTTGTCCCCCCAAAATCGAAGAATACGGCTTCGTTCACATGTGGTTTCAACAGGATGGTGCCACAGTCGCACTCCACACGATACCATGGACAAATTGAGTGGAGTACGATTTGACCTCACTAGACAATTTTTGAGGGGGCAAGTGTCTCTCGTCTCAGGTCAACATGTGTGCAAGATTTACATGTAAATGACAGGCATTGATTTATCGATCCAAATATTTCATTCACTAGCAAACATTTCTGAGCTTTAATCAGTCTTCGAAAACCAAACGTTTAAAGACAATTTTTAGAAACTAATTCGTTTTTTTTTCGTACAGTGGCCGATAGTATCAAGAGATACATACGGAGCATAGGGCCACACAAAATCAAATTAATGGAGACTGCAATTTTTTTAACCCTAGAAAGTCATCCTTATTTTTTGTACACTAACGTCATCCTTCGTCATTTTGACTACGGCCTATTTCAAGACGCTATAAATAGCATTGCGAGCAAAAATTGGAACCGATGTTAAGTTTATTTTTTTATTTAGTTTATTTTTAATTAATCTAGGCCCATCAACAGTTTGCAAACGACTAACGCTATACGAAAAATGAGGTCAAAACAAACGATAAAAACACATGTTAACTCGAAAATAAAATTGCGCGTCGTCATTTTGACGAAGGATGACGGTGCAGGGTTAAAATGTATTGGAAATGGACACTTTTGGTTTGGAAACTGATTTTTACATAAAAAAAATTGACAAACCTAATGCTCATTATTTATATTATAATTTTGTTATAAACTTGTTTTATTTTATAACACACTTACAAAATATTTATTTTAACACTTAATATATTATATATCACTTTCTATTTAACCCTCTGTATCATAGTGTAGACTGTAGGCAACATACCGTTCGAATGCCTCAAAATTAATAGAAATAACTTCTTTAGCTCAATCACGCACTGTATCCAGTGGTTTACATACTGAGCTAACAAACTTGTAAAAATAGAACAATTAGGTGGCACTACTTGCTGGAAATTGACATTTCTTTATTGACTATTGGTATTTACGAAAAGTGCCGGTTTGTTGTGACTTCAAAAAATAATAAAAAATTGTTGTGCTTGTGTTTTGTGTGTAATCTTGATAAATTGGAGAGGTAAGTGTTTGAGCTTTATTGTAGAATGTTCTTTTTGAACAATTTTTACGTTTTTGTTTTGTTTTTGGTGGCAAATAATGTTTGTTGCCCGTAGGCTACATCAGGCAAAAAGGGTGAAATTTTGTTTGACACTTGTTATGCTGATTATTGCTTGTTTTTATGTTTCAGGATGTCTCGTAAGCGGCCTCTTAGTGACGAAAAAATTAGTGCTACTCTAAATGATCTTGCAGATAGTGAAGATGGCTTAGATTTTGATGACGACAGCATTGCCGATCCCGATTTTATTCCTGCATTAGAAACATTTGAAGACGGAGTTTCAGAGATAGATATTGATTTGGATTACATAATAGAATCTATAGAAATGATTGACGAAAGTCCTTCGTCTAGTACTGCGACTGCACCGACACACGAGAGCACTGCACAACCTTCCCATGCCAAGAACGTTAGAAAAGATACTAAAGGGAAGCCAGATAAACTGAATTTACGCTGGAAAAATAAAAATCTTGAATTGAATGCAGAGCAGCTAATGTTTACTTGAGCTAGACACTCCTGTATAGTTTTTCTTCTATCTATTTCCAAATGAATTAATCAATAAACTTTCTGAGGAGACTAACTTATATCAAGTGCAGAAAGATCCTAATAGCGCTTTTCGGATAAGTGAAGAGGATGTCAGGCAATTTATAGGTGTGGCATATCTAATGTCTCTCATTCAATTACCTAGAGTAACTAACCACTGGAGTCCAATACTTGGAACACCCCTTATACAGGAAACCATTACGTTAAACAAATTTGAAAAAATTCGTCAAACATTGTATTTCAACGACAATAGCAAAGACCTACCTAGGAGCAACCCTGATTGTGATCGGCTATACAAAATACGTCCAGTGATCGACTCCTTGAATGCGGCATTTAGTAAAGTCCCAATGGAAGAGCACCTTTGTGTGGACGAGCAAATGTGATCCACCAAAGCACGGAACACGTTGAAGAGATACAACCCTAACAAACCACATAAGTGGGGCTATAAAGTCTTTGTGTTGAGTGGCGTTTCTGGCTTTGCCTATAAAACAGAATTCGAAACAGGCAAGGAAAATGTCGTCATACAGGGGGAGCCAGATTTAGGTGCCTCATCTAACGTCGTCATGAGGTTAGCGCGTATGATTCCAAGGCACCAGAACTTCAAACTCTACTTCGACAACTACTTTACTTCTTCGCATAATGGAGTATCTGGCCAAAGAAGGCATTCTCAGTCTCGGAACTATAAGAAGAAATAGAATACCGGATTGTAAGCAGTCATCAGAAAAGGTAATAATGAAAAAAGAACGAGGCTATTCAGAAGAATACGTAGCTGACGTCAACGGGGTCGATGTCTCAACAGTTTCATGGAAAGACAACAGAATTGTCAATCTGGCTTCCACTTTTGCTGGGCAAAAACCTGAAACTAATGTTCGCAGATGGGATAAACGGAATTCCAGGTATGTGGACATAAAGCGACCCAATGTTGTCGGAGAATACAATCGCCATATGGGTGGCGTTGATCTACTAGACAGCATCATGGGTATATATAAAACACGTTTGCGAAGCAAAAGGTGGCCCATGCGACTATTTTATCATTATTTGGATCTCACCATGGCCAATGCATGGCTACTTTATAAAAGGGTTGCTGAATACAAAAACCTTCAATCAACCCGCTTATCATCAGCCGATTTTCGCCTGGAAGTTGCTGCGACACTTTGCAAAATGGGTACAAAACCTAATTTATCTAGTCGGCGTTCGTTGCAAGGCGAGATTGAAGCCAAAAAGCTAAAAGGACCTGCTCAGCATGTACCAAAAGCAGTCCGTCAAGATCAGATTGGGCACTGGCCGCAATGGTCTGATAAGAAAATCAGATGCACGTTTCCGAACTCTGTTGGATTTACTTACAATGTATGTGAAAAATGCGGTGTAGCCTTATGCTACACAAAAACCAAGAACTGCTTCAGAAACTTCCATCTTTCATAATATGTCCCACAGTAATATAGATTTTGACCACATACCTCAGTGTTGCCTAAAAGCAACACACCCAATTTGTGGGAGTTTCTCTTCAAATAATAAAAATAAATGAAAATTAAAAAATACGTGTATTTTATTTTTTTGTTATCATCTCCAATACAAAAAATCATACAAATCGGAGTTCATGAGTGATAGAGGGTTAAAATAATTAGTTTATGGTATTTCGTTTTTATTTTTGTGGAAATTTTTTGAAATATTATAACTTTGATTTATATTATATTTTATAATATATTTTCCACAGAATTTCTCATGAAACACTTAATGTGCATTTGTATCGATAACAAATATGCGCCCGTATAGATTTATATGAAAATGTTTGCATTAAATGATTATTTCAATATTGCTTGAATTATTAGAAAAATACGTTCACTGCCGACGAACAACTGTTGCTTACTAACGAGGATTGTTTTTAAAGTTTATTTCAATGTCCACGCACACCCGAATACATGTATAAATAGCCACTCATAGACGACGACCAATATGGAGACGACAATCCATTATTATCAATATTATCGCTGAAATAATCTTATCGCGTTTTTTTAAATATCGACAAATTTCGAAAGACCACCAATTGTCTTTCCTAGTGTCTGTCTCTCTGCCTCAAACACTTTTTATTTGACTGTTAAGCAATTCTAAAATCCTAAATTGCACAATTATGCGTTAATTAATCATTTTCAATTAGCAACACTGTACAATTGTGTATTGAGATTATCATCTCATCATTTGAAATAGAACTTTGCCGTTTTATCCCAATCGCATGTTTAACCGTCAGTCAGTCACTCGCGTATTTACCGGAGTACTCGAACTCGTATCTCTGTGCTATCCAGGCCAGTACTAAAAAATGTGATGACTATATCTCAACTATGAATCGGGTCAGTTAGTGGACGACTGACTGACTGGCTCTTTCATTAAATGTACTAATTTTGTTTTTGTAATGTCATTGTCAGACCGTACACAGCATTGTTGTTATTTTAGATAAAGTCCAATTTGGTCGTCTTCTTTCATTGTGTTCATACATAAGTGTCGTACACTGGAGCACATGAGCCTTCGCATATAATTTGTATTCGTGATAAGTATGCATGTATTTGTGTAACTACTATTACTCGCCGCTACTCAGCATTATCACAGTCACACTATTGATAATGTCTGATAACAGAAAACACATTGAGACAGACTCACGTTTTTGAGTAGATGTTGGTGGCGAGAGTGCAGTTGTGATTATGGGGACAGATAAGCAGAGTGTGAAAGAGAGAGAGAGCTAGAGAGAGATCAGGTGTGTGGAGCTCCCGTATTTTTGCATTGCTTTAAACATCAATATGTACATTAGGGTGGAGTGAAAACATGCTTTTTTTTTAATTTGAAAAAGTTAACCTCGGAAAGAGATGTAGTCTGGGGTCCTAATGAGGGGAAAAATAAAGAAAAAAAATTTAAAAAAATTTTAGGGGTCGCGCCACTCCCTCGAAATTTGGAAATTATCGCTATTTTGGCGTTGATTTTAGAAAAATCCTAAAAATTAACGACTTAACTTATTTGAAATTTAAAAGTTTGAGCTTGTTCAGTGCCCAAACAAAAGTATTTGAGGCAAATATGAGGATAATCGACTAATATTTGTAGCTTTGGTGGCGATTTCATTGTTCAGTCAATTTTCTGAAGAAGGGACGATTTGACTTATTTTACTTTTTGAAATTTTTGAACAATGAGAAATTTTTTTTTAAATTTTTTCATGCCCTTATTTCATTGTTTACGCTATTGCAAACATTTATTGACATAAAACTTTTTAGGATTTTTCTAAAATCAACGCCAAAATAGCGATAATTTCCAAATTTCGAGGGAGTGGCGCGACCCCTAAAATTTTTTTAAAAATTTTTTCTTTATTTTTCCCCTCATTAGGACCCCAGACTACATCTCTTTCCGAGGTTAACTTTTTTTTTTTGAATTTCACTCCACCCTAATGTACATGTTTGTTTGTTTGCGGATTTGATATAGTTTGCGTACATATGCCAGGGATGATAATTGACATTCGCCATTTGGTGTCAAACAAATTCTAAAATGGTACTTTTTATATGTACTCGTATGTACATATACTGTTCGAAAAGTGTGTCAATTTATATATTCATTTTTATATGAAACTAATCAGGCTGATTCATCGTACGCTGCCATTCAAGGGAACCGATCTAATGTCTTCGTATATACATATTTTCAGAAACACTTGAGCAAATTGAACCTCACAATCAACAACATATGCGCAGAGGGGGCTTTGATTTAGTTTGTGACATTGGTCAACTGGAGGAGTCAGAAAAAAAAATGGATGTTTAATGTATTAATTATTTATATTTCTACAAAATAATTGCTTTCTTCTGCAATGTACTACCAATTTTGAACATTGTATAATTTCTAAAACATATGTACTTAATAATATTTAATAAAATTAATATTTTGAATCATTTTAATGACTTTGCTATTAAATATTAAATGCTTAGAAAAAAGCTACTCCATATTTTATTATTTACACTTCATAATATCAACAAACACCTTAAGAGCATCGATCATAAAAGGTGAGTAATCATAATAAGGAAACAACTTAATGTACAATATTATAAGCATATAGACTTTCTGATAATGGAAAATATTACAGTCATTAATTTTGTTCTTATTTTTAACAGAAATAGTTTCTAATGGAGTTTCTCCAACGATAAGTGGATTCTCAGTGCCTCAGACTTGTTTTCGCATTCTTTCGAATGAAAATAGTTTAGCGAACAAGACACAAAGATCGTCCCCTATGTCGTTGAAAAAATAAATTTAATACATTGCAGGTTACCCTTTTTTAAAATCAACTTGGATGATGTGGATATAAAGTTATATGACGCGAACCGCCATACTATTTCATTTATTTTAAACAATTTTGTGAAGCATTTCCATTGTCATGAAAATCATTTTAGTCATTCCAACCCCTCCACTTAAGTTTTTATTAGTTATGCCCATTTACATTTCGCTGTACGATGTACAGTTATCGATAACCATATTCCAGTAGATCGATAGCAAAAGTTCTGTCATTGTTTACAGCATGCTGCCAGCATTCCAATGTTGATAAGAATACTACTTGGCACGAACATGTTGCGGGCATACTTTAAATGTTCTTATCTTCGCAAATGCCTTATCAAAAATGTATAAACCGAACGTTTATCTCAACGAATTCTAACTGTGGCAAGACATCGAAAAAAAACGCCAACAGTTACAGGTGAGTTGAGTGAGACAACGCCAAACGTAATATTAATTAGTCATTGGCCTTAATACCACCGAAACGAGAGTACTAAACGAAATTAAATTTAAACAAAATATAACGAAAATATTCTTTAAGATTTCAAAGTGAATTTCACAGTAAAAAATAGTGAAAACAAATTGTTGAAAAAAAAACTTAAAGAGAATCAAAAACGAAAGAAAAAAATGTTTTATAAAATCAAGAAATACAAAGTTCTGAAAGTTTAAACAACAAAGTGTGCCATATTTAATATAAATCGAATAACATATTTAAACAAAATGCCCGTTCTTAATCGTACTTCGGATATGTCGGCCTTAACAGCTAACACGAATATACCCGCTGGTTAGTGAGCATGACAAAAATGTGGCTAAATCCAAGTGTTTTATGGTGTGACCTTTTCATATTTCCAGATAGTGTGGATTGCGGTATACGCTTACTGGGCTGGTGTCGCGGTCCGTCATGTCAAAAATATGCCCGTCTACGAACGTTCGTCATAGTTCTAGCCTGCGCCGGCCTAGTGCAGGGTGCTTGCGAAACCTATTTCCGCATATCTGCCAAACAGGCGGCTCTGGAAAATGACTGGAATCCCATAGTTGTGGGTAAGTTGAAAGACTCGATTTCCGTTTGTAGCTATTTTTGTTTCTGCGAATATCAAATCTTTTGTTGTTGTTGTTGTTTTTTCCATTGGATTTGTTAACAATTGTTGTTGTCATTTTTGGCTGGGCAGTGTTGTTGTGTAAGTTATGATATCACAATTGCTATCAACTGTCGACATCGAAGTGTACATTCACAAATAAAATCTATGGCTATATCCCCGCTCCTTGTCTTATCGATGTATATTATATGGGCCTACCTATGACTAGTTTTTGTATATTTTTTTCCATTTGATTCGATGGTGTCTATGTGTATGAGTTTTAGTTGTTCAATTTTCTAATGGATGATATTGATAGTAAAATTGGCAATTGTTATACATACCATTCGCACCCTTCGATGGAGTTCCTAAGGGTTATTACACGACAAAGAGACTTTGTAAAGGTGTTCTTTTTTTGTTGTTGTTTGGTTTAATTACATTTAATTGCTGAATAGTAGGTGGCAAATGCACGACTGAGTCACTTACTGTGATTTAATATGAAATTGGTGGAATTAGTTTTGTCATTTTAGTTGATTCGATAAAAATTGGTAAATTTATGACCCATACCACGAAATAAAATTACCGAAATGTTAGCACACCAAATTATTACGCACATGCTATTTTGATTCAAATATGGCTTTTTAATGTTTTGGAAATTAATTTGTTCTCTCTCACTATCTTCTTATTTTTGGAAACAAAAATACATTATTTGACCACACCAACTATGTATCCATTTCGTGGCTATTTCGCTTAATCTCGAAGATAACTCCATGTAGATGAGTTTAAAGAAAAGCATTTACGTTAACTCCAAGTCTATCTCCACAGTATTTTTCGAAATTGTCCAATTTTGTGTATACTCTTTGCCAAGTCAATAAGGAAAGTCTAATATTATGCAATCTCATGTCCTTAGGTCAGTTAGGCCCAACATCTGGATACGTGGACAAGTGTTAACCAATTCGAATAGGGCTCTTTCTTAGGCCAAGACAACCTCCTCATTTCCATGAAGATCAGATCCTATTTACGAAATACACTTTGATTACAAGATTAGATGGACAGACAAAAACGTGTCTAGAGCGATGGTGACAGTGAATGGCATAATTTGTAAAGGGTTTGGCTCTCTGTTATTGTTTTTAAAAACAATATTTTTTACATTGACGGTTTGACAGAAAAAACCTATGAATAATAAAATGAGCCTTCGCTTGTAAAAATAGATTGTAAATTGTCATAGAATGCTGTCTGATATTTATGTGACTTTTTCAATAATAAATAAGAAAAAAAAGTTGTATTTCTCCAAAGAAACTCTTTCCGATTACCACAAACTCCTTTGGTTACACTGTTTCACTTATAATTGGGTCAAGAAATAGTGCTGATAGAGAAGAACTTTCCTATACATATCCCTGATAACATATGCCGGTGATCCTTATAAGAATGTATTTGACCAAGCGGTTCGACATTTTCCCGGAATCGTATAACAGATGATCTACCCTAATACGTGAAGCTCTAACATTTGCCACATTTGTAGAATTTGGTGAACCAGAATAATTTTGATTCTTATACTTTTTCGTTGAGTGCTATCACAATCATATGGCTATTAAACTGTGGTTTAAACGCCCAATATTGGATGATTAAGCTGCGTTTAAACGTAGACTGAAAAACTGAAGTTTAAACGAAAACCCAAGATCAATCTTCTCTCATTAATTGGCCCTTAAAGTCTAGACCGATGATTAATGCAAAAACTGTAAGAACTAGGTTTTGATCGAAACCATCAAACACGACGTATACCGTTATTAGGTGGAGAGGGTTAATTATTCGAATCATACTCATTCTTAGTTTCTATAGAAATTCATGGATCGCATATGCCTGACATCAAAATTATTATCTGCTAATCTGCTAATATTTTGTGAAAATATTTTTCAATCATTTCAGATTTTTAAATATTCATTATCACATACGTTCTGAAAATATTTTGATAATAAGTCCCTATTCACACAAGACAATTTTACTTGAGATCATTCTTATGATTCCCTTTTCAACTTGTTTCTTGTGTTCACAACGGGCAATTCGGTTTCGTCAATTTCAGTATTAATTATTTCCTTTTCAAATGCAATTGCCTTTTGAAAATGTCAAATTAAGCGGCAGCCAACTTCACACTACGGAAAACATAAAAGAAATTGCCAGTACGGAAAAAATTCCCTTTGCATTCCACTTACCTGCCTCTCCAACAAACTGGGAATTGCGGCAATTGAAATGCACTTGTGTGAATCGGGACTTAACAGAATTTCTGTTAACTTTATAATTGCTCACAATCGTTTACAACGGTGAAGAACAAACAGTAACAGTAAAACAGTAAGTATTTCGTTCAGGACTATCAGGCGATGTCAAATTCTATACATAACTCCAAAGGCCCCTTTTAGATTACGCTGTGGGACCGTAGTATACACTGGCCCTCATGCCTTTTGTGTATCAATGCATGACAAGCATAGTAAGCTAAATACAAGAATTATTCGTCCTTTTAGATGTTTTTTTGGATTTCATTTCATTTATTGAATCTATGGACAGAAATTCCTTACAGACTAGGAAATAAGAACAATTTAAATAAATTTAAATTATAATCTTAATATATATTTACCCTCGACACTGGTTCACTGATACACTGATTCCCTGATTCACTGACTCTGTCACGCAGTACGTAGGAATTTAAATAGGCATTCTATAATAATTCTATAAATAATAATAATTAAAAAAATAATATTTTTTTTGTACAGAAATTGTGTTTTCCCGAATTTTTTTTTTACCAAAAAATTTTTTTTTTTCCAAAATTTTTTTTTCTTACAATTTTTTTTTTTTTTTTTTTCCAAATTTTTTTTTTTCACTAAATTTTTTTTTTCAACAAAATTTTTTTTTTAACAAAAATTTTTTTTTCAACAAAAGTTTTTTTTTTCCACAAAAATTTTTTTTTCAACAAAATTTTTTTTTTCAACAAAATTTTTTTTTTTCAACAAAAATTTTTTTTTTAAGCAAAAATTTTTTTTCCACAAATTTTATTTTTTTTCGAAATTTTTTTTTACAAAATAGTTTTCTCAAAATATTTTTTACAAAATTTTTAAAATTAAGTAACAAATACTTTCTCAAGCAAATTAACGGGCGCCATAGGCGCATTACAACTTACTAGTTTATATATAATTAATTAATCAAATTAAATTAAGACTAAAATCTAAATGTTCACAAATATAATTGTTATGGAATAATCTAAAAATGTGCCTTTTTTATTTTTATCCCTCAAGGGAACAATTTTAAAATTTATTTTCTAAAAATGCATTTTTGTAATGAGCTTCTGAAAAAACTGACAAAACGTTCGTTGATGCCAAACTTTCAGCTATGAAACTTTCCGCAAATGGATCTATGTATGTTTAATTAGATATGTACTAATATCGTTTTACATACATTTCATCCATTTTTCAAATTATAAGTACCCTAACTACATATTTATTTGTGTGATTTCCTAATTCTCAATCCATTTCATACCTATTGTCTTTCCAGAATGGCTTTTGGTCAGCAGCGGCATATTTCAAGCTATTTTCGCATTAGGTTTCGCATATTGGGCCCATCGAATGCATCCGATCAGTTGGATGGGAGGAGTTATTATTCTTCAATCACTGGTATGTGTAATATCGGTGATACCGTCGATAATGAATTTGTAAGTACCCCTGAAATAACACACGTATGTAAAGACAATCATGGGACAAAATTGAAAACTTTTACAGCGCCGATGGTCTTCGTTTGGAAACACCTGCCGAGGAGGACAACATTTGCGCTGTGACACCACCGTCATCAAGAATTATTTCCGTTGAGAATAGCAAGCTATTAATTCTAATTATGCTGTTCGTTTTGCAATTTGCTCTTGGAATGGGATCATTGGCATTCCATAATATCGGCATCACCTACATCGATGATAATTCCGCATCCATCGATAGTCCGGCCGTAATAGCCACAGCACTTGGGGCCAAATTGTTTGGCCTTCAGGTTGGATCTACGTTGGTTTTGGGAGTTGGAGCCATCGGACTGGGCTGGTGGCTGGGTTGGGTTATCTTGGCACCCATCGTGCTAGTCACTGGCATTCTCTTGGGTCTCTTCCCCAAGCAGCTGCCCAAAACTGTTATACATCAGGCCGCCCAAAGGATTATAGAGGACTCGCGCAATCGCCAATTTGGCAGTCAATTCTCGACGTACATTGATGACACAGCCTTTGGTCCCTCGGTCAAGCGTGTATTTGGCAACAAGCTGTTGATGTTCAATGTTGTCAGCATCATGTTTATACAGGCGGCCTCCATAAATTATTCACTGCAAGAGGAAAACTATTTGCAGTCACGTTTCTATTTGCCCTTCAATGAAGAGGATGGCCTGGCACAGGAGTGGCGGGCGCGATTTTTTTCTTTCTTTCTGAAACCGCCAGTTGCGGCTGTTAGTATGTTCATTGGTGGTCTGGTGATATCGAAAATGAAATTGACCGGAAGGTACGAATATCCAATGAAGTCTCTAAAATTGTATTCAATGGTGTTTTTGTTGTTGTTTATTTCAGGAAAATCGCTGCCATAAATATTGGCCTATGTGTCAAGCTGTTGGCAATATACGTGGCCTTCATATTCATCAAATGCGATGTTGGGCCCATAGCTGGCGTCGTGAGCGGCAAACTGGAACAGCCGTATTGTTCGAGAAACTGTATTTGCACACCCACTTCATTTCTACCCGTATGTCCGGAAAATTCTACGGTGACTTATTTTGCACCATGTTATGCTGGCTGTACCAGAATATCGACCATTAATACCGTTCAGGTAAGACAATGTTTTTTTTTAAATAGTTACAATTTAAAGGAGCTTAACAACGATTTAAATATGAGAAAAAACCTACTTATTTCCCGTAATATTCCATGAAGGAACAGACGGGGAACATCTCTCGAATCAGTGAGCTGCATGTATGTAGCTAGGAATAGTTTTGGTCCGGGATCTCGGCATTTTCTAAATTATGATCTAAAGTTTACAGTCAGATTAATGCGAATGAGGTTTTGATTGAGTTTTCCTCAATGGTTTAAGTCATCTTACTATTAAAGTCAAATTACATAACATTCTAGGAAGGAAAAGACGTGGAACTTCTCTCGAAACAGTTAATCAGTACGATATAATTTGTATACTCATTGTTCGACTCGGAACTGCTAATGCTTTTCTAGAGAAATTTGTCCAGGCTTAGAGACTAGTTAATTTCTCGTAAAGTTGACTGCATTTAGCAGGTGGAAAATAGCCTCCGAAAAATGTTTGATGATCTTACCCAGTTCTGAACCTGGGTTTCCTTGTGTGATAGTCGCGCACGGGCGTTAGTTGCTGTTCTAGATCGGAACTGTTACTGGGGATTTTAGTATTAGAAATAGCTTTGATAATATCTTTGGCATTGATAACGGCATGAGGCTGATCTGGAAAGCGATTAGCCTCAACTTTTGCTCACAGAAGTACCTTTAAGTTTATGTATTTTATTGTTGGGCCAGACGTCTCGTTTCAAAAGTATAGCCAATCTAAAAAAGGTACATTAGAGGGAAGAAACAATTTTAAAGGACATTTTAAAAAATGTTGTCCATAATTTATTTTTGCTGATTTGAGGAAACTTTTTTCCTTTCCAGAATTTTTTTTTTATATTTTCGTTGCATAGTATAACCAATGATCAAAATAGAAGTTACCAAAGTAACGTGTCTAAATTTGTCATTTTCTCACCACAGCTCTATGAAGGTTGCAGTTGTGGCGGTGCCGGAAACTATGACATGGATACGACGTACAGCAAAAGAGCCACCCTGGGTGCTTGCAGTGCGGGAACCTGTTCGACAATGTTAATAGTATTCCAAATACTCAGTATATCGACAGCGGGCATTTATGGCATGACAACAATTGGCAAGATTATCATTAGTTTGAGAAGTGTACTGCCACAGGATAAATGTTTGGCCTTGGCTATGGAGATAATGTTTTTGGGCCTATTTGCCTATATACCTGTACATTTGGCCTATGATGTAGTGTCTCGTAAGTAGTTCATATCCATAAATATGTCCAGCATTAACAATATTTTTTCCATAGGCACCACTTGTATTTATTGGGCTCCAAACTATGCTCAATGTTTGCTTCGGGAAACTCCTAAACATGGCAACATTCTTAATATATTATCGGCCAGTCTCATCTTAATCGGTCTCATATTCGACATTTTGGTATTCGTTTTCATTAAGGGCCTGAATATCTACAATTGCAAAGTTACCGATCTCAACTACACACCATCCCTGTACTCTCCCATACCGCAGGGTGATCCAACACACACAGCTGAGGGAGGCAGCCCCGTGACAACCATGACGACCGTATCACGACCACCGCCACAACCGGCTAGAAAGGCTCCAAATCCAGAGATTACCGTCTTTCGTCAGCCGAGCACCTTAACGAATTCCTCGGCTGGAGGCAGTAGTTTAGTTGAGCCTTCAGCTGGTGGCGTCACCTACGCTCAAGTAGTCTTTCCCCCCGATAAACGTAAACCAAATGATGGCAGCTCAAGTCCGAAACGTTTGGCGGTACGAGCTGATGTACCCTTGCATCATTTATCCGATGAGGATGTTCGAACGCAACTGGGCAATTTGAAATCATTTAGTCCGCAGGCAGCAGGATCTGCCCAGACTGGCAATGCCGAAACTGCTCTCACAAATGCCAGGAGAACAGGAGCGATACCCAAGAAGCCGATAGAAACTGATATAGATGACATAAGACCACAAAGTCCTGAAACCGATTTTTAGATTTATTAACATATTTCTACATTTTGTACACTTACAATACAAATATTTTACTTTTAAACAATTTACTTTTTATGTTAAATTTTATATACGTACTTATTATATACATACTTACTTAGATATTCATGTCCTGACCCAATCTGACACCATTCCACTACCAATTTCATTTCGAATTCTACGATTTTTTTTTATAAGAAATATAGTTGATAAGAACTGTCTTCCATTGCAAAGAAATAAATTTAGAACTTATATACACAAATTATGGACTTATCTGTCGGCTTAAAGGGGGTATGGTCAAGATCGGAGTATGACGGAGACTTTTCGGAAAAGAAGCACTTTGCTTATGCCATAAGTGGAAATGAAAATTTACATTATCCATAACGCAATCTTCAAGGGTTTTTTAGTTCAGTGCGAGAATATTGTTTACACGCATTTGAAGTTGGTGATTTTGGAATGCGGTCTATCAAGAAAAGATCATTAAAAATTTGATAAAATAATGCTTATTTATTTTTATTTTATTTTATTATTGTGGTATCTTACTGATTCTGGGGTCGAGCAATTCATTTCCGAGAAAGTTGCAGCTGGTGATATTTTTTCATGTGACTCAAACTGAAAACGCCACAACTCGAGAACGACTGCAGTTTTTGAGATGAAACTGTTACCCTGAGTTAGAGAAAAGTTCAAGCTATTAGATGTAAATAGTTTGATACGCATTTGCATAGAAATTCAATGAAATTAACTACACTCTTACAATATGTGTATTCGAAACAGATACATTAGGCTTTCTGATTTATGATTGCTAATAATCGCTAAGACCAAAAAACTCCAAATCTTCGGCAACCAAGCAAGGTATCAAAGTGCAATTGGCATTAAATGAAAGCCAGTTTACGTACTACAATAGGTTTAATAGATCGAATGAGCCAGGTCAGTTTACATTTGTTTCACTTTGGAAATGAAGTATACATTCAGAATGGACCTTTTCATTCATATCTTGGAAACCTGATAAGCCTACAAAAATATTCCAGGTGATAATTATTGCATTTTGAATGCACAAAATATCTACTATAGCAAAATATGAAAATTAGAAAAAAAATATTTTCGCCCAAAAAAAAAGCAAAAATATTTTTGTCTGTAATTTTGCTCATAGATAGAAAATGTAAATCTGAAGCTACTGCTGTGATAACTTTTTTTGTATCACACAAAATTTCGGATTTAGTGGACTTTTAAAAATTATTTAAAAAAATATAATTTGACCTTCTCTTTCTGTGGTCGAATTTCGGAAACCAGCCAAGGTAATGTGCAATTGTCTAATAGATCGAATAAGCAACGCTATGTTCTTAATTATATGTACTCGTTGGAGAGTTGTGACATTCGCAAATTCCCCCGATATCGGCTGCAGTAAATATTTTGGATAATAAACTCTAAATTTCTGTAGTTTGAAGCTAATCTCTTCATAATTCGCAAACAGCTAGCACTCATCATGGGCTACAGTTCACTGGCATAAGTCATAAAGCTAAACGGAATAGTTTCAAAGATATAAAGCTTTGTAGTTAATTTCATTGAATTTCATTATGTAGTTGTGAATGTGGGCGTGCCATAATACATAGATCGGATAGCCAGTCCTTTACTCTAACTCAGGGTAAAAGTGTCATCTCAATAGCTACCGTCGTTCTCGAGTTAAAGCGTTTTCAATTTGGGTCACATGAAAAAATCACCTACTACAAGTTTCTGGGCGCCTGGTATCAGAAAATTTTTAAATTAAATGTATCAATCTGCTGAAAGTGAGTGAGTGTTTTTTTATTTTTGACAGCAATGTAAAGTATCTTATTAGGCATGGATATAAATAAACATTCCAGCCTAAAAGTATGCTTTGAATTGCAGACAATTTACATGCACACACCTAATATGAAGTCGAAAACCATAAGCCAGTGAGAACAGTTAATTCTTCTTTTTCTGATACCAGGCACCCAGAAACTTGTAGTAGGTGATTTTTCATGTGACTCAAATTGAAAACGCTATAACTCGAGAACGACAGCAGCTATTGAGATGAAACTTTAACCCTGAGCTAGAGAAAAGTTCAGGCTATATAGTTAGAAATTCAATGAAATTAACTACACACTTACAATATGTCTTCGAAACAGATACGTTTAGCATTCTGATTTACTTTTTTATTTCGGAAACTAAGCAAGCTATCAAAGTGCAATTGACATTAAATGAAAGATAGAATGCTGTACCACAATTGATGTAATAGATCGAAAGTGCCAGGCCAATTTACATAGGTTTCACCTAGGAAATGAAGTATGCATTCAGAATGGACCTTTTCATTCATATCTTGGAAACCTGCTAAGCTATCAAAAAAATTTCAGGTGATAATTATTGCATTTTGAATGCACAAAATATCTACTATAGCAAAATATGAAAATTAGAAAAAAAATATTTTCGCCCAAAAAAAAAGCAAGGTTAACCCCTTTCAAAATTTGCGAAATTTGAAAAAAAATATTTTTGTCTGCAATTTTGCTCATAGATAGAGAAAGTAATTCTGAAGCTAATACTTTGATACTTTTTTTTGTACCACCAAAAATTTCGGTTTTAGTGGACTTTTAAAAATTATTTAAAAAAATATAATTTGACCTTCTCTTTCTGTGGTCGAATTTCGGAAACCAGCCAAGGTAATGTGCCACTGTCTTTAAATTAAAGCTAGAGTACTGTTCTACCACTGATGTAATAGATCTCTACATGAATATGGGACGTTGTCATACTATTTTCGTCCCAAAGAAGAATTTTGTGATTTTGTGGGCTTTTAAAAATTCTATAATTTCATCTTTTTTCTTTGGTCATATTTCGGAAACCAAGCAAGCTATCAAAGTGCAATTGACATTCAATGAAAGATAGAATGCTGTACCACAATTGATGTAATAGATCGAAAGTGCCAGGCCAATTTACATAGGTTTCACCTAGGAAATGAAGTATGCATTCAGAATGGACCTTTTCATTCATATCTTGGAAACCTGCTAAGCTATCAAAAAAATTTCAGGTGATAATTATTGCATTTTGAATGCACAAAATATCTACTATAGCAAAATATGAAAATTAGAAAAAAAATATTTTCGCCCAAAAAAAAAGCAAGGTTATTTCAAAATTTGCGAAATTTGAAAAAAAATATTTTTGTCTGCAATTTTGCTCATAGATAGAGAAAGTAATTCTGAAGCTAATACTTTGATACTTTTTTTTGTACCACCAAAAATTTCGGATTTAGTGGACTTTTAAAAATTATTTAAAAAAATATAATTTGACCTTCTCTTTCTGTGGTCGAATTTCGGAAACCAGCCAAGGTAATGTGCCACTGTCTTTAAATTAAAGCTAGAGTACTGTTCTACCACTGATGTAATAGATCTCTACATGAATATGGGACGTTGTCATACTATTTTCGTCCCAAAGAAGAATTTTGTGATTTTGTGAGCTTTTAAAAATTCCATAATTTCATCTTTTTTCTTTGGTCATATTTCGGAAACCAAGCAAGCTATCAAAGTGCAATTGACATTAAATGAAAGCTAGAATGCTGTACTACAAGTGACGTAATAAACCGAATGAGCCAGGTCAGTTTACATTTGTTTCACTTTGGAAATGAAGTATGCATTCAGAATGGGCCTTTTCATTCATATCTTGGAAACCTGCTAAGCTATCAAAAAAATTTCAGGTGATAATTATTGCATTTTGAATGCACAAAATATCTACTATAGCAAAATATGAAAATTAGAAAAAAAATATTTTCGCCCAAAAAAAAAGCAAGGTTAACCCCTTTCAAAATTTGCGAAATTTGAAAAAAATTATTTTTGTCTGCAATTTTGCTCATAGATAGAGAAAGTAATTCTGAAGCTAATACTTTGATACTTTTTTTTGTACCACCAAAAATTTCGGTTTTAGTGGACTTTTAAAAATTATTTAAAAAAATATAATTTGACCTTCTCTTTCTGTGGTCGAATTTCGGAAACCAGCCAAGGTAATGTGCCACTGTCTTTAAATTAAAGCTAGAGTACTGTTCTACCACTGATGTAATAGATCTCTACATGAATATGGGACGTTGTCATACTATTTTCGCCCCAAAGAAGAATTTTGTGATTTTGTGGGCTTTTAAAAATTCCATAATTTCATCTTTTTTCTTTGGTCATATTTCGGAAATCAAGTAAGCTATCAAAGTGCAATTGACATTAAATGAAAGCTAGAATGCTGTACTACAATTGACGTTATAAATCGAATGAGCCAGGTCAGGTTAGATTTGTTTCACTTTGGAAATGAAGTATGCATTCGGAATGGACCTTTTCATTCATATCTTGGAAACCTGCTAAGCTATCAAAAAAATTTCAGGTGATAATTATTGCATTTTGAATGCACAAAATATCTACTATAGCAAAATATGAAAATTAGAAAAAAAATATTTTCGCCCAAAAAAAAAGCAAGGTTAACCCCTTTCAAAATTTGCGAAATTTGAAAAAAATTATTTTTGTCTGCAATTTTGCTCATAGATAGAGAAAGTAATTCTGAAGCTAATACTTTGATACTTTTTTTTGTACCACCAAAAATTTCGGTTTTAGTGGACTTTTAAAAATTATTTAAAAAAATATAATTTGACCTTCTCTTTCTGTGGTCGAATTTCGGAAACCAGCCAAGGTAATGTGCAATTGGCTAATAGATCGAATAAGCAACGCTATGTTCTTAATTATATGTACTCGTTGGAGAGTTGTGACATTCGCAAATTCCCCCGATATCGGCTGCAGTAAATATTTTGGATAATAAACTCTAAATTTCTGTAGTTTAAAGCTTATCTCTTCATAATTCGCAAACAGCTAGCACTCATCATGGGCTACAGTTCACTGGCATAAGTCATAAAGCTAAACGGAATAGTTTCAAAGATATAAAGCTTTGTAGTTAATTTCATTGAATTTCATTATGTAGTTGTGAATGTGGGCGTGCCATACTACATAGATCGGATAGCCAGTCCTTTACTCTAACTCAGGGTAAAAGTCTCATCTCAATAGCTGCCGTCGTTCTCGAGTTAAAGCGTTTTCAATTTGGGTCACATGAAAAAATCACATACTACAAGTTTCTGGGCGCCTGGTATCAGAAAATTTTTAAATTAAATGTATCAATCTGCTGAAAGTGAGTGAGTGTTTTTTTATTTTTGACAGCAATGTAAAGTATCTTATTAGGCATGGATATAAATAAACATTCCAGCCTAAAAGTATGCTTTGAATTGCAGACAATTTACATGCACACACCTAATATGAAGTCGAAAACCATAAGCCAGTGAGAACAGTTAATTCTTCTTTTTCTGATACCAGGCACCCAGAAACTTGTAGTAGGTGATTTTTCATGTGACTCAAATTGAAAACGCTATAACTCGAGAACGACAGCAGCTATTGAGATGAAACTTTAACCCTGAGCTAGAGAAAAGTTCAGGCTATATAGTTAGAAATTCAATGAAATTAACTACACACTTACAATATGTCTTCGAAACAGATACGTTTAGCATTCTGATTTACTTTTTTATTTCGGAAACTAAGCAAGCTATCAAAGTGCAATTGACATTAAATGAAAGATAGAATGCTGTACCACAATTGATGTAATAGATCGAAAGTGCCAGGCCAATTTACATAGGTTTCACCTAGGAAATGAAGTATGCATTCAGAATGGACCTTTTCATTCATATCTTGGAAACCTGCTAAGCTATCAAAAAAATTTCAGGTGATAATTATTGCATTTTGAATGCACAAAATATCTACTATAGCAAAATATGAAAATTAGAAAAAAAATATTTTCGCCCAAAAAAAAAGCAAGGTTAACCCCTTTCAAAATTTGCGAAATTTGAAAAAAAATATTTTTGTCTGCAATTTTGCTCATAGATAGAGAAAGTAATTCTGAAGCTAATACTTTGATACTTTTTTTTGTACCACCAAAAATTTCGGTTTTAGTGGACTTTTAAAAATTATTTAAAAAAATATAATTTGACCTTCTCTTTCTGTGGTCGAATTTCGGAAACCAGCCAAGGTAATGTGCCACTGTCTTTAAATTAAAGCTAGAGTACTGTTCTACCACTGATGTAATAGATCTCTACATGAATATGGGACGTTGTCATACTATTTTCGTCCCAAAGAAGAATTTTGTGATTTTGTGGGCTTTTAAAAATTCTATAATTTCATCTTTTTTCTTTGGTCATATTTCGGAAACCAAGCAAGCTATCAAAGTGCAATTGACATTCAATGAAAGATAGAATGCTGTACCACAATTGATGTAATAGATCGAAAGTGCCAGGCCAATTTACATAGGTTTCACCTAGGAAATGAAGTATGCATTCAGAATGGACCTTTTCATTCATATCTTGGAAACCTGCTAAGCTATCAAAAAAATTTCAGGTGATAATTATTGCATTTTGAATGCACAAAATATCTACTATAGCAAAATATGAAAATTAGAAAAAAAATATTTTCGCCCAAAAAAAAAGCAAGGTTATTTCAAAATTTGCGAAATTTGAAAAAAAATATTTTTGTCTGCAATTTTGCTCATAGATAGAGAAAGTAATTCTGAAGCTAATACTTTGATACTTTTTTTTGTACCACCAAAAATTTCGGATTTAGTGGACTTTTAAAAATTATTTAAAAAAATATAATTTGACCTTCTCTTTCTGTGGTCGAATTTCGGAAACCAGCCAAGGTAATGTGCCACTGTCTTTAAATTAAAGCTAGAGTACTGTTCTACCACTGATGTAATAGATCTCTACATGAATATGGGACGTTGTCATACTATTTTCGTCCCAAAGAAGAATTTTGTGATTTTGTGAGCTTTTAAAAATTCCATAATTTCATCTTTTTTCTTTGGTCATATTTCGGAAATCAAGTAAGCTATCAAAGTGCAATTGACATTAAATGAAAGCTAGAATGCTGTACTACAATTGACGTTATAAATCGAATGAGCCAGGTCAGGTTAGATTTGTTTCACTTTGGAAATGAAGTATGCATTCGGAATGGACCTTTTCATTCATATCTTGGAAACCTGCTAAGCTATCAAAAAAATTTCAGGTGATAATTATTGCATTTTGAATGCACAAAATATCTACTATAGCAAAATATGAAAATTAGAAAAAAAATATTTTCGCCCAAAAAAAAAGCAAGGTTAACCCCTTTCAAAATTTGCGAAATTTGAAAAAAAATATTTTTGTCTGCAATTTTGCTCATAGATAGAGAAAGTAATTCTGAAGCTAATACTTTGATACTTTTTTTTGTACCACCAAAAATTTCGGTTTTAGTGGACTTTTAAAAATTATTTAAAAAAATATAATTTGACCTTCTCTTTCTGTGGTCGAATTTCGGAAACCAGCCAAGGTAATGTGCAATTGTCTAATAGATCGAATAAGCAACGCTATGTTCTTAATTATATGTACTTGTTGGAGAGTTGTGACATTCGCAAATTCAACCGATATCGGCTGCAGTAAATATTTTGGATAATAAACTCTAAATTTCTGTAGTTTAAAGCTTATCTCTTCATAATTCGCAAACAGCTAGCACTCATCATGGGCTACAGTTCACTGGCATAAGTCATAAAGCTAAACGGAATAGTTTCAAAGATATAAAGCTTTGTAGTTAATTTCATTGAATTTCATTATGTAGTTGTGAATGTGGGCGTGCCATACTACATAGATCGGATAGCCAGTCCTTTACTCTAACTCAGGGTAAAAGTCTCATCTCAATAGCTGCCGTCGTTCTCGAGTTAAAGCGTTTTCAATTTGGGTCACATGAAAAAATCACATACTACAAGTTTCTGGGCGCCTGGTATCAGAAAATTTGTAAATTAAATGTATCAATCTGCTGAAAGTGAGTGAGTGTTTTTTTATTTTTGACAGCAATGTAAAGTATCTTATTAGGCATGGATATAAATAAACATTCCAGCCTAAAAGTATGCTTTGAATTGCAGACAATTTACATGCACACACCTAATATGAAGTCGAAAACCATAAGCCAGTGAGAACAGTTAATTCTTCTTTTTCTGATACCAGGCACCCAGAAACTTGTAGTAGGTGATTTTTCATGTGACTCAAATTGAAAACGCTATAACTCGAGAACGACAGCAGCTATTGAGATGAAACTTTTACCCTAAGTTAGAGTAAAGGACTGGCTATCCGATGTATGTAGTATGGCACGCCCACATTCACAACTACATAATGAAATTAAATACAAAGCTTTATATCTTTGAAACTATTCCATTTAGCTTTATGACTTATGCCAGTGAACTGTAGCCCATGATGAGTGCTAGCTGTTTGCGAATTATGAAGAGATTAGTTTCAAACTACAGAAATTTAGAGTTTATTATCCAAAATATTTACTGCAGCCGATATCGGGGGAATTTGCGAATGTCACAACTCTCCAACGAGTACATATAATTAAGAACATAGTGTTGCTTATTCGATCTATTAGACAATTGCACATTACCTTGGCTGGTTTCCGAAATTCGACCACAGAAAGAGAAGGTCAAATTATATTTTTTTAAATAATTTTTAAAAGTCCACTAAATCCGAAATTTTTGGTGGTACAAAAAAAAGTATCAAAGTATTAGCTTCAGAATTACTTTCTCTATCTATGAGCAAAATTGCAGACAAAAATATTTTTTTTCAAATTTTGCAAATTTTGAAAGGCTTTTTTTTTGGGCGAAAATATTTTTTTTCTAATTTTCATATTTTGCTATAGTAGATATTTTGTGCATTCAAAATGCAATAATTATCACCTGAAATTTTTTTGATAGCTTAGCAGGTTTCCAAGATATGAATGAAAAGGTCCATTCTGAATGCATACTTCATTTCCTAGGTGAAACCTATGTAAATTGGCCTGGCACTTTCGATCTATTACATCAATTGTGGTACAGCATTCTATCTTTCATTTAATGTCAATTGCACTTTGATAGCTTGCTTGGTTTCCCAAATATGACCAAAGAAAAAAGATGAAATTATAGAATTTTTAAAAGCCCACAAAATCACAAAATTCTTCTTTGGGACGAAAATAGTATGACAACGTCCCATATTCATGTAGAGATCTATTACATCAGTGGTAGAACAGTACTCTAGCTTTAATTTAAAGACAGTGGCACATTACCTTGGCTGGTTTCCGAAATTCGACCACAGAAAGAGAAGGTCAAATTATATTTTTTTAAATAATTTTTAAAAGTCCACTAAAACCGAAATTTTTGGTGGTACAAAAAAAAGTATCAAAGTATTAGCTTCAGAATTACTTTCTCTATCTATGAGCAAAATTGCAGACAAAAATATTTTTTTTCAAATTTCGCAAATTTTGAAAGGGGTTAACCTTGCTTTTTTTTTGGGCGAAAATATTTTTTTTCTAATTTTCATATTTTGCTATAGTAGATATTTTGTGCATTCAAAATGCAATAATTATCACCTGAAATTTTTTTGATAGCTTAGCAGGTTTCCAAGATATGAATGAAAAGGTCCATTCTGAATGCATACTTCATTTCCTAGGTGAAACCTATGTAAATTGGCCTGGCACTTTCGATCTATTACATCAATTGTGGTACAGCATTCTATCTTTCATTTAATGTCAATTGCACTTTGATAGCTTGCTTAGTTTCCGAAATAAAAAAGTAAATCAGAATGCTAAACGTATCTGTTTCGAAGACATATTGTAAGTGTGTAGTTAATTTCATTGAATTTCTAACTATATAGCCTGAACTTTTCTCTAGCTCAGGGTTAAAGTTTCATCTCAATAGCTGCTGTCGTTCTCGAGTTATAGCGTTTTCAATTTGAGTCACATGAAAAATCACCTACTACAAGTTTCTGGGTGCCTGGTATCAGAAAAAGAAGAATTAACTGTTCTCACTGGCTTATGGTTTTCGACTTCATATTAGGTGTGTGCATGTAAATTGTCTGCAATTCAAAGCATACTTTTAGGCTGGAATGTTTATTTATATCCATGCCTAATAAGATACTTTACATTGCTGTCAAAAATAAAAAAACACTCACTCACTTTCAGCAGATTGATACATTTAATTTAAAAATTTTCTGATACCAGGCGCCCAGAAACTTGTAGTAGGTGATTTTTTCATGTGACCCAAATTGAAAACGCTTTAACTCGAGAACGACGGTAGCTATTGAGATGACACTTTTACCCTGAGTTAGAGTAAAGGACTGGCTATCCGATCTATGTATTATGGCACGCCCACATTCACAACTACATAATGAAATTCAATGAAATTAACTACAAAGCTTTATATCTTTGAAACTATTCCGTTTAGCTTTATGACTTATGCCAGTGAACTGTAGCCCATGATGAGTGCTAGCTGTTTGCGAATTATGAAGAGATTAGCTTCAAACTACAGAAATTTAGAGTTTATTATCCAAAATATTTACTGCAGCCGATATCGGGGGAATTTGCGAATGTCACAACTCTCCAACGAGTACATATAATTAAGAACATAGCGTTGCTTATTCGATCTATTAGACAATTGCACATTACCTTGGCTGGTTTCCGAAATTCGACCACAGAAAGAGAAGGTCAAATTATATTTTTTTAAATAATTTTTAAAAGTCCACTAAAACCGAAATTTTTGGTGGTACAAAAAAAAGTATCAAACTATTAGCTTCAGAATTACTTTCTCTATCTATGAGCAAAATTGCAGACAAAAATATTTTTTTTCAAATTTCGCAAATTTTGAAAGGGGTTAACCTTGCTTTTTTTTTGGGCGAAAATATTTTTTTTCTAATTTTCATATTTTGCTACAGTAGATATGTTGTGCATTCAAAATGCAATAATTATCACCTGGAATATTTTTGATAGCTTAGCAGGTTTCCAAGATATGAATGAAAAGGTCCATTCTGAATGCATACTTCATTTCCAAAGTGAAACAAATCTAAACTGACCTGGCTCATTCGATTTATTACGTCAATTGTAGTACAGTATTCTAGCTTTCATTTAATGTCAATTGCACTTTGATAGCTTGCTTGGTTTCCGAAATATGACCAAAGAAAAAAGATGAAATTATGGAATTTTTAAAAGCCCACAAAATCTCAAAATTCTTCTTTGGGACGAAAATAGTATGACAACGTCCCATATTCATGTAGAGATCTATTACATCAGTGGTAGAACAGTACTCTAGCTCTAATTTAATGGCAATTCTGTAAATGCTGATTTACTGGTACTTCACATTTCAATTACACATAGTACTGTAACTCCGCCAAATCCATGTGATTAGTGGAATCCTGAAGGTTTCGTCATTTTTTATTTGAAATGTTTCATAATTTGGCATTTGTGTGGACCAACTCCAGGTACATTTTGGACAGAGTGTTTACTTACTTTATGACCCCAGACTTGGCATTGGAATAAATTCCCCATTAGCATGTTAACAGCCATTGTTTGCAAATGAAAATAACACATCAACAATGAAATTACAACAAAATAATTAAACTAAAAAAAGTAATGATTTGAAAAATTTATATTTTATTTATTTAGTTTTTTTTTTACGAAATACAATAATAATAATAAACTAAAAATAATTCACGTCTATGATGTTGTTGTTGTCTTCACATATATCTATGTATATATAAAATATATGTCTATAGAAAACACATATTAATAATAATAAAAGGAATATCAAATTGATAATAATAATCATTATAAATATAAATTAAATAAAATTACTGAAATATAATACAATATTAAGCTTAACATTAAAGGAAAAAAGAGAAAGAAAAAACAAAAAACATTTTGCAAATTAAATAGTTAATGACAAAATCAAAATGAATCGTATAGTAAATAACATGGGAAAAAATTATTAATGAAATTCGTACAATTGATAAAATATTTAGTTAAAATATTACAAAAAAAAAAACAGCTGATGAGAAAACAAAATGAAATTTGATGGTATTTTCTATTAAATAAAAACGAAGACCAGTTGGAAATTATTATTTAATAACCCAAAACATTCTAAGGCTTGTTGGGAGTTGCCAGCCAGAGTGGAAATGCCTTTTTTTGTGGTGGGGTCCGAAGGAATAAAACATTAATTGATTTTTTTTTTTTTGTTTAGTTGTTTTTTTTTGTATAGCGTTTTAATCTTTATTTAATTGTCGATTTTTAAATATTTCTTTTTGTTTATTTTGTTACAATTATTTATGTTAAATTTATAATTTGTTTTGTGGTTTTTGTTTCTTTAATCTGCATTATTCGTATGTTTGTTATATTTTTGTTTTGAAATAATTTTACACACACAAAATAGAGAAATATTTATAGAGAAATTACATTTGCTGATGAGGGTTTCAGGGAAAGGGGAAAGAAGAAGGGTCCGAGTAAAATAGGCATTTCTAGGAATGGGGGCCATACTTAAGCAGCATTCGTTTGTTTCATTTTGTCTCGACTTTCTTTTAAACTCTAGCATTGTCTTGGTGATATTTTCAAGGATTAGGGCTCAAGGGGGGGATTTGGTGAATTTATATCGTTTTTTGTTTGTTCATAATCCAAAAGTTTTTTATTTTGTTTTTTTTCTTTAATTTTTATTTACTTTCTATATATATTTGTTTTTGTTCTCAAGTTGTAGTGATTTTTGTGTTATTCATTTTATTGGTTTGCTTGTTTTTTTTTTGTTTTGTTTTGTTTTCATACGTACAATATTGGTTAGACTATTTACAAGAGTTGTTGTTGTTTGATCAATTCTGAATTAAAAATTATTGTTAGTTATCATTTTTATTTTTTTAAATATAAATTTCATGAGTTTACAACTACGCTTAGGACTTCTTAGAAGGAAATGAAATTAGACGAACGAAAAACAAAGGATTGCAATTAAATGAACTTTAAATAATAATTATTATGAAAATACAACTAAATGATTAACAATGTGTGGGGTTTTTGTTGTTGTTGTTTAGCTTTAGCTTTAGCTTTGTTTTATTGTTGTTTGGCATTTTTAAATTTTAAAAATGTCTCCTCAACTGAACTTATAGAACTAATAATGGAACTTGTTTTGAAAAAAAGTAGGCTAATCATTCTTGAAATCTCATGCATAACTTTGAATATCTGCTTCTCAAAAATGACAGTCTCTTTTTCTTGCATTAATATTAAGATTTATATATATACATATATTTCTTTTTCTCTATATTTACGTTTTATCATCATGTCCTTTTTGTTGTTGCAAATTTTAAGGATTATTATGATTTCAATTAAACTTCAGTAAGATTTATTCGGTCTATGCATTTGTTTCTATCCTTTTCGTTTTGAAATATCTGCGTTTGGGATTTTGTTTATCATTCATAGTTTTCTTGTTTTTTTTTTGCTAAATCATGTGCTTTTAAAAAAACGTCCCTTGTTTTAAAGGAAACTAGTTCATTAAGTTTTTATTTATTGATGTCACAAATTTCATGCTATTTTTTTTTCATTTAATGAAAAATTCAAAGAAGAAGAAAATACTTTAAAATGTGGTTGAGATTATAATTAAAAATAAAACAAAAAGAAAATATTTTAAAATACAAGTACGATTGAATTGGTATAGAAAGGGTAAGTGGTAAGTATTAAAAAATAAATTGTTTTTGTAACAGATTTTCTTCAAAGACTTGAAAAAATAAAATACAAATTAAAAATTTCGAAATTACTAGATTTCCTTGTATAAACGCTGGGAAGCCTCCTCAGTGTTTATAATGTTTGCTAAAGGAAATCATAAAAAAGTGTTCAGTTTATGTGGGAGCTTTAAGAAAGCGCAACAGGATCAGCGATAAAATGAAATTTTAATATTTAGTACTTTATGTTGAATTTTTAAAATGCTCGAGGTAATATAATTAATTTAACCGACCATGAACTTATTAAAAATACAACATTCAGGATGATTGGAAACCTCTGATATCACACAGAGAATATTAAATATTAATATACATTTTTCAGATTAAGGTTGAACTTTCGATTATTAATTTGAATCTTGTGGATTTTAGTGAATTTTCACTCTTTTTGTTTTGTTTTTCTAATATTACAATTTTTATGTTTTGTCTTTTCTTTGGATGAATAAAACCAAATAATAATGAAGCTTAGTTTACAGTAATTCTTTTTAGAAATAAAATACTTTGTTAATCGTTTATTAATTATTACACATACATATATATATATACATAAATTCATTTTAGCTTGTAAGTTTTCTTTTATAAATACTTTTTATAAACAAAATTTGAAATGGGCATTCAACAAAAAGTAGATAACTAAGGGTCACATAACAAAAAATCAGTTATTTCCTTTGATTGAATCAATGTTTCTATCAAATAGAACGTTTTGCTTCCAGTAAAAGTAAATCAATTCAATTGACGTTTCCAATTCATCATAACGTATTTCATCATCATAAGTTTTATGTATTTTTTTTAATGATTCTATTACTTGTATGTCTTTTCCTTTTTAATTTTCCATTTGTTATACTTGTGTGTCTATGATATGACTGATATGGATCTTTGTTTAGTTTGTTTTTTGTTGAATTTATTTTTTAAAATTTTTGACCATTCCTTGATTCAATCAAATTAACTTCCTTTTGCTTTTTTGGAATTACTTAAAAATATTTCGTTATTAATTTTTCAATTTTTTGCTTATCAGTTGTTATGGATTTCCAAGTCTCTTTTACAAATTCAAAGACATTTTGTTTTATTTTTTGTTTTCAAAATTTCGCAAAATATTTCTCAGTAGTAAATTTACTCAATTTCCTTTTTCTTTTTGCATTATTATTTTCCAACCTTCTGGCAATTGATTCAAATATATTCTAGATTTATATAAATTTTTTTTTAAATAAGCAATACATTTTTGTGTTTGCAAGTATTCACGAAGTTATTTGAATATTTCTGAGATAAAATTGTAATCTTGTTAAGAATTTAAAGGGAATCATGTTTATTATCCTCGAAGAACAATCGGAAGAATGGTGGAGAAATGTATTTGAAGTTAACTAAGTAGTGGAAGAAATCTCCACCAATATTAATATTCATATTAAAAAAGAAATTGCCAATTAACATCAAATCGATAACTAGATGTGAACGCGATGAGTCGATGTGCCATTTAAAAGTTATCGAAATATTTAAACGCTTTATAGCTCATCCAAATTCGCATATGATCGATTGTACAAGATTATGAAAATATATCGAATTAACCGTGGGAAAAATCGATTGCGTAAAATCAAAGGAAACAACAGTCATCAACATTTCATTGTTAGGAAATAACAGTAATCGGTGTGTTTTATTATCGATTGTGTTATATTTTAAGCATTTGGAAATACATTGCCATCTATCACAAAACTGTTTATGAGAATTTTTGAAATTGCTTTAGTAATCGACATTTTATTGTTATGTACAATTAAGGGAAATAACAGTCATCGATTTGTTTTATTTTAAGCACACGGAAACAAATTGTCATCGATAAAATTTTTTTATGAAAATTTTTGAAAATGTTATGGATTTTTTTACATTAATACATTTCTTTTTATCGATTTTTAAAGACTCAATACAAAATAGATGATATGCAAATATAAATCAATGTTATCGTTTTTTTATTAAGAAATTTTTTAAACTCCTTTTAATCGACTTCGTTTCGATTACTTTGAGGTAAAAACAATTGAACTGTATGTAAGACAAAGTCTTTTACAGAAGGAAAACGTAACGCAAAACTACACCCGACAAATATTCAGCCTGATTACGGTTGGCATAGTCGTATCGTAAAGTTGTCGATTTTATAAAATGACACTACGGTTGGCTAAAACGACAAAAAATAAAGTTGATTTTTTTTTGAAATTTTCGCCAACCGTAATACCGTTTTGTAAAAACGACAAGTTTACGACACAACTACGCCAACCATAATTAGGCTGATTAAGTAATAATAACTCCATGTTATCAAAATTGTATCGGGTCCAATCTGATGTGTATTTAATGGTTTTCTTTTTTCAATGACAGTACATAATTTCCTAATTTTACGTCGCTACGATTTCGATTTAATTAGCTATCGAAAATGGTTTACATATATCGAAAAACTTAAAGTTAAGTGAGAAAATGGAGACACGATCAACTGATGGAATTTTGTGTTGGCCTATGAACTTCAAACAATTCTCAAACTTCACGAGTCTTTCTACCACCAGTAATACAAGGAATTGATAACATTCTGAAACTTTTCACAATTATCAGCCGATACATTGTGATTGAATAATTATATCAATCCCTCGTCGTAAATGAGTGACATAAACTTTTTAGGTAGTATGAGAATTAGTGCGTGGCATTTTAACCAGTTAACCCGTTTTAATTTTCCGTTTTTTTTTTGTGCTGATTTATTTATCTACTCTTTGTTTAGGCCCTTTTTCTGTTATGATAATTGTTTTTTTTTTTGATTTTCTTAATTTGTTATCAGATCCTTAGACAATTAGAGTCTCTGCAGGATTGGGGCCACATTTGCTGGAATCAGCAACATTTTCAAATGGGCCCTTTATTATCGTTTTTTATTATTATTATTTCTCATACAACTGCTCTGACAGCTGTTACCAAATAATGTTAAAACATTTGGAGTCTTTTGGTTTTTTAATATTTTTTCATTTTATTTGATTTTGTTTTTTTGCTGGTTTTATGTTTTTTTTTTTATTTTATTTTGTTAAATATTTTATTGTAATTTTCAAGGTTTTTGTTGTTTTGTTTATTAAAATTAAACTTACAGGCTACAATTTTATATATATATGTATGTATAGTAGGGTATAGTTGTTGATTGTTACAAACTAATCAATAAAAAGAATAATAACATTATCAATAGAGAGAGAAAAAAAAAACGAAAAATGCTTAAATTAAAAAAAAAAACTATAAACATCAAATACAAATAAAATTTAAATAATGATAATTATACAATAAAAAAAAAGAGTCTTTGAAGAAAATCTTACAACAGATTTTGTGTGTGTGTGTTTATTTCTTTGTAAAGTGTTTGTAATAAGGTAACGGAAGTAAAAAAAACAGAGGTGGGGAGGATTTAAGGTTCTCTTTAAAAAAAAAGATAAAGATCAGTTAAAAAAAAAGGATTAAAAACAGCATGATTTTAGTTCTCTCCTTGTTATTAGACATTTGACGGAGTTGTGGAAAGATCGTTCTTCCTTCATATAAACTTGATTCTGATTTGATATTTTAGTTTTATTTTGTAAGCTTAGACAATTTTGTTTGTTCAATTTTAAAAAAATAAAATAAATATATTTACACAAAAAAAAAAAACAATAAATGTATTGATCAGCTGTATTACTTTTTTTTTTTTTACAAAATTTTCATCAGTTTTGGTTTTTTTGGAAATCAATTTTTAAACAAAGTGTTAAGTAAAATTTCTTGTTTTTTATTCATTTGTACAGATGTTTGTTATGCATCTGATGTTCCTTGCCGTGGCAGAGGGGGGTTGTGTGATTATTTATGTTTTCAGATATTTTGAATATATGTTGAAGTTTTTTTTTTTGTTTTTTTTATTGAATTTTTCAATTTGTTTCTGAGTGCATATGTTTTTTGTTTGTATTGTTTTCGGTTAATTTTTCAGGATTTTTATCTTGTCTGAAAGGTCAATGCAATGCAAATTATCACAATGTATGTATGTATTTTTGTTTTTATTTAAAATTATTGTGTTTTCTTTTTTATTTTTTTGGGAAAATTTTTAACATAAAAAAACCATTAATTTTTTTAAATAATAAAAAAAAAAACAATTACAATATTTATGTGGTTTCTTGCTGGTGTCTGAAAGCAAGAGAGAGAGAGAGAAAGAGCGAGAGGGATGAGAAACTTAAAGTTCTACTTTTTTAATAAAAGTATTCATTTTAAGCTTTTCAAAAATTACATGCATTTCTTTTTGTTTTTTTTTTCAAAATCCAATTCCTCTTTATCTTTCTCTCTCTCTCGTAATATTTAACATTTGGTTTCTCTTTGTGGAGTGATTCTCTAATTTCCAGGATTTATAAATTTGTTTTATACAAAAAAAAAACTAATAAAAGTACAAAATTATACACAACTTTAATACAAAAGAAAATCAATTGATAATAAAAATAATAAGGAAATTTTGTGAAAAAAAAAACAACTCAATGTTTTGTTTTTTTTTACACAATGGATAATTTTAAAACTATTACAAAATTATTATCAAAAACATTTGCCAAATTTTAACAAACAAAAATTATTCTTTATAACAAATCAAAAAGAAATTAAATAGTTTTTCTATCAAAAAAAATCATGTCTGGTTTTTTTATTCTCAGTATCTCTTCTACTTCTTCTACTTTCTTGTAATATCTTGCTTAGTTAGCGAAAGGTTCAACAGTGTGGGTTTTCCTATGTTTTTCTTTTGTAAACTGAAGAAGGTTGGTGTTGTTGGTTTGGGGGGGTTGTGGGGGGAAGAGAAATTCTATCCGTTGAAATCTATATTTCAAGTTTAGTTTCATATTCTGTTACATGTTATATCACATTACAAACTTAAAAAAAATAATGTATGTATGTTGCAGCAACATGTTGCCAACACACAGATGCGCCAAAGCGCAACATGCTACAAAAGCAATAGCAGCATTTTTCATTTCAAAACCACTCTAAGAGTTGGCCTGTTCTTCTTAACATTCTACAACACAAAATGGCCACCACTAAATTTGACCAGCAAGTGTCTTTACCAAAAAAAAAACTTGTAACCGGGCCCAGCAAATACAAAAAATTGGAATAATTTAAAATTAAAAACTTGCCGGGCCTTAAACAGAACAATTGCTGGAATTTATTGTGAGTTTTAAAAAATGGAAAAAGGATGTTTTTTTTTGTTGTTGTTTTAGATGAAAGCGAAGAGGACCGTAAAAAAAGTTGAGGTTTTTACCCAAGGAAAACGGAAGAGCAATGGACACAGAGAATAAACCTTTAAGGTGAGAGGGTTTGAAGACCCTCCGAAAAAAAGCCTCATATAATTTGCCCTAATAACTCTTTTAATTGGGTCTTTCATCCTTGAATCTTCGCGAGTTATTTTCGTGATTTAAAACATCCTTTTCCCTGGGCTCACTCTTTCATCTTGGTTCTTAAACTGCTGTGTGGTGTGTATTGTGGTGATGGTGGTTGGCGCTTATTCGTTTTCTTTACAGACGAGAGAGTTAAGCAAAATTGATTTGTGTAGTAAACATCCCCAAAACAAATGTTGGGGTTTTCTATTGCCGCCTATTTAGGACATGGGTCCATTGGCTGTCTGTTGCTGCTGCGCATCCTCGCCACTGTTGAGTATATTATTCTGATGTTCAGTCACACTTTCCGATGCTGTCTGTGTGGTCGGTGTGGCCGTACCACTGCCGGTATTGGCCAAGGCGGCCGTAATTGCAGCAATTTGCTGTTGTTGCTGCTGCTGCTGTTGTTGCTGCTGCTGTCCCAAAGCATTTGTATTGGCTACAACGGCTATGGCATTGGCCGCTGCCACTGTGGCGGCCGGTGGCGTGGGCGTTGGTGCGGCCGCAATCATATTGGTCGCCGTGGCCGTACCGGTTATCTGCATTTGCATTTGCAATTGCTGCAATGTCTCTTGGGACATGTTAGCCTTCAGTATGGTATTCTCCACTTCCAATTGATTGATTTTGTCCATCAGCTCGGAGATTTTCTCTTTTAATACTTCGACTTCCTCGCGGACAGCTATCATCAAATGGGATTTGACGAGATCCTGCAATGGAGAAGAAGGGATAGGGGGGAGACATTAGTAAAATTTTATCAAAAATTAAATTAATTTAAAAATAGTTTCTCTATTCACACAATAGCAATTTTCATTTCCTAGTTTCAATATGAGTTTGTTTATTTTTAAATATTTGTTCTCAAATTTTCGATTTGCAAAAAAAATCATTTGCACAATTTCCAATATGTGGCTCATAGGAATTAAAGTGCACTCTGTCCTTGCGGACACCTCTCATAGCCGGATACTTTTTTTAGTACCATTCCGCTTCAGTCCTCTTGTGTACTTCTCTCATTAGCGGACACCTCTCATATTCCATAGGTGTTCGCTTATGAGAGAGTACAATATATAACAATATCAATTATCTATTTCTATTATACACCAATTGCAATTTTCCTTTCTATGAATTTTTATTTTATCAACTTGAACTTTGCTTTTGTAGAACTCATTACAGAACACATTACCAGGAAGCTTAGGTTAAGGTTTAGGTTTAAACTAATTTTTTTTTAAAAAAATATTTCGAATTTCTCAAAATTTTAAATAACAGCAAATATCTGTTGGAAAAATCTCAAATATATACAGATTCTCTGCAATTTCTATCTCAAGTACACAGAAATGTGGAGGACCAACAATTTCACCAGACATCAAATCAACGCAACATGTTGCCAAAGATGGAACTAAATTGTAAAAAAAAAAGATTTCGAATTTCTCAAAATTGTAAATAACTGCAAATATCTGTTGGAAAAATCTCAAATATTTGCAGATTCTCTGCAATTTGTTTCTCAAGTACACAGAAATATGGAGGACCAACAATTTCACTAGACATCAAATCACCGCAACATGTTGCCAAAGATGGAACTAAATTGTTAAAAAAAAAAAGATTTCGAATTTCTCAAAATTTTAAATAACAGCAAATATCTGTTGGAAAAATCTCAAATATTTACAGATTCTCTGCAATTTGTTTCTCAAGTACACAGAAATGTGGAGGAACAACAATTTCACTAGACATAAAGTCACCGCAACATGTTGCCAAAGATGGAAATGTTTATAAGGCTTTAATAATATTCCCTTCGAAATTAGCTAATGTTACAAGCAATGTCTCTGCAATAGTTTACAAATATTTACCATTTTTTGTTTTGCATTAGAAGTCAAGGTTTGGGTGAACAATTTCGGGGTGGGCTAAACATTACCTAAGACATTAGGTAATAAAACATGTTCACTTTCTTTTTGAATTGGCGAGGAAAACCAAATGCAATTTTCCAAGAAGGAAATCGAATTTTTTGTTTGTTATATATATATTCTACATCAATATATACATATATATATGTATACAACATACGTAATAACAGGAAAAGCAAATGTTCTAGAACGCAAGGTTCATGTTTAGTTTATTGTTGCTGTGGTGGTGGTGGTGGTGTGGACAAGTAGCCAACAATTCAATGTCAATGCTTTTCTTTGGCCACAATTGCTCGCTGGTGATTAAAAGAGATTAGGTGGCGGCGGTGGGCGAGTTAAAACATTTTTATAAACAAGAATTTATTTAAAAGAGAAACAATTTCAAAACTATGGTTGCACAATGGAAAGGCAATTAAAATCTTTTTTTAATTTGGTTTTTCTTTTTTCGCAGGAAAAAAAGGCACGGCTACGAATGCCATGCATGCAGCAATACAATTCATTCATGCGGTCGCCCGACCAGCCAAACTGGCCACCTGGTGTCCGTCCATCTAACCGACCGACCATCATCGTTCCTCATTCATTCATGTGGCATTTTGCTGTAATTTTTGTTTTCTTTTCCACATCTCTGCTTTGTATGTTGGCATTTGAAAAGTATTACCAAGAATTATTTAATAATTTACAATGCGTTTTAGTTTTCTTCGTTACACATTTGAATTACCATGACGGGGAGTAGGAGAAAACTCCAAAAAAAAACCGCGCCGCCAACAGACCATTTAATATTATATAAATTCAAATAATTGCCAGTAAGCCACGTTATGTGTTTATGGGTAAATGGTGGCAACAAAAATCGGCACGCAAAGTTTTATATTACATTTTCGATTAGCTGTCTCAATGAATCACCAGCCCCCACCTCCCATCCAATCAGCCCAGAAGTATAGAATGTCAGGCCACAGCAAGTAGCAGAGTTGCATGTAAAAAATCATCAATATTTAAACATTAAAATATTTGGTTAAAATGATTTTACAGCCCGGCGGTAAAGGCCGAATTTGTGGTGCTGATATGCTTGACTGTTCGATGAATGTTTTTTTTTTTGTATAGCCAAGTCAGTGATGGGGGTATTTGCCTTTTGAAGTCACTACAGCGAAATATGAAAAGAAGGAAAGAAAAACAAAAACAGCCCAATATCACCATCTAACCGAAATAAATGTTAGCCGCCATCACATCATCATCGTGTCGTATACATAACCATATTTGCTGTTCATGACTTGGCTAGATTTGTAGGCGAAATTTTTGTTTTGCCGCCAAAGCCAACGGTGAGAGAAGAAGGTGCGACAAGAGGAGTTTGAAGTTTGTTGGGAATTCTTGGGTTTATTTAATGAGTCATACGCCTAGGATTTTTTCTTTTTGGTTTGCTTTGTTGTGTTTGTTAAGGTGATTTCCGTTTTTTGTTTTCGTCTGCTTTGTATTTATTTTTGGGTTTCTTGAGGTGGACGACGACAGGTGGAAATGGAAAATGAAATCATGTTTAAGAAAAGAATTGAAGAAAAAGAAAGGGAAATTATATGGACGGCGGTGGATTCAGCGAAAATGTCTTGCTTTAAGAAAATTGAATAGAATTTCTTGAAGGGAAAATGGATTTGTTTGAGAAAACTGGAACATCGTTACTTATGAATACTTATTATAAATAAATGCTGGGTAGATTGTCCCAAATAATCGCCAGTTAATTTGGGGATTCCTTTACACTTAGGTAAGTGGTATTTTATAATGAAAACACGTCTAATATTGACAGACTTAACCCCCTAATACCCAACAGGCACTGGAGGCACTCCTTTAAAGGCGCTTACGTATATAGATCTTAAAAATCTGGGTATTATTGTAGTTATCGATAAAGTCAACAATATATATATATACAACAAGTCAAAATAATAATGAAAAAACCTATTACGATGTGCTAGAATAGCATTGCAAATGTCGATAATAAAGCCTATTGCGATAGGACAGATAACAGTAAGTAAAATATTTTTATCGATAATAAACTAAAATGATAATGTAAATGTCGATATTATAAACTGTCATTGCCTACGTCGATAAGTAAGTAAACATTTATGGTAAGTACCGATTAAGAAGTAAACGAAGCAGTATAAATGTCGTCGTCGCTGTAAATTATTCAGCCTAATTGCGGCTGGCGTGGTCGTGTCGTAAATTTGTCGGTTTTACAAAATTTCAAAAAAATTCCACTTTATTTTTTGTCGTTTTTGCCCACCGTAATACCATTTTATAAAAACGTCAACTTAACGACACGACAACGCCAACCGTAATCAGGCTGATTAATTCAATGGCCGATTTTTACCATTGCAAATATCGTTAAGCCGTTACAAATATATTTTATAAGTCCATACAACATTTCAATATCAGCAGGATTCCATGATCATAAATCGGAGGTGTTTTTTTTTTTTAAATGGCCTTATGTTTTGTATTTCTTTACAAAACCATAACAAAGGCATTTGTAGTTATCCATTACAGATAATAATCTTGATAAGGGAATTTGATTACAACCTTAATCATTCACTTTCCAATTGCAAAATTGGCTATGATCCTCTAGGGTTATCAGTAAATGTTAATTTCCCAGTTAAAACATACATAGGTGTGTTTGTTTTCCACAAGGTCGTTTAATAACAATAAAATTGCTTTCTTCGATAGAGTGAATGAATTTTTGATTTTTGTTAATTTCAATGTGCAATTTTTGTTGGAATCACCCAATATAAAGTTTATACAAAATCACGAAAAACATTCACATTTCAAAAAAAATAAAACAAAAATGAGTGTTGTTTATTTAGCTTATCAGCTGTCGTCATTACTCGCTTTCGTTTGTGTAATTCTATAAAAAGATGGCATATCAAACGGCAGCTGAAGACCCCTATAAGACTGTCAGACAGACGGACGTAGCCGATTCTGATTGTTTTTCTTCACATAATTTCAGTTTTTCCCCCAATCGCCATCATGAGGGTCATTTGCCTTATTTTCGCAGTAAACAATACAAAGAACTCGAAATAATCATTGCATCTTCTTGCGCGCACACAATGAATAGCCTCATTCGTAAGATCAAAAAGCGGGTGCGTATACAAAAAAAAAAAAAAAAAAAACAGAAAATCAGGCCATTTTTATTGAAACGCGCACGAGAGGAGTCTAGGAAAATATGATGCATTTGTTTCGAAAGTAAATTACACAAGTTATTTTTAGCTGCTGAGGAATTGAAGTGAGTGGCCGTTGGTTTTTTGTTTTCCTAAAAGGCCTTAACCCCCAACCTTAATTTGGTCTTTGAGAATTAATGGAAAACAAATTGATAACGATCCTACTGGGACTAGGCTCAAATTTCACATCTCTTTACAATTACTGATGCAGTGTCACATGGCAACACCACAAATATTCTTTCTCGTTGTTAGATTTCCAATCTGTTGTCAAGTGTTTAGGTAAATTGTATGTGTCTGCCCTTTTTGGGCGAAAAGGACGGACAATCAAACGACCACTTATTACTGGTGAAACAAGACAGCAAGACTAAAATGTTACTTTTTCTAACACATATTTGTCAAACTGACCTCATGCTGAGGTTTAATGGGTTTTGTCTTGTGGCGTCCAACGATTACCATTCTTATTAAAAATGACAAAGGAGAAAATTGAAAAAATTGGAACCACATGTTGTCTCTTGTAAGTGTTGGCACACACACACACAACAGTGGTAAATTAATTAGAGCAAACGAGAATTTTATAAAAAAAAAAAATTATCAGCAGAATAGGCTTATGTTAAGTGGAAACTGTTCTTGGCAGAATTTGTATTTAGTGATACTAAGAAAACTTGCATATAATCGAATAAAGAAAAATCATACGCAATTGGTGCAAAAAAAAATAAATTAAACAATTTCATCAGAAAACTTTAATTTTTGTTTAAAACGTCGATAACGAAGATTAAAATCGATAATGCCGCAACAACGATAATGAAGTACAAGAATACCATACTATCGACATTATTATCTGTTTCCCGTTATCGACATTCCGATCATTTTTATCGAATATCAATAAAAAGAATTATCAAAATGCTTGCAATTAAATTCAAATATTTTGATTTTTTTTCATGCCCACTCAGTGTCTGTGTGATGCATACACACAAATTTACACCAATACTGTCGTAACACTGTCTATGCATTTTGACCGTGCAAGGGGCGCTTTAAACCTTAATTCACGTGGCTCATCGTCCTTTTAACAGTACGGAAAACGGTGAAAAATTCAAGGAAAAATCAAGGATCATAAATCCAAAAATGAAAAATAAAAAAAAATCCGGCGCTAAGTGGGTTAAGTAGCAAACGAGTATTGTCCTACTTCAATATCGACAATACCTTGTTATCCACTTTTGTAACTACATTATCGACATCATCTAAAACAATCTTCGACCAATCTGACACCTGATGTTAAATCTTTCATAAACTTCAACACACTCATTTTCTATTGAGTATTGTTTTCCTTTCGAAACGTGTGTAACCAAGCGAATAATCTTTATGAAAATTATGTCATATTGGCCAAATATTTATTTTATATTCTATACATCCAATATTTGTCATATTTCTATTAATCATGGGAAACATATGACGCGTATATTTCAGAAACCACAAAAAAAAACTATAATTTCCTTCAACCAAAGTTCTTTCATAAACACTGAAATATTGAAAACATTTTGCAGTGTTGGTTCATGTGTTTTCCTATTTGCGCGATGACAATTTTGTCAGTTTGGTTCGGCTCCACCGAATAGTAGGGTTGGTTCATTTCAAATATTTATTTTAAATATTGGCTAAATTCCAAAAACATAACCGACCACCACCAATTATTCATAAAACATGGCTAAGCCAATGCGGCATACACACGAAATAAGTGGGCAAAAACAAATTGTGAAAGAAAGCTAACAAAAAAAAAACAAAAAAAAATACTCAAAACATTAGCAATTTAATTTGAACGAAAACTGTGAAAGTTATTTATTTGAGCAAAAAGAACATGTTTGTTTCTATGACAAATATTCCCATAAAAATAAAATATAAATTCGTAATACTGGCTAAATAAATTGTAATACACCTCCGAGGCATTACCCTCAGAGCACGAGTCTATTTTTTAAAAAGAAAATGTTAAAACAAAATGGAACATGTAGTCGAAATCATAACAAATACAAGGTTACTCTGTTAAAAAAAACACAACATTTGTATTGAAAAAATCATGTTTTGTTGGCCTTTTTTCAAATGTTTTAGTGTCTGGTTTTTTTTTTTTTTGATTCAAACCCCCAAAAACGTGACAAATATATTTGAGTGGCTGGCTGCCTGCTTGGCTAGCTAATCGAAAACCTGGTTGGGCCGGTGTTTTAGCAAATTGTTAATACACAAAATCAATATTAACAAAAAAAAAAAAATGGTGTTTGAGAAATGCTACCAACTTATATAAGCCGAACAACATTATTTGCTGAATTCGAGTAACACACCTTCTTTTTCGTCGACAAGCATGAAAAGAAACCAACAAAAAAAATATATATTTTTTATTTGCCAAGAAGAAAAAACGGCAAAAAAAGGTAAACAAAAAAATTATCACTACCAAATCAGCGAAAACGACAAGAAAAGGGTTAACAATTTTTAAAACCAATAACAACTGGCTAAAACTGGTATGGCACAGACCAAACCAAATCACCAGCAACAATGAAAAATAAAATATTGGACAAAAAAGACGAAAAAAACGCGAAAAATAAACAGACATTTTTTTTTCGATTTTCGGACAGCAAACACAAAAAACAATAAAACCCAAAATCGACCTGATAAAAACACACACAATAAACTAAAAATAACCATAATTATTTTGTTAATGACGATATGGCGAGTGATGATGACGATGGGTTGGGATTTTGGGGCTGTTGAACAGCAAAACAAAATCAAGTTTTTTTTTTGCTATACCAATTGTGGTAGAGTCCGAGATGGCGGCGGCAGCGGTGACGGCATATATTTTGCGAGTAGTATTTGTGGCTCTTTCTTTTCAAAAATTTTCAAAAACAAGAAAAAATGAACAACAAAAACAATTTCAGACATTAAAGTTAAAAATAGAAATGTTGTTTTGGCAGCACATCAAATTGCCAAAAATGGTTTAAAATCGTTGTGTCTTCAATGTGTACTACACAAATATCTTCTAGAATGTAAAGAAGATATAGAAACAATTACAATTCAAGAAATAGAAAAATAATTAATACTTTTTTTTACAGAAATGTCTAAAAGAAGCTCCTGAAAAAGTAGTTAGTTAGTTCACTTCACTACAGATCACACAAGAGAGAAAATGTTAAAACAAAATGGAACATGTAGTCGAAATCATAACAAATACAAGGTTACTCTGTTAAAAAAAACACAACATTTGTATTGAAAAAATCATGTTTTGTTGGCCTTTTTTCAAATGTTTTAGTGTCTGGTTTTTTTTTTTTTTTGATTCAAACCCCCAAAAACGTGACAAATATATTTGAGTGGCTGGCTGCCTGCTTGGCTAGCTAATCGAAAACCTGGTTGGGCCGGTGTTTTAGCAAATTGTTAATACACAAAATCAATATTAACAAAAAAAAAAAAATGGTGTTTGAGAAATGCTACCAACTTATATAAGCCGAACAACATTATTTGCTGAATTCGAGTAACACACCTTCTTTTTCGTCGACAAGCATGAAAAGAAACCAACAAAAAAAATATATATTTTTTATTTGCCAAGAAGAAAAAACGGCAAAAAAAGGTAAACAAAAAAATTATCACTACCAAATCAGCGAAAACGACAAGAAAAGGGTTAACAATTTTTAAAACCAATAACAACTGGCTAAAACTGGTATGGCACAGACCAAACCAAATCACCAGCAACAATGAAAAATAAAATATTGGACAAAAAAGACGAAAAAAACGCGAAAAATAAACAGACATTTTTTTTTCGATTTTCGGACAGCAAACACAAAAAACAATAAAACCCAAAATCGACCTGATAAAAACACACACAATAAACTAAAAATAACCATAATTATTTTGTTAATGACGATATGGCGAGTGATGATGACGATGGGTTGGGATTTTGGGGCTGTTGAACAGCAAAACAAAATCAAGTTTTTTTTTTGCTATACCAATTGTGGTAGAGTCCGAGATGGCGGCGGCAGCGGTGACGGCATATATTTTGCGAGTAGTATTTGTGGCTCTTTCTTTTCAAAAATTTTCAAAAACAAGAAAAAATGAACAACAAAAACAATTTCAGACATTAAAGTTAAAAATAGAAATGTTGTTTTGGCAGCACATCAAATTGCCAAAAATGGTTTAAAATCGTTGTGTCTTCAATGTGTACTACACAAATATCTTCTAGAATGTAAAGAAGATATAGAAACAATTACAATTCAAGAAATAGAAAAATAATTAATACTTTTTTTTACAGAAATGTCTAAAAGAAGCTCCTGAAAAAGTAGTTAGTTAGTTCACTTCACTACAGATCACACAAGAGGTTGGCAACTCAATCATTATTTATGCAGGGCAAACGATCTAAGAAGCGCATTCGAGTATTATCAGCAGAAAATTGCTATAACAATCTTCGCAATTGTAAAAGGATTATACATTTTAAAACAATAATAGCAAAGCCATCTAGCATAAACTTTACAAGGTTAAACACGGGTTACTTAAACCTTAGCAGGTTAATCGCGGTTTATTTAAACCTTGGTAGGTTAACCACGTGTTACATAAACCTTGGTAGATTAACCACGGGTTACATAAACCTTGGTAGGTTAACCACGGGTTACATAAACCCTATCAGGTTAACCACGGGTTATTAAAACCTTAACAGGTTAATCACGTGTTACATACATTCTCTTAAAATGCAATTTCAAAAGTAATTAAATTACTTTCAGCCTTTGAAAACACACGCGACTAAATTGAGAATTTTATTCTTGAATAATATTTAGAATTATCTGCAGTTGAAATCATACAAACCACTTGTTTCTCCGCCTTCTCATTTTATTTATGTTTGTTTACCGAAGATTCTAAATTAACCATTTGCAAAAATCTCATGATTCATTAGAAAAAATGCTAGACATGCTAAAATTAAAATGAACTGAAAAATGTATACACAACTGATTAACAATAAAACGCAATATTTGCTTGGCGCACTCACTCAGCCGGTGGTGGTGGCGGCAGTAAAAAGAAGAAGAAAATCAATAGAAAACCAACCTGTGGTGAAGAAAATGACATGAAAATGTTGTATACAGAGGGACGTACGAACGAATGCCAGCAGCAAACAGAAAAAGATAAAATCATCACCAGCATCAGCGAGGGGATTTTTCGTTCTTTTAAAAGAAGGCGTCTAAATTCTTAAACATTTTTTTTTCTAAACCAAACGTTAGCGGGTGTGTTTATATTTAAATCATTACAGAGAGAAACCGAAGAGATACCACCAGCAGTCAGAGACAATGAAGACGACGACGACGACAACGACTGCTAAATAAAATCCTACAACAATATCAGATTATCCACACAACAGCAAACAAATCCTAAAGAAAACCATCCCCGCCCCCATCACACGATACATATTTGAAAAGACCGATTTGTTGAATCAGAGCAGGTAGTGGATTTGTTAGATGATAAAATAAGAAGAAAAATCAAGTGTTTGCCAGAGACGCACAATTTCTAAAAAAAATTCTGTCGTCAAGTGTATTTGAATTTCAAACCCAATAGGAAAAAAGGTCAAGTACATTTTTTGTAAATGCAAAATAAATTGTCGCATCTTTTCTTTTAGCCAAAGAGAAGTGAAAAACAGAAATAGGTCCAACGACTTAAGTAGTGGTTTTTATAACCAGCCAAGATAATTAAAAAAAACAATGTTCAGTAATTTATGAACATGTGTAGTTGATGATTTTGAAAACTATGAAAATAAAAACTTATGCGTTTAGGCGGGGGTGCGTGCCAAGTGTAGGCGTTTTGATATTGAATTTTTGACATATAAATTTATGCGAGATTTAAATAAAATATGTAATTTTTCACAATTGCGTTTTCAATAGTTTTTTTGAGGGAGAAAGAGAGGAAGATAGTGGCTGAGGGGCCCAGATCAGACCAGACAATGTGGATTCCCTTGAAACATTTAATGTGTGTTGTTTTTATGTTAATGACGATTTGATTTGTTTTCTGTTCGCCATTTTAACATTGAAATGTTAGACACAACACAGTATCGTTACATGCAGCAGGCGGCTGTTGTTAATTATTTTTAGTTTTAAAAACATACAAAACCTGCGATAGCTCAAGGTGTTTTGTACAATGAACCATTTTTTTTTTAATTTTCCATTTTTAGTTACGTTTTAGTAACAGATTAATAATTTTTTTTTTCAATCAACTCATAAAGTTAAAAATCACTTAATTGGCAATTAATTAATGGGAATAATTATTTTTAATTTCTAAAACTAAAAACGAAGAAAATTGGAATTAACAATTTCCTATAATCGAAATTAAATTAAAAAAGAGTGTCATATTGCTTATCTTTCTGGGAAAATCGGAAAATACACACCACCCTTTTTTAATAAGCAAAATTTATTTCGTACAAATAAAGTCCCACAACGAAAGGGCTTTTAATTATTTTTTAATAAATAAATAACAATCCTCCGTGAACAATATTTTTAAAAAATGACTAATAAATGCCATTTGAGTGACGGTGAAATAAATAAAAAACGATAATTTATCATCATCGTGCGAACATTCACATTTATTTAAATTCATTTAGAAATCAAGGTTGGATTTCTGTTTTTTTTTTCAAATAGAACAGATAGGCAAATAATTGATAAAATTGCAAAACAAATCAATCGATTTGATATTTTTTCAATTTGGTTTGTCTAACGTTTGAAATAAGATATGATAAGTCACCTCATATCGTATATTTACTGGGCAAAGATTAGATTAAATGGCAAGGGTCAGTATTTTTCTCTTGAATAATAGCAGGCACAGTGTCGAACAAATGTGTTAAATAAAAGCTGTGAGTGAAGAAATTAAGGAGAAGATGTGACAAACATTTTATTAAACATGTTTTCTGAGGGAGCAGTGAAAACCGCAGACCAAGATCTGATGAAATTTATTCAATTTCATTTCGGACGATATTAAGGATCACATTTTCACAGTTTTCTGAAAATATTTGACTGGTATTAAATCATTCATAAGACGGAGAATTTAAAAAATTGTCAATTTGCCACTTTTTGCCTTGCTGAGAAAATATAATTTAAAATTGTTGGTCTTTCCCAAAATGCCTGTGATCTTTCGTAAAAAAAAAAAAACAGATTCATTTTTCCAAAAATAGAAATAATAAATGATGTTGAAAAAATAAACACGACAAAACAAAACATTTTTAAAATTAAAAAAAAAAACATGTTTCTGCAAATAAAACGTGATTTCTTAAGCATTCATAAATGATTGTGAATAAGCGTATGCATTTTGAATTTTAAATATTTACAATATATATTGGTATTATATATTTATAAAAGTGTTGAATTCCACAACTCGAAGTTTATTTCAATAAAGAATTTTAGAAATATAAATACTATTTTTTTTAAATTTGTCCAACAACAAAAACTTAATATTTTTAATGAATAAACAGAAAAACTTACCACCGTATTCATAGATTTCTTAACAGCTTTGTTAAGAAAAATGTGTGAAAATTGTTTTTGAATTTTCATACAATTTTCTTCCCAAAGCTGTTTTTAATTTTTATAAACACTGGGGTTAGATTTTAAGAAAAAATAAATATAGAAAAACTTGTAGGAAATTTAAAAATATAATAATTTCGAAAACCTGCCTTCTTTTTCCTAAAAAAAAATTAGACAAAAACCTACGTGTACTTTTTAAATTCTTAGAGAAGAATTTTTTTTTTTTAAATTTTCTCTCAAATGTTCCATGTTTGACATTCTAATGGAAATGGAACAACGCTTAAAAAGGCCAATGCTTACAAAGGCCTGGCCTCTTTTAAAGAAATTAATTTATTAACGCAGAATTTCATTTTTCACATTTCTATCTCAAACTCTAGGTTTTTCTTAAATTACCTAACGAAAATGGGACAACTCTTGAAAAATATCAACATCAGACTGGACGAAAAGAAATTATTTGTATGAAATCTAAAACGTTTTCATATTTTTAGCATTATTTTAGTACTAAGATAAACTAAAAAAAATCCCTTTTAACAATTTCTCTCTGAAATTACATAAATTTAACGAATTTATCCAGTAAATGGTTTATTTTTATCTATTTCGTTCCTCAATACCCTCTATTAAATTCCTATTTCTAAATACATCATTTTTTTCCGAACTTCTGAAAAATTCTACAAATTTCTAAAACAAAAAAAAAATGCCACGATTACATTTCATATTTTTTTTTTTTGCTAAAAATCAATATCAACCGAGATGACTGGTGGGCACACCACACACAGTGCTTGAATAGCCGAGAACAATGCTTCGGTTGGGCTAACAACTGCATACTATATAGTTATATAGGATATATTAGAAGGAAAATCAAGGAGGGTTAAAGAAAGAAAAAAAAAACAGGTAATACGTACTTTTGCATTCGGCACCATCACATAGCAGGGGCTGTCATAGCCCTTCTGCCAGATTTCGTACAACCAATTTTCGGGCTGACGCATTGCCATGGTACCCATCATTTTGAATTCGAGTTTGGTGAATATAAACTTTTTTAAATGAATTTTTAAGAGATTTTTGAGGGGATTTTTAATTTCCCGTACTTGATGATTTCAGAAAGAACAACAAAACGCGTTAACAGTCTTTTTTAGTTGAGATATATGTTTTTTTCTTCTGGTTGAGTTTTTTTTTTATTAAAACGCACTTTTTAAAAGTGATATGTGAAGAAGAGAGTGGCTTGGGGAAGAAAGAGCCCAGCCCGTTAGAATGGGGGCGGCTTCTGCTTTATTGTTACAAAAAAAAAATTAATTATATAATTTTCTTTGGATTTTATTCAGTGATCAAGTTTTTCTGGCTTTCTTCGGGTCTCTTTGTGTTTTGTCTTATATCAATAAAAAAAATCACAGTATTTGTTTTTTTCTTTTATTTAATGGCCTCTTGGCTTTGATATTTGTGGTTTTTGTATTTTCTGGGCTTCAAAAATTAATTAATTATTAACTTTTTTATTGTTCTTGGTTGGTTGGTAAAAAAAAGAGCAAAGGCACCAATTTATTTTGGGTTGTTTGGTTACTTTTCTTTTTCAATTTTATTTTATAATTTTTTCAATACATGTATTCTTCTTTTCTTTTCCATATATTTTATTTCTTTCTTGAAATTATATTCAATTTTTTTTTATTAAGTATTTTCTTGTTGTTGTTGGTAGTTTGTTTGGTTTTTGTAGTGTGTTTAATACAAAAGTTTAGCAATAACTGATTTTCTGTATAGCAAAACCTCACAATATAGATGATTTTCAATGGAGAGATTTGAGTGATATTTGAGTTTTTTTTTTCTCTGTTCTTCTTCTATCTTTAACTCAGTACGCACAGAGCAGGGAGACCGGTTTGTACGAAAGCTCTTGAGACTTCGAGAGAAATAGCTTTTTGAGTGAACTCTCTCGCTATGAGAAGAAGAGACTAAAATTCGAAGAAGAAAAAAACACTTTCAAATTTTAAATAATTTTTTGTTAATTAATTAAGATTTGTCTCAATTTTTGGAACGTTTTTAGATTTTGTTGTTGTTGTAAAAACACATGTGCTGTCTTCTTATGTTGGGATTAACAATTGAAAAAGGCGACTGAAAGTCTGGCAGTGGTGAGAGATACTTTTATACATAAACCCCCCGGCCCCCGCACACAAACTAAAAGATACGACGACACATAAATGGGAAAATGTTCTCTGAGAGCATCTCTTTCTCTCTCACATGTACGACTGTGAGAAAAACCGAGTGATTTTGTTGGATTGAACTCAAAGGCATCGCCAAACACCACATGTATCTGTGAGTTACTTTATATGGTAAAATTGTCCATAAATACCACAAATTCACATGCGCCATGAGGTACAAGAGCGAGAGAGCAAAAGTATAAGAAAAAAACTACCTGCCACCAAACCAAAAACCCAATAAATATCTTGAGTGTTTCTTTGTCAAACAAAGGTGTTGAGGGAAATTTGAGGGAAAAAATAAACGCAAAATGCGACATATGTTTTACATGAGTGTACAGAAGAGCAAGACATGCACCAAGAGCAAAAGAGACAAACAAAGACAGACGGGCAGACAGACAGGTATCGTATACAGTGTAGATACCTGACTAATGGTGCTGACTAACTAATTTACAGGCAAATCGGAAAATTCAACGTTCACAACAACGGCTCATTACAGATTCCAAAGAACCGAATTATGATTATTCAAATGAAGGTACTAGGCTCACCTCATACAACCTACCCAACCTAGTACCTACCACCAACAACATGTGTAAATTATTCAATTACGAAATTTTCAAGCTCAAACATTCGTATATACCACCGCCGCCGTAATCATCATTACCGTCACACTACACGAAAGCCAAGGAAAAAGATGTACAACCCCCCGCCCCCTCCATAGGGCTATGTCACAAAATAAATCAATAAATTTACACTCATATTTGTCATTAGTTTGCCGTTTCTAATGTAGTCGTCTGAACATTTGTGTAATCAATGCCAAGTTGGTTTTTTTCTTTTCGATTTTGGTTTGAAAAACATGAATTTATGGCTGCACTAAGCCAATTTTAATGAAATTTGTCTAGTGTTTCATGTGTTGAGCATTTGTTTCTCTCTCGTGCGTCAAAAAGGAAAATTTATTGATTTTTCTGTGTCTCCCATATAGTGTGTGTTAATATTTTCTTTCTCTTCTTCGGCCATACGAAACATATTAAGTTATTTGCCTAAAGGCCGACATATCAATTACGAATATTCCCTCGAGTATAAATTACCTTCAGTAGGTTGTTCTTGCAAGACAACGTATACGAGATACGAGTTTTGGGTAGATCAAATTTCGTTGCGAAAATTTAAAAAAAAAAAAATTACGAACAATTTGTATAAAAAAATCCCGGACAGTAATGACTTTGCAGGAAGGATCATTTTTCATGTGAAGATTCAATTGAGACCAGTGGGAAAAGTTGGATATGTCGAATTGTGTTATAAATCGATTAGAGAACTCAGTTCCGATTCACACTGGGCAATTTTACTTGCAGCCATTTTTACGCTTCCATTTTGAACTTGCCCCTTGTCTTCACACATGGACATTATATTTTGGCAAGTTTTGTTTTCATTATTGGCTTTTCAAATATAAATGAGTTTTAAAATATCAAAATACGAAAAAACAAAAAAGAAATTGCTTTCAAAATACGAAAAAACCAAAGGAATTGCCAGTACGAGCCAGTTTTATCCATTTCCCTTGCCTCTCTTTCCTACAAACTGAGAATGGCGGCAATTCAAATTGCCTAGTGTGAATTGGGACTAAGAAACATTTCAAATACATAAAATTTTAATTTTAAATTAATTTTTACGCGATTACGCGATGAGTTTCCGCAACAGGACTTTTGGCGATTGAAGGTGCAGGTGGTAGAGAAACGAGAGGAAAGCAAAACTGTCACAAACTGGAAATTGGAAGAAAACTGACTTTTAATTAAAAACTAAAAATAGAGTAATGTTCGGGAAACTGGCAAACACGCTGGAATAGTGGCTGATTTTCAAGACTGATGTGCTTGGAAATCATTTATTTAGCAGTCCAAGAGGTAATATAAGTAAGAATTTGACCCTTAAGCCTCCAAGAAGACGCCAACCTCATTCAGAAGACGATGAACGCTGTATAAAAAGCGTTCCATTACGAAAAACATTGACTAAAGGAACTAAAAAAGGACTAAAAAAGGAAAAAAAATATTTATTTGAAAATCGCCGAAACTTCAGCCCGAAATGGACTTCATAAAAATTATGTCAACCGAGTTGTTAAGACTCTATAAACCCGAACGTAATAAGCTGTTATTGTAAAGACTCTACAGCGACGACGTCATCAGCCTATAACTGAAGCCAAGCCCTGCTAACATATTCAGACCGATGATCAAACATTTCTTGTTCTTTGCTTTCACAGCACATTTGTTTACAAGTCTTTAAGAATATTTTATTTAAGGCAAAACCACAATTTGAATTTCAGAGACTTTTTTACATTAAAAGTATATTAACCTCAGAATTTGTTTCTTGTGTTTTTGCGCATAGTATAAACAATAGTTTTTTGGGCAATCTAGAAAAAAATAATATACAACAACAGAAAACATTCTAAACATTTCACTTAACAAACAAACACAACCTCTAATAAAACTGCGATACGCAATAGCATAGAGCAAAAATTCCAAAAAAAAAAACGAAGTAAACACTTTCTTGAAGTACCCACAGCAGACCAGAAATGACGACGCACTAGAAAAACAAGCCCATAAATAACATAATGTCTACTTGAGAAGCATGGAAAGTATAAACGGTGAACGCCAGAATTGGAACTGAAATTTGAACGAATTAAGAAATCATGAATTCAACAGATACTGGAGGCACAATTCGATACGAAAACAACTACCGCACCAATACACCAGCACCAGCGAAGAAGTGTAAAATGAAAGACTAAACGCAAAAAAAAAACAGCAACAAAAATCGCTCATTGTGATGATAAAAAACACAAAACTTTTGCGTCGCAAAAAATGTTAAATAAAAACATTTGTATATACAGAAAAAAAGAAGCAAAAAAAATACAGAAATTAACACTAATTAATTCTAAAGATGTTTGCGTTTTTTTTTTTTATTTCTTTCGGTTTTTATTATTATGACATTTTTGTTTTTGTTTCGCCTCGCAAACACGTTCCGCCAGCAGGAGGTGTTTGTTGATTGTATGAGTTTTAGTTTTATTGTATTTTTTTTCTTGTGATCAAAACAAACACAAATATTCGGAATATAAAAACATGTAGGAGGAGGGAGAGGGAAGAATTAAAAATGAAACATATTAAGTAAACAATCCGATTTTATAGATATGCGATTTGGAAAAAAGAGGAGCACAACAACCGGCTTTCGAATTACAAAGCCTGATATTCATATTCAAGGAACGTTTCGCATTTGTTTATATGGAATTGAATAGAAGACAAACAATAATAATAAAAAAAAACGGGTTGTTGAAGCGGCATTGTCTGGCTCAACCAGTACAAATATGGGGAAGTACGGCATTTGAACAATGACTGAACTACATTTTTAAAGTCTACATTGCATGCGGCCCGGAGTAACAGATTTGGAATATTTCAAGCTATTTCCAATTATTTAATATTTTTGTTATATCATTTTGTAACTATTTTGTTGATTATATAATTCAATTAATAAATACATTATTTCAATAATTTAATGTACAATATTTTGTATCGACCAGTACGACAGTCAGTGCGACAATTTCTGATGAAGAAGAAGAAACACTTATATTGCATGTGTTTTATTTATTTCTCATTGTTGTTGTTGTACACCCTGCTGATGTTCTTCAAAGAAGAACGAAATATTGGAAAATATGAATTTAAATAAAATATATTTTTTATTATAAAATTTCTGACCTCTTAAATTCTGATCACAAATGAGTAAGCTCATTACTGATAAAAATAAATTTGTTGGGTCCTTTAATTTTTAAAATTTGTAACGAATCAACAAATTCGTTTTATGGTAAAGGACTGTAAATTCTTCAAAAAACAATTTGAATTCTTTAAATGATTACATATAATTTTTAACTTATATTATTATTACTATATTTTCTAAAGCATTTGTTTTGCTTACCCAAAGTTTTCTACAATCCCAAGTCCGTATGTTTCATTAACCGAAATTCGGCTGATTGAATATTGTTTGCATTAAAGGAATGTAAACTATTTAAATTAAACGATCTGAATATCCAAAAAATTCACTTCATATTTCAGTCTTCTCACTAATAGAAAAAGTATGAGCAGTCGTGCATGAACTGATGACATACGGGCACGAAACTCTATCCATACACGCATGTGGCCAAATCGTCAACGGGGTTCTAAATTTGTCAAAACGGTTTGCTTGAATTTCCCTTATTTTGATAAGGAACGTTCACAGATAATTTGAGAACACAAACACTTTACAATTGTTCATTAGCATGGAGGATTTTTTAACATAGTTTTTCCCTTCAGTGTTGTAAGTGAAATTTAAATTAATATTTATTAAATTAAATCATTTTCTAATTCACTACAAACATACATATTATTGTATACAAAAATTTATTTTAATAATAATTTTTTTTTATCAGAATTTCTGATTTTTTGTGATTTTTTTTTTATAAATACACAACAGCTGTTTGTTCACATGCAGAGAATGGAGCCTGCACGAAATTTACGTTCGGAGGCGTCACAATTTCGGCTCGTTTTAATGAGCAATTAGTTAAATCGTAACGTTGCCAAAATGCATAGAGTATTTTTTTACAATGATAACATGTTTTCAATTATGCGGAGTTGATATCAGTGAAATGAGATTCAGTGCGAGTAATTTTGATGGCAATTAAGCGGAGTGAAACGTACGAAACGTTAGGAGAACTAATTGATTTAAATATTTTGTTTCAATCAAATGATTTTCAACTAAGGGAATCCCCTGTATTTAAATCTCTAATTGACAAATTAGTTAAATATTTAACAATTGAATGATTTAATTATTCAATTATTTTTAAATTTTTTTTATTATATTAGTTCTATAAATAAAATATTATTCAATTATTTTCTTAATCAATTATGCAGTTGATTATTTTGGTTATTTAACTATTAATTTTAAAATGAACGGGGTGGTCCATCTTGTGGTTTCTTTTGAATCACAAGTTATTTTGATGCTCGAAATGCTGAGAGAAAGTTAGCATCATTTCTCCGTGAAACCAAGAGAAAGTCACAAAGTGACGAGTGAGACTAATCTCTCTAAGCCATGTAAAAACGTCTCTAGTAAAAAGGCATACGACGTTTGGAGCCATAAATGCATAGCCGGTTCCGTTCAGGGAGTGTGGCCATTTTATCGTGTACAGCTCACCGATTTATGTCGTGTTAAGGGAAATAAGCATGGGCGATAAAATCCCATCAACATTTTTATCAAACTAATTGTGATTGGCAATTTTAACAGATCTCAGATCTCACACTTTGGACATTTGTTATTTTATTCAACCCGAATCACCCTGAAATTTTTTGCATTTTTTATTTAAGTCCAAATTTGCAGCCTTGTCATATGAAAACTAATAACACGATTGTAACAAACGACCACTTGTTAGAAAGACACACTTCACACGTGTCAAAAACATCAAGTTGTACACTATAATGTCAAACCGTTGCAATTTTACAGTTTCAAAAATGCATGTGCTTATACGTTGCCATATGGCAACACCAGGGCGATTCGGGTTAACGGTGCTGACAGGTGTCAGTGTTTTAAAAATATAAAACATTCCCACACAAATAGTGCGAAATCCATAACATTTTATTCAGTTCGCCCTCTGAAAACTCCTAAAAAAGGATACTTTCAAAAACTAACTGAATTTTCAACATAATATAGATGATTTTAATAAATTTAATAAAATTTTAAATTTACAACTCAAATATTTTGAGCGCCCTCTGAAAACTCCCAAAACAGGAATTTCAAAACCTAACTGAATTTCCAATAAAAAATTAGTTTAATAAATTTAATAAAATCTATAGTATACGAACTCACTTTGAATTAAATAAAAAAAAACTCGTATGAAGTAAGTACTAAACTCCAGTTGCAATTGGATTATTCCTCTTGAACGAAATTTTGATATTTTTAAATTGATATTTTTCAATCGATTGTTTGCACTTCAATAATATTCAGCGACGAGTTATCGACTTGAATAAAAACATAAACCATAGATTTAAATTGGAATGTCTAAAAATCCATCTCTGCGTCTGTACGCTTGTGATCGACAACAAATTTCGATTCGCAATCATACGATGAAACATGTGGCGTTTATTCTCCACAGACTAACTGTGTTAGACCATAATTTCAAAGATAATTCGTTTGTACAAATAGAAAACTCCACCGATGAAGAAGTCCCAATGGATCATTAACAAAAAGCCATCTGGATTTCGGGGATGCCATGCTTGGCAACAAAAACAAAGTGTAATAAAAAAAATCATTGAATCTTTATAGAACAAAATGTTTACTTCCAACTGTACTGCTAGGCAAATAGTTTTGTTTTGACTGGAGCGATTTACAAACAAACGATGATTTCAAGGTACACAGACATATTTTCTTCGAATAATAAGACGAGGGTGAGGAAAAAAAATTCAATAAAACTGCGTGAGAAAAAAAATTCGTTGGCATTGAACTGAAAACTGACCATTGAACAGCACAAGTTTTTGGTGTTTGTTGTTTAGATTGTTTTCAATTATTATTAAGGAACAATAATAACAAAGTAATGCCATAGCGAGCATTTGCCAAACACAAATAAATAAGTACGAAGTATTTTAAATCAAAACATCCGCATTATTATGGTTATTGGCTGATAAATAATAATTATTAATATTAACAACAACAATTAATGATTCCTGTAAGATAACCGCGTGATAGAGATATTTTATTAAATTACAAAACAAACAAAAATAGTAAACATAACAAAACAATTTGTGAGGGGGAGAGTCTGTCCAGTCATCATCGACAACAATCTCATCCTCATTCGTCATGTGTTAATTATTCCGGCCAAAACAATACAAAACAGTTTATTGTGAAAGAAAGTCGTCTATTGCAATTGTGTGTACTTAAAAAACAGCAGATGAGAAAAATTAATAACAAAAAAAAAATAGAAAATTCTATTGAAATATATCATTTGCCAAAGTGCGTTGCAATATTGCAATTTGTCGTATGGAAAGTTTTTCCATTTTATTCCATACAACACACTCACCCCTGCCCACCAACATTGCCATTTCAAAATTATATAGTTTGGTTTGGTTTGGTTTTCTATTAAGAACGCCAACAATAAATGTATTTAAAAAAAAACTAAACAAATAAGACTACGAATGGAAAATACCCCACTGGTATTCGCAGCAGAAACCCCCCTTGTGTTATTTTCAATATGTATGTTTTTATTTGACGATCGTAAAGGAATGAATGAACAAGGGGACGCTCATAAGTAAGGGGACAGGTATCATATTATAGCGAGGAGGGCTGGTGTAGGGGGCTATGCGCATCGCACACACGATGTCAACACATGGCTTTGAATATTTACTATATGCGATAACTAACTAATTACACAGTGCTACAAAATCGTGGCGTTCTTTTTTTAATATTTCGGCAAATCAACAGTAAGAGACTTCGAATTCACAGCCGAATAATAAAACCCCAGTGAACTCACACGATCAAAATGCATGAACTGCATTATGATAGTATTAGTGAACATTTGGGTGCATGTGTCACAGCGACACTGGCGGTGCATGAAAAAAAAATGAAAATGTTTTAATTTTTTTTTATGGCATTTTGACCGTGTAAAGGGTGCGTTAAGGTGGAATCAGTCAAGCATTTTGACCGTGTAAAAGGCGCTTTACAGTGGAAACAGTCAAGTAATTGTAAGACGATCCAGCCAGACAGCTGAAAAGTTGCATGTTATAGATTATTTTACATTAAAAGTGTACGTAATCGGCACTGAGCCAAGTAGTTGGGCGTGATCATTTCAAACTAAATCCCAGTCAATTGATTACACAATTGTAAAAGATTAGAGCACATTATATGGTCATTTGGGATAATTGAGAGACCATCCAAGTTATATGCGGACAGCTATCGCTTTTTATATGTAAGAGGATTTTCCCTTACATTTAAAATTACTGGATAAGAAGTGTTTTAGCTGAGATTGCTAAGCTCATGCTGGTTTATTCTAAAGGGAATAGAAAGCGTGGACTTTGAAAGGCAAAGATAATCTATTGGACAGACGATCTACGTCACATGCTTATTTTTCCAAAAGAAGACAGCTATCGCTTTTTATACCTACGAGAATTTTGACTTACATTTAAAATCACTGCGTATGAAGTGATTTAGCTGAGATTCCTAAGCTGATGGTGGTTTTTGCTGAACATTTATTTTTAAAAGGAATAGAAAGCGTGGACTCTGAAAGGCAAAGACAATAAGGTGGACAGACGATCTAAGTCGCATGCATATTTTTCCAAAAGAAGACAGCTATCGCTTTTTATACCTTGCCCTACATTTAAAATCACTGTGTAAGAAGTGTTTTAACTTAGATTCCTAAGCTGATGGTGGTTTTTGCTGAAAATGTCTTTTTTAAAGTTTTTCTCTAAAGGGAATAGGAAGCGTGGACTCTGAAAGGCAAAGACAATAAGGTGGACAGAGATCTAAGTCCTAAGTGCTGATTTTTCCAAAAGAAGACAGCTATCGCTTTTTATATGTACGAGCTGAGATTGTTAAGCGCATCTTGGTTTTTGCTGAGAATGTCTTTTTTAAAGTTATCCTCTAAAGGCAATCGACGAGATGGACTATTTATGATTAGTCATTGATAGTTAGACAAATGTCCATAGTTTTCAGTGACGTATCGCACCCCTAAGAGAAAACTAATACTCCGTTGCCCAGTGTTGCTATAAGTTAAAATAGTAAAACAATATGAAATGATAAGAATTACTTAATATGCAAAAAACAAGAAGTTTTCGATTAAAATATTGGCCATGAAGAAGTGGCAAATAAAAACAAAACTAAAAACCATAACATCACCCCCCCTTCTTGCGAATTATCACATAACAAACCACAATTTGATATCTGAATTTAGTACATTTTTTACAACGACAGAAAGAGGCCTGTTCAGGTATGGTGCAGGCAGAGGTGTGGTCAGTCAGACGAAAGAGAAACCCCATAGGTTGGTATGAAGAAGAAAACTAAATAATTAGAGATATAAAAGCAGTAAATTCAAAATTGAATGTCCAATGAAATATATATCCAACTGAGGTTGAAATACCTTCAAAGAGTTCGACATACAGATACATTTTATCACTTACATACTCCGCAAAAAAAACATTTGAGTGTCATTGTTTTGATAAAAGCGAAAACCTTACCTGAAAGTAGAAGAATACAGAAAAAAAAACTATGAATTAATAAATCAAAGTAGTTAAATTTTTGGAAATAAAATATGAATTCATATAAAAAAAGTCAGAAAGTTAAAATTGGTCGAGGATATTGCGCTATCCTTGAGAAATATCGATACAGCCGGGATACTTAAAGGTAATACGTATTTAGCAGGAATCATACGCTGTAAGACCGTATTAACCCTTTACAGGTCATCAGCAACATCCATTTATAATGGTTAAAGGGTTAACTCAACAAACATTTGAAACCTTGATTGAAACCTTTTTTAAACATTTCTATTTTTGCAAAGAAATAGAAATAGTCAATGATCACGAACTCGACTAACAGAAACAAAACTGTATGAAGAATATTGACCAACAATAGATAACCAAAATTACAATTTTTAAAATTAACAATCTTTCAGCGATCCGTGAGCAGATTCATAACCCAGTTAAGTGAAACAATATTTTTTCTAGTATTTTTCATACCGTAATGTAAAACTTGCGAAATCAGATCAACAGGTGAACCACATATAATTATTTAAAAGAAATATACTTTTTATTTATTTATTATTAATTACAATACAAAGTAAATTTATATTCTAATTTTTGGGTCCAAGGGTAAACCGAGTGACACAGACCATATGTTTAGATTTTTTTGCACCGACAGACCAAAGCCTCTGGTGGGAATCGAACCCACAACCCCCACGCTGATAGGCAAGCACGCTACCAACTCGCCTACCGGGGCGCTTAGAAATATACTTCGTAATGTCAAAGCACCCAAGTGCGTCATAAAAATACAAAGAAACACACCGATTGCGAAAATCTAAACTCTCAAGGAAAAACTCGAATTTTAAAGAGTCACATATCCATCCTGTAGACCTGCGCTAATACTTATTTATTTTTATGGCAAAACTTCCGGAATCGCCTAGCGAAATTGTAATTATTTAATTTGTAATCTGTGATTTTGGGCATATACACATATTTCACTTTTAAAAAGTACTTTTATTTCAAGAAAAAAAAATGGATTTTTTACTGCGCATAAATGAATTGGTGTCCGTTTTGAAAATTTGTCATTTTCATGAGAATACTATTGAAGTCGATTCGAAAAAGACAATTCGCAAGAATTCCTTAGTAATTGGCAGAACGAACACGGCGAAAACAATCGGACCGCACCGGACTGACCCCCTTTTAGACAAGCATCAGACAACGTTCCTGCTGACGCGATGGTGATGGTGTATTTTATGGTCTTGTTTTTTCCCCCTCCCTGTTTCTGGTTACAAATGGAAAATTACAAGTGAATTATTATTGAAGAGGAGAAATAGAAAAAAGCGCGCGCCCGCTCGATCGCACCATAACCATTTCGATACGATGGCTGACGACGTGACTAGACCAGAAATGATTGAACGGATGAGGAATGGGGTGAAAGACGCTAGAGGAGGTGTTGCCGGCTGGCCGTTGTTTTGCCGAGTGGCTACTTATTATGGTTTGTATATTTTCTTCTTCTTCTTCGGTTGTTTCTAATATTTTGTGTGTATGTGCTTAAATATGTATGTAGAAATTGCTCATGTTGTTTACACGGCCACACGCGTTTAAAAGTCCGAGCAAGCCTTACACTTCCATCGTTGTGACTGTTGTTTAGAAATGAGTAAACACACCCACCCAGCTACCCACCCACCTACACTTGCCAAGTGAACGGTGGACCCACCGATAGACCAGGTGGATCACAAGTGGTGGGCGGAGGCAGGAAACCGTGTAACAAACAACAGCATTGTAAATACGAGAAGAACAAAAAAAAAAACAAAAGTTTCCCCTGTATTTTTCCGTTGAAACCGAAAGAAATACTATAACTGTAGACAATAAAATTAGACGGCTAGAAGTCTGTCACATACAAGCGATGATCACGGCAATGATTACGTTTTGTTATCATCATTATCTTATTGTTTTGAATGCTACACTGTCTTACAGAGTGTTGTGGATTTGAAGAAATGATTGATGGGATATGAAATGCGACGCCAAAAAAAAAAAAAAAACAATTCTGTGATCGAATTGAGAACAGTTTAGGAATCGATTTATGTTGAAACATGGCGTTAACTGCGGACTCGATGTATGCGTTTAATAGATAATATTACATCTATTACTATTTTAATTGTATAAATTAACATTTTAATTTAAATTCATTAATATTTTGTTGAATCCATATTGGATCAATTAATATTTAATATGAATCAATTAATATTTTAATTGAATCCACTAATATTTTAACTGAATAAATTAACATTTTAATTAAAGTCATTAATATATTCATTGAATAAATTTATATTTTAATCGAATCAATTATTATTTTAATTCAATCAATTACTATTTCAATTGAATCAATTACCATTTTAACTGAATCCATTATGTTAATTGTTAATTCAATCAAATTAACAATTAACATAATATTGTAATTTAATTCACTAATATTTTAACTGAATAAATTAACATTTTAATTTAAGTCATTAATATTTTATTGAATCCATTAAAATTTTAATTGAATCGATTAACATATTATTGGATCAATTAATATTTTAATTGAATCAATTAATATTTTAATTGAATCAATTAATATTTTTATTAAGTCAATTAATATTTAAATTGGATCAATTAATATTTTAATCGAATCAATTAATATTTTAATTGAATCAATTAATATTTTATTTGACTCAATTAATATTTTAATTGAATCAATTAATATTTTAATTGAATCAATTAATATTTTCATTGAATCAATTAATATTTTCATTGAATCAGTTACTATTTTAATTGAATAAATTAACATTTCAATTTAAGTCATTAACATTTTAATTGAATCGATTAACATATTATTGGATCAATTAATATTATATTTTAATCAATTAATGTTATAACTAAAACAATTAATATTTTAATTGAATCAATTAATATTTTTAATAAGTGAATTAATTTTTTAATTGAAACAGTTAATACTTAATTGAATCCATTCATTGAATCTATTAATATTTTAATTTAATCAATTACTATTTTAATTGTATTAATTTATATTTAATTGCTTTAATTAACATCGCTCCTTTACTTCAATAGTGTCACAATTCAAAATTCACTTTTCATGTTTTTGCTCAAGAAAAAGCGGTAAACCTTTTACTTGAGTTGACTTTTGTTCTGCGTGTATTATACATACATATGTCTGGGTTCTAGTTTATTCCTATATGGACACATACAGAAATTGAAACTATGGAAATCGAATATCGAATATTTGAATCGTTAAAATCACCAAAAACATTAGCGACCGTTTCTAGCCTAAAGAGAAAGCTTTAAGCTAACTAAGACATTTCTAGAAAAATATTAGCCTGCTTTAAACAGAAGGACCCAGTCCCGGTCAGTAGGTATATAAATAAAATCGTGCACAGCTGATTGGACTTTACCGGACCTATAGAGAATTTGCTTTCTAAATTTCTACGAAGCGATGAGTATGAAAACTCTTTCTCGCAAATTTAGCAATCACAACCAAACAGATTTGTTCAAAATCGTATAATGTAAACTCTGCTTTGACTATACTGATTCCCATCATGAGGCCTAATAGTGATATTCCAGAGACTTATTGACCCAGAACGATTTGATTTTATAATAAATTTGTATGTGTGTAGAATTTTCAGACACATTTGATAATAGGTAAACAAATATAAATTATTGATGTGAATATTTTTGTTCGCATTTTATATTTCAATTTAAAGCTTGTTTTGATTTCTTTTTCCTGATGATGCCATTTATTTGTGATATATTAATTATGTAGGCATGTATGAGTTTTATTATAAACAAAATGACCATAAATGCTTTGTTGTTATGTAAAAATCAAAAGAAAAAATGCGAGAAAAAAAATTGAAAACAAAAACTCAACAATCAGAAAATCTTTTATTTGCTCTAGTAACAACAACTACCATTATCACGTTGTTTACTGATGATTGTAAAAAGATTTATTTTTTGTTTTGGTTTTATTTTTGTGTGTTAAAACTGTAAGAAAAAACGACTGTGGCAAAAAAGAATATCTATATATTTACTGTGTGGCTTTGTTCAGCAAACTACAAAAGATTATAGACACTGAAATAAGGGGTTTTCATACACTCGAAAAATATTGACGGTACAAACGGAAGGTGTGAGATTATTAAGATTCGTTGTAGATGACATAGAAAGACTAGTGTCTTATTTGTAAAGGCGCCGGCCTCAAAATCCATTCCAACGATAGAATTGATAAAAAAACAATGGACGAAGTTAGTAATATCAAGTTATAGTATGTGACCTCCACATGTTGGGCGCTAGTAGTCGATTTACAAACCGTCTGTTCACCAACAATTGTTGGTAACTTTGTAGCTGGGCGCCAGTATTTATTATAGAAACTGGCAGGTTAAGGGCTTCTATGTCAATTCTAATTAAACCAAAAGTGATGTGGGAAATCTTATTAGCAATTAAGTCTTAAATATTTTTTTTTTAATTTCTTTTTGAGAAATCATCTATATAACACCAACATTTTTTTTGAGTTAACCTCATTCACCATTTGTGCACATATGTATTTACATTTGTAAATATTTACTTTGGTTGTAAATAAAATTTCACTTCTAATTATCGTCAAGTTTTGTTTGCTTGTTTCTTTGTATGAAAATTTTCAATCCTAAAACAAACAATGGTTTGTTTGAAGTACCAACAAAAAAAAAAAATCTTGAAATAATATTTACTTTTTTTTAGTCATAGTACCTATGTAATCCCTTTCATGGTGATGCAGTACAACCAGCGATTTATTGGTTATGGTCAGTCAAGGTGATTTTACATCATTGGGTAAATAACCAACAAAGCGTTCAAATAATGAACTCATTTAGGGTTGGAAAAGGAAAACGAAAAATATTCGAAACAAAAATTTAATATTTGTAGGTACAATTATCAACGAAAAAATGATGTGCCTCCGACATTTATTTTTCTAATATCTGTACTCTGCAAACAGAATTCGACCACTACCATTTAATTTATATTTTAATTATTTATTTTATATTTTAATTAAATGATAAGACGATGAATTTTCATTTAATTACATTTAATTTACATTAATGAAAATTTTTGTTACTACAACTAGGAGATTTATCATCGATTAAAATTAAATTGTTTCTTTGAAACAATGAAATTCAGTCCTTCATACTATGAAATAATTTTATTCATATAAAGAAACTTTTTATTAAAAAATTAAATGGATTGAATTAGCCAAGAGAAGAATTAATTGATAAAATTAAATTGTTTCATTGATACAATGAAAGTGATTCATTCATACCATGACAGAAACTTTATTAAAAATGCAATTGATTTCTCGTTGAATCAGCCAAGAGAATTAATTGATGAAATTAAATGGTTTACTTGATACAACGAACTTTTTCATTGACACAGCGAAACTATTTCATTGAGACAATGAAATTCGTGTATTAAAATATTGAAATTGTTTCATTTAAGCAAAAAAAAATGCAACTACTTCATTTACACAATCAAATTGTACGTATATAATGAAATATAACGTAATGAAATATGTTCATTACGTAAATGAAATAGTTTCCTTACGTAAATGAAATATTTTCATTACGTAAATGAAATATTTTCATTACGTAAATTAAATAGTTTCATTACGTAAATGAAATATTTTCATTACGTAAATGAAATAGTTTCATTGTGCAAATCAAATAGTTTTATTGTGTAAATGAATTTCTATACATATACTGAAATAGTTTCAATGAAATTGGTTCGTTCATATTTCCTTAATACCATGAAATGGTCTTATAAATAATGGCATGAAATAAGTGAAGTTACAACTTGATATGATGAAATTGTTTCATAGATACAATGAACATATTTCCTTGACAACATTAAAGTGTTTTAATGATACATATTTACATAAATGAAATTGTTGTATAGTGACAAAAAACGGAGACTGATATATCGACAAAGCTCACTGGATCCACTGCTGAAGTGGCACAGAACGCCTTGCACTTAGTCTCTATATTTTATTTTGCCTTATTAGTCAGTTAATAGCTCAGCTGAATCTTTTTCCGTTTATGGAATCTTTGGGATTCATACTTCTCCTCTTCCTATATTTGGTTTGCTATTATAACCAAAATTACTTAAAAATCACGGGCTGAATTATTTCTATATTTTTTTTTTCCATATTCTCCAAATTCAACACGAACATTGGCGTGAATTTAAAATTGATTTCTTCTCTGCAAATACAAAAATTTGACAATTTACGAATATTAAAATAAAACATTTTACCTTCACTGCCATGATTTCGAGCGGCTGTCACATTTAGCGAACGTAGACGTCGCCGCCGTCCACCATATTTAGGTGAAGGTTAAAAGCAATGAGGGAATTTTTTTGTTTTAAAGCGAAAAATCAAAAATAATTAAATTTTTATTATTGTTTAGGTCAGTTTTAATGTCTATGTACATACGTAAAAAGATCATATCTTCTACGAAAGAGAAAAAACACAATAAAACCTAAAACAATCAATTTCCGCATGAAACGAAAAAAAAAAAATACATCAACTATGTATGTGACCTTAAACTGGCACTCGGTGAACATTTCACAGAATAGTGAGAAATAAACCATTGGAAAATTGTTTTTTTGTCTTAAAAGTAGAAGCAAAATACAATCAAAGACATTAGTCAGAAGGAAATTCTTTGCGAACAAAATAGAATAACAAATTCCATCTAATTAATAATAAATGTCAAGAGACGTGCGAGAAATGATTGTTGGAGGCAAAGTCCTCAGAAAATGTTATTGAATTTCCTAGAAAACCAAATGTTTTTCTTCTGTGTTTGTGACTTTTTTCTTATACACTTTTTTTTTTATGGGTTTCCATAGGTGGTGATATAAATATTGACTCAATATATTATGTCATTTGTTTATTTCTTTTTTGCGCGTGCAACTCAAATATTTAAACAACACCGGCATGGACGGTAATGTTTCAATGACAGCTGTCAGTCACTTAGTTAACAGTAAAATACATTTCAATATCTAATGTTTTAAAACATTTGCACATAGTGCCACACACCACCCAGCAGTCTAGGAAAGACAAACCCCATTTTTGTTGTGCTCTATTGGCTGGGCACGGATGAGGACGGACCCTAATGGATTTCCTGTAACACAAGAAGGGCCCACATCAGTTTGTTTGCCAAAGAGAATCACTTGGACATGTGGCGGTCGACCGTTCGATCGGTGACCACCGATTTGGAAAACATTTTTATTTTCATTTATGTCGGTTGATTGTTTGTTGAAATGTGTATTTGAAATTCTTAACTGGAACCACTCCAAACATGTCATTATCGCTAATAATCACACACAAGTTTTCAAATGATGAGTGCTTTCTTTCAGTCAAAAATCTCATAGTGTATGCAAGCCCGTCCGCCCGTTTGTCTGTCTTGTCTTTGTCCATCCCCTCCCCCATCCCCTGTTGTGGTGTTGTGTGTGAATTATCAATTCAAATTTGTATTTTCATTTTAACATATTCCGATTAGTTGTTGCTTTTGGGGGCCTACACTGCTTACATGTTGTTAACATTTGTTTATTTCATATATTCTTCGGCATAGGCGCAAGGCACCCAACAAAGACAGACAGAAAATATTTAAACGGGGGGAAAAAAATACAAAATTTACATAAACCGAATATAAAACAAATAGAAAAAAATCGTGTAAAATGCTCATTTTCTAGTTAGGATTTATTCTCTGTTGGTTTGTGATTGTGAATCATCGAGGGAAGTATGATCAGAATATGGCACTTGTTTGTATATAATTTGGACAATATATCGTCCCCTAAATAAAATAATAGCCAAAATAATATTTAAAAAAATCATTTGTGTATACCCTGTTTGAGTACAGGGTGATGCGAAAAGGTCTAACCATTGATTTAATCAGAAAAAAAAATTGATGTGAAAGACCTTGGAAAACTTAATATTAAAAATAGAAAGTAGATTTCTTAGCCTCCGCATTAATTGAACTTGAACAATTTTTCAGAAATATTAATTAAGTCACCTTGTTGAAACACAGGCCCGATATTCTATCCAAAACTATTCCATCCGAAATGTATGTCAGACTTCCAAGAAAATATGTTTTATAGTCCTTATGTGACCTTTAAATTTCGGGATTTTTTTTTTGTTGAATTTATTACTTTTTCCAAATGATGAACTGTTTCGTGTATACGGAAAACAGTGCAATACAATGTATGTACTATGTATCTATACCAGCCGACTCAACCAACCCAGTGCCCAGTAAATCATCAGACCGCCATACAAAGAACCACTCCCTTGTCTAACACGGGCGAGTATGCGGCGGCAACAGCGACGACGACGAACTTGCCCAGAACAAGTACAATTTGGCCTCACTTGACCCTACCACAGTGTCAGACAATCATACAGAATGTTTGCCTGTCTGCCTGCCTATGTGGTGTAAGTAATAAATTCCAGTTTTTCTCTATTCAAGTCTAATGTTTCCAATTCATTTGTTTAAGTATGACCAATATTGTTGTTGCTCTTTTTTTTTTGTTGTTTTTATTGATGTTATATTAATTTTTCTTCTTCTATTGATTTTTTCCCTCGATACAATCAAAACATCGAATAGTGATGGTTGGCTGTCTTCATACATGAAACGCGCTGCACTGTTGTCGTTGATCGGCCCGTACGATCATTTTCCATTTCTTTTATTACATATCAATTTACAAATCAAATTGATTTGAATGTATGGCGTTCACAACACAAACTGAGATTGTAGGAATTAATGAATGAATGAAGAATATCTTCTAATGGTGCAGAGTGTACTTGTGTGGATGAACATTATTGCACAAGTGGCTTGGAGAGAGAGAGAGAGAGAAGCTCTGTTGGGAGATTTGTTTAATTTGTTGTAATCAACATTTTATGGGCTTTTTGTTTGTTGGCCCTAATGTATTTTTTTATTCTTATTAAATGACAATAAATATTGATTTGGAGTTATCATTATTTTTTTCTGGTGTAGTTTTTTGTTTTGTAGTAGGGTTTTATTGGAAGATCTTGCCTCATTGCAATATTTAGAATAATGAAAGAAAGCCCAATGTAGTAAACAAAAAAACCAGCAAACTCATTGAAACGATAGACATGTATTGTGAAATATATAAATCGGTTATCATGGCAAAGACGAAATTCGGTAGACGTTTCTCAAATAATTATAAGTTTGTCACAACCAAAGTCACAACCAAAATTTATATTGAACATGGAAATGGATTTCCTTAACCCCTTCATGACCAAGATATTTTTTCCAAAAAATTTTATATTTTATAAAAAGGAGTCCTGGGGAGTTCGAATCCATTGATATTTTTAACTTTACGAAATCCTTTTCTCTGTGCCATATGTCATCGGATGGGTTTCTCGACCAACATATTAATTTTTTTCTTTTTAATCTATATTTATTTATTTTTATTTTAATTTTTTTTAATGTATATTTTTATTTTAATTTTTTACAAAGTTAATTTATATCGTAATTTTGGGTCCACGGTGACAGAGATCATTTGACTAGATTTTCTTGAAGCGACAGACCAAAGCCTCTGGTGCGAATCGAACCAACAACCCCCACGATACCGGGGCGCTTTCGACCTACAAATATTTGTATACGAGTTGTAATGCGCTTATAGCGCCCGTTGAAATATGGAAAAAAATTTTGTTGAAAAAAAAAAATTTTTGTGGAAAAAAAAAAAATGTTTGTTGAAAAACAAATTTTTTTTGAAAAAAAAAAATTTTGTTGAAAAAAAAATTTTTGTGGAAAAAAAAAATTTTGTGGAAAAAAAAAATGTTTGTTGTAAAAAAAAATTATGTGGAAAAAAAAAATTTTTGTTGTAAAAAAAAATTTTGTGGAAAACAAAATTTTGTTGAAAAAAAAATTTGGAAAAAAAATTCTGTAAAAAAAAATTTTTGTTGAAAAAAAAATTTTGTAAAAAAAAAAAAATTTGGAAAAAAAAATTTGGGGAACAAAATTTGGGGAAAACACAATTTCTGTACAAAAAAAAATATATTTTTTTAATTATTATTATTTATAGAAAATTATAGAATGCCTATTTAAATTCCTACGTACTGCGTGACAGAGTCAGTGAATCAGTGTCGAGGGTAAATATATATTAAGAAGACGGACAAAAAAAAGCGAGAAGTTCCTTAAATGAATTCAAAAGAACACTGAATATTTTAATTGTCACAACCAAATTTACATTAAATATCGGATGGGTTTACTCAACGTCTACAATCGTTTACCCACTCAAAATCGAAATGGGTTAAATGGATTCAATTGTCTTCAATTTTAATCAAGTGAATAAAGATATCAATTGTTACAACTAAATTTTTATTAAATATAAGTTATTATTAATTTGATTGTGGAGAAGGAACCACGAGAGAAGAAATTAAAAGACGGAAATAAAATTCTACAGACAGACTAAACTTGTTCTAATTTCATGAGACTTCAACAATTGTCACAACCAAATTTACATTAACTATCGGATGGGTTTAATCAACGTCTACAATCGTTTACCCGCACTCAAAATCGATTGACTAAGCCGAAATGTATTTAATTATCTTCAATTTTAATGCAGTTTCAGGTAAATTAAGATAACAATTGTCACAACTAAATTTATATAGTAAAATATCCGATACCCAATTGAATAAATTCATTGCCTAAAATGAAATTCCCCTAGTCCCACCAAAATAGTTTTGTTTTACTGAGACTTCAAAAATTGTCACAACCAAATTTATATTAAACGTTAGTTGCTTTAACCAATTTTTTGAAGAATCTAGAAAAATAAGTCAAGCAACTGCATTCTTCAATTCAAAAAAATTATAATAAATCTGATTATTATCAAAACACAACTATTTAATTTTCTATTTGCCACTTTTAGCCCCTAACCAACAACTGCGGAAAACATTTCGGGTTGGGCCAACATTAACATTTTGTAATCCACTACCACTGCGCTACCGATTTTATTTCCAATAATAAATTTAATTTTACGCTTTTTTACGATTACATCAAGAACTCATTTACAATATTGCCTCAGCGCTCCGCAGACGGAAGACCTCATTTTCCGAGTGACAAAATCTATAAATTTCAAGCATAAATTCAAAGAGTTAATGGCTTCAAATGTCAAACGATACAAAATGTTAAGATGCACGCACGATATTCTAAGACTAGTGGATTCACGAAGAAACAAAAAAAAGATGGCAAGAACGTAATTTTCTCCGTCATTTAATGGCCAGCAAATGTCAGACATTGGCGGCGGAGGCTTCCACGCCATTGCCATCAAAAGATCATCAACGCCGACATTTCCGTTCTCTCTCACGCAAACACACACAGAGAGAAACACTGCTTAGTAAATTGTAAAAGTGAGACATTTTAATGGTAATAAAAATATGCGGTCGTTTTGTGTGTGCCCAAGGATCTCTGTGTGTATGAGTTTCTAGATAGGGATAGAGTTTTACGGCTTATAAACATTAGCTGAATTAGCCAGCTAAGCTAATCTAACTAAGTAGCTACTGTTTACAAACGGCGGCCATAAATACTTACAGAGACCGTTCCGGCCAGACCATTGATTCATGCATTAGGCACGAGCCTTAAATGCTAAATCCAAAATGTATTTTATGATCCAATTGCCATTAAGTCGTTAGACAAAGGTGTCTGGCCTGGCTGGCCATCACCGAATGGTGTTGATGATCACAAACATTAGCGACAAATTAGAAATGACCGTAATAAAAACATCTTGAAGATTTACAAATTAAAGCCAGAAACGTCGTTTTCAGTTTACCCTCTCGCACATAAAACCTCAGGTAAAGTTTTAAAAATACATTTTTAAATACTTTGTACTTTGACCATCATTTGCATAATGACGGCCAAATTTCCTATGAAACGGATTTTCCTTGAATCGTTAAGGGGAAAATTGTTAATGGCACAACCATAGAGACCATATGTTTTTAAACATTGCTTTTCATTTTCAATTTAAAACACAATTTTATATTGAAAATGTTGAAATTCTTTGAAATTTTCAATAATTAAAATGAAATATAAACATTTTGGCTTTTTATGGGAAACTCTTTTCCTTTCAGATTTATTCGATAAATAAATCTTTAAATATACTTGAGAGGAACTACAAAAACAAATGTTTACGTTTTATAGCGAATATCAGGTAAATGGCGATAAATAAAAGTATTTTTCTCGGAAACAAAACCACCAATGAAATATAAAAAGTAATTTCTTTGTACAATAGAAACTGCTGATGTGTAATTGAGTTGTATGCAAAAAAAAAACAAACAAAAAATCAATTCCAATAGTTTTTTTTCTAAAAAAAATAGGGCTTTTTTTAGGGTGAGTGTCACAAGGCATTTAGGACAAGATAGAACATTAATTCTGAACATCTAACCAGGTATCATCGCAAAGAAAAGCTTGGTACTAGAAACCGCTTACAAAGTGTATTGCTTAATTCCACAAGCCCCTACCTTATCTTTTACAGAGAATCACAAATCAATGCTTGCCTGATTTTTCTTTCCCGCCTCTATTATCAATAGAATGTGTACTATTTACATATTCCATTACTTATTAGCTGACTAATACATTACTGCGAATCATAAAGTAATGATTACAGTTTTTGACAAGTTTCGACCATTTAATTACTTGCAATAGGTAACAATAAAAATCTGTAAGAATTGTTTCCACAATACTGATTTTGAGAGATTGATTACTTTATAGTTTTCACGGACGCGATAAGAAAGCAGCAGAGCGTGATCTTGAGTAAAGCGGTAATGGATTTGTGTGTACAATGGCAAGAGTTATTTTTTACGTATTTTATCCGTAAAGCCTTGTATTCCGATTTTCTCATTTCACATTGTGGGGGCGGCAATATTATTATAGATCGATGATGGGGAATGATTTGAGCCGGCCGAAAAGTTCATTGGAAAGTGTTTGTTCAAAGGAAACAAATAGTCGGCGACCACTGCTCTTTCCTGTGGAATTAAGCAACCCAAATCATATCCAAATGATAATCTTGTATTATGAAGGAAGTAATCATTTTATAGGATGAGAGATGAGGTAGGCTTGAAAAGGTTCAATGAAGCTTCAACCATAACAAAAGTGTTATTTGAACAATTTTTGTACTTAGAAATTCTAATCTTTTGTCTTCAAACGGGTCAAACGGCGCTAATCAACTTTCTTCCCAGTATTCCATGTGGTCCAAGAGGAATTTACATTTCATACTTAACAGACCCCTTCTTCAGTTGGAAGAGGATATTCTTATGCAATATCTCCCACAGTAATGAATATTTCTAGCTCTCTATGCGACATCAAATCTAGTCTGGTGGAAAAATACCTGGGATAAGCGTAAAAACCAAAATGCTTACCTGCAATGAAATGAAAGAAATAACATGTCAACATTAATAAAGGAGGCAATAAGAATTATTATAATTTTTATAACAACAATAAAATATTCTAAAACAGAAAAATGACAACAAAAAAAAACTGCCCAAACAAAACCACCATTTAAATCCCATCTGTTTTCCCATAATTTGTACAAAATGTCAACAAAAAAAAATTCCAATGCGGAAATAAATAAATTCTAATAGTATTTGGTTTTCTTGAGTAAACTTCTATCACTATAAGTTTATTATTGTTTATATTTTTTAATATTTATACAAAATTATGTTACGTTTTGCGTTGGCCAGCCCCTCAGGGTGGGTATGGCAGAATAGTGCCCGGTGAAATATTTGCATAGCACCCACGTGTTTAGCAAAACTAAATAATTTCTATATAAAGATCAAAAGTAAATCATAGCAAAATTAGAGGGTAAAAAAAAAAAACCAAAATCTAAGAATGATTTTGTAATATTTCAGTTACACATTTTGTGTTTCCACTGATTTCGATACAATAAAAAATTTTATTTAAAGCAAAGCCCACAGCATTTTCAAATGCCATTAGCAAAAAAATTATACAAAAATATTTCAAAAATTTTCACCGTGGAGGCAAAAGCCACGAGCCGCCAAGGCGAGGTGTTGTTGGAGGGAAAAACCGACAATTTGCTGAAGAATCAACAAATGTTTTGCATATTTTCAAAATGAAACATTCAAAACACTCAAATGCTGTCACAGTGAATAATGATGATGATGCTGTGGATGATGACAAACAATGTGATGCTTTTAAGCAGCATTAGTTATTTGCCCCTCGCGTCATTATGAATTGTAAATTTAGAAAAATTTAAAAATACATTTATTTTTACAAGTTTTCTTTGTTATGGATTGTGACTAAAGGCACAAAGAATACCCAGAGCGTATGGGCACTGTAAATGATAATGATGAAAACCATTTTTTTTTATTGTGATGCCAACAATTTATGAACTGAACAAAGTTTATAAATAGGTTGAACAAAGGTTTAAGGGCAAATGGCATCTGTTCAAAGAACATTTTATATTGATCAACAATTTTATGAAAACATTAATTGAATCCATTAAAATAATTATTAAAAGTGATCTATAAATTTGCATTTTATTCCTCCAAAAATTTAAGATGATTTCTGTATTAATTACATCATTAATCAAAATGATTAAATTGATAATTAAATATATACTTTTCGAAGTTACTTCGTCAAAGTGTTCTTCCCAGACGCTGAGCCGTGAAATGATAACCAAATTGCAAAGTGGCTGCCCTAAGACCTCGATAGCCTCACGTCGATGAGGTCTTGCATCGACGCTGGGCTGTTGGCGTAGACCATATCTTTCACGTGGCCCCAAGGGAATAATTCGCAAGGTGCTAACTCACAAGATCTCGGTGGCAAATTGTGATTTTCACATTGCGGAAACTATTCCCAAAGAGCAAAAAAAAACCTCTCACCATTTCTTGTCCTACAAAAAAAACGGAAATTACCATTAACATGAAGGCGGATCATTTGAATTATGTAGTTTGGGGTATCACCACCTATTGTCATATCAAGGACAAACATTCTAACTGGAAATAATCAAATTCATCAATTTAGCTGAAGTAATTTGGAAAATAGAATTAAAATTAAATTTTAAGAAGTGTATACAAAAAAAAAAAACTATTCTCTCTATGCATTAAACAAAGAACAATGAACTTTTTCAAGGTCTTCAAAGGGGTTTTTAGAACCAATTGAAGTTTGCTGTTGAAGCCCATACAAATAACAAACATAATCAATTTTTTTTTGGAATAAACTTTTTTTTTGTTTTGTTTACATTCGAAACTAATAGTTCACATTCGAAAAAGATTAATCGTATGTGTGTGTGTTTGACTTATATTAATTACCCATTGAACTACAGAGAGAAAAAAAACAGAAAAACTGCCAGCAGCAGTACCACCATCAAAAGAAGGAAGTTATTTTTTAGAATTTTGCTGTTGTTACTCAACAGACCGAAAGATCGTTTTTTTTAGCATTTTGTGCAAATACACGAAAAACGACCTTGTGTTTTTTTGCACTGTTGGCATATAATTCCTAAAAGGTTAATGATTTCCAAAAATGATATGAAAAAAAGCGACAGCAAACCACACACCGACAAAGTCAGAGTTATCAAGGTAAATTAAAATCATCGTACTATCGTACAAATAAAAATTGAAAAAAATCGAGTGTTTTTTTTGCCTAGCTATTTTTATATAGATTTTTTTGTTTCAAATTTCAAAATGCCACAAACATTACGGTAAAATATCCAATAGACACACAGCACAACCACACAACAAACCACCAGCCCAGCCGCCAACCTCTTCGCATTGAAACTAGAAATGTCAATCACTTGTCATGTTATTCAAATAGTGAAAGAGCAACACACAGAAACATTTGAATATCTTAATATTAAAAATATATTTTTAATAAAAATGAAATGTATGATAACTTTCGAAATATATACACATGAGTGAGTGTACGAATGCGGTGAAGTGTTGTGTTCCCCACTCAAAGTATTAAGTGTCCAGTGCGAGCTCAAAGAAAAAAAGTCTGTCGAAAAAGAAAGCAACAAATGTATGTGTTAGGAAAATTGTGAATTCCCCCTCCCTCAATCGAAGAAAGGCTACATCTGTAAACAAAAAGAAGAGTCGCGTCACGTTCTCTTGTGCCTTACTATTTTATTTAGGTACTCACGAAGAGAATATCTCAAATCACCAAGGTAGTTCAAAAGGAAAGAAAATATTTAAAAATATAATTTTATTAAAATTAGGGAAAAAAACGCTACAGTAAATAAAAAGAGAAAAAATTACAAAAAATTTCGGATATGTTTTGAGATTGAAGTTTCTAAAGGGAAATGTAAATACGAAGCTGTAATGGAGGGGTTGGAGAAAGCGAATGAACTAAGCAAATATATATTACAGCTTAGATAAGATTTAAGGCATTATTTTATGATGCAACAGAATGAAAAGGGTAAGTAGTTCTCATTACCAGGTAATACAAATGCAACATCGAAAGCTTTCGCAGAATAATCAAAAATATTCTGATTTGATTTTTCCCGAATAATCTAGTAAGTACAGAGTGATTTTTTAGTTATTTGGGTTTCCGGGTGTTCTATTTAGGAACACGCAGAGAGAAAATCTCAAATCACTGGGTAGTTCAAAAAGAAAGAAAATATTTAAAAAAATATTTGCATTAAAATTATGTGAAATCGTGAAACCCCCACACACAATGGAAATAATCGTGCATTAGTAAACAAAAAGAGAAAAAATTGAAAACCTTTTCGGATATGAGGAATTTTAAATCAGAAGCAGTAATGGAGGTGTTTGAGAAGTCGATGGACTAAGCAAATATATATTACAGCTAAGATCAGATTTATGGCATTATTTTCTGCTGCAACAGAATGAAAAGGGTAAGTACTTTTCATTGCCAGGTAATGCGAGTGCAACATTGAAGGGTTTTGCAGAATTTTGAAAGTGTTCGGATTGGTTTTTTCTCGAAATATTCTAGTACAGGTTGAATTTTTATTATTTGTATTTGTTTTTTTTTGTGTTTCCGTGTGATTCGCGTGTTTCGTGACATATGTTAAAGTCAAAAACGAACAACGCAATTTTTGTTTACAAAAATTTAAGAGGAGGATATTGGCAACATTTGGTTTCAACAGGACGGCGCTACGTGCCACACAGCCGAAGCTACACTCGATTTGTTTTGGAAGATCGCATTATCAGCCGCAGAGCTGATGTCGTTAGGCTACTGCATGGCCAGACGAGGCAGCCATTTGAATGAAATTATTTTCCATTATTAACTGGAAGGATTGTACTTTCAATTAAAAAAGAAATTTGAGAAAATATCCAGTAGTTTTTTTTATAGAATTTTCAAAAAGTTATTTGGCGGACCCTGTAGAATTTGTACTCTGTAAGAAATGTGTGATGAGGCCAACGAGCCCATCCATAAACACAACTGCCGCATTTAGTGCAAAGGGAAGCCAGAGGATGTTCAAAAGCTGCCACAGTACCCTGAAAATGTACTTTTGGTGAGGTTTTGGCACCGGTGGCTTTATTGGACTCTACTTCTTCACAGACGAAGATGGCACAGCGTTACAGTCAAGGGATCGTTCGATGAAATAATCTTTAAAAAGTGATTTATTGATGTAAATAAATATTTTATTCTCTTGCAAACATTTTCCGTGATTTCTTCAATTTTCAGAAGCCAAAGCAAAAATTAGCGTGAGAATATTGAAAATATTTTTTTTTTAATTAAAAAAAAAAACCTTCATACTTTAGCAATTGTGTATGAATAGATTCCTATTAAACACTCTGATAGATAGACTGCCTAAAATGTCAATTTTTTTTCTTGAGTGTACACAAAAATATCGATACATCTAGATATAACTTACTCATTTTACCATTTGATTATTTAAAACTGCAAAAAAAAAAAGTACGTACTTATTTACGCTATTTATGCAGGCACCTCCCAGCTACGTATGTGTGAATGTGCGTACATAATGTATTTGAAAAATACAAATTCATAGCAAAAAAAAAAGACTGTATATGTAAAAAAAAAAAAACTTATGATAAATAATACATGAAATAAACAAACAAAAAACATGGTGACCCAATTATCAACAGCCAATACAAAAAACAAATAGAAGAAGAAAAAAAAAATAGAAAACAAATAACACAAATATAGAAAGATACATAAACTAAAACGAACTAATATACGAAACAGATACAGAGTGACGGGTCGGCCGGGCCTCGTCACAAATTTCAAAATAAAAAAAAAAAAAATAAAAACTGCAAACTTTCTATGAAAAATAATAGTAAATCATATACCAACCACAAAATACCAAAAGCAAACACACTGCTCAGTATTATGCGTGTGCCAGCGCACAGCAGCCGGAACAGACAGAATTACATTCGCATAAATCTTAAAATGTTTGTTATTTTTTTGAGTTAAGAAAATATTGCCATTTGAAAACTGTTTAGAATTGTTTCATATATTTTATGCAATGTTTTATATACAGGGTAAGAGGTGTCACCCGGTATTTTGGTAGCTGTCACTTTTGAAGCATTTATTCTTTGGCATTTGACAAGTAGAAACTACGTCATTACTATAAATTGAACGACACACGCTTCAACAACGCATTGAAATTTTAAAATTTCACTTCAAAAATGGTGAAAGTCTTACAGTCACAGTTCGCAAAACTAAAAAGTTTCCAGACCGTGTTATCTCTCGGTGAGGTGATCACATTGGCCACCGATATCTTGTGATTTAACACCTTGAGACTGATTCCTTTGGGGCCACGTGAAAGACAACAGGCCAGCGTAGATGCAAGATCTCAGAGATAGAATTCGTGAGGCTATCGAGGTCATAGGGCAGCCACTTTGCGATTTGGTTATGGCACATTTCATAAAAAGGATATGGTCCTGCAAGCATGGTTGTGGTGGCCATTTGACTTGCTTTTTTTATTATTAATGTCATACCTTCCTCATTATTATGAAATAAAAATCCGATCATTTATCTCAAAAAATTCCATTTTTCTTTGAATACCAAAATAACAACTCTGTATTTTATAATTGTTTTTTATATTTCTTATGAAATGTTTCATTTTCATAAAGTATGAAAATATTTCTTTGTCCGAATAAATCAGAAATATATTTTTGTTTTTAGTGCGCCGAATAAGTGGCGGTAATAAATGGAAATTTTGTTTATGCCCTCCTAAGAAAGAATGTCACATCTCCATTTTTGCAGATTGGAGAGATGTAGCTTTAACGTTTCTTATCTAACACTACCTCGTAAATGTTGGCGACTTTACGAGTAAGAGAGTAATCTCTAAGCCATGTACAACTTCTGTAGAAAAGCATTAGCCGTTCGGTCCCGGTCTCTGAGTATACAAATTATATTGTACACAGCTCACTGATTCGAGAGAGGTTCCCCGTCTGTTCCTTCATGGAATGTTAAGGGAAATAAGTAAGTAAGTATCTAACGCGCCTTAAAATATAAAATATTTTTGAAAAACATCAAAAATAATTTTAAAATATTTCACAGTTGAAAACAAAATCACATTCACGATTCCGAATCTTATCTTAATTTTCAAAATTTAGCCCCTTGTGGACTTTCTTTGTTGGGACGGCAGCATAGGCCTTGAAGTACACAGTGCTGATGGAGGGAGGCTCGTGCTTTAACGTCAGATCAAGAATTTAAGAATTTATTTATATTCAAGACGCAGATTCAATTTTAAGACTTTTTGAATTCACAAAGTCATGCGATTTTAATTTTTCACATAGATGACGTCTTTTGCCAAATATAGAAGCCTTTTCGGAAATATTAAGAATGAAGACTTTGTTTTGATTTCGAGAATATATAGAAATGTTATTAAAAATTTTATATTTTACTAACTATTAACCTTCAGATATAGTCAACTGAAGAAGTTGTGAAGTCGTTCTTAAAGGAAATACAAATTACTGTGACAATAAAAACACTTACGATCAAATAATAATGCAGGCGAAGGCAAATTTATTTCTTAATGCCGTTGTTAGTAACTCATTATTAATTTGTTTACAGACAGGAGACAGGTAATGATAAATTATTTTGCCAACAAAAACACGATCAAATAAGAATGGAGCGAAGACTATTTTTTTTTTATTAATTTACCAATTACTACTGATCTATGTCGTTATTAGGAAGTCGTTAATAATTGCTTAAAATGTAGTCTGCGGGTAATCAGATGTCATTACCTGGTAATGTTTTTTTTCTTTATCGGAGTTTTTGCTGATTTTATTAGTCAGTTCCAGTAAACTGCCGATCGAATGAAGATAGTACACCATCGTGTACTAAAACGGTAATAAAACTTCCAAGTCATCATTGAAACAAAAAATCAATATTCTAGTCAAAATGAGATACCTTCACTGAATTGTGAATAAAAGCGTAACGCGTTCATCGATTTTCATGATCTATGTCTCATTTTGTTCATATATTATGTAGGTTTATGCAAAAGTAATAAGCCTTCACACATTCTTCCGTTATGGATTTTTAATGATTTTTTAAAAACAAAAAATTTTAATTATTTCTTTTTCTTCATAAATTCATTTACATCTCTTAATAGTATAGAGAAACAGTATAGGAATAGATTAAAGGAATGGTAATACCTTTAATGTACGACTTTTATTGGTTAGAATAAAAAGATTAAAAATGTCCATGACTTTTCAGTAACGTGAATTACTTCCTTGGGTGCTGCTAAAAATGCCCATCATTTGGTTGAAATTTTTTCTGTACAAATTCCGTTTAGTAAAGGTTAACGAAATATCCATCACATCATGAAAAATATCAATGGTTTGTTTACACAAACATTCTTAAAAATCGAACAATTTCCTTGCCTTATACAAACAGACCATTTATGGTCGAGGAGAATAATGTGTTCTTGACGTGGTAATGGTAATGACTTTACGCCTACAATCGTGCTGGGATTTTCAATACTAACGTCAGAAAATATTTGGAAAATCTTGTTACTTCGTATAGCTGAGTTTTTGTTTGTTTGTGAGTTCACCTCAACGAAATTTGCCGCATAAGGCAAAAGTAATTAATCTTCGGTTTGTTGTTAATCTGCATAAAACATTGTCGGAATTAACCGGTTTATTTTAAATTTAATGTCAGAAAGACAAACAAAAGTAATTTATTGTATGCTTAAAACAGTTTTAAATGAATTATTTCATTCAAAACAAACCAATAAACTCAAAGACATTCATTTTTGTTGTTTAGCTTAAAATGAGAGACAACACAAATAAAGTAAATTTGTTTATATGAAAAAAATACCAAAAAAAAATAAACACGACCACATATAAAATATTTATACAGACACATGTTTTGTCTATGTTAATCATTGATAATTGTATATAAGTATTATATATCTATACAAACATCGGTATCTGCATATATTATGTATTGTGTTGTTGTTTTTGTTTTTGAGGGGGATATATTTTATATTTTGTTTTCACCTTCACCTATCAAATGATAAATTAATGCAATTCTAAGCTAAAGCAAATACAGACAATGGCAAAAAACAACGAAAAACGAGAAAAGCAACAAAAATGCACAGACACATAAAACAACGATATGGAAATCAAAATAAATATTTAAAGTGTTGTGATTTAATTTGTTTAAATTAATTTTTATCGATTTTATTTTGTTGGAGACCGTTCGGTCTAAGCAAGTGGGCCGACACATCTGGAGCTTCTGCGTGCCACAGTGGCAAAGGGAATTCGCATAAATTAAAGAAATCCGGAAAATTTATTGTAATGCATGACTAGACAAAATTTCGGAAGTTGATTAGTTAAGGCTTTTATGTGCTACACCAACGAAATAGAAATAATCATGGGATACTCTATAAAAAAAAAATATATTTTTGAAAGAAAATCATTGTAATGCATGACTAGACAAAATTCGGATGTTGATTAGAATAGACTTTTATGTTGGCCACCAGCCATCCAAATGGAGATTATCATGGAAGACTCCGGACAAAAAAATAACGTTCCATTTAAGCTAAATAAAAGTTGGAATAGTAACCCAAACAACGGTGCTGCCAAGTGTTGGTTACACATTTGTCAGGGGGGACCCCAATGATGGGTTCTAATGACTCTTAAAGCGATCTTGTGAATATTTCTCGATAATGTTAGGTCTAAAGCCAGAAGGGTGTCCAAACTCAACAAGATTTAAATACTCCAAATAAGTACCGACAATTTGCTAAATTTGTGTTATTTCCTTTTTTTATAAAATAAATAAAACAAATTTTGCGTAGAGTTTACCTTAAATAAAGTATACGTTAAAATTATTTGTACCGAGTGGCCCATGTAATGTTTTTTTTTAAACTATGTGCTATTTTTACAGTGACTCGAAATTTTGACCAAAAAGGCCAGTATCATTTAATGGTGATATTTAATAAAAATTAAAACACTGCCCAAACCGATGAATTTGTGCCCAAAAATGTTTATTCATGACTGGTGATCTTATTTTCGTATTGCGGTTTGGGGTGAAAATTTCATAAAAACGATTTTAGACTGAGGAGTAGATTTATGACAAAACATTGCAATTTTTTAATTTTATTTGATTTTTCTATATTTTTTTCCAAAAAAGGAAATGTTGTGCTTATGGAAAGACATCGAGTCCAATCAAGAGTTACAGTTTGGGCAAAGACTATACAGAGTCCCTTTCGGAACATTTCTTAGAGGGTATGTTTACAGTATTTGTTTTAAAAAAAGTAGGTATTTTAAAAAAAAAATTATGTGCTTTGAAAACCTTTCAAATATTGCCATGCCAATTAGTGACATCTGGAGTGGGCTTCCGAACTAATGCATCAGGAAAACGACTTGCGACGTCTGTCCTCTGTATGGTCTTTGGTTTGAGGGTATGTAAGAATTTCCCTTAAGATTATACGAATGCACAGACAAGGAACTCCTCTCAAATCACTGAGCTGTGCACAATATCCTTTTTATACCCACTGACCGGGACTAGTACTTTTCTAGAGAAATGTTAACATGGCTTAGAGGAAACTCACAGTTAGAACCAACCTCCGGTGAATCAACCAAGTGGAAGAAGACATAAAAATAGCTTGGTATCAACGAACTGGAGAAGCCAAGTAGAAGACCGAAGTGCTTGGAAATCATTTATTAAGCAGACCAAGACCAACAACAGGTTCTAGAGCCAATCTAAGCAAGTTAGTAAGAGGTAACTGGTGTTTTTAATTTCCCGACTTTTTTCAACACCCGGGAATCGGAAATTTTTTCGATGTATTCCCGGGGATTCACGGGACTTGATTTTCTTTAAAAAAAAACGCTATAAAAAAATACAAAAAAACCCTCTAATTTTTAGTAGTTTTTATTGAAAATTCTATAAAAAAACTACTGGATATTTTCTCAAATTTCTTTTTTTATTTGAAAGTAAAATCCTTCCGGTTAATAATCTTAATATATATTTACCCTCGACACTGATTCACTGCTTCACTGACTCTGTCACGCAGTACGTAGGAATTTAAATAGGCATTCAATAATTTTCTGTAAATAATAATAATAAAAAAATAATATTTTTTTTTGTACAGAAATTGTGTTTTCCCCAAATTTTTTTTTCAACAAAATTTTTTTTTTTACAAAATTTTTTTTTTCCAAATTTTTTTTTTCCACAAAATTTTTTTTCTCAAAAAAAATTTTGTTTTTCATCAAAATTTTTTTTTTCAACAAAATTTTTGTTTTTCATCAAAAAATTTTTTTTTTCAACAAATTTTTTTTTTTCAACAGAATTTTTTTTTTTCACAAAAATTTTTTTTTTCAACAAAATTTTTTTTCCATATTTCAACGGGCGCCATAGGCGTATTACAACTTACTAGTAAAAAATAATTTCAAAAACTTGAACATTAATAATACTGGAATGTTAAAAACTCGAAATGATTAATAAAACTTTTTTTAAAAGTCAGACAAAATTAATCTCGCGAAAAATTTCCTGTACAATTAAAGTGTAAAAAGATCAACTAGTTCAGGAATATGTCAGCAAGTAAATAATCGTACAATTTCCCGGTTAAAAGTTGTAAAAAGGCCAGTTTCATTTTTTTTGGGAATAAATTAGTCTCGGGAATCCCGACCAGTAATCCAGGGAATCGGAAAATGAAAAACCGGCAAATACGTCCCGGGAATTCCTGCAAGATAGTCGCACACACTACTTATAACATCAAGGATGAGTATAAAACAATTAACCATTCTACGAATCGAATTCAGCACATTTTCAGTAAAAGCGACCTCTATTGAATGTAAGTGAATCTTTTTAGTACTTTCAAAAAAAAAAATATCTAAATTTTCAAATAATTGCACTCTATGTGATTAACTTAGTTAGAAGCACAGCTCACACGTTGCAATTTGGGGACGATAACACGAAATTTGCAGGACAAAAAATGTTTCAAATTAGGCAAACGGTCCTATAAAAGTGTTATTTCCTATGAAATTCATAGACACAACCTATAAGATCAAACATGGGCGGGGATCGTACACGATTCAAGACCATTTGAGTTCTTTGGCTTTTACAATGGACAATTTTTGTAATTTAAATAAACCGCAAACTGTCAGTGGCCAATAAACTGTTATTTATCACATCCTAATTAATTAACATTTTATGAACTATTACGATCTACTACCACTCTACACTCGGATGGGCTATTGTATGGCATTTGTTAGTACTATTGCTGTTGTGGTTGTCGTTGTTGTTGTTGTTGGTAAACTACTGATAGTAGACAATTGGCATTTAAGTCAGCCATAAAGTTTTCATTTTATATGGCACGTGTCACTTGTATATAAATAATAAAAGTATTTTATTTGTTGATATACATACATGTAACATTTACATCATTTCTGTATTTACTTTGAAAAAAGTAAAACATTTTTGCTGTGACTGTGAATTCGTCTACTTGCTGTGAAGCTATTTGGACACAACAACAAGATGAGAAACACTTGTGTTTCTTCGTTGGCTGATTGTGAAACGTTACTGTAAACAGAGAAATTTCCTGAACAATCACCCCCCCAAGACAGGTAACATTAATTGAGGGCGATTGTTTGAACTTTCGGTTTTGAAATTTCTTAACATTATAAGGCTTCCCCAACTTGTTGATTTTGTTTCTATTTTCTTTTCTTTGAGATATACAATTTGGCATTGGCTTGGCAAAATTCTTGAATGTTGGTCTGAGAAATTCTTCTTGAAATGTTTTCGCGCTGCCTTTAAAAAAAAGTGAAAACACCGAAAACGTGAAAATAGTTTGAAAGACTAATGACGATCGCGTCATTGTTAAATATAGAATTTGTGGATTTTTTGTTTGTTACATTGGGAAATAATGTATTGATAAACTGGCAATGGCACATTTCACATAAAGATGGCACCACTATAAACTGTTGATATAGCGCGTGGCATGAGACAGAATGACAAATAGAAGAACTAGGGTTTTTAAGCCGAGAATTCCCGGCACGAAATAACACTCGTAGTCGGCGTAGAGCAAATTTTTTCGACATCAGACACGGACTCCGGCCAAATTTGGCAGACCCGACTCCACAGCCCTGGTAGGCACCGGTACAGTTTATGTGATATTAGGTCATGCAATCCACCTGCTGCTATTCCCTAGGATTTGGACGAAGAGTGGTTTTTGCGTGACCTTTTTCAATATTTCAATGGAATAAACGTTACTTTAGTCATTAAAGGGCAAATTCATTCATTCATTCGTGCAACAGGAAATAATTTTTGAGAGAAAAAAAAATCGAAAACTCATCGCCCCTGAGCATAAAAAATCCTATTTAAGTTGAGTCTTTAACTTGCTGTGTCTGCACTGGCCAAGGCATAACACTGTGCATCTGAGAGACAACATTGTCCATTCTGTTCGGTATACATTCAACCTTTGTATATAGAAAAAATACACATTCAAAAAGCAAATTCATACTTTAATTAAATCACGACACATTCGACTCCTCCTCCTCTTTACTAACAAATGCAAAAATAACATCAATAGTCAATAATTAAAAATTCTCTATCGTGCAGAGGTGTGAGAGAGATACAAAAGACTTTTTTTGAATGTTCAGCATTTTTTCTATTTGTCTGCATTTTTAGATTAGAAAAACAAAAATCGTATAAACAGCGTAACGGACTCACAGAATGAGTGAGTGAATGCACATTTGGAGTCGGACAGACATCGATTCGAACGTTTGGTTTGTTGCTTTTACATGTGCAACGTTTGCATTGCACAAACGTCGATCAACGTTCTAGGCAAACAACAGAAATCCGAAAAATGGCAAACAGAAGAAAAATATACGACAGAAGCCTACGAAAAATTGTTTGTTATTGTTTTGTTGCTCTATTCAGAACTATCGAAGTAGGTCACTAGAGTGCTGATTGCTGGCTTTTTTTATATTTCAGCGTTTTTTTATTTTTATTATTTTGTTTGGGTTCGTTTTGTTTCTTCAGTCATGCCGAGATATGAAAACTTGTCTTGACTGTACGTACGAGTATTGCAGATATTTGTTTTTTTTTTTTTTGGTATTTTTACATAATAAATGCAAACCAGTTTCAGTACGATTACAGTTACTAAGTGAACTGTGATCTGTTGAACTGGTGATGTGGTTTGGTTAATTAAATATAAATATCGAGCTATTAATTACAGAAATATATAATATATGAAAAAAAATAATATCAATAAAAAAATTAGAAATTATGAAATCAATCGCATATTCGGAAACTGGAGGATCCTTTGAGAGAGTTCTTACACCCACCCCCCATTAGGACTTAGGATGCTCGTAGACACTTCAGCTACAAACTAATAAAATTTCATTAGAAATTACCGTTTTTCTTCTTCTAATAATATTTTGAAATTCCCCTACTAGAAATGCGAATTTGTGGTTAAACTCCCCATAAAGTTTCAAACCGCTTAACAAATATCGGTTTAGTGAATTTCCGAAACCCCATTTATCATAGGCAAATACTTATATAACAAAACATTTCTTTTTATTTTTTAACAATTTAGTATTTATGTACTTGTGAATAAACCCCGACACATATTTGCAATATTTGCCAATCTTACGACCTTGTCCCAAATAATATTGTCATTAAGAGTTCATTCATTTTTAGAATCTCTTCTAATTGTGTTCACGAGCAAGCTCTTTCTTTTCTTGTCTTTTTTTATAGTCAACACACGTGCGCTGTATTCGGATAATTAATGATCTCAAGAGAATATCTGTTTATTTCTGGCGATCCAAAATAAACGGACGACTTTTGAAGTAAATATTCCATTGTATTTGGACATGACACACGCAATATTTCATGATATAAAAATAACAACTAGAAGAGTATAAATATGTAGCTAAACTGTTATAAATATATTTGGCAACACTGTTGCCAACTTTCATAGCTGCCTACGTATACCGACCATGAAATCTGTTTATAAAAACTAAACAATAAAAACGCTCATCTTCTATCTGAAAACATGGTACCATTAACTATTCGCACTTAAAATGTTCTCTATGAATCACATTTCAATCGTGCCATCGTGTCCGCCCCTTCTTGCCAATTTCAAATGTTAGCCAAGGCAGCTGTGCGTTATTGATACTTTAGGAAAATTAGAAGAACAAAAATAATTGGGAGCGGAAGTAATGTCTTATTTTTGCCATATTCTGTCCATGTGGAAATTGTCAAGTGACACGTTTTCCTAGTGACGTCAAACTAACTTCAATTAGTAAGATTTCACAAAGCTAGCAAGCTTCTTCGAAATGATGTGAGATTTTTTCAATGATACACTTTTGAAAACATTTTGCCAGAGTCAATACTATTTTGGTGCCATAAAATGACATGATCGGCAGCTATGTGAAATGGCCTATCGTTGATCGAATTGAGACTAAAATATTTGACATCATACAACTTATTAAGCTCTTGTCATGCTATGATGCGTTTATCACTTGGACCCAGCGTGACATGAGAACAGCTGACATATAGAGGGCCAACAATAATAACGCGAAATTTTTTCAAACCGAATTTTTTTTAAATATTTTCCAAATATCCCATATGAATTTGGCGACATATATTTTGCCAAGCTCAGATTTGATGATACACGTTTCTTTCATAGTTTTCTGGTGGCGCCATCTCTTTGTGAAATATTTTACCGTCGTTCTTTTTAAGGCTTGCGGTCTTTTTGGTGGTCCTGAGCTCTGTGTGGTATGATTAGTTTTTATGATATAGATTTTTGTGTGTCAAAGTTGTCTAGCAACGCCATCTACATTTGAAGTATTTTACTGTTGTTCAGCTAGTGGTGGGTTTGGTTCCCTTGAACTGTTGGTAACAAAAATAAAGTCACATTAGCGGCACACAGTCCTCGAATACAGAATCGATGAAAGCGAATACAGAATCGATGAAAGCGAATACAGAATCAATGAAAGCTCAGGTCATCTGGACCATAGCTGCCTTCTGCGATTAGAATCTCTCTGGCTACGATGAAGAATGCTCCGCTAGCATTGTTTTTTCCCAAAACCAGTTCTTTTAATAGAAACCCAGATCTGTAGTTCAACAAATGATCTACAAAACAGCGCCAAAGGCAAGTCTTAAACAATACTTTCTAGGAGGTCCTCTTTGGGATCTACAAGACATGTTTCCTTCTTATAGAGCTACAAGCAATGCAATTTCAATTTAACACTGTTTTTTATATTGATTGGTTTTCTAGGAGGTCTGTCAAAAGATATGTAAAAAAAGGAATTTAAACAGACTTGCAACAGAACGACTTCAAGAAGTTCTGCGGTTCTTATTCACAATTAATTTACGTTCGCTGATATTTGACAAAAACTACTACCAGAACTGTGACGTGACTATTTTTATTTTCCAGAGGACTCTGGTTCTACATATTTCAGTCCTCAGTGACCAGGCTGCCGCATGATTATATTCACATGAATATGTGTTTTCATTAGATGCCTGCTAAGACGCCCACAGGAATTTTTCCAGGACTGGTAGCATCTGCACTCTCGCAGATTGTTACATCAGGTAAGCCAAAGAAAGTCTGGAGATCAGACGTCCTAAATCTGTTTGCAGATGTCTTAGTAGAACTCTAAAGTCTAGGTATCAGTAATTGTTTCATAGATATTCAGTGTAATGTTGGTAAAGAAAACCAAGCTGTGCTTTGTTGGAAAAGTTCCCATATGATTATTGCGATCCAGACACGGTTGCAATGAAAGATGCAAGCGAAAACACAGCAAAGATAATCCCCGTTGGGTTGAAATTCTCATATGAATTGCTGCGCTATGTTAGGTACGGCGAACAGAAGGTCGCCAGTTCGTTCAAACCTCGCTCGTCTCATTTTATTTCATGTTTTCAGAATATTTTTTAATTAATTTCCGCTTTAAGAAAAGAAAAAAACGTTAAATTTAAACAAATAAACCCACATGAATGATGGATGTCCTTGTTATAGATCACAAACTGTCATAATGAATATAACAGTTCTCCGTCACTGAAAGACAACAGAGAAATACCACAATTTGCGGTAACACAACGCTCGTCGGACAGAACGACTCAACAACGGTGGAATGGATTTGTTTTTAACTCAAACACACATCGTTTCCATCACGTTTTTTTATGCAATTTGTTTAGTTTATGTTTCTTGTCATGGCAGTGCAGTGTGGTGTTGTTGCTGGCTGACATTCTCTCTGTGGTCTTGTGTTTATTTGTTTTGTTAGTCACCCTGTCCGCCTGTCTGTCTGTCACTCTCGCTGAGATATGTATGTTGCGCAGAGCCATGTTCAGTAGGCACACTCTGTGCATGGGAGTGAATGTGATGGCGGCATCGTCTCTGACGTGTGTGCTGTTTGGCGCGCAATTTTTTTTTCTTTCTTGTTGGTTATTCGTATTTTCTGAGTGCGCCCCACCAAGTGTTTTGAGTGAATGGGCAAAGGTATGTGTGTATGTAAGAATGAATGAATGGATGTGTGCGGCGTTTTAGCAACATATTCTCACATAAATTGCGTACTTATTTCAAATGCAGCAAAGACACATGACATGCCGACGTATACAAATTGTAAGTATGTATTACAATTGGCTGACTGGCTGTTTCGTTTAAGGGGGCCGGGCCGAAGTGTGGTGGTGGGAAGCTAACATCGGCGTGTTAGCCAGTCGCTGGTTTGTGTTGGTATTTAGTTTAGAGGTTTTTATGCCAAGACTATGTTAAATACTGCAACTACAACAGCAACAACAACATTTAACATAAGCACAATTCTGTAGATGAGCAGAGAGGATAGACCGACAGACAGGTAGATGCATAATCGCCAAATGTAGGTGAGTGCAGGTAATTAGAAACTAATTGTAGAGGTAAACACACTCACACGCTCGCTGTCGTACCTTAATGACAGTGTATGTGCATGTGTGTTTTCAGCTCCTTAATATTTTCTTAGCACATGTGACATAGATTTTCGAGTGTTATAAATTGTACACGTTCAAATGTACACATAAAGAAATGTTCATCCAAAGCACAGGGTGTTTCAATTGGATGGGCATATGTGGTAATTGTTAAAAACTAGGGATTTTCTTTCGTACCAAACTTGAGAAGCCCTCCAGTCAGAGAAATCCTTCTCTATGAGAATCCCTTCAGGAAGAATTTCTTAATTTCGGAAGTTCACATGAAGATAAAAACGGTGACAGAACATTATTTCGTCGTTCTTACCAGGATACGAACCGGGTAGAGATGGGTGCTAAACAAGTACCTAGTTTGTATGCAATTTTAAGAAGAATTTATGATCAATCAGGCAGATTCCCGGTCAAGATTTATTATTCTTCAAGTTTAAAGTTCAAGTTTAAAGTAACTTCAAAAACTGGCGCCCAACTGTAGCAATGTAACATTGAACTGTTGAAAGATTGGCGAATGACCCATGATGAGGTACTTTCTTTTCTGTGGATATTATTATGGACAAATAATTTCATATAAAACAAAAAATGGCGCCCAACAGCAATAAAGTCATATTAACCTTAAACTCTGGAGGTGGTGGTAAAGTTTACACATTTTTGGGTCGCATACTATGTCCAAAAAATTCACCTTCACTGTTAAAGGTTAAACGCTTATTGGATCACGCACATTCAGTATTTTTTTCCCATAACCTCCAATGGAATCACCCTCTTTCCCACAGAGATTATTAGTGAATGATCCGATTTTGTCACATGCTTTGCTGTGCTGTGCTGATGCAGCGGATAAGTGATATTAATTAATGACAGCATTTTCTAAATGGAACAATCTCTTCAATCACATTCAGGTTGTCGTAAGTGGTGAGTGGTGCACAAATAACATGACGTTGATTAACACGAATTCACAAGATGTACCATATTTTTATGATTGACAAGATTAACAAGGCATTAAAAATGATAATTATATGTTGGCAATAAATATTCCCCAACCCATAATAATAGTCATCAGTCGAATCAGTCATATGCTCAAGGTAATCTAGCAAAATCATAAATTGTAAGCTCATTTTTCTTTAACAAAAAAAAAAAAAAAAAAAAAAATGAAATAAACAGAAAACAGAAAAGAAATGCGGAAGCTTATTTTGAAAATCATTCACTCACAATTATTGTCATAAATTATGAATGAAAAGCTAGCAGCCAAAAAACAACAATTCGGATGTCTAGAGGAAACAGAAATGTAAGAACAACAAGTGAATGGCGCCCAACATCTCGGGGTCCCTACCCTTCTTCCACCTTAAGAAAAATAAAACCATTCCTCGGTCAAACATTCAGACACGTGGCAGAGTTGTTGTTCGTGTTATTGTTGCTCGTCTGGCATCAACTGGTCGTTTTGGTGGATAAGAAGATATTTATTTACTTAAATATTACGAAAACATTATTAAAATTGAATAATTTATGGCCTACACACACGTATACGGGTTTTTCTTCTCACCATTCACATCGTTTCGCACACCAAAGTGTAAACAAATTGTAAATTCAGAATATAATTTCAGTTTGTGTGGCTGTTTTCAGCCGTGTTGTTCTTGGTTGTTTTGCATGAAACTCGTTTCTTTTTTTCTTTTTCTTTGCTGAAGATTTTTTGTTTCGTTTTATAAATAATGATGATACGATACGCGCATTTCAGATAAATACAATAATGAATTTGCATAAAATTTAAATAAACACAGTCGAACCAAAAAACAAGCGCCCAACAAATGGCGATGAAAAGAGCAGATTTAAGACGCCGGCCGAACGAAACGAGGTTGATGTGTTCTCAGTGAAATAATATTCGTAATAAAATAAATAATATAATATTCGTTAAGTTAATAAAACTTTATGCGAGACTGATGTTGTTAAAGAAGAACCTTTAACAAACACCACAAGAAAACGACATGTTGTCAAATTTCAACTTCGAAACCCAATTGAGAAAAAAACCACAAAAGGATCAGTTATGAAAATTTAGGGTTTTCACTAGAGGGGCCTGGGCTTAATGTTTATTTGCAGTTAAAAAAGATCAATCAAAATTAAAAAATAACAATGAAATGGCGCCCAACACCTCCCTTAGGAAGAACATATGACCAGTGTATCAACATCTAAGGTTTTGCCAGATTTCAGAAACTGTTAAGACAAATCTGACTAATTGACTCAATGGACGTTAAGGAAAGAAATGACGATGTTGACCCTTAAGAATTGTTCTGTTAAGACAAATTTGACTAATTTTCTCAATGGACGTTGGAGAAAGAAATGACGATGTTGACCCTTAAGAATTGTTCTTTTCAGAAACTCAACTTCACAGAATATTCTTAAGGCAATTGACACATTTACACCAGCAGTTGAGACGCAAACCACCAGCTGTGCAATACCAGATGAAAAAAAAGTTAATTTCCGAAAAATAAGCAAATGTTTGGTTAAAGAAAAAAGTCAACTGAATTGTGGACGGTCGTGGGGTGATAGGCACTGTATGCGACTATCACACAACAAATCCAGGTGCATTTACTGATAAGACAATCAAACACTTTTCAGCGGCCGATTACAACTGGTTAAAGTCGATGACTTTACGAGTAATCTCAAAACCACGGAAAACGTATCTAGAGAAAGCATAAGCCGTTCGAAGCCTGTTATAAAAGCGAAGCCTGAATATAATTATATCCGGGTACCGCTTAATGATTTAGAAGAAGTTCCCTATATGTTTCTTTATGGAATGTAAACCCCCTAGCTATTCATTCATGTTATTAAGTACGTAAAATGCCACACAAATTTCTTTAAATTAAATGAGGATACACAATTCATGTCAAAGGTAATTACGAATATCTAAGTCAAGCACTTTCCTTCCTGTCTTTAAATTCTAAACAAACAAAAAATTCTTGAAAAATTTGAAAACTATAAAAAAAAAATGTCTATAAATGGTGAATATAAATTAAGAGAAGAAACGTCGTTATAACACCGGGTTATATTAGCAAATCTGTTTCCTTCCATCACGCCAAACTCCTACTTAGTTTAAGAATAATAAAAAATAAACAACTTACTCTTTTAATATTTTAAAATAAATATTAGGTGGGTTTTTTTTTTGTAAAAATTAAGGCTTACCTGGAATAAAAAGAAAGTAATACATTAATAAAAATAATTCAAAGATCATATTATTATTAAATATAAGAAATAAAAAAAAAAAATATTTTTTGTGCAAAATCTTTTTGCACAAATATTTTATACGTCTATTTTACATACTTGTAAGTTGTAAAATTTTTGCGGAAAAAAAAATTTTTGTTGAAAAAAAAAATTTGGTTGAAAAAAAAAATTTCGTGGAAAAAAAAAATTTAGTTGAAAAAAAAAAATTTGTTGAAAAAAAAATTTTGTAAAAAAAAAAAATTTGTAAAAAAAAAATTTTTTGTAAAAAAAAAATTTTGTTGAAAAAAAAATTTTGTGAAAAAAAAAATTGTAAAAAAAAAATTTTTTTGTAAAAAAAAATTTGGGGAAAACACAATTACTGTACAAAAAAAAAATATTATTTTTTTGTATTATTATTATTTATAGAATTTATATAGAATTATAGAATGCCTATTTAAATTCCTACGTACTGCGTGACAGAGTCAGTGAATCAGTGTATCAGTGAATCAGTGTCGAGGGTAAATATATATTAAGAAGATAGCACAAGATGGCTGAAGTAAAGTCACCGCAAAACCTAATTTCTATATTCTTTAATGCCCAAATCCGAATATATTTATTTTATTTATTGTTAATTACAATATAAAGTAAATTTACATTCTAATATTGGGTCCAACGATAAACCGGATGACACAGACCATCTGGCTAGAAATTTGCAGCGACAGACCAAAGCCTCTCGTGGGAATCCAACCCACAAACCCCACGCAGACAGGCCCAGCCCGTAAAGCGTATTTCCTTCTACACAAAACTTATTTGGATGTAAATATAACTCGTTTGCTATTAGTATTACATATTTGTGTATAAGCAATAGCGTGTTTGGGAAAACAGACAACGAACTTACTAAATTCAACAAAGTACAACATTTGAGTGTGAATAAGTGTGTATTTGCAGCTGTTTGCGTATTTTTTTGCATCTACGCTCTATAAAAAGCAATACCAAGAGAATGAGATGGATTGTTATATAAAAATTCACAAATTGAAAAAAAAAAATGTAAGACAAAAAAGCATACATATGTATAATATATTTATCACCTACAAACAAGTTAATGTTTGTGGTATGAAAAAATATTTATATGTTTCATGCGAACTTGTTTGCTGAAATTTGTTAAAATGGCCATTTTTTTCAGCGTGTACCTATTACATGTTTGAAATGGAACACCAAAACAAAAGCTAAAGTCAGCCAAATCTAAAGTCCATATTTGAGTGTGCCATACTACGATTTAGGGGTTTTACTGAAAATGAATAGAGAGGGAAATTAAACATTTCACAAAAACCTCTTTTCCATTAAGTATCGTATTTTCTTAGGTTTTACCACTCAGAAAACTGTTATTTTTTAATACACTTTGGACAAAGTAAATACAAAATTTACTTTCTCCAAAAAAAAAATATTCTGCACAACAAACCAGTTGTTTATGTCTACTATTGATCTGTACCGGAGGCTTTTAAGACCCCGTATATCCACATCAGGTTGTTTGTTTTACATTTGAAAAAGTATCCCCCCCCCCCACCAATTGGTTTTTGGCAAAACACAATTGATAAATGGAAAAATAAGCCACTCGTTGTCGATGATGGCTATTTAATGACACCCCAATGAGCCATATAACAACAGGCGATTTAAATAATTAAAATTAACCAGATTAGATAAGATAGTCCACATAAGAAATGGAGAAAATGGAAACAAAACAACCGCAACAAAGAGAATACAAGAAAAAAAAAATGCAACATGATAACAAAAACAGTGTTTTCTTTTCAAAACCACTTATCGAGGCAATTAACAGGTGAGAAGAAAAACAACGAACCGACAACTGTCATAAAAGCCAAATGAGATAATAGCAGTGTTGGTTAATATTTCTTGTCTTCTTGTTTCTATTTTTTTTTTTTGGTTCATCTACGAAAACCTCCTCAAAACTAAAGCACAATCTTTACAATGCTAGCCCCTCCCCTCGCCCTGTGCCGGTAAGCCCTAACACCGTGGACGTTGTAATGTATTCCATGTAAATACCATAAAGTGAATATAATTTTTTTTAAGCTCTGCCATAAACACTATCTAATTATATAATAAAATAATAATATTGAGAATTAATGATGTTTTACACACACTGTTCATACGTCAGCTGACTGTAGAGATCCCCTGCAAGGGCTAATTTACGGTAAATGTACGCAAATATATTCAATAAGTATTGGGATCATGTGAAGAAACATACTTTGGTCTTTGGAGTCGATTTGAAAATATTTGTTTGCCTGTATGTGCATGCGAGTATTCAAATTTCCAGTTGTTGTAGTACAAGTTTAACAAGTTGTTTTTAAGTATTCAAGTCAAGTTTAAAACTTGTAATTATACTGTACACACACCACCATGCGGTGGTTGACGTCGCCATTGTCATCGTCATCGCCGTTGTCGTCTAGAAAACAGAAATATTACTAAACCTTATTGACCCCTAAGGCAAGTTTGTGGTAATCCCAAAATGTTAACATATGGATGTAAAAAAAACATGTTTGAGTAAAAACAAAACAGAAAAAAATGCACAAATACAGTCGGTACTGCGTATATGCAACAGGGAATATACAGTAAAACTACTTGGGCGCTACGAAATAACCCCAAACGAAAAAATTAAATGGCATCCGAAAAATTGTGACAAAAACACCATTTGGGGATTACTTGATCCTCTTTGGCTGTTATTTCATTTTTAATTTGGAGGTTACTTCTTAAATAACATCCAACTGAAATAAAGCCCCAATCTTTTTATTTCACTCGAAGTAAATACTCAATGGAGGAAATTTTAACTGGGGTTACGTTTTCCGTTAGGATCCGTGTTAACACAATGGACTCTTATAATGGCTTATCATGGGGGTAAGTTTTTTGCTAGCATTATTTTAAAATTGTGCCTTGAACATATTATGTTTACACACAAACATATATATTTGGCTTGATGCCAAATGGGCCCAATGTTTATTTTTTGTATTACATTTATTTTCCTGCTCTCTTTCATAATTTAGAAACAGTCAATGACGAATTCAACTGCTGCCGAACTGCTTTATAAATGTAATAATCAATTTTTTAAATTTGATTCAGAAATAATTAATAGATTTTTTTGTAAAGCCTTCATAGCAATTATTCTCAAAAAAGAACATTTTTACATTGGCCCTTATAGCAACTAGTCAGAGACGTATGGTTGTGTCAGTCATGTTTTAATCGTGAATTATCAACATTTTCGTAGACTTTTGACAGACTTTTTGTTTTGTTTGCTTCTTAATCTTTTTTTAACGACAAAAACACTCCAGAATACAGGAAAAACGTGTCTGTTATTTTTGGTTTAATTCAATGAAAAAAAAATAATTAAATATCACTGAATTATTTATTTACTTAATCCATCTAGAGAACAATGTTCCTTATACTCTAAAAAAAAAAACGTTTTTTTAAATGTTTACACACAATTAAAACGAGTGTTTGGTCTTTGTAGAAAGTAAAGATTATTTGTATGTAAATATTACGTATTTGTGTAGAAGCAATAGCGTGTTTGGGGAAAACAGACAACAATCTTATTCAATTCAACAAAGTACAACATTTGAGTGCGAATTAGTGTGTATTTGTAGCAGTTTTCGTTATTTTTTTTTGGCCTCTCCGCTCTTTCGGGTAATAACAATAACCTAGGGATTAAGATGAATTGGCATATACAGATTCTAAATTGAAAAAAATAAAATAAAAAGTAACACAAAAATGTATACATATATATACATTTGATATTTGTAACCCGCAAACAAGATAATGTATGTGGTATGGAAATATATTTGATGCCATTTGCCATTTTTTTTCCAGCGTGTGTTAAAATAAATATTTTATTATAAATATAGAGGCAATTATAAATATAGAGGAATTCGACATCTGTCAAACTAAGTTGTTTAACCATTTTTTTTTTTCTTTTCAGTTGGAAGTCTGACATTGACGAATATGGATCGCTTAACTATCACACAACGCGTAAAAATTATGAAAACCTACTTTAAAAATGGTGATTCTGGCACAGCCACATATCGTGCTTTAAGAGGAGATTCTGCTTTATGGTTATGAAGCACATTTCTGACTCGGTGGGTATGTTAATAAACAAAATTGTCATTTTGGAAAAAAAAAAAATTTTGTTGAAAAAAAAATTTTTGCTGAAAAAAAAAATTTTTTATGAAAAAAAAAATTTTGTGGAAAAAAAAATTTTTCTTGAAAAAAAAATTTTGTGGAAAAAAAAAATTTTTTTGGAAAAAAAAATTTCTTAAAAAAAAAAATTTGGAAAAAAAAAATTTCTTGAAAAAAAAAATTTGGAAAAAAAAAATTTTTGTAAAAAAAAAAATTTTTAAGAAAAATAATTTTTGGAAAAAAAAAAATTTGGGGAAAACACAATTTCTGTAAAAAAAAAAAATATTATTTTTTTTATTATTATTATTTATAGAATTATTATAGAATGCCTATTTAAATTCCTACGTACTGCGTGACAGAGTCAGTGAATCAGTGTATCAGTGAATCAGTGTCGAGGGTAAATATATATTAAGAAGATACGAATTGTGGAGAATATGTGATTTTAACAAGACGGTGCCACATGCCACACAACTCGACCGAATTTGGCTTTATTGCAAGAGACATTTCCTGGCCGCATAATTTCTCGTCGTGGAGACATCAACTGGCAACCAAGATCATGCGATTTGACATCATTTTTTGTGGGGCTACGCGAAATACCGTGTTTGTGCAGATAAACCATTAACTCTTGAGCACTTAAGAACCAACATTCGTCAAGTTATGGCTGAGATACTGTCCAATATGTGCCAACAAGTGGTCCAAAATTAAACCCAAAAAAAATCAATGTTTGCAACAATTCACAAATAATGTCAACGTTCAAACTTTATAATAAAAAAAAAACATCATGAAAAAAAAAATATTTTATATGTGTGTTTATTTACGTTTACTTTTAAAAAGCAAAATGGACAACCTTTTACTTGAATATGTATTAGTTCTTCTGGTATATTTAGTCTTGGGTAATTTAATACAATCCTTTAATATTCAACCATATGATTTCTGTTGAGTATTTTGCACAGGCTCAAAGCTATTTAGAATATAATTACGCCGATAGCAATCAATATGAAAAATATATATATTTAAAATGGCGAAGACTACGCCAAGCCACGTTGAATAATAATTTTTCTAAAAGATTGCAATATTAACTGAATACCTTTATCAGCTAAAATTTAACTAAATTTTAATTGAGGTAAGTTCTATTTTTTTTGCCTGGCCAAGAGGTGAAACATAATTTCAATATTATTTGAGGAACCATAAACGTTCCGATACGAGTGCTTGTCTCGCGATATACACCACCATCCTGTTGTTGATTGTGGCCTTTGCCAAACCCACCATCATAATACAATTATCGACATTTTTTCTTTGCAAAAAAAAAAACACATACTTAAATTCAATGACGTCGTTATTGTGTTTTACGTTTCTTTGTTCTCCCTTTCGTCAATTCCGATAACGTCATATAAACAATTTATGTGTTTATTATGTTTTTCATTCGCCATGTATTGGACAACTGTTGTTGCATATTTTTTTGACACACCCCATATATATTTTTTTTACGATTTCTAAATGTTTGTTTTTTTTACACATAGATTAGTCGTTTTTGGTTTAAACTGAGACAGTCGATCGACCACTTGTTTTAATAGCACAATCTTGACAATTATCATCGGTAAAGTTCAAATAGGTTTTCTGTTATTCTCTTTGATTATTTTGTTTTGTTTGACGTCAAACCGTGATCACTTACTTACTTGGTGGTAGGTAGTGCCTACTACTTGTCTAATATATTGTGTTTTTTTGTTGTTGTTGTCTTCAATTTTGTTTAATTTATTTTTATAGTTAAATTCAATATGTGGTTATTGTTTTTTCTTCTTCTATAAATTACAACGAGGGTCGTGTATTGATCATTATCGTTATTCACAGATGGAGTGCAATACAAATGGTTTTATGAATGCGAATGCTTTAAGTCATTGTTATGATTGCAGAATTGCAAAGAAAAAAAAAACACAAAATAGCTAAAATATAAAAAAAAATCTTTGAAACAATAGACTATTTTTTGCACTAATGATGTCATAATACACACACACACATACTTAGGTATGTATGCATAGTTATTGTTGCTGTTCGTAATTGTCTTATAAGCATATCGCTCAAAAAATGTCAGGGCCATACAATTGCGCAAATAGGTTGTGGAAAGGAAAGGGATGCTAACAAAAACCAAAACGATAATATTTCAAAAATGTTTTTATTTAAAGATTACGATCTGAAGTGATTTTCAATAAAGGCTTTTGGCAAGACCAGAGTTTCTTGTTGAAATTTGCACTTAATTTAATTGTTTGCTAACATATTATTAGGACAATTTTTATACAGAAAGAGGGCAACAAATAAATTTAAAAGTTTTGAAATCAATTTCAAAGGGTATGACTTTGAGTGTTTCGCCCTTAACCCTCTAACCGGCAAGACCAATCTGAGGATGTATTCATTAATTGTGTTTAATTTCATAAAAAAAAAATTTGTTTGTTCATAATTGTTAAAAAAAAGATTACCGGGTAGTAATGTTTTTTTTTTATCAAATATTGTTTTTATGAAATTAAACACTATTATTGAATACTATTGATTAGGTCAGGGCTGATCTCTGTAAACGATAACCACTGCAACGCCTGCCACAAGGCCTTGAGGACAAAAGGAAAACCAACATTCGTACACAATTCTTCTTCAGCAAAAATCTTCCATAATATGGAATTTAATAGGGTTTGCTGTACATTCTGTATTATTCCACCTCGGCAGTAGGTTACAAGAACAACGACGAACATTATTACGCACTTATAGAAAATATAATACATTAGGTCAGTCCTTGCAATATCAATGCCCGGCAGGCCAACGTTGCCAATTTTTGCAAACGCAGCACAAAGGCAGGCGTGCGCTTCGAAAATATCGAGTCTTCCAGACAATGTTCAACATTCTTAGGCAAAAAAAAAAATTACAACATTTACATACAACTAAACAGCCTTTTCAAGTGTACATAAAAATGACATTAGAATGCAAATCTATGCAGACGCAGAAATACTAACTAGTTGATGTGCTGCCTACAGAAATACTTCAAAAAGCCAAACAGGCTTCCACTAAATATCAATTTCAAATCATTAGACATGTCTGGTAGAGTTTTTCTCGTTCACTCCACCTTTTTATTTTGCTGTACGGCACGCATTTTATGTTTGTTTTCTTAAACTGCGGAGAGGCGACAGATACAAAACAGAGCATATCATAAAATTGGAAAAATTTATGTTAATGCAATTCATTTTGTAAAACTAACATGCAAATGTTGCCAGCCAAAACGGGTGTAGTCGCGTTGGCAGTTCGGCGCTGCATCTACAGTAGAAAATCTCCGCTGCTAAAACGACTTAAACGGCTGTTGAGAATTATTGTGACGGCGGCGATGACGTTGATAATGTAGAGAGAGGACAAAACAACAGAAAACTTGTTATCACTTGATGTAAGTTATGAATTTTTAATTAAAATCTTTTAACGCCGATTTATCCATTTGGCGACCTGACAACTACATCACATCACATTCACAAATGAATTGTCATGATTTTGTAATTTATAATTGTTGGCACTAGTGTGGCCTGAAGAAATGTTAACGAAACGCAAATCCACACTAATGGCAATTTTACAATCTAGAAAAATAAGTACATTGTGTTAAGCAATTGACGTCATTTTGCCATATATTGACAATGATATTTGTCATCGAACTGCTGACTACCAAGGTGGTCGAAGACAAGTGATTTGATATTTTTAGAATTTTCAAAAGGCTTTACAAGTTTATTTTTGTGTGAAGGTTCCAACAACAATGGCCAGCATTTTGCTTTCACCAAGAGAATATTGGAAATAAAAAGATTTAATACCATTTCATAATGTGAAGATTCATAAAATCATTAAGTTTAAAAAACAAGGAAATCATTATTCCCGCTAAAATATTAGATAAAAATTGAGAGACATTTTTGAAAAAAAATTAAATATTAAAAAAAAAGAATATGAAATATTTTATAAAAAATTGAGTACAACTATTAACTATTTCATAAAAATATAACATTTTATAAAAATTATAAAAATATGTCATTCGAAATATTAATTATTTCATAAAAAATATTAAATCTTCTATAGATTACGAAAAAAAAAAATCAAAAAATTAATAAACATTTCAAAAAAGTTCATTTCAAAATATTATGCAGTATTTCCTAAAAATATATTAAACATTTCATCGAAATGATGACCAAAATTTTATAAAAATTATGAAACGTTTCATGCAAATACTATGGAGCATTTTATTTAGAAAACATTTGAAAAAACATAAAAATTATGAAACTTTCTAAAAAAAAAATCATTCAAAAAATTATGAAACTTTTAAAAAAATCATTCAAAAAAATATGAAATATCAATCAAAAAAGAAAGAATTATGGAACATTTCACAAAAATTTGGAAATTCTACGAAAAAAAATTCTAAAAATTATTAAACATTAAAAAAATTTAATGTTTAAATTTTAGAATTTTTTAATTTTAGAATAAAAATTCATAAAAATTATGACATAATTTTATAAAAATTATGAAACATTTCATAAACATTAGGAAACATTTGAAAATGTTACGAAACTTTCATAAAAATTAGATAACGTTCATAAAAACATTTAAAAAAATTATGAAATCTTTACAGAAAAGAAAGAATTATGAAACATTTTACAAAAATTTACATAAATTACCAAATGTTTAAAAAAATAATTATTAAACACTTTATAAAAATGTTCCTAATGTGAAGACTAATTAAATCGCGTAGAAGTTAAGGGGCTGCGTCGACAATTTTGAGTTGAATTAAAAAAAGGAAAAATTTATTCCAGCTAAAACAATTCATAAAAATTGCGAAAAAAAATTAAAAAAACAAATTAAATTTAAAAAAAAAATTTTATAAAAATTATAGAAAAGTATTATTGCCATTTCAAAAAAAAAGGAAATATTTTACAAATTATGAAAAAATTTCAAAAAAAAATAACATAAAAATTATGATTTTTATTTTATACAATTACGAAAATTATTTTATACAAATTATAAAACATTTTATACAAATAAAAGTTTACACAAATTAGGAAAAGTCTCCATAAAAATTATGAACCATTTTAAAAAAAAGGAAGATCTTTAAAACAATTGATAGAAATTTTGAAACTTTTACAAAAATTATGAAACATTTGAAAAACTTTCATAGAAATTAGAAATGGTTCATAAAAATTAGGAAACAGTTGAACAAATTATGAAACATTTCCAAATAACATGGAATATTTTGCAAAAATTTTGAAACTTTTACAAAAAATCTGAAACGTTTTTTACAAATAAAAGTTTATAGAAATTAGGAAACATTTAAAAAAATTATGAAACGTCTCCATTAAAATTATGAACCATTTTAAAAAAGGAAGATCTCTAAAACAATTGACAGAAATTTTGAAACTTTTACAAAAATTATGAAACATTCAAAAACTTTCATAAAAATTAGAAAAGGTCCATAAAAATTGCACAAATCAGCTGTTCAAACATCAACAACAATTTTAGGGGAAATGGCTGTTTGGCAGTTTTTCTTTTACAATGCTCTACAACAACAACAAAAATTACCGGAAAACCGAATCGATTTACATTTCCAAGAGATTGAAATGACTTAGGTCGTCTACCCACAAGATTGTCTTTGCCATTTCATTGTGATAGCATAACCTTCACTAGCATTCGTATACTTTGAATTGTAGGAGGCGCTCTCGTTGTTGACAGAAGCTGTTCGATCTTCTATAATAGGTTTAGGGGGAAGGGCCGAGAATTGTTTAAAATCGGACATCCAACAGAAAAACAAAGTTATTTCTGCAAATCCCAGAAAAATCGGTATTTCTTAGATGTTAGTCAAGACACAATATAATTTCAATGTTGCCAAATTTCATTTTCCTACAAAGACTAGAGACTTCTTAGCCAGCCAAATATACAATACAGAATCCGAGGAATTTTTATTAACTACGGAAAAGTAATAGGGCAAACTTTTACAGGGAAAGAATGCTGTTTTTTTAATTTCTGAAGAAAGGAGACATTAGTTCAGTTATTAGCCAAGACACCGATAGAGCTATGTTGCCAAATTTCATTTCCTTAAAACAAAGTGAATAGTATTTTTTAGCCAAACTACTATAGACAACCAAAGTATTAATATTTGATGGAAAACTATATTTTTCCCTGAACTTGCTCCATTTTCTTCTGTTTGATTTCTTTCATTATAAGAATTTCATTACGCTATCGGGTCTCAATCCCATTCTTTTTTATAAATTCTCACATTTCATGGCCTTTCTCAAAGACCTGATGCAGTATTTGCAATATTTTTAATTAATTTTTATTTTCGTCTTAAAGGGCATCATTGATTCTTATAATAACCACGCCATGTGAATTGTTATCAACCCGAGTTGCCGATGACCTCATAAGACGTGTAAACAAATTAAACAGCACCAAGGAGAAATTGTCTATTTTCAGGGTAACGAACAAGAAAATTAATAATATTTAGGTCTGGGCCAAATTAAAAAATAACCAATATTCTCTATTACATTAAATTTTTTTAAAAAAAAAATTAAAACTAACAGTACCTTCGGTTATTGTATCGCTTTTATGATATTGTTTTTCTTCTTTTCGAAAAGAATTTATTAAACAAATAAAACCAAAAAAAAACTGTAATAAAACTGATAATGATATAGAAAAACAACACCTAATCTTATCGCCCACAAAGTGTCAATCATAATTTTGCTGTGATAATGACAGAAGCCACATAAATGAGAGGGCAATGGGCCGAAGGAGGAGGAACATGTCTGGTATGGTCTGGTCTGAAGTGTTTTATTTTCAACCAAGCAAAGAAGAACGTATTAAATGTTTCTAATAAATAGGCGAGTATTTATAATGAAAACAAGAATAATCAACAAATAGCTAAGAATACAAAAGTCTGACTATGGGGAAACTCTTTATGCGTACATAACCTCTTTTCCAATATACTATATAGAAATGGCGCCAGATACGATCCGTAGATTTTCGTTATACTCCCAAGCTAATGTGAGTTTGCAAAAACGATCAACACAAACTTGTTGAAATTATAGGCTTTGTTTGATTAATTGCCAAGTCTGGTGCTTTTTGTGTGATAAGCAGGAACGATCCCCCTATTATAGGCTGTTTATGTCACGTAGGACATTATTAGAGTACGAAGGCGGAATGACAAGTCGGAAAAAAATTAAGTGATGAATAAAATATGATTAGAGTGTTGAGATAGATCTGGACTGAGAACTTCTCTATGGAGGGACGAAGCAATTTCTTTTACAAGGTCTTAGGGCCTTAACTTCTCTAAAAAGCTCCAACCGTACAGCGTGGTTGTACAGATTTTATCCGAACTACCACGCTATGGATATTTAAAGACACACCAAACTTTCACCCTGCATACCCAACCATACTTTGTATAGGAAAAACTCGGGTGAAGTTTGTCGAAGCGCCGAAAGTTGAGCTTGCAGAGTTAAAGGCCCGTTGAGCTTTTTATGGACTTTTAAGGTGAGGCATTGTTCACAAAACAAATGATTCGAGGAAGACCTTCCAATGTCCATTCTTCGATAAGGTCTGCATGCCTGCTTTTAGAATGGAACTGCGGAAGTTGTGTCGCAGCCAAAGTCCATGATGAAAATAATGAACTGCAACGGCTCATAGAAGATTCCCCAAGTCCCTAGGACTTCCTTTCCCTTCCGTTGCGTCAGATGAAGTTCAACACCTTCAACCTTCTCTCCGAAGGCCTTGTAGAAGACTTTACAAAGTAGGGAGTGAAATAGCTGAGGTAGAGGACTTTTGCATCGGTTATACGAAAATACATCCCTATGCATGGTGTCTTCATTTGCAAAGAACAAAAGGCGTCATACGGAGGCAATGAACTCTCGCACCTATTTGAAGGTCTTCTAGGAGACCTTACAAAGTATGGAGTGAAAAAGGTCTTGCAACAAAAACCTTGGCGGTACGACCGAATCCTATTAAAATCCATCCATAAGATTTTATATCATCAGGTACATTTTCTGCTATACAAAATTAAGTTATTTTTTTTTAATAATAAAGATTGAATTTAATTATCTGTATAGATGCAATCTTCATTATTAAAAAAAAATTTTACTTTATTTTGTAAAGCAGAAAATGTACCTCAAGATTATTGTGATTTGTCCAAAAGATGTTTCAGTTCTTGTTTGGGAAAAAGGTTTCCCCACCCTGAGGTCTTACTGTTCCCCTCATTTGGCTAACCCCACTGCCTACAAACCAGACCAGTCACCGTTCAAATGACCCTCGCAATAAGGTTTAATCAGTTTTGTAAATATTTAATACACTTTCGTATTGTTGTTTCGTTTTGATCGTGCGGATTTTGCTGAGCAACAGTACAAAGTATTTAAAATATGCGACGACTATGATGATGATGATGACTATGAGGAGGGAGACCATGTTTATGTATTATTTGTTGTTTGTGATTCTTAACAATAAGAACGCTTCAGATGATAAGAAGGAACGTGAGATTTCATTTTGCAAATAACCAGCGACGAAAAGAAATCAGAAAAAACAAAATGCAAACAAAGTTAACTCCCTGAATTTTCAAAACGAAGCAAACTAAGAGACACTGAAAGTAATTGAGAATTACAAAGATCGTGAATAAAAAAGGCAAGTTATTAACAAAAAAAAAAAAAACAAAAAAAAAAAATATTCTAGACTTAATGATTGATTGGATGAATGAAATCTTTTGTCTCCACTGAGGTGACAAAATTTTTCTCAGTGTTTTAATTGCAATTGCTTTTTTTTTTAAACAATTACATTTATCATAAATAAATATGACATTTTTATTACACGCTTGTTTATAATCTGTATTTTTTTACTTTCTTCATATAATTGTCGGTCAATGATAGGGAAACAAGAAGAAGGAAAAGCCAATAAGAAAAAAAAAAACGTATCGTCATGCATGGCCTTTTGGTAATAAGAGGATTTATGACATTTACTTTGATTTCCGATTGGTTATTATCGCCCTCTTATTTCCACATATAATAAAAATTTTGTTTTATCTATTGTTGTGCTGTTGTAAAATGTGCATTGTTATAATTAATTACATTTTATTTTAATTTTATTTTTTATTTACGACAAATTATTTCCGCATTTAATGAGTCATTTGCGCAAAAATTGATAAAGAACAAGGCAAGTGGTGGTGGTGGCGGTGTGTGTTTATAAATAAAAATAATTATGATTTCATGACACTTCTTCGACTTGAGGGTAAATTGACATTAAAGCAAAGCAAACGAACAAAAAAAAAACACATGAAGAAATGATATAAAAACAAATTCTGATGTCAACGATATAATTTATTAAAGAGTTGAAGCATTGTCTTAGGTGAATTGGCTTTATCAAAATTATAGACACCGTAGTGATACATTCAAAAGCGATCCAGATGGGTTGAACGATTTTTGCGACGCTCTGATGGCAGATTTGGCAAGGATGCACAAATATTTGGCAGCCATCGACCCCAAAATCAAAATTGAAGCACATTTGATTATACTTATTTAGTTTAGAAAATAAAAATGTTATTGAGGAAGATGGGAAGGTCATTACAACTCTGTAAGTATAAACGATAATCCTTTAAAATTTGAAATACATATAACACCGTGTTACACACATTCTGTCCTATGAACCAAATTTACTTTTTCGGAAAGGGGATAAACAATAAAAATACACGTGTATCGGCGATTTTCATGTACACGTCGGAATTTTTTTTTAAGTTTGAAGTATGAAGCTCGTGGTGGCCTGTGTGCCTTTCGACCGATTTTTAACCCTTTTTCAGTGATCCAATCGAGCTGATTTTTGACAGGCAAACTCGTGGAAATGTCTGTATCACGTTAAATTTTTTAAAAAATAGATTTTTATCAATTCGATTGGATCACTGAAAAAGGGTTAAAAATCGGTCGAAAGGCTTTCATACAGGCCAGTACGAGCTTTATACTTCAAACTTAAAAAAAAAAATTCTGGCGTGTACATGAAAATCGCCGATACACGTGTATTTTTATTTTTTCCCCTCTTTCCGAATATGTGCATTTGGTTCATAGGACAGAAAAAAATCTATTTTTTGTAACACGGTGTAATAGAGAAGGGAATTTCCGCTAATATCTATAAAGGAGACGAGTTGATACGTCAACTGTATATTAGAGTGATTTCTTGCGAAATGTGAAAATGCATATTACGGAAACTATTGAAGTTAAGGCTGTGTGAAAAATTACCTTAACCCAAGAACTGACAAATTTTGAGTTAATTTAGATAATGTATAACGCCCCAACAAAAAATATGAAATGCTTGAATTGTAAATGAAAAATTCCTTATTTTATAAAAAGGAAATATGGCAATAAGAAAAATTAAACCACAAAAAAAGATCCCAAAATGAAAAATTGGCCAAAGTAGGATAGAAAAAACTACCCCAATTGAACTGGAAAAATGTTCCCAAATTTTGGGGGGTAGAGAGAAAAAAGGACCACAAATTTCGAAAATTGTAGGTGAAATTTGTAATAAGTTTAAGTGTTAAAAGTATAAGCTTTAAACAGCTGACTTTTAAACATAAACAGTTATTTTTTTTTACGAAAAGCTTTCTCATTTTAAGAAACTTTGGAGCTTTCAGAAATGTCCAGACTTTCAAAAACGTTCAAACCTAAAAAGCTTTTATATCCAAAATAAACTTTCAAGATTATTCATATTTTCAATAGTTTTCCAATTTCCAATTTTATTATGCAAAATGCCCCCAAAGCCAGAGGGAGAAAAAAAGGACCACAAATTTCGAAAATTTTAGGTGAAATTTTTAATAAGTTTAAGTGTTAAAAGTATAAGCTTTGAACAGCTGACTTTTAAACATATGTACACATATATTTTTTTTATAAAAAACTTTGGAGCTTTCAGAAATGTCCAGACTTTCAAAAACGTTCAAACCTAAAAAGCTTTTATATCCAAAATAAACTTTCAAGATTATTCATATTTTCAAGAGTTTTCCAATTTCCAATTTTATTATGCAAAATGCCCCCAAAACCAGAGAGAGAAAAAAGGACCACAAATTTCGAAAATTTTAGGTGAAATTTTTTAAAACAAAAAAAATAAAACAAATATATTTTTTTATAAATAATTACTATACAAAGTAAATTTATATTCTAATAAATCGTAGCGATTACAATGAAACGATCATATTGGTCAAGTGAATCTAAACACTACATCCAGAAAGGCTTTGCGACAACTACCATGGAAGGCGTCGGGAAAGACCGAGACTTCGTTAGAATGACCAAGTGGAAGAAGGCTACAAATTCGTGGATGCACAAACTGAAGAAAATAATGTCAAAGTGCTAGGTTATAATTTATTCGATAGGCAAGAGCAGCCAACAGCTGTTAGAGTCAGCAGTCAGTAAGAAATTATTCACAATGCATCGAGTCAATAAAATTGTAGATCGATTGAATTGATATTACTTTTACATGGAATTGCTGAAGAGGATTGTTCTACTTGATTTTCTTCGCCCTATTTGAATTGTTTTTTCTTGATTTGATTTTTTTTTTTTTTTGGCAAAAAATCACAGTCTGATATTGAATTAGAGCGAATTAAATCGCATATTTTGGAAAAGTTTATGGAACTTTTTTTATCTTGATTTGATTTTTTGTGGCAAAAAATATCAGCCAGAAAAAAAGGCCCGTTCGAAACCGAAAATTACGACTGAAAAATGTTTCCATCGTATCAAAAAGCTTTTAGGAATATCAAAAGCTACTCGAAACTGAACAAGGCAATTACCAAAAGTGACACAGACATTAATCAAAATTAATTAACCATTTTTGAATGAAAAAAAAAAACAAAACAAAAATTGCGTTACTGTTTAAATATTTTACAAAAAACAATAAAACAAAAATGAAGGTCATTAGCAACAGATTTCTGTTATTGTTTTTTGTTGTCGTTGTTCCGAAAGGAAGCCCCACCTTTACACAGCCGTTTAAAGCTCAACTTTCACAATTTGTTCAACTCGGCCGACAGAAGAAGAAAACATCCTACAGAAAACGAAACATCAACATTTACATTATTTATATAAGTGGCAAAGAAAGAAAACAAACAAACAAGTTCGAAAAAACAAACACTTGCATACAGAAAAAAAAATATGAAAATGATAATATTTATAAAAAAAAAACAGTTAAGATAAAATGAAAAATAAAAAACAAGCACAACCGTCAACTACAGTCAGGTAAAATCAATCACATATAACCAAACAAAAACTATTTTGCTGCTATGAAGAAAGAGGGACGAACCGACCAAGATAAGATAATGAAAAACCATTGATGTTTATGGCCAGCAGCAAGAAGGAAATATGTGGCTAAAAATTCTGTAAACAACTTTCAACATCATCAATAGCACACAGACACGCACGCATTAGCAGCACAACAGAAAGCTTTCCCCCCAAGAGCTTTTCCTTATCCATATTTAGACAAAGCAGAAAGTAACAATAGAGGTGAAACAACAACAACAACAAAAAAAGTGAAACACAAAAACCGAGCCTCTGCTGTCTATCTTGCGGACTACCAGGATCTTTCAGACAACAACCAAAATGTAACGAGAGACAAAGGCGCAATCATAAGAAAATCATAGAATGGCCTAAATGGACAAATTTGGAAGAAAAACCAAAAACACTAGAAAGTTGTTGCCATCCCCCCTCCTTATATGTATGGCCATCACGGCGATGGACTGTCTGTCTTCATCATCAACTCCACATATAAAGCACATTTTTGTTTTGTTTTGCTTTCTAGAATAATCAGATTTTTTATTTTTCTTTCTGTCGTGTTTCGTTTATCAGCAAAAGGAAAACCCGGACAACTTTTACTTAATAAATTATTTTTCTGTTTAGCAAAGAGCCGAATGCCATAAATCTATGACCAATGTTTCAACGTTCAACATGCGGCCGGCCGCAGCAGTGGCAAGCAACTTTATCTTTGTTGGTTGTTGCAAATTGGTGTTGCACACACACACACACACAGTTCTTGTGTCTGATGCACACTTTGTGGAGAGTTCCATCTAGAAAAGTCGGAGTTTTTCCTTTCATGCAATTAGCAGACATTTACTTATCTTCATGAGCAATCGACAGCACCAGCAGCATTTCATGGCTTGTTAAGGGAAAATGTACACATTACATTTTAAAGACTTTTTCGGGGAAATAGAAAAGAAATACATGCAATAAAGTTGTGGCAATTATAAACAGAAGTTTTGTTGAGCGATACGGAAGATTGGATATTTGGATTGTAAATAATTTTGTAAAATAAAAATATTTCGTAAAAAATAATGGCCGCTTTGAATTTGCGTTTTAAGAAACGCGAATTGAAGCTTTCGAAAAGTATTTAAGTGTTAAAAGTATAAGCTTTGAACAGCTGACTTTTCCACATAAAAAAATATTTTTTATAAAAAGCTTTTTTTATTTTAAGAAACTTTTGAGCTTTCAGAAATGTTCAAACCTAAAAAACTTTTATATCCAACATAAACTTTCAAGATTTTTCATATTTTCAAGAGTTTTCCAATTTCTAAGATGAGATTTTCCACATAAGAAAATAATATTGTGCAAAAAGCTCTCTGATATTCTGAAATTTTTCTGATTCGCAATACCTTTCAGATTTTAGAAAAGGCTTAGGTTCAAGCTATCCATTTTATCAGATGCGTTTTCCACATACAACAACTACATTTTCAAATAGCTTTCGGTTACGAAGTCTTGAAATGCCTTCTAATATTGTAAAACTTTAGAGTTTTTCAGAAAAAGATTTATATTTAACAAAAACATTCATGTTATGAAAAACTTTTAAATTATTTGTAAATACTGACATTCTATAAAAGCTTTTTGATTTCAGAAAAAAATACATATTGCAGATAATCTGAACAAGTTTGTTTAAATACTAAAGACTTGAATAATTCAACGATTCTTTCTCCCAATTCTTGACACTCTTCATATTTAGTGTAACTTTGATTGTTGTTATGACTTATATGATTGTTCATGGACCGTGCCACCCTACTCTCAATCGTTCGTCCCGCCACTCTAGCAAATATCTACATTTTCTTAACACCAATGAAGGAAAATTTAATTGAAGACAAATCAATTGATCGTCACAACAAACAGAACACACACAAAAAAAAGACACAACATTGGGTTATTTTTAGCACTCAAGTACTTATGATCAATATAAATAGATCTTGTTGCGCGGATGGACGGACAGAGAAGGGGTGGGGTGTAGGCGCAACAAAACGTTGTAATTGAAAATTGAATTTAAATTGAAGTGTATTCTGTGGCGAACCAATTATGCAAGACACAAAACATTCGAGGAGTGTGTGGCGAACGAAAATAATTGTACCATAAATTGAGTGACAAAGAAAAAAAAATCGAAACAATAAAGAACAAAGTGAAAGGGAGTAGAATGAACGAGATGGTGATGGCAGACTCTTGAAATTATGCAGACTTCAGACAAGTGCCGGTAAGTGTACTTCATTTAAAAGAAGTATAAAATGTAAATAATTTTACAAGGAATTTATTTTGCTAGCAAACATTTTAATGTTTAACATGCAAATATGTTATTTCTATTTTTTTTTTTTTTTTATTTGCCATAACATTTTGGTTATGGCTGAAAAGTGCTTACGCATTTTAATGTGAAATATCCAAGTGTTTCCAATTACTAGTGACCTATTTTAAGTCCTTGTAAGAGGACGGTTGAGTATACGCAGAAATAACAATAAATGTCACTTAATTACTTTGAAAAAGGTCAAATTAATTTCGATAATGTTTGTGGTAAGAAAACGTATTGAATTCAATATGCGAGAGCAGATTGGAATCCAATCGAACGTAGTAAGAAAATAGAGAATCAGGTTTGTAAAAGTTTGTACAAAAGTTCTTTACTCACAAAACAGAAAAGCAACGCTAAGTTTCTTTTGTAATAAATTTGATTACAAAATCATTTCTAAAGTTTTCGTGTTTTACAAAATCATTTAATCTCTCATGATTTACAAAAGCTTTTCAAGCGTTCATGGTTTAAGAAGATTCTAAAAGTATTGTAGATCGGCGACGCAAATTTTTTTTGGGTAACATTTAACTTCACTGTCAGGTTCAAAGCTTTCGGGTATGACAAAAGCTTTTAAACTTACAAGTTTTACAGAAGCTTTTAATTAATTTCCCCGTTTTACGCTTTCATGTTTTAAAACCTATTTATTTATAGAGCGTTCAAACAATTGAAAGCATTTATGAAATGCAACATTTTGAAAAATTTCCTCTCAGAAAAACTCAGATTTGGCACTATTCCCGGATAGAAGCTAGGAGAACAGTCACCGCTAGATTGAAAGTAGCCCTGGAAGCCACTAACTTATCAAGTCAAACTGCATGAAGTTTTTTTTGAAGATACCATCACCTTGTGACCACCTACCTACAACGTAAATACTATAATCTACAATCGAAAATAAAGTACCACAAAAACTACAGTATACTTTTGGGCGTGTGTGTTTGTGTGCGAGTAACAGCAAATAAATAATAACCTATCAAAGTGCCATTTCCTAACTCCAAAACATTTCTACAAAATTATATTCTTTCATGTTTGACTAGCACAGCAGCAGTGGCAGGAGCAGCAAGTGTCCTTAATGTACTTGACCTGAAAATGGATGATGTTGATGACGATAGTCCACAATTTAATAGCTAAGGTTTGCAAAACAGTAAACGTATAGCATACATTTGGGGTGTGTGTAGGTCTTTGGGCTAATAAAATTTATTGCATACTTGCGAAAAGTGTTAAAATTACTTTGAGAACGTGTGTTTGAAAAAGAAAATTGCTCAATAATATGAAGTTATTTTGAAAGGGGACGAAAGGCTGGTTAGAAATTTATGACCTACTTTTAGGCACTCAATAAATGGAAACGTTTTTAAGGAGGGTTTAGGTGCCGCCGCTTAAGATCGGTAAAGGGAAGTATAATTTGAAATAAAAACAAAGTCACAACAAGTTGACAACATTTTTAGAATACGAGTTTTTTTTTCGCATAAAATAAATTGAAGTATATGTTTTGAGGAGTGCATAATATAACTGTTTTGTGGCATACTTTGTGGAGCATAGGTAAAAAGCTTTCAAAATGCCAGCTGGTTCATAAATATATACCGCTCGTGGAAGATGTTACAGAGCGTTTGGCCTCTTGGAGATATGCAAAACTATAGTATACCTTAAGGCGGATATCAATGAAAAACTTTTGCGTAGTATGTAGAACTATATTTCATATGTTTAGCGTTTATTAGTGATGTACAAAAACAATGATTTACTTTAGAAATTCATAGGTAATTGGGACATAAAAAAACCAACAGATAATTGTGACTGTAATTTAAACTGTGGCCTACTTTTAGGGTCGTGAAGAAAGACCAGAAAATTTCCCAATTTTACGTATAAATTAATTTTTATAAAATAATGGAAGTTAGTTCTAGAAAATTAAAAATAATTATATACAGGGTCCCGCCAAATAACTTTTTTTTTTTTTAAATTTTATAAAAAAGAAACTACTGGATATTTTCTCAAATATCTTTTTTTATTTGAATAAAAAATTAAATAATTTCATTCAAATGACTGCCTCGGCTGGCCATGCAGTAGCCTAACGACATCAGCTCTGCGGCTGATAATGCGATCAGCCAAAACAAATCGAGTGTAGTTTCGATTCCAAAGCAAATCGAGTGTAGCTTCGGCTGTGTGGCACGTAGCGCCGTCCTGTTGAAACCAAATGTTGCCAATATTCTCCTCTTCAATTTTTGTAAACAAAAATTCGTTCAACATGGCCCGATAATGAAAATAACGAAAACGAAATAATAGATGGCGGACCCTTTATATTTGTAGAGGCATTTAGTGAAATACAAAAAGATGACATACTTTTAGGCAGAATATTTTGTATTTATACAGAATATTATTATTTAGCACACTCTAGGGAGTCCTTTGGAACACATGCTTAGAAATATGACATTTTTAGTGGGGTATTAATAAATTTATTATGTTTGGGACTTTTGGAGAATGGCAATGGAACTTCGTTCAAAGTCAGGTCAATGACAAACTATTAACCAGAAGTTTTTAGAACAAAGATAAAAAAAACCTAGCAGAACGGCAAAGACGTTGTGTCTTAGAATTTAAATAGGCATTCTATAATAATTCTATAAATAATAATAATAAAAAAAATAATATTTTTTTTGTACAGAAATTTTTTTTTACCAAAATTTTTTTTTTTCCAAAATTTTGTTTTTTCTTACAAATTTTTTTTTTCCACAAAATTTTTTTTTTCAGCTAAAATTTTTTTTTCTACAAAAATTTTTTTTTCAACAAAATTTTTTTTTTCCACAAATTTTATTTTTTTTTCGAAATTTTTTTTTACAAAATAGTTTTCTCAAAATATTTTTTACAAAATTTTTAAAATTAAATAACAAATACTTTCTCAAGCAAATTAACGGGCGCCATAGGCGCATTACAACTTACTAGTATGAAAATAATGATGGGAATCCTTGTAAATGAGACTCTGCAGAAATTTAAAAAAAAAAAAGAACAAATGCTCTTTTTAATGAAATCTGAAATATAAATACATGACAAATGTCAAACCATCGATTGAAACGTAGAACAATCTGGTAAATTTAAATATCCTCAAAGCATTTCATTTCAAAATTCGTCGTGTTTTTATTTGTTTCCCTTATTTACCTCAAGTTATTAATGTCTTTTTTCCTGTATGCATTATTTTAAGGTCATTTACATGACAGACAACAACAAACAAGACTTCAACACGCGTATTCATTACTTTACGGATTATTATTATTTGTATTTAAATTTATATTTTGTCAGTAAATAAACGATGACACAAAATTATGGCAAATAAAACATCGTCTCTCGGTTTCGGTCGGTCTGTCTCTGTGCGACGCCAAAACAAAATGATTAAACATCAGTTCACTTGTACACAATGTCATTTCGGCTGAGAATAATAAATATTCTTTTTTTCGTTTTTAAAAGAGACAAACATTCGATTTGTGACATGTGTGAAATGTTTCAAAAATGTGTATCTTTTGTTGGACGGCGACAATGTCACTTTCAACTTTTAACATTGAAAACAAAAAAAGGACAGATAATGATAGTAATGGCAAAAGGTATTTGTTGTTGTTGCTTTGTGTTCGGTATTAAGGTGTTTTTTTTTCTGTTTTCAGACAGTCTCATGTGGAAAGCGTTAATTTGTATTTAAGCGTCGTTGTGTATTTAAACAATTTGTGTCGTTTTTTTTTTTGGAGCTTTTGGCACATTATCACAACACAAATAATTCTTTTAAATTGTTCATAAACACAAAACCTTTTGTATTTTCCTATGACCATCACTGTAGCTATAAGTGCGTCTCATCCATACGACTGGCTGTGTATTTATCCGTCCATTTCTGATTGTGGTGTCAAATGCGTCACAATCACGTAATCCGCCAATCATTTGATTTTTGGTTGTTCCACTGCACCTCTTCTCTCTGTGTCATGTGCGACGACGATTTACGTTTGTGTCGGCCATAAAAATGATTTGTTTTGTAATTAAAATCACCCAAAATAAAATGCGGCCAATAATTATTTGTACATTAAATTCAAATTTGATAATGACATGCATTTATTTAAAGACTTTAATGGTGGCGTTTTGGTTTTTCTATTCAAAAAAAAATTTGATCTCTTGACGCTTTCACGGGGGATCGAAATGTTATCATGAAATGTGAGGTATGGAGCGCGATAGATTTGGTTATGGATCGGTAAGGGGTGATCTGAAATATGTTTGAAAGTCCATTGCTCTACTGCTCTTCTCGACACGTGCGAGTGAGTGGGGAAAGTCGAATGATCAAAAAAAAAAAAAAAAAAGAACGTCTCGGTGTCAAGGGCTCCGGTCTTCATTTTAATGACGGCTGTTAATATTTAACATTTTTACTGTTCAACTTATGAATATTGCTTAATAATTTCCTGTGGTACATTCCCTTCGACTTGCGGCCAATTTGGAGCCAAAGGCAAAAAAATCCTTAGAAAAATCTCGGTGAGAATTTTTTTGAAAGCCCTGTTTAAATCCTGGTGGAAATGCCAATGATAGCATTTTCGAAAGCAATGAGAAGCTTCCATGGAAAAATCTTTAACTCATAGTCGGTTTTAGCAAGTAAATTCCTGTCAGTTGGTGTAACCACGTTAAATTATGTGAAATTTGATTGAAAGTGAATTTGCCAAACAGAAAATGGAGAAAATATTCCAAAAAATTTTTAAACTTTTTCAGTAAAAAATAAACACAGAACTTAATAAACAAAAAAATGAAATATTAACTTACCATTGCTTGCTCGATTTTATTATCGATTGCAACTGCACTTGTTCCAGATGCACTGTAAAGAGATAAAATAATACAAAAATTAATTGTGTTTATGTATTGTTGATCTGTATTTGTCATATAGTTTTCTTTCTTTTTGTTAGTCGAGTTTGAGATCATTGATTAGAATTTTTGTTTTTTCAAAAATAAATAAATATATTTAGTACAGAAATCTATTCTAAATTCTCTTAAAATTAAAGAAAGAAAATATCAAAAAAAAAAAGTCTATTGCAAGAGGATTTTAATTCCATTTCATCGCACATCGTGTACACTCATACACGATAACCGACGATAATCAATCTACCAAAAGGGACCAAGTGGAAAAAGACATGAAATCCTTGATATCACGAAGCCAAGCAGAAGACCGAAATGCTTGGAAATATTTTTATTAAGCAGGCCAAGACCAACAACAGGTTGTATAGCCAACTTAAGTAAAAAAGTAATCCATCTACTTTAAATTTAAATTGAAGCCTACTTTGTCGCTGTCAAACAGTGAAAATGTATTGCATACTTTTAGGTGTCCAATTAAATGGACCTATTTATTATTAAGACAAAAAAATATGTAAACGAGTAATTTAAAAGTAAATAAAACGAAAAAATACAAATGTTCGAGAAAATTTGATTTTCAAATAATTCACAAAGGAAATTCCTAAAAGTATGCAGTATAATTTTTTAATTTTCTTTTACATACCAGAAATTATGAATACTTTATTTGTAATTGTAATCAATTATAAGTCTACAGGAAAAAAAAGTCCTCTAAAAAAATTTAATTCAGGTAGCAATTATTACAATTACTAATCATTACTTAACTGCTATTTCGGAAACATTATTCCCATTTTTTCTTTAATGTGATAATGAAGGTGATTATTTCAGAGAAATTGTGTATTTATTAAAACATTATTTACATTATTTCATGTAAATCGTTGTTTACTATAATTATGGATTTCAAAATACATTTCCAATACATTTTTTTGAATGGCATTCATGACACTCAGGTTATGCCTCCTATGAATCCAGTGCACTGTGTTGCGATTGAAGATAAGGGCATTGGAGGGGAGAAAGAGGGAAAATTCTGACTTCAATGTCATCTCCGTCCTCTAGGAATGACACTCCGGTCATGCCTCGTATGAATCCAGTGCACTGAGTTAGCTATCTTCTTTTAATATATATTTACCCTCGACACTGATTCACTGTCTCTGTCACGCAGTACGTAGGAATTTAAATAGGCATTCTATAATTCTATAAATAATAATAATAAAAAAAATAATATACAATTTTTTTTTTTACAACATTTTTTTTTTACGAAAATTTTTTTTTTTACAAAAATTGTTTTTTTCCACAAAAATTTTTTTTTTTACAAAAATTTTTTTTTTCCACAAACATTTTTTTTCAACAAAAATTTTTTTTTGAACAAAAATTTTTTTTCCAATTTTATTTTTTTTACAAATTTTTTTTTACAAAATAGTTCTCTCAAAATATTTTTTACAAAATTTTTAAAATTAAGTAACAAATACTTTCTCAAGCAAATTAACGGGCGCCATAGGCGCATTACAACTTACTAGTTGAAGGGCATTAGAGGGGAGAAAGAGGGACAATTCTGACTTCAATGTCATCTCCGTCCTCTAGGACGGTTGTCTTGAATTGGAGAATGTCACAGCTGGCAGGAAGAACACTAGAGTTCGGCTGAAGATGGACTTCTAGTGCGTCGTCCGGTCAACTGGCCATTTGACAATGAACGGATGAAAGACCCTGGATAGCCGAGAATTCCGGCTAAACTATTATTCTAGAGAAGAACATTTCAAACAATAAATGTCCAAGATTCTTATTGCCGAAAAAGTGGTGCTTGAATCAATTACGGTAGTTTTTTCAGTATTATGATTAGCACAACGGATAATTCCGCTGGTACTGGTTAATCAATGAAATTCAGTTGACTCCATATTCGGTTAAGACAATGAAACTATTTTCGGTAGGCTACGTCCTCCTCGTTTTAACCCAACACCCTACTAGTTTTTTTCTCCCCCAACACCTTTGTGTATGTCTTTGTCTATACATAACAATTTCAAATTAATTTCAAAAATTTCCCGCCAACAATTTCCTTAATTATTTTAATATTTTCCTATTGCACATAATTATGCTTTTGTTTGTTGGTTAGTTAAGACAGTCATCGCGTCGTCGTTATGTTTTCTTTAGCCAACACCAGTCCTCCATCAATCTCTTTTTTGTTTTTTTATTTTGGGCCAATCCAAATGAAAATGTTAACATGAGCGGTACACGGTTGTTGGCCATAAACTATTATGCAAGTCATTGACGAACAACCCCAAAACCCCCCTTCCCACCCAATACAAGATTCACACTCCGCAATTCATTCAAATGTAAATTGCACATGTAATGTTGTACGCTACATTAATAATCGGTTTTTGTTTAGAGATTTTCGATTTTATGCAATATAAGAAAGAAAAAAAAAGTAATAATTTGCGAATATTATTATGTGTGTAAGTGAGTGAGTGTTGTGAGGAGCGTGTGTTTCATTTTCCCATTCGTAATTGGAGATAATTTTTTTTTTTTTTTTTTTTCGAAAATATATAGGCGGACGGACAGACCCCGATATTGCAGTGCATACTACTAGCCGCCACTGGATAGGATAGATGATGATAGTGGATATGGTTGTAATATAAAATAGTTTACGATGATATGATATGTATGTATGAACGAGCGTTTGCACAAGTTTTCCAGGTCAATTGAAGGAGCGAGCGCTGTGTTGTTGAACGATAAACAAAAGTATTCGATTACACAATACGTGGAACAAACGGCTAGAGTTGTGAATACATGTGATTGTATTTAGAATTAGTATGGAAAAGGAAAATGCGAAAATTTCAACAATTCTGGAGGGAATAGGTTCATAGGTGGTCCCTAATGACTTACAATGACTTTGTATGCGTGTTGGAAAGTATTTTCCTCCATTCGAATCACCGTCACAAAAAAGTTCGAAAAGCAGCCAAGCACTGTAGGATTTTGATTTGGTCTAACACCCACAACTATTTTGAAATGACAACGTTTGCTGGGTTGCCCGAATGTCCAAAAAAGTCCAGTTGGCATAAGAAAATACCCCTCTTGACATGGCATGATGCCGACAAAGGGTGAGTGGACATCCTTCCACAATCTTTCAATTGATTTTAAACAGAAAATCCCTGGATTTACAATAAAACCTCTCTTTTGCCGCCCTATAAATTCTATAGCTGACCACCCCCTCAAGTTGTAGGCCGGCCATTTCTGGTTGTCCTGCCATACCTCATTGCCATTTATATGGACATCTGACATTTGCTGTTGTCTGGCCCCCATTCGTCAGACTACACTTGTACTTGCATGTTTTCTGTTTTGAATTTTTTATATTGTTCTGTTTTTTCTTTGTCCCATAACTATTTATTGACCATAAATATTAATGCCTTTTTCTGTACAGTAATGGGAGAAATGACATTGACTTGTGCGATGTTTATATTGTAATATTGGAAGGGGAAAGCAAGACAGGGTGAGAAGGACTTAATAAGCGATCGGCATAATAAAAAAAAACATTAAAAGAAAAATAGAGGATTTGCACAAAGAGAACAAAATTTAACTAAGATAGGAAGGGAATATAAAGTGCATCTTAGAACGGAAGAGTCAGGTCAGGTGAGTTAGTTTGCCTGCTTCGATTTATAGGACGGAGTCGGAAGATTCTGGAATCTGTGAGTGAGATCCTGGGTCTGGAATCTGTGAGTAAGATCCTGGGTCTGGAATCTGTGACTGAGATCCTAGACCTGGACTCGACCGCAAGAGTTTCCTAATATAACAATTATACCATAAGGGGATACCAGAATAGAATGACTGATATTTATCTTGTGGTTTGTAAGATCTAGATCTGAGGTTGGAACAAAGAGAACAGCCAGAAGAAAAAATATGTGTATAAAAACGTCTTCATACGAGGGAATTGAAAAACCTACTTACTTACTTATTTTCCCTTAACGTGGCAGAAAGAGACACACATTAAGGGAATTGCAGAGAAAAGAGAGTTTATTTTGCCTGTTGATAGATTATTTGAATGTGTGACTATGACTTGACACAGTGGTCGGCATAAAGAGAACAGCCAGAGGGAAAATGTGTGTACACAAAGAACATCGACTCAATGGTCGGCATAAAGAGAACAGTCGGAGGGAAAATGTGTGTACACCAAGAACATCGACTCAGTGGTCGGCATAAAGAGAACAGTCGGAGAAAACATGTGTGTACACCAAGAACATCAACTCAGTGGTCGGCATAAAGAGGACAGCCGGAGGGCAAATGGGTGTACACAGAGAGCATCTTAAACGCGAAAAATATAACAAATGAGCACCCATGACTGAATAGATTTATAAAATGGATTCTAAAGAAAATCGAATACGTAGGCAAAATTTTAGACCAGTGATCGGCACAAAGAGAACGTGAGTAAAAAAAATTGTCCATAAAAGAACAACAAAGTACAAAATATATTAATTATTATTATCTAATGAGTTGTAAAGAGTATTTTAAATTATGGGAACGAATATAGATCAGCGGGCGGCACCAAAAGAAAAAAATCTTTGCCTAAAACTGCAGCTTACAAAAGAAATAGTAGAGCAGAAGAGCTACTATGGCTGGAGAGATAGACAGATTCTACAAGCCCGACTTCGTAGATCAGATACTAAACCAGTGGTTGGAACCGAGAGATTTTCCAGATTCACACATTTAGGCCGTAAGGAAATAGTAAGGAAGAAGAGTTAGTATGACTAGCAAGTGGTTCATCTTACGGATTATAAGTTCACTACAATGTGTGAGTATGCGCCCAGATCAGTGGTCGACATTAAGAGGGCAGCCTAAAGAAAACAATGTGTATAAAAACTGTCACCCACAAAGGAATAGTAAAAACGATAAGCTAGTATGACATGATATTGGTTTTATTAGGGATTCTTAGAAAATGTATTCCATGGGTTTCAAATAGTTTATGATGTTACATTTAACATTTTGGCCATAGGGCTTCGGATTACAAATTAATAAATGAAATAAAATACTAGACCTAAGGTCGACACAAAGAGAGCAGTTAATATAAAATAAACCATAAAAAGCGGAAGGCGGTACTAGTATTAGAGAAAGCTTAAGTGACTTTAATCCATCGGTTATCCAGTGGTTAACTAGTGGTCGGTACTAAGAGAGCAATCATAAGAAAAAACGTTGTTCATAATAAGTGAGAGTCATGGTAACATGACAAAGTCTAATATAGTACTATGAGTGGTGGCTTAACATACTTATTCTAGGGTGGCTCTGAGCCATTTGTTAACTCTCTAGACTAGTGGTCGGCACAAAGAGACCAAATAAGTATGCCACAACAAGAGAAATAATATCTGAGAAAGGGATAGTAAAACATATTACCTTGTCTAACAGAGTAATAAGAAGGATTACAAGCTAATAATTAGGATTTCAAGGAAACAAAATCGGTCAATCGACTTGCCAAAAATGACACTCACCGCTAATGATTTTTTCTGGAAGGCATACTAATAATTTAGAAATGTATACAGTAGCCCTTGGCTACCAATATGGATTAAATTTCTCAAGGAACCATATATATCTAATAAAAATAAAATCTCCTTTAACACCGTCAACGACAAGAGACAGTTGCCTGACTTAAAGAACATTCATTTCATGCAAATACGCAAATTGTTGAAAAGAAAATAAATAAACAGGCAAATATAACAAATGACAACAACCATAAACATTTACAGCACAAATCTCCCCAGAGTATAATAAGAAGAGTGCTCTTTGGAGCCACCGACAACCGTTAAATGACAGATCCCCGACGCTTGGCCAAGGGGGCCTGTTGAAAGGAAAATGACAACAATAACACAACAACCGAAGAACAACATAAAATGACAGCTGTGGCGGCGGGAGTAACTCTACGGGCGATAGAAGCCATATGTCAACGAACTTTTATACACGCGCGAAAATCATTTCTTCTCTCCTTCTTAATATTATATTCAAATGTCAAATTGTTTGTTTTCCGCTAAAGAACGTGGTACACATTTGATGTGGGGGGACCCCAACTCTACCGGGAGATTGGTCATACGTCCGCTGTGTGCAATAGATGACCGTCGTCGTCCCACACACCGAGGTGGTTGACTGTGGTCACTCAGGCTAAGGACGTGTCTGTTGTATGATTTCGCTATAACTATTCTCTTCATAATTTGTACGTGACAAATACAACAAATAGATTTTAAATTAATAATATACGTACGTTCAACGTAGGCATATCACACATACTCCCGATTGTCCGTACTGTGTTTTGTCCATTTGTACTTTTTATTTCGCGCAAAACAACAGAAACAGAAATCCAGCACAATGCAAAACGGCGAAAACAACAAATAAACGGTCACTTGTCATTAAAATGGAAAATAATCATAATCCGAAGAAAGAACAAATTGCACGAAATGGGCGAAAAGAACAATAACAAAAAAAAAAACAACAAACTTGTGCATTTCTGTGTTTATTGGCTTTTATACGGTTCGTGTGAAACATACGGCTTTCAGTCAGTATAGACAGTGATTTTTAACGTGACCAGTGCGCCACTTGATGGGAAAGGGTTAATGAACTCGTAAAAAAAACAGCAGATGATTTTTTCTTTATCAGAACAGAACACAAGGACGGTGATAAACGAAAATGCTATAGTAATAAAAATAAATAAAATAACAAGCCAAAAAGATGCTCGTCGTAATGAAACATAAAACATGAAACAACATTTGGTATTTTATGGTTTAAAGAAGAAGAAGAAAAAAACCAAAACATAAAAGTGAAAACAGATCCAAAGAATGGGGTGTTGCTGTGGGGCCAAATGTAAATTTTTTAAAAATAAACGACATCTGTTGGCAATTTGAGTTATTAAAGCTAACTAAAAACAACTAAACAAAATGGAATTATCAACCGTAACTCGCTGTCTTGACAACAGACTTTGTCAAAAAAAAAAAAGGGAAAATGTCGTTTATTTGGCACTCGAAGACAAACACTAACGAAACACTTAACTTACACCAAAGAACTCTAACAACCTACTCTGAAGAAAACCCAGTATCACACAATAGAGGGAGCCATTAGCAAACGCTAACAAGGACCAATGATGACACCTCCTCTCGTATAGGAAGTGACAGGTGGGAAACTAGAAGACTCCAACAAACACTTAACTTACAATCAAACACTAACAATCAAATCTGAAGAAAACCAAATATCACACAATTTCACATGCAGAGGGAGCCACTAGAAAACTCTCTAGGCTGACTAGGAGCAATGATGACACCTCGTCTCATGTAGGAGGTAGTGACAGGCAGGATACTGTAACAAAGAGCTGAACATGGCATCGTTTTTGGCATATAGATGGCGCCTTAACTGAAGAATACCATACGTGGCGCCACACTAACCACGAAGTAACTCAGGACAACCAGGACAATCAGGGCGTCACCAGAAAACGCTAACAACGACTTAAACTGCAGAAAAGTAATCATGGCACCATCTTAATATATATTTACCCTCGACACTGATTCACTGATACACTGATTCCCTGATTCACTGATACACTGATTCCCTGATTCACTGATACACTGATTCCCTGATTCACTGATTCACTGACTCTGTCACGCAGTACGTAGGAATTTAAATAGGCATTCTATAATTTTCTATAAATAACTAGTAAGTTGTAATGCGCCTATGGCGCCCGTTGAAACACGGAAAAAAAATTTTGTTGAAAAAAAAAAAATTTTGTGGAAAAAAAAAAATTTTCTTGAAAAAAAAATTTTTGTTAAAAAACAAAATTTTTCTAGAAAAAAAAAATTTTTATTGAAAAAAAATGTTTGCTGAAAAAAAAATTTTTGTTGAAAAAAAAAGAAATTTTGTTAAAAAAAAAATTTCACTGGAACATAAAAAATGTTTGTGAAAAAAAAAATGTTTGCCGAAAAAAAAAATTTTTGTTGAAAAAAAAAAATTTTGCTGAAAAAAAAAATGTTTGTGGAAAAAAAAAATTTTGTTAAAAAAAAAATGATTGTGAAAAAAAAAATTTTTGTTGAAAAAAAAAATGTTTGCCGAAAAAAAAAATTTTTGTTGAAAAAAAAATATTTTGTTGAAAAAAAAATTGTAAAAAAAAAATTTTGGAAAAAAAAATTTTTAGGAAAACACAATTTCTGTACAAAAAAAAATATTATTTTTTTTATTATTATTATTTACAGAATTATTATTGAATGCATATTTAAATTCCTACGTACTGCGTGACAGAGTCAGTGAATCAGGGAATCAGTGTATCAGTGAATCAGTGTCGAGGGTAAATATATATTAAGATAATAATAAAAAAATAATAATTTTTTTTTTGTACAGAAATTGTGTTTTCCCCAAATTTTTTTTTTTACCAAAATTTTTTTTTTCCAAATTTTTTTTTTAGAAAAAAATTTTTTTTTACGAATTTTTTTTTTCAACAAAAATTTTTTTCCAATTTTTTTTTTCAAGTAAATTTTTTTTTTTCAACAAATTTTTTTTTCCACAAAATTTTTTTTTTCCACTAAATTTTTTTTTTCAACAAAATTTTTTTTTTCGACAAAAATTATTTTTTTTCAAGAAAAAAATTTTTTTTCAACAAAATTTTTTTTTCCAGAAAATTTTTTTTTTTTCAACAATATTTTTTTTCCATATTTCAACGGGCGCCATAGGCGCATTACAACTTACTAGTTTAAGATATAGGGGGCGGCTCTAGACTCTAGACTAAACTCCAACAATGGTCAAATCTAATGAAAACCAATCATGGCATCACTTCCAAAACCAGAAAATTAAAACAAAAGAAGTCCCACCATTTCTCTCCTTCACACAACCAGAAAACTCGAATAATCATAAATACCGAATATAGCAGAGTATGCCAGAAGCATGGTCAAAGTTTTACCACAAAAAAATCACAATAATATCACAAAGCAAAATCCACGTTTATAACGGGTGGCGCAAAAGCAATCCTCCTATCAAAAAATGCTATACATTTTGCGATTGGCCCCTCTGGCGGCGGCCATTTACATGACATCATATTATCGACTTGATGTAAAAAAAAAATTAAAAGACCAAATAAAAATAATCCACAAGAAGAGTCAAAGTTTTTCATTTTTTTTAATTACAGCCAAAAAACATCGGAAGTTTACTTTTGCGCCACCTGTTACAATTATGATTTTGGTCATGTCGCTCAAGTCAGAAATGCGTTGAAAACTAACTACGGAGACTTCGGTGGAAAAAAAAACCATACAAATCCCTGCTATAACGAATTGGAAGACCGAATTGGTTGGAAATCATTTATTAAGACGTCAAAACCCACATCAGGTTGTAGAGCCATCTTAAGTAAGTGATCTATATGTCAGTAATTCTCAAACCATGCTGGACTCTTAAGATTCACAAAAATTGGCTCTAACAACGCAGTAAACTTCGAAAAATCTAAAAAAAACACCGAACTCACACAGATCGATCTGAAACCGGGAAACCATAAAGGCCTAACATGGTAAAAGTTGACATATAGATGGCGCAAACAAAAGCCAACAGCGATCTAAACCATAAAGATCGAATATGGAAATTTTGATGACAGAAAGTCGTATTTGGAAAATTTCGATACATTTCTTGTCGTGCTGGTTATGTATGAATTACGCTTCTCAAAATATCCTGGCTTTTGACCATTTATTCGTCATGCCTTAAGGGATCTTAGCGTCTAACAAAGACCGACCATATGGTACCATGTCGATGGTGCCAAAAAAATCTACGAAGAATCTTAACTGTATAAACCAATCATGGCATAAAAAGATTTCTACATGCTTCCCTCCACAACAGAATAAACAACGGACGGGCAACTTATCCCATGCGAACCGCGCTTTAAATGCTTAGACTTCTTATCTATGCGTCAACAAATATTCGTATGGACAGAGTTTGAGATTAATCACCAAAAAAAAAAAGCTTTAAATGCGAAAATTGACTAAACATTATCGACAAATTGTTGTTACAAAACAAATTTAGACAACAGGAGCTTTTGGTAAACTCCCAAAGCTTCAAAGAGCATGTTGAACTTTAAACACCTTACGCTGAAAAAAGCATGCTGAAACTTTAAAGCTCCTAGATGAGCTTTATTGATAATTTAGTTCATTAGTATAAAATTCAAGTTTTATTATTCAAAATCAATCAAACTGAACTGTTTTTTTGTTTTGTTTTGTTTAATTCCAACTAACATTTAGTATTTTGGGAGACCTCAATAATTGAATATATAACTGCCAACAACAACATGGGTCGACGGCCCAACTACTTATTGTGTTCTAACCAAGTCATAAATTTATGCATGCTTTTATTATGGCCAAGTAAGACACTAAAGAGATTATTTCGAATGTATGCCAAGACAGAAAACTATAATTTTTGTTGGTTTTTCGTGTAACCAACAATCAAACATACACACAACCATGTCCTTGAGTTCATTTGAACGTTGTTATTGTTGTTTTTTTTTCTTAAGCTTTTCAAGTGTTTGAGAACAATTTTCCACTAACTAGATTACTAGTTTTTGTGGCTTGGTGAGGTGAACCGAACACATACACAGACACAGTTAGATTTTTCAAGTGTTTTGACAATGTGTGAATCTCAACCAACCGAAAAACAACAACAATATACTTCAAGTTTGGTATTCTGGCTTTGACAAGTAGCTTGAGGTATTCTTAAAAAAATAAAATTCGAGAAAAAAAACGCCGTCTTATTACAAAGGTGGGGTTTGACGTTTTTTTCGGTTGTAATTAATTCGTATGGTGTGTTTTTCTAGCATACACAAAACGTTTTCAAGGTAATGTGATGGTTGAAATTCTTGTCCAAAGTGCTCTTAACAAGCGTGATTTGTTTTTTTTTTTTTTTTGTAAGACATTTGTCGTTTCATCTGTTGAAGGGGTCGGTTTGAACACGAAAACTACATAATTGCAAGTATTCAATTATGGCCAAATGTCGTGAAGGAGCGTTCTTAAGTAGTAAATTGTGTGTTAAATATGGTCTAAGAGGATGCTGTAAAGGTCTTTTGTTACACAGCAGAAAATAGTATGGAGTTATACTCGCAACAAAAGTAATTGGGTGGGTTATAAGAAAGAAAAATAATCTAATCGAAAATTTTATTATTTTATGTACTTTGTTTTGCAGAATCAATTTATACTTCCTTTATTTATTCCTTTTATTATTGTAAGACCTAAAGTTTTGAGTAGAAATCAAAAATTTGGCTTTTGATTCATTTTGAGAACTTGCTATAAAAATTATAGCAACTCAAACGAGGCTATTTTCAGCAACTCTAAATTACTAAATGCTAATTTTAAATAGTTGCCAATGCAAATAAATGAAAATATTTAAAATAGATTTTAACATTGTTTAACAAATAACACATTTTCTGAGAAAAATATTTGTTGTTTAGAATTAAAATCGCCCAGCAATACAGGGTGTACTAATTAGCACATTCGCGGCGAACTATTATTAATTAGTGACAAGTGAAACAATTGGATATCAAGTTGGTCAGCATTACTTGAAAAGTCCGGCAAAAAAAAACCATTTCATCTGAAATGTGTATTTTCTCTTTTGTAATTTTTTGTGAAACCTAATGAACAAATTGACTATGGCTTTATTGATATCCTCATTTGAGAGTATATAGCTTTGATAAGAAACCAAAACTCTCTCTGAGAACTTGCTATAAAAATTATAGCAACTCAAACGAGCCTATATTTAGCAACGCAAATAAAGCCAACGGTTATTTTAAAAAGTTGCCAATGGGAATACATTGAAATACTCGAAAGAAAAGTATTTACATAGATGGTTAACTTTATTTTAAAAATAACACAATTTCTTGTGATTTCTAAAAAAAACTTTTGTTGTTGAGAATTTCCATCTTGTGATCTAATTAGCGCATCGCCTTAGTATTGACATTATTAATTAGTGTCCTCAAATGGGTTACATTGCTTACGAAATGTTTTTAGCATTTACAGAGATGAATCATAAACATTACCAGGAAAAAAATATTATTTTTTAAAACAAAAAAAAAAAAAATGTTTTATTTTTCAAAACAAAAATATATTATTTTTAAAACAAAAAATATATGATTTTTTAAAACAAAAATATATTGTTTTTTAAAACAAACATATATTATTTTTTAAAACAAAAAAAATTACATATTATTTTTTAAAACAAAAGTGTATTATTTTTGAAAACAAAAAATATATTTTTTTTTTTTAAAACAAAAATATATTTTTTTTGAAAACAAAAAATATATCATTTTTGAAAACAAAAAATATATTATTGTTTAAAATAAAAAATATATTTTTTTTAAACAAAAAATATATTGTTTTTTTTTTTAAAAAATAATATATTTTTTATTTTTTAAAACAAAAATGTATTACTTTTTAAGACAAAAAATACATTGCTTTTATTTTTTAAAAAAAATATATTATTTTTATTGTCTGAAACAAAAAAAAAATATTTTTTATTTTTTAAAACAAAAAAAATTGTGTATTATTTTTAAAAATAATAAAGACAACAAATTAATTATTTTTTATTTTTTTAAAACAAAAAATATATTGTTTTTTTTAAAAAACAAAAAATTATTATTTTTTATTTTTTACAACAAAAATTTATATTATATTTTTATATTTTTAATTTTTTAAAATAAAAAATATGTTATTTTTTATTTTTTAAAACAAAAAATATATTTTTTATTTTTTAAAACAAAAACTATTTTATTTTTTTTAAAGAAAAAATATATTGTTTTTTATTTTTGTTTTTTTAGACAAACTATATTATTTTTTATTTTTATATATTATTTTTTTTTTATGTTTTATATATTATTTTTTATTTTTTTATTTTTATATATTACTTTTTATTTTTTAAAACAAAAACTATATAATTTTTTATTTTTCAGTAGTTTGATGAAGAGCAGGAGGAGCAAAATGGTCTTTGGTTTCCTTAATGAGATTATCGGAACCACAGCATAGGTAAGAAATCAAAAAAAAAAAAAAAAAAAAATATTGTCCAATAGAATAAATAAAAATATAATTGGAATGAAGTTATTTCAGTAGATGTTTACATAGATGATTCATCATCATTACTTAAAGTGTCATGTAGACAATTTAATTACGATTATTTTTTATTTGTGAGTAATTATTGAAAACTCTAAGGGGAAAATGGTTATTTAAGTAATTTGTTGAAATCCCCAAGGGTAGAATGATGTTTCCTCATCTATATCTTAATATGGCATGCCTAGTTTTGGTTAGAAATCAAAAATTTGGACGTAACTCCATTTTGAGAAGTTGTTATACAAATTATAGCAACTCAAACGAGCGCCCATAAAGCAAAAATAATAAAAAATAATAGATACAAATATAAAGTTATTTAAGTACACTGAAGGAAAATAAACGTTGATATATCATCAACGCTTGGGACAAATGTAATTTATCAAATTATCTGAGAACGCTCGTTATCAAAATGAGGTAAATTCAATCAAACCGTCGACGATTTGGTCACATCCGTGTAATGATAGACTTTCGTGCCCGTATGTTATCAGTTCATGCACGTTTGGTCATACTTTTTCTATGAGTGTTGCTTCTGATTGTAGAAAATAGTTTCTCTAGATCGCAGAATTTAAAAAACCTTAGATTTTCTTACATTTAAGCCATTGCAATGCTGTCTTATCATTTCGAGCAACAAATTAAAGCCTCAAAAGAAAAAATTAAGTCGCAAAGCTCATTTTGTGTACAAATTGTGTATACAAATTATAGCAAAACCATACAAATAGCTATACCACACCAACGAAATTATGGGAAATGTTAAATCCACTAAAATGGAATGAGAAAAATAACATTTGAGGATATTTCTGTGAAATATTTGAATGGCTAGAAGCTGTTTCCCCCGCTAAGACCGACGTCTCTGTCTCTTAGATTTAAGTAACGGCAATTCAAAATCGATGCTGTACACTTTTCAAACGCCCATAGTTTTCAATGCATTGACAACATTCACAGAGCACAACAGCGAGCTTGCTATTGACGTCGTCTGTATTTCACATTGATCGATCAGAAATGGCGTCGATACAATTTTGTGGTTACAAACATCATAAATATTTTAATTGACACCTTTATTTATATTTGTCTTTGCCAAACAGCGAAACGACAGCAAAGAAACCAAATGGACGAACGATTATTTTTCATTTTAGTTTCAAATTTATTTCATTTGTTGTTTCGCTGTAAACACGTGTTACACGGTCAGAAATACTCCTCTCCAAGATTCTTTTTCTTTCTGTTTATTTTTCAATATTTCGAACGTCATTATCGGTAATTAACACGATTATGGCATTTTTATTTTTTTTTTGGTTGATGGTGGCATTAAAGAAAACTGGCCAATCATTTTCGTTTCGCTGAAATCGATGATGATGATCTCATTGTTTTTGTTTGTAATTGAAATGTTTTTTATATTTCCATTTTGTTTTTGTGTGTGTGTTTTTTTTTTTAAATTTCGGCATGTCTTTAATTATTTATTGTTTTGTTACAATTATTCATTATCTCCTTTGTCTTAATTATTTGCAACAATGTTTCTGCGTTTAAAATACAAATGTTGTTCTTTACTTTTGTTTAACCGCACATCATTGTGCCTGTTAAATGTCATTTAATTTTGACACATGGGTGTTAAGTGGCGGTGTTTTTGAGAGAGGAAGAGAGAGCCTTTGACATTTGTGTATACATATGTTAAAATTTAAATTTATTATTTTGCAAATGCGATTTATTGTATTGCAGGAGGAAAAGCTGTCTGTGGCAAAAGAAAAACACGACAGGATGAACTGAACTGACATGTGTGTATTTTTAAACTGGTGACAAATTCCTAGTACTGACATTTGCCTTTCATTTAAAAGTGTGGAATAAATGCAGAGCATTTCGGAAATATAATTGATTTTTTAATTTTAAAATTATTCAGTAATAATATAAACACTTTTTGGCTTAATAAATGCAACACTTGGAATCAGCACATTCCCAAGAAGAGATTTCAGATAAAAATCTTATCGAATCTAAATCAGAGCTCTCCACAAATTGTGATTGTGATTTTATTTTTTTCGGTCTTGTCTAATTTTGTTGAGCATATTTTGCTAGCTCTGATCTAAATAGATTCGCAATGATTCTATTTTGTGGTAAAATCATTTAAAACTTATTTTATGTTGAAAATGTATAAGAATTTTCAGTGAACAACTTTTACAGAAAATTCGGAATTTAGGATATTTTCAGTATGAAGATGATGAAAAATAATTGTAACACAAGTTTCAACAAGACTTTTACACCTGGAAATGAGACTTGTAGAAATTATAATTGCAAAATTATATATATAACTAGTAAGTTGTAATGCGCCTATGGGGCCCGTTGAAATATGGAAAAAAAATTTTGTGGAAAAAAAAAAATTTTGTTGGAAAAAAAAATTTTTGTTGAAAAAAAAAATGTTTGTGGAAAAAAAAAAATTTTGTTGGAAAAAAAAATTTTTGTTGAAAAAAAAATTTTGTTGAAAAAAAAATTTTGTTGACAAAAAAAATTTTGTTGAAAAACAAAATTTTGTGGGAAAACAAAATTTTGTTGAAAAAAAAAATTTGAAAAAAAAAATTTGTAAAAAAAAAATTTTTGTTGAAAAAAAAATTTTGTAAAAAAAAAATTTGGGGAAAAAAAAATTTGGGGAAAACACAATTTCTGTACAAAAAAATATATTATTTTTTTTATTATTATTATTAATAGAATTATAGAATGCCTATTTAAATTCCTACGTACTGCGTGACAGAGTCAGTGAATCAGTGTATCAGTGAATCAGTGTCGAGGGTAAATATATATTAAGGTGATTCCGATAAAAAAATATCTTTTGGTTTCTAAATCCTTTAAAAATTACTCTAAAATGAAAATTTAGAAGTTGAAGTTCTCATGTTGAAGTTTCAGACAAAAATGTTTATGACATTTTTATTTATTTATTTTTTTTTTTATTTAATTACAATACAAAGTAAATTTATATTCTAATTTTGGGTCCAAGGATAAACCGAGTGACAAAGACTATTTGGCTTGATTTTTTGCAGCGACAGACCAAAGCCTCTGGTGGGAATCGAACCCACAACCCCCACGCTGATAGGCAAGCACGCTACCAACTCGCCTACCGGGGCGCTTGACAGTTTATGACATTTCCATTATAGTTATGAGGAAAATGCCTTCCAACACAGGTTTCAACAAGACTATCTCTGAGGAAAAGGCCACATATTCAACTTTCCAACCCGAAGATGAAATTCAGTTTGTAAGTGGAAAATCTTTAAAAACTCAAGTATTTTCCTTAACTAATCAAGAAAATCATTCAAAAATTACCACAGAAGACTTCTTTGGTCACTTTCTACATAGCCCTGAGTTGCTATAAAAATTATAGCAAGTTGTCGAAATCAATTTTTAAGATTTTTTTTTTCGAAAATGTTCTATGAACTCACATTGCCTTTCCTCAGACATTCAATAGGAATTTATGTGAAAAAAAATCAACTTTTCCATAACAAACATCAATTACGGTTGATTGTCATCTAAGGTAATCGAAACGGTTTCGATGTCTATCAAACAACTGTTCTTGTTTAATCAAACCCACTCCCCCTCGCCTTACCCTTGTACTACAAAATACACGGTCTTATATCATCTGAAATCGTACATAACCACAAAATAAAAAAAAAAATGTTTGAATACAGCAAATATCAAATGCTATTGCGTCCACTGTCTCTTTCGATATTACTCGACTGAATGCCATATAGAAATCTAAAGCGGCGGCGGCGACGAAACAACTGACGGCGGGTAAACTATATAAAAAAAAACAACACAAAAACGTAAAGTCACCGCTTATAAGGTTCATTGCAACATTATAGAAAATTCATTCACCTATTGAGATAAAATTCAAAATAAGGTGAATGATGAAAACGGCGACGACGGATGCATAGACGGACAATCTACAGGAATTTCGTTTGGCATTTTAAGGGAAGAAGAATGAAATCGAATTAGAATTGCCAGTGATGCGCATTGCCAAAATTTCTGAAAGCAATTTCTTAATAGACGACAAAATAATTTCGTAAAACGATTTTAAATGAAAATCATCACCGACCGCATTGTTGAGAGAAAAAAAACCACAAAACAAGCACTGGCAATTATATCGTTTTTGCGAAATTCTTTATAAACCTAAAATACATTTTTGTAAATTTACAAACCGACGTATGGATTACACAATCCCCAAACAGGAAATAGATTTTTTATGCAAGAAAAAAAAAAACCCCCAACGACCAACAAGAAGGAAATCAAAACAACACAGACAGACAAAAAAAAAAAAAAAAACAAGAAATTTCTATAGTCAGCGAAAAAAAAACGTAAATTTAGTTCAAAAGTGTTGAATGATTTCTTTTTTTTTTTGCATTTTTTGCAAATTCCAGAACTGCTGTCTGCTGCTCTTGGCAACAACAAAACAAAACTTTAACTTTGCAGGTTTACTGTGAACAGAAGAAAAACTCGTTTCTGTTGTGTTGCTTTTTTTTTCTCCGACTCCTCTTTCTTTTCATTTGTTTACCAACAATCAACTTTAATTATGTACAACGAATGAAGTGACCAAAAAGAGACACGAGGGGAGTAGTAGTACAACGACAACAGGGAAATATGCTAAAAATGCAACACAGTATTGTAGCGCGCCAAGTATCAATTTCCTCTTTCGACGTTCACCAGTCAGCAGCAGCAACCAACAACTCCAAAAGAAGCCTTAACTTAATGTTGCGCACACACGTTAGTTGCTTGCCTACCACAAGAAAATACGTGACGTTTGCGTCACAAAATATTCCCATGCTCATGCCTTATTCACTCCGTATGGTGGTGGTATGGGCAATTTTAGTCAAGTACTTGCCCTGTGGTACACCCTACAGTCGCACATTAACTGATCGAATGGAATGATTCAATGGCATTCGATTTTTATAATTACAGAATTCGAAAACTTAATGATGATTGAATGTAGTTTGTTCTTTGAGTGGCTTTAATACAAGGTTGTTAGTAAAGAAATGCAACTCTGTTAATCCGTTAAGGCATAAATGCAACACTGTACAAATGGGTACTTTAGCGGAGAGAAGTTAAGGCTTAACTCTCTGTTAAGGCGGTGATTTTATTATACGAACAGAATTCTATTTTAAGAAAAAAGGACGGTTGTTTGTTGCATTACTAATATAATTCTCTGTTCTCTGTTAAGAAAAAAAAAATACCAAAATACCAACAAGAAAATACGTGACGTAAGAGAGTAATCTCAAAGCCATGCAAATATTCTCCAGAAAAAGTTAGTTGGGAGCCGGATTTAACAGCAGGTTTTGTTCAGTGATTTGTGAGAAGAAGGAGTAAATGGAGCCTTTGGGACTGAATTTAAATTGGTTCGAAGGGAATTTTTCTTTTTTCCAAAAGAAGAACGATGGCTTTCGGGACTAGTGTGCACCACGGTATACTTAAATAGTGTGATACGTTCAGATGTGTAGGGTACTCCCGTGTTCACTCTCTTCTTCTGGGCCATGCTATTCACACCCGAGTAGTTTGTTGTCGATTCTCTTATTTGGCGCAAAACTTTGTTGCCGTTTTTTTTCAGTTCGTTTGTTTTTTGCTCAACCTCTTGCCAGACAGATGTAACCATCGCTTCACCTCTTTACCAAATGGCATCTCGCCTCTGTCATCTCCGTTGAGACTGAGGCGTTTCAAAAGTTTGTTGATGTCGTTGCTGCAAAAAAAAATAAACTACTAGAGAACTGTGAAGTGTATTTTTGTTTTGTTTTAGTATTTACACTTTTCACGCATTATAAAAAAACCACCACTTGAATTGTATTTATAAATATATTTTTGCGCTGTTTATTTCGTCGTCTTCTTCATCTTGTAGCCGCGTTTGATTTAAATAGCACTTTACATTTGGTTAAATGCGTAAATGAATGCAGCCAGCAACTGCATTGACTGGCAGCCAAATGAATGTGCAATTACAATGACGACGAGGGCAACAGCAACAACAAAAACACACAGAGTCCGCCATAATTAGGGAGGCCAAAAGTACAGCGCACATGTGGGTATACGAGTTCAATTGAACGAAAGTGCCGAATTATGTAAGTGTGAATGTTTTTTCATTCTGCTGATTACCCAAAACAGATGCAGGCAATCGGAAGAATTAGAAAAAATATTTTATGAGCAGATTCTACTAATCACATTATGTCCATGGACCGAACGGGAATTACTTTGAATACACATTTTGAAAATCGCAAGCTAAATCTCATTTCCATGTAGAAGAAGGGAGTACCTACAGACATATTTTAAAATCCGTACACAGTGCAACTTTAACTTATCGCTTTATGTGCATGAATCCAACGAGAATTACATCCACACACAGGCATTCGAAAGTTACACGCATGCTAACGGATTAATTGGAAAAGTTGTAGGGAAATGGGGAAATAAGAAAAAAAGAGTTAGAATGGCAAATATGGACAAATGAATTCGCTATATTATTTTTTATTTCAAAGTAATTGAAAGGGTAATGAGTTGTCATTACCAGGGAATTTAAGTAACGATTAGGTGATAAGTTTTCTTCTGGGACTATCGTCATACAATATTAATCCAACTAATCATCAAATATTAGGTGGTAATTACTTTCAGGTGATAATTAATTTATAGACAAACACCAGCAGATCACGAGATAGGTTTAAACGTAGCCAAACTATTCTTGATCATATTTTTTAAATAAATTTAAGTAATTATAAGAAAACATAGATATTTCTGTTTACTATTTGAATAACTTTACGATTATTACCCCATTGAAATTATCCATATTATATTAAACAATACTTCACGATTTCCATTTAATTATCCTCTCGATATATGAGCTTATAAATAGAAATTAGCACACACATCAATAAATCGGGGCTATCTTTTAAAAATAAAGACACAAACTTAGCTGAAAAATCGCCATAATTTAATTAACACAAAGCCATGAGAATTTGTTGGTACTTTTGCTAACAAATGAAAAAAAAAAAATTAAGGAGAAAAAAAACAATTCAAATTTATAACGTGGATGAGATTTATGCAATAACAAATGTGTTAGGGCTATGAACTTTACATGGTAAATCTGAGGTTGATATAGCGGGAGTTGTTAAATTGTAGTGCCATTGACGCTGAAAAAAGTTTTTGGATGTTCTTACCAGGATGCGAATCTGGGATCACACACACACACTCTCTATAGCATCGCGGCCATCCAAAGTCACTGCCGTAGGCTAATTGTTAGAAAGCATAAGATATATTGCTGGATCAAATTATATGGAGATTGAGAGAAACTGGTCCTTCGAGATGATCAAACTATTTACGTCAATCTGATTATACTTGAAATGGTCCTTGCAGTCATTCAAACTGCCTTTGAAAATACTGAAAAACTCTGTCCAAAGCTAAGAGACAATCGTCGGATAAAAGTTAGATAACTATACAGACTTTGATAGAATCAATTTTATTGAAATAAAGAACTCAACCTAGAAACTTTGGAAAAAAAATTTTAAAAATGGTCCTTTGCGAATAAGACGAAATTAAGTTGCGTATATCAAAGGGTCCTTTGTGATGATCGACTATAGCGCATTCGCCTCCGAAAATAGTGAAGAAAGCTCGACGCAAAAAATATATTAAAAATGGTCCTTCCAGAATGCGACGAAATGAAGTTGCCTACAACAAACGGTCCTTCGTGATGATGATCGACTATTGCGGATCCGTCTCCGAAGAAAGCTCTACGGAAAAATGGTCCTTCGACAATGAAATGAAAGAAGCCACCACCTGATTAGACATTCAATTTTTCTTCAATGATGTCTTAGAAATCCGGAACAACAGTATCTAAAGTTAATGGACAACCAACGGATAAATGTCCGAAAGTTTTCAGAGCACTAGTGGAATTAATTTATTGGAGGATCACGTTGTATCCTTTGACACCTTGAGATACATGGTGGTTGTTCACAGATGGTTTTACCACAAAATATTAATAATGGTCCTTCGATATGAACAAACTCCTCTGAGATTTTGACTGTGAAAGCATGGTCAGTCATCAGATAAATGTCCGATATCATTTAGGACATTGGTGGATTTTTTTCTAGGTATTGAGAGTTAATCTTTGACAATTTAATGATAGTAAATGGTCCTTCGAGGTGACCTAGAAAATGGTCCTTCGAGATGACCTAGAATTTAAAGATAGTAAATGGTCCTTCGAGGTGACCTAGGATTTAAAGATAGTAAATGGTCGTTCGAGGTGAAGTAGAAAATGGTCCTTCGAGATGACCTAGAAAGAAGTTAATGAGCTTTCACTAAAGCTTTGGGAACATTCACCTGAAAACATTGTATAGCCTGAAAGATGTACCCACAATATTACCACTTTTTAGGCAAGTTAAGTCTTAAAAAATACTTAAAACTGTCGTTAAAAGTTCAACGCCCCCAGCTTAGTTTATTATAAAATGTATCCATTACCATGACCAGCAGTTGTAACTGTCTTCGAATGTATAAAAACAATTGCGCCGAAAAAAAGCTTTCGAAATGAATATGAATGCGGGACAGTTTTAATCATATGAATCGAAGCACTTGCAGGCTCGCCTAGTGTCTCAAGGTTTTCCGCTCATTTTCATTTAATGGTTAAAATATATCCACCGATGAACAATTCTCATTTGAATGAGTGTCGATTACAGTTGCAATGTAACGATTTTCCTTGTAAACACAACAATATAATTCTCATTTGATATGTACGAATTTCCTCAAAGTTTCTAATTTTTAATACAAGCTGAAGCAAGCAGCAACTAATGAATGTCTATGAAATTCCAAATCATATGAAATATAAAAACAATGTTAATAGCTGTCATTCAACGGGAATCTGCCAAACTGATAAAAAAAATAAACTGACAATATTTAAATAAAAATAAATACATAAAGGCAAGAAAAGAAGACAAACATGTTGTTCAGATTTTATTCTTGTTGTTGTTGCTTTTCATTTAAATTGGCCCTGACCTATTTCAGACATTATTGCGTGCTACTTTTTTGCAAAAGAACAAAATCATAAAAGTAAAAATAAAATAAATGCTAAAAAAAGAAAACCATCAATGTATGTAGTGAGTAAGAATATTTCCTTTCTTTTGGAAACATTATATTGAAAATAGCAAAAAGGTAAACGTCAAACCCTCCAGCATCAGCTTTACAGCCAATCTTTTACATATTTTACCCGCCAAAAGCATAGACATTTTATTGTCTCCGTAAAATTTACCGTTTGGACATGTGGATAAGAAAGATAAAAAAAAAAGAAACACGTTTTTAAAATATCCAACGTCTTTTCGGCCAACAAACATTTTTTCTTTTGTTAACGCTTGGCCATTAAAGTACATAAATGCAAACAAAAAATAACGAGAGAAACAAAGCAAAATAGCAAATGCTTGAAAAAAGGAAGTAATTCGAAATAGCCAACATCGTCGACGTAATTTATGTTTAAAAATAGATGGTCGAAACTGACAACACACAAACGAACCGGACCGAATCGAAATGACCATTGAAGAGACATTGTCTTTGTTGTTGTTGCTGTTGGTTTTAATCATTTCACAGCGACTTGTTTGTTTTGTTTTTCCTTCTTTTTGCGGCTGACTGGGCCTCCTTAAAACAACAAACAGCAGCAGCATCACAAAGAAAACGGGTTCCGTTTGCTCTGTCTTTAAACCCCCCCCCCCCTCCCTTTATTACTAAGCCACCACTATTAAATACATGTCGTCGTTGTCGTCGTCTGGTAACATGAAAATCTTCTTTTTTTTCCTTCTCTACTCTCAACAGCAGCAGCCTACTTTTGTGAAAATGTTCATAACGGTTTATGGTGCTTTTGACTATGAATGACTGACTGACTGCCTGACTATAACTTTCAAAGAGCTGTGCGCTTTGTTAGTTAGCGGTGGGTAGGCCTAAAAGAAAATATCACATGTTCGCCATCGCCAACTTCATCGTAGCGAAAAAGAAACAGAAACAATGCAAAAAGAGGTGGACAAATCCAGGTCATCTTAAATCATTCAACAAAATTGACCGGATTTGAAATACGTCTGACAGACAGACCGACACAAAAAACACTACCGGTTGTAGTGACAACAAAAATTCACGCAAAACTCAAATGATGTAATGCGTGTGCGTTTGACGAGGATTTTATGGTTACTTTTTTAAGTGGAAAGCCGAGACGTTACTAAGAAGGGTCTCAGCACGTGGTGAATTTTAGAAATACAGAAAAATTTGACTTAAGTTGACTTTGGGTTATGGAATTACTTATAAAGTTGTTGAAGGGAATATGTCTCCTTGAAAAGCTCAATAAAGCTTTAACAATATAAACGGAATAAATTATATGTCCACCTCTGATACCTTAACAATTATGGTGTTAAGGTACATGGTTTTGCCAACAATTAAGCATTTAAAATGGTCCTTCGACCATAAAATGTAAAACCCTCACAACTGCGTAAGAGATCCATGGTATTCCTTAGAGTGTCCACTAAAACTTAATGAGCTAACTGAAACATAAGAGACTCATAGGAAACTGAACATTAAAAATGATCCTTCGTGATGACTAACTAACTAAAGCTTTAGCGATTAAGTGGTCCTTCGAGATGACCTAGAAACAAGTAAATGAGCTGCTAACTAAACCTTTACCGATTTAGAGGAAACTGAACATTAAAAATGATCCTTCAAGATGACCCAGAAATAAGATAATGAGCTTGCACTAAAGCTTTGGGAGCATTCACCAGAAAACATTGTATAAACATTATTTTATTTTGACAGCCTGAATGGTGTTCGCCGCGATAAGCAAAATGTCTTAAATCGTCGCCCAAAAGTTCACGGCTCTTCAGCTTCCTTTATCCTAAAATGTATCCATTTAGATGACCAGCAGTCGTAAATGTCTTCGAATTTATAAAAATAAAGGCGCTGAACAAAAGGATTTCGAAAAGAACATGAATAGGGGAAAATTGTGTCAAACAGCAGTAATAATATGAATCGTCAAAAAAAAAAAAAAGCTTTCTTAAGCTTTGGAAATATTTATAAAAACAGTTTCATGGATTTCCCAAGTCGTTTTCTGACGCTTTAGTTCGAAAGCCCACTCTAGATGTCAGTCATAAGCATGACACCATTTGACATACGCGTTCTTTTGAAAATATTTAGCAAACGACTTAGCAAACGTCTGTGTATTAAATGGTCTTTCTTTTCAGTGTAAAATGTGTTTTTTTCTATTAGTCAACAATTCGTATTCAAAAATAATGTAAACTATTGGTTAACAAGCTTTTCTTAAAAAAAAACTAACCTTTTCAATTCAACGAATGCTACAATTCGATTGCTTTCACTTTATCTAGTTGGTTCATCATATGGGAATATTTGTCTCTACTTACTCTGGCAAAAAGTAATCAATGTACTTCATAACCACCTCACGGACCGGATCCTGTTGTTTGCCCGACGAAATACTCGGATACATATCGAATGCCATCTTTGCCGGCGAATTATTATTTGCTGCTTGGGTCGTAGACTCCGTTTTCATAGTTAGCAAAGTTAGGCAAATAATGGTGACGGAGTGGGGTGTGGTGCGGGTGCTACACGGGCGAAGTAGGTGCTGTTGGCGGGGTGGTACGGGACAGGTGATGTTGTCAACAATGACAACAACAAACACAATCTGTGGCTAAGTGGGGGAGTTTACAGGGTGGCAATTAGTGGACGGTGTGTTGCGACGGTGGACAGGGAAAGACAATTAACCCACTTGATGTATGGCGGCGACAGGCAGATGACACTTGATACCGAGTTTTTAGAGATTTTTTTAATTTTACAATATTTTTTGTTTGTTGTTTGGGATTTTCCAAACTTTTTTTTTGGTTTTCTGTTTGTTTTCTTTTTTACGATGTGTATTTTTGTTGTTGTTGTTATACCTCAAAGTGTTTGGTGTGAAAACGTTTGGAAAACGACAGGCGCACTCCACACACACTCTTACGTATGGACACAATTAGAAACGGCTTTGGGGAGGTCGTGTCAAGTGTCTTGACAATAATGGTGCTGTTTGCTGTTGGCCTGTTTGTTTTGATGGTGCTGCGGAGCGTTGTTGTTATTTTTGTTTTTCTATTTGTTCTGTATCTGATGAATACAACACAACCCCAGACACAAGTGGTGGTGGTGCGTACGCTTTTCTGTTTGTGTGTTCAAATTATAGGCAGAGCAGCCAGCAGCCGTTTACGATTTCCCAGCAAAATGTTATTGTGAGAGCGATAAGAAAAGGCCTTGCTTGCTTCCTTTCTTCTTGCCGTTCCTTCCTCTCTCAGAGGTCGAGCAACTGTTTGTACGAAAAAAAAAACTTGAGTAGATATTCGCGTGCCACGAAATGCTTTAGATACTCTTTGATATTCCCAAAGATATGTGTACGACAACAACAACAGGAATGTAGTTTTTTGTTTAATTCCAATTGTGGGTTTCCTTATTTGGTCGATTGGATTGGATTTCAAATCGACTATTCACATTTAGCCGGAGAACACTTTGTTGGTCTTAATTAAACGAAAACAACATGAGTTCACAATTTAGATAAACGATTTCTGGTGGGTCAGCGGGGTAAACCGGCTACGGGGTAGTATAGTTTAGGCAGCAATTGAACAGATGTTTTATTTAGAGGTTTCTTAGTTTGCTTTGATAGCCGTTTAGATAATAACCACTGTGAATGATTGGTGGTTTTTTTTAATTTTTTGTTTTGTTTTTCTTTAAAGAATGATATGTAAGAATTGTAATTTAATGCAAATTGAAGGTTTGTCAAGATGTGGATAATTGATTTTGACTTTTCTTTTTTTATGTTAAAAACTTTGTTAAAGCTTCGAAGACTTTTTTTTAGAAATTGGACAACACCGTTTTTTTCATTGATTTTAATTTTTGGAGTATTTTTTATAACACTTTTTTTTAAAAAAAAATTGTATCTTTATTTTTTTTTGAAAAATTTCTTAATTTTTTTTTCGATTTTGTAAAACTTGTTATTTAAATATATTTTTTAAAACTTCTTCAAACGAAGTCTCTTTGTTTGTCGAGAAATGTAAACAATCTAAGGAGATTTTCTTTTAAAAACTTGAATTAAATTACTTAAAAATATTTGTATAATTGATCATTTTGTTTGCCAGTTTTAAAATATTTTTATTTGTGTCTGGTTGTTTAATTTAATTTTTTTTTTTATATTTTTTTAATTTTAATAACCGAATCTAATCAGTTGTGACGTTTGGTAAATATTTTTTTTTTATTTTCCTGAATTTCAAATTTTTATTAAACTAATCCATCTGAGACGAATCGAAATCAGATTGGGACTTCGAAAAACCCAATTTCTAAATTTCAATTCTCAATTTGTATTGCGACAGACACCTTCGTCTTACAGAAACCCAAATGGACGAAACTAAATTGTTGTTCACTGGTTCATATTAATATATTTTTTTTTTATCGTATTCATACTTCAGCCATCACTACTTGTCATATTATAATTAATTATTTCTTTTGTGTGAACCATCAACGTAGTATTTAATTGGTCATCGAATTGGCTTCAACGCATTCTCATAGTATTTTGTAATTTTTTATTAGAAAAATATTCAGATTTTTAAATAAATGAAATCATTTTCAAATGAATTTTTCCAATTTCTTACTTTTGAATATGAAAAGAAAATAATTGTTTTCGTTATATTAACAAATACTTTATTTGCAACTACTAATTTCGTCACATGAACAATTGTTTTGTTGTTATATTAACAAAAAGAGTTCAATTGAGCCATAAAAAAATCCAAACAATTTTTTTTTTGTATTAACTAAAAAATTAATTGGATAATCAACAATTTCGTCAAATTAACATTTTGTACAATTTATCAATTGACAAATTTATTGATACACTTTTTCGTTTTTAGGGAAAAATTTTTAGGTATTCACGGTTTTTATTTTTGTTACTGTACAGCATTCGTTAAGTTTTTCGTTCTACTGATGTTGACGTTTGCACTTAGCACAGCCATGTTAACATTTCGTCAAGTTGGTGTTATGTTAACGAAATGTTAATATAACAAATTAACATACACATTTGTATGTTGTGTCATGTTACCATGTTTTCAACATGCCTTTTCTGTATCCAGTGGTGACATGCGCAATAAGATTATGGAAGGACGTTATGGCCGATAACTGGTAGATATGGGTACACGGGGTTGTGGCTGCGAAATGGAGAGATTTTTGTAGGGAAACTGGATCGAGGAGGGGGAAATTGTAAAAAATACAGAGTACTTTTAAAATTGTGAGAAGAAAGTTTCTTAAATTTGGAAATTGAGAGCTAAAGGGGATTGCGAGACGTAGTGAAAGGATTTCAAAATATTGAGAATTACAATTGATTTTGATGACAAAATGGCGAGCCAGGGTTTTTTTTCGTAATAAATAGCAAATTTACAGGTTTTTTAAAAATTAAAATTTAAATATTTTTTTTTAAAAAAAAAAATTTTTTGTGAAAATTCGAAATTTGATAGAGGGGACTGAGGGCAAATAAAGGCGGATATATATATTTTTTGCCAGGGAAACTGCTAAGACTTGACTTCTATTTTAACATAGCGATAAGAGGTCTTCGCCATGTAAATTTATTTACATATCAAAAACAATTTCCTGAAAGCGGAGTGAAATTATCGTATATTCGTGTGGAGAAACCTATAAACGGTATTTTATTATAATTCCGAGGCTAGTCATCCAAATTAAGCTACATTGAGGAAAAAACATTTTATGTAGTTGAACATTGTCGGCCTTGATGTTATCTTTGAAATTCGAAAATTTTTCTCTACCACAATATCAGCTTGAAACAGAAATATTTATTTTCTCTATGACAGGAAAAAAATGTATGTTTCAGTTGTCCTTGAAATGAAAAATGCTCTCACACATAAAAGATCAACATCCAATTCCTTATAAATGATACATTTCTTTTAATATTTTAAAACGCTTTACGTTTTCCTTTGGTCTGTGTCAATAATGACAGAAATTGATATGGCTATGACACGAAGAGGAGACCACAATTTTTAGAAAACGTTCAGGATCATGACGACATTTGTCTGGTAGATTTTGCAACACTTTCAGTAAAAAGAATTCTCTGAAATTCATGAGCATAATTTCTAGAGCCTACCTACTTCTTTCTAAATTTGACCACAAATTGATTCTTTTGAGTTGTAAGTTTTTAGTTTTGAAAATAATAACTTTTTTTCTTTTTTAAATATTAAATTTTTTTTTAAAATATTTTGTAAAAAAAACTAAAAAAAAAAAATCTTTAAAAACTTTGCTGCACTCCCAGGGGATTTTCTTAGTTGTATCTATAAAAAAAAAATTCGAATACGAAATTGTTGAACAGCAACAAGCACTAACATCCAATAAGAGAATTGTCAAATGTTCAGAATTTCGCAATTTCAATACACAACGTACACACAAAGACTTCAGGTGAAATAACACACACACACTCATGTGAAAAAACTGTTATACACACAATTTTCAATTTTTCTGGCTCTTCTTAACAGTGATCAAACCAAAAAAATGTGGGAAACAATTTTTTAAAATTCGTTTAATTAAATTTGTTATCAGGATTAGGTTTATCGTTTACGGCTGTGTAACAACTTTTAATGGTTTGTTTGCAGCTTGTGCATTTGTGTATGTAATAAAACTTGGCTGTATATGCTGCTATTCTTCATTTTCCACGTAGTGTTATGCTACTGTTAAATATCTCAGAGATGTGCAAAGCAAAGGTTTTCTTTCTTTACAGCAGAAACACACACACGCCGACAAAGGGTTAACAGAAATTGCACATATAATTCAGCCATAGGTGATGATAATAGAGCACACTATTCCTATTTGTGAAAGAGTAACACAACAATATTATCATTCATTCACTCTCCAAGGAAATGTTGCGTTTCCACCACTCTCTAAATTTATCTCCTACTGTCTGTGGTACTATTGAGAGGGAGATTTGATAAAGTGGTGGTTAAGCTTTTGCGGTTGTTAACGCTGAACAACACATTGTGGGGAGTTTAACAGTGATGTTACACATGTTGTTAACAGCATGACAATTTCTTTTAAACTAAGGTGAGAGAGAGTGTGAGCTGTTAGTGTATGTATACGAATGAGAGAGCCTTGGCTGGATGGCTTGCTGTGGCTGACTGACTGGATGTTGTTTGAAATAAAACAATGGCTGATGCAAAAAATGAAGTAAAACTTAACATAACGAATACCACACGAAACAAAAAAAAAAATACCATAAAAATGTAATCTTTCATTCGATCACAGAAAATATGTAGCAATTTTTTCGAAATAAATCTAGAAAAAATGTTTTCGCTGAGCAAAAGAACTTGGTAGATTTAATCCAGACTTTTTTTTTTTGACTGTTGGTAAATATATTTTTATTACTTTTTCTTTTAGCATGAAATTATGTTTCTCTTCTAGTTAAACTTGTGTTAATTATTTTCTTGTATTAAAATCGTGGTTTAGACTTTGGTTTGTTAAAAAACTATTTTTTTTTTCTTGTAAACCATTTGTTTGCAATAACTTTTTGTATTATTATTAATTTTTTTTTTTTGTTAATATTTTTATGTAGATTTGATGGAAAAAAAGCAAGAAACAACAACAAAACGCGTTTAAATCCCAAGAGCTCTTCAGCATAACTGAAAACTTCATAGCAATTGTTGTATGTTAAAATGATTGTAAGCATGAATGTGTGCAAGACTGAATGTGGCTTTGTGTGTGTGAACACTCTGTGCATTTCGGCTTCCAACACCATACAACAGACAACATTTACCCAGTCCGACACAACATACAACATAACAGCCGTGGCAGCGTTACTTTACTCCAAACCGAGTGGCTCTCGACTCGACAACTTCACAGCGGCCAACAGCAAAGAAAAACGAACGGGCCCGCAGCCAAAAAAAAACCAATAAAGTGGTTTCAACACAACTCACACGGCGGCGGGGAAAGGTGGCTACATAATAAAAATGTGGCAGTTGGTTGGTTTGGTGGTTTTTGTCAAACATTGTCGCAACCATTCGGAAAAATGTATAGCTACAACATACCGACGACAATCAAAGTTTTCTCTATTATGCTCACTCTCCATTTCTCACGTACAATGGAAGGAGACGACACAACATTAGGGAAATTTGTTTAAAAGCATAGACCTACATTAAGTTAACAAAAAGAAAACAAACTCCCACCACACCAACTCATACCTTACCCACACATACCCCTCACACATTCTCTAAAACCCCTCAACTTCACCTGAACACCTCCTCTGGTGCTTCCCCTCCACCAACCATAACTACGTTAAAGTAAGTTATTAACTGTCACTCTACATCTGTCTGTATTTCATTTTGCATGGCAATTTCCTGTTTATGGTGTAGTGCATTTAAATTCATTTTAAGCTCTTCCCTATCCCTCTCTTTCGCTCCCCCTAAGCACCAGCTATTTAACGGCGACTGCTGCCATAGCTACTCCTTCAACTTGTTCACAGATTTTTTTTTTATGGCCATAATTCTTGTGTATCTGCCATTATGTTGCCAGTACATTCCTTTTCAACCTTGTTATTATTTACGGACCGTCATATACAATTGTTTTGTTTTTACGTTGATTTTGCAATTCATATTTAATTTTTACATTTTTGCAGTAATAGTCATTGTGCAAGCACATAATTTTAAAAACTGCTGAATTGGGTGATACTATACGTATGTACACATGTATGTATGTATATCTCTGTAACTGCCAGAATGTAATCAAGAAATTTAAGGTGTTAATATACCCTACATACCAACTACACCGAACTTCACGCCGTGTGTGTCCTATAACCAGCTGAACAAATACTCGTCATCATGTGTCCAGCCATCCAGCACACGCATCTAATAAACTATTGGCTATGAAGTCCTACTTCATATGAACCCCTTTAAGATTTTACAGCAATTAATGAGATATTTCGCTAATGTACAGGGAGGACCAAAAGCTACCACAGGGTGACTATTTTTATTTCCATTCACTTGTTAATTTTTTCGGATTAAATTAGTTATTAAATTTGGTGACTTCTGGCCCACCCTCTAGTTATTTCTTGAGATCTGCCTATTTCCTTTGTTGATGGTGAAGTTCGTTCAACATTTAACTGCTTTGGCAACATTACATTGTGGACAGAGTTGCATTTTTAACAGTCCCATTACAGACTAGCTTATTACTTCGCTGCTAATTTACAGTCACACTTGAGTTATAGAGACGTGGCATTTTGCAATGACATGTTAATATCGTGTTCTGTTAACAGCGATCTGTAAACAATCACATATTAACAGTGTTGTATTTTGAACATTGATTACAGGTAACCCACGCTTATCGTGGAGCCTAACAACGTAAACTTGGCCTCGAGGAAGAGTTTTCGCTATACGGTTCTTTTTAACTCTGAATAGTAAAAAGCTTAGAAAGAAAGTTTTAGACATTAGGCAAAGCCAACTATGAACTTGAAAGAGATAGGATACATTTCTGGCAGAAACCCATTATCGCCACTGTCGTTTTTGGCACCAAACACCGAACAGTGGCCGACAATGGGTTAAGGTATGGGACATAGAACTTTCTTATTTGACGATCTGAATAGTCTGACAAATGCCATACAACAAAAACTACCGATGCAGTCTGAAACCGTTTCGATCTTCGTGCCATCTGTTGACAATTTGTTATCCTTAAACAAGCTACAGATCTAACCCTCATTTATACCGATAATCTCGTAAGAAGACAAAAAAACGAACAGGAGAGTGGCGATATACGACCGATGTGCTTGGAAAGCTGGCCAAAACCTATGACAGGTTGGAGCGACAACAGAACAGGAATTGGTGCCACCGTTCTTTTAAAAGAATGAAGAGACGAAAAAAACATTTTCCTAAAAACTTTCGGTGTTTAATGGGTTAAGTAAGATTATTTTGTGATGATACGAAATTTGGAACAAAATTGGTTTAAATTTTGAAATTAACAAATTAGATAACCTCCGGATTTTTAACTGGAAATATCAAAAATGGATTTTTGAAAAAGTTTTCACATATTTTTTTTTTTTTTATCAATTTGAGACTTTCCCCGTATTCCTAAAAATTTAAAACAGCTTTACAAAACATTCTTAAGAAAAATTTATGAAATTACGTTTTAAGTTTTTATGACTTAAGAAATGTTTCCCTTCCAGTTTGAGAAAACTAAATTGGACCAATCTTTCCGATTTATACACAAAAACACTTTAAATGACATCTCATTAAAGTCAGATCAGCCAGATTTATTCGCCATGAAGTTAAGCGATTCCACTACCATGCAGTGAGTTCGAACAAGGCGTTGGCGGGTTGTGTTTGTGGGTGGAATGAAGATCAGTGCCGAAAAAACATGTCTGCGTGCAAAATTTTGCCAAATCTTATAATAAGATTAAGTTTTGTGATACCATGTTTTCCTCCAGTTGGACCTTCCATAGTAATTGTCGTCTCATGTCTTTCTAACTGAAACGCTCCAGTTAGAAAGACAAAACCAAGTTCTACAAAACATTACAAGCAGATTTTATAAGTTTTAATTAAATTCTCTCCTTCGATTTCAAATAAACCCTTAGCAACCATAAGAATGCAGGCAATAGGGTGCCTTTCCTATGACCACAATTAGACTCTGAACTGAAGACTGCAAAACACAAACTTGTAAACCTTTCATAAAAGTCTTCTGAAGAAAAAACGTCTTCGTAAATTAAGGGTGGCGACACGTACTCAAAAAAAAAAAAACATTAACAAAAGAAACCCCACCTCGAAAAAAAACTAGATTAAACGCAAAAGGTCACTGATTTCAAAAAGAACAGAACCCAAAACATTGTTGCTTTCCATCTCCGCGCCGGGGGAAGAGGTAAAGCAGACGGACAACCAAAACCATGGAAAACAGACGATGAAAATAATAATTACAACACAGCAAAAACACAAAAGAAGTTAAACTGTCAAATTGGATTATTTATGGGTATGTTGTTAAATGGCCTAAAAAGGGAACTAAATTACAAATGTTTTGGAGAAAATCATGTGGAAAGAGACACAGGCAAACAACTCAACAAAACAAACACATTGTTGTGGAACAGACATTAAGAAACAAACAGAAAAGTGAGGTTAGAAGCGAAATCACGGGGACGAGATAAGATAATTTACCTGGGATTTATGTTATGAACTCGAAGCAGAAGCCTAAATCTAAAATGAAATATTTGTAAAGTCAACTATACTGAATTTTTGCTTTCAGTTAAGAGATTTTGTCAGGTAATCATGAATGTTTCGAAATATTTGCAAACATTGTATACAATTGCAGAGAACATGTGAAGCACAGAGCGAAATATTTGAAAAACCAACATGGCTGTCGTCTGTGGTATGTTTGCTGAAATGCTCACAACAAAAGCTTTATTCAGCTGAATGTGCTAAAATTTATGTATGTACCATACATTCTTGTTGTTGTATTGTTTATTATTATGCTGTATGAACGACTGGTGAGGTGCGGTGGTGGTTGCGACTGGTGGTTGTCGTCGTCGTGTCGTGCTGTTATGTTTTCTGATGAGCAGAGAACCCTGAATGGGAAGCCATAGAAAGTTGCACATTTGTACACAAAAAAAATTATGCTCATACGAAATGAGCTACAGAGGCACGCCAAAATGCCATCAAACAAAAGAAACACGTATACAGAACTTAACCGACAGTGAGAGAGAGAGAGAGAGGGCACATCAGTGAGAACGACTAAAGAATTGCGGGCAACAGAAACATTATACACTCTCCTATTAACATTGATTTTCAGTTACAGCCGGATTTGTGTATACCTTGGCGTTGTGGTAACAGAACTCTGTAAGGGAATGTGGCGGCTGCTACGTCACATATACGAAATCACAACACATACATCTCTGGGCTCCCCTTTTCCCATACTCACAACAAGCTGTGACGAGTACACACGGCTGTCATACCTTTGCTTACGCTTAACATACAGAGTTGTATGAGTTTGTGCTTGCTCTTATTCTGTTGCCGCTTCTTCTTCTTCGTCGTTTTGGTATGGCGGCATATACGGCGACGATGACAACGAATGTTTGTTTAAATGGCGCGCGCTTGCCGTTGTAATCGAACCGAAGCACACAGACATTTCAACGAACACATGTTTCGGGGCATCGTCATTATCAACACAACAGTCGGTAGGTCGGTTGCTTGCTTTGGTATGTGCCATGCCAAAACGATGCAGTGCGCGGTACGGCGGTGCTAAGGGTAAACACACCACACCAGCCATCGATAAATAGAGTCCAGAGATGTTAATCAGCTGTTTAGCCACAAGGGGAAGGCAAGAAACGTAGCCTACGTTGGGAACACACAGCACACAACACTTGTGTGCGCTCTCATACACACTACCCACAAAAAGCGTGCAAGCATCGACATGGTGTAGTACTACTAGTGGTGTGTTGAGAATAGTTTGTTTGTTGTTGTTGGTTCGCACGTCGTCACACACAACATATGCTTTTTGTTATTGCTCGTATTATTATTGTTATTATTCGGTCGTTGTTATTGTTTTTCTTTCTCACTCACTGACTACTCTGCTCGTCACTTATATTTTAATCGTATTTTTTTAGTGGGGGTTCTTCTCGGCATCAAAACAAAAAACACACGACGACACAGTACAGTAGTTGTCGTTCCCCCACACGCCCCTACCCGAGCACACGTAATTCTTTCATGGTTTTGTTTGTTTTGATTTCTTCACCATAATGTGGCGAGATGGTGGTTGGTGGGGCTCAAAATGAGGTTGGGGTACAACACGACGACGACGACAACAACAACAACAAAAGTAGGCATTAAGAGGAGACAGACAAAAATCACCCATGATTTCTTACGATTTCGCTTGTTAATGGGTTGCTGGACTTTTTATTCTGTCGATCTTTCGACATTTTTAATGCGGAACCAGCTGAGAATGATAATTGTTTTCCGTTGGCACTTGTTCGTTCCCCAAAGGGATTTGTAGGCCGCCAGTGGTCTGTCTGGCCGTCTGACACTTGTTTTGAAAACATTCGAATGAATGCCGGTTCGACCGTTCCAACCAGTCAATCAATCTCGTCTTAAATGGGATTTGTCAAAGTTAATTTCTTTTCGATGATTGTTTTTTCTTCCCATTCCTGATATTTACTAATTGGTGTCTTTCGGGCTGATGTTGTTGATGATTGTTGTCGATGTTCGGGGACGTATTTAATCCCACCAGAGGGGCAGCATTTTGTTAGGAAGGGGAAATGGAAGACAATTATTATTAGCGTGTCATGTAACAGTGTCATGGGGTTTTTGTCATAACAGCGTATATTGAAAGAGAAAGCATTGATGGCGGAAGAATGAAATAATTTCAACATCTGTCCGATTCACAGTAGAAGACGACAAGATGATTTGCGTATCAAATAAATCAGACATGACGAAATTTTCACAATCGTAATAAACCGAATCATGGAAAGGACCCCTAAAAATTTATCGATAGCATAATCCGATAAAGGAATACATTGTACTCCCTCATAAGCGGTCACCTAAGGGACTGAGAATTTTGTCCGCTTCTGAGAGAGGTATAAAAGAGGACTGAAGAGAACTTTAAACCTCAGTAAAAACAAGAAGGAGATTGTATTCGAAAACGTATTGAAAAATGAATCCGTAGTGAACAGAAAGGCCACATCCTCCTTTCCCATGCAGGTGATATTGATATTGTCGTAAAGATAAAGCCTTGAAATACGCTAAGGGTTCTTAGTTATCGAGAAGTAGTCGATCTAGATGGATCTGTTGGTTGGCGGATATTTGATGACACCTAAACTTGTTTTTGCTATAGAAACGTCGCGCAGAGCTATTTTCATAGCGAATACCATCAGAATAACTATTTTAAATTGTTTTCTGTTTGCAATGGAAAATTCCGTATTTTATAAAAAAAAAACGTTTTCATTCTAGGCCCATATAATTGAGGTATATTTAAATGACAACTTTCGACTTGAGAGGTTTTTTAAATATATTCTGTTACCCCTGTTAATTATTTATCATAATACTGTTAAGTACTTAACAGGGCCCTGTTAACAGTATGGGTTTGATATATTTTTTTTTTTTCAGTTACTAATTTGTTTCGTGTACATTAGGGTGGAGTGAAAACATGCTTTTTTTTTAATTTGAAAAAGTTAACCTCGGAAAGAGATGTAGTCTGGGGTCCTAATGAGGGGAAAAATAAAGAAAAAAAATTTAAAAAAATTTTAGGGGTCGCGCCACTCCCTCGAAATTTGGAAATTATCGCTATTTTGGCGTTGATTTTAGAAAAATCAATAATCAAAAAATCAATCTGTAATTGCAATTGGTTTTGTCTTGTGACTTGCAATTATTGTTACAATTTCCACTCACGTTATCTGAATTGCAGTTTAAGTTTTCGAATGTTAATTGAACAATTTGGAAATATAACGGAATTATGGATAGCAAAAGATAATTATGGACACAATTGACTGCGAATTAAATTGAATATCGCATTATTATATATATAGGTTAGACAAATTGGTTGCGAAATCCGTTAATCTGTTCTCGTAGAATTTAGCTACAGATGTTGTTTGCCATTTCTTTATTGATATTGATATATATTCTAAAAACTTACCATTACAAAGACTCTACATATAGTTTCAGGTAATAAATATTACAATGTAAACTTACCTGAAATTAAAAGAAAATTTACTTAGTTAATAAAAGGAAAAAACATTTTAAATAGTTTTTCAAATTTCAGCAGAAATAAGAGCAGAAACTACAAGACAACTCTATCTACAAAATTTTCAAAATTTGATTTATTTTTTGTGGTATTACAATTTATTTTGAAATAAAATAAAATAATTAATAGTTATTTTCACCAAAACCCATACGATCCAGTTTCCGTTAAAGACAACATTCTCATCAAACAACCCCCCCCCCCCCCACAAAAAAAAAACACTAACATCAATATAATCTTTTCGATATAATTCAATTTGCAGCTGTATGTCTTCCTCTGTCCGTTATTAAATATTAATGAGTCCGTCGTCGTTTGTCGTGTGTCTTCTTTCGCTTTGAACGAAACTGCGTCTATTTTTGGGAATATCGAGTTAATTGGTTTGTTTTGATGCGATTCATTTTCTTCATTGCCTTACCGAGCCATTCGACCCCAACCATACTAAAAAAAAACAAAAAAAAAACTGAAAGGCGAGCGCGTGCCTTCAAAGAAAACGAAATGTGTGCGTACACACTGGCACAGTGGGTGTCAACTGGCAAAAGGGGTAAGAAACGTAAAGACAGGGGTAACGATGAATACATTTTTGGAAAGACTTAGCTTTGTAGGAAATAAAAAAAAAACAGATTTAACTTTGTCTCATGGACATGGACTAGACACAAAGCGAACGTATTGAATGTGATGTATACGAATATAATTAGCAAAGATACAAACCCATACTGTTAACAGAGCAATGTTAAGAACTTAACAGTATTCTGATAAATAGTTAACAGAGGTAATAGGTATATAAAAAAAACTGAGTTCTGGCACAACGTCTACAGAAAAATAAATACAAATCATCAATTAACAGTATTCTGATAAAAAGTTAACAGAGGTAATCAATTACGTATTAACTAATTCACATTTATTATATAGGCTTATATTGGACGTTTTTGGGTATATCTATTAGCTCTGTTAACTCCTTATCAGAATACTGTTAAGTTCTTAACATAGCTCTGTTAAGAGTGTGGGTTTGTGTCTTTGCTAGTTATATTCGTTATTATGTTTACACAAACACACATATTGATTGGAGTTGTTGTTCAGGATACTGAAGTATTTCTATTATTATCAGTCTGATATATGTGTACAGTGTGAAATTTGGTATAACCAATTGGTCGGCATGGAAGGCAACAAAGATTTTTTTAACTCATTCCTTCTCTTTCTCCCATACATTCAAAGTGTATTTAACCTAGAAGAGCAGAGATGTTCATATAGACAGATGTCAACATTGCCAGCTGTGAACTGTTCATCCAGATAAAAACATGTGTCACCCAGTGCTGGTTGTGTACTTTAGTTACCCGGTGTTGGGATAAATAGAAGTATACTACGGAAATTGTTTCACTAATTTAGTAAATGCAAATTTTTGTTATAATTATTTTGCGTATGCAACCACTGTTACATTTGGTGTAGGCAGCCAGACGAGCGGATGGACGGACGGACAAACACAAAAGACAGAAACTACAAAAGTGCGTGTCCTCAATCTGATGATGATAATATGTGTATGTACGAATTATATGTATGGACATACAAATGTTGCTGTAATTTGTATCGCACTTTTCTTTCATTCATTCAATTTGCGTTAACGACATTCGCAGTTGTAATGACGCGAAAAAATACTTTGTGTTTCGTACGCCCGCCACATACGAGAAAACGTTATGGCGAATTTTGTTGTTTTTTTTTTTTAAATTTTTTTTTTTTTATTAATATTTTGCAATTTGCTTGTTTATAAAAAAGTAAAGAAGAAAAGCAGATAAATAAATTCAAGCGATTAAAGGTGTTGTGGGCAATTTTTCTTTGGCTAGGTGGTGGTGGTAGTTTGCGTGGGGCCCGTTTGGACGGTTGGAAAACAACAGTGGCCAATTGATGGACAGACTTATGGTCAGCAATTTGTGTAACATGTTTTACAGTCCACCAACAGAGAGAAAAAAAACACCAACCCATATAAACTTAAAAAAAAAAACAACACAGCGCGTGATAAAAATAATAATAACAATACGAATGAATTAAATTGTACACCGAACAAACTGTATTCGCATTTAAAGTGTTTATTTTCGTTTTAATAAATATGTGCATATTTTTTTTGCACTTAAGTAAATTTGTATTAAAAAAAAAACCAAATATATACACAGAGGAGCGAGTACATCAAAAATATTGTTATCGTTGCGATGGAATACAATTATTCCAAAAAAAAAAAACAAACAAAATACAAGTTGGAATGAACTTGAATGTGACATTGGATCAAATGACTCTCAACATGAGGATGCCATTAATTGTTGCAACACTAGATTCAAGCTAAGATTACCAAATATTATTTTAAATTATTATACATTAAATAACATTTATTTAATAAATTATTTTAAATTAAACAAATATTAAAAAATCCGACATGAACATTGTTAAGGGCATCAAAATACAGCGATTGCGCTGGCTGGGCCATATCGGTCGAATGAATCCAAACGCTCCAGCCAGAAAAGAAGTTGGACGACAACTACCACAGAAGGCGCTGACAGGGAAGACCGACACTCCGGTGATTGGACCAAGTGGAAGAAGACATGAACTGGCGATGCCAAGCAGAAGACCAAAGTGCTTGGAAATCACTTATTAAACAGGCCAAGACCAACAACAGGTTGTAACCTAAGTAGGTTGGCTAACCTAAGTAAGTAAAAAAAACATGGGCTAAAAAGTAATAAAATAAGTCAACCTAAATTTAAAAAAAAATTCACAATTAAATCCCTTTTTTCTCTTTCATACTCACAAAGGAATTACCATTTCTGTACTAACCACAGTAGAATCCCCATATCCCCAGGACTCATTGTAAAAACAGACAGTTCTCTACTATAAATTTCCCCATTACACATAGTTGAACCCCCTTTTCAATACTACTCATAGTTGGTCTCCCAAAGACTTTCTCCCTACTACTCGCTTTAGAAATTCCATTTCGTTTGGTCCTTCGATTGGCTGAGAAAAGTATTCTGTTATTTTGAAGAAGTTTTCCAACCTGTTAACTCAGAAGCCATAAATCCTAATTGTATTTGTGAGATTATTGCGTTTATTTCTTGTCGGCAAGTCCTCCTCTGAATTGCTTAGTAGACTTAATATATCTTCGACAACGGAATGAAAAATTATCCTCAGCCACCGCACACATGCCACAGAATACCTTCCGCAAAATGTGAATCAGAAATATTTGACGGACATTGTGAATTGATCCGAAGAATGAAGAAGAACATTTGTCAGCAGAAATGTGTAAAGGAAATCTATCGGTAGAGGATATCTGGCATGTGTAGGGGATTGTCCAACCTTAAGAAAGAAGAAAACGTCTTCTGGCAGAAATGTTTAATGAAATTACAGTCGAACTTCCGTATAATGAATCAGCATTGGACCTGAAAATCACTGCATTATATAGAGCCTTCATCTTAATATATATTTACCCTCGACACTGATTCACTGATTCCCTGATTCACTGACTCTGTCACGCAGTACGTAGGAATTTAAATAGGCATTCTATAATTCTATAAATAATAATAATAAAAAAAATAATATTTTTTTTGTACAGAAATTGTGTTTTCCCCAAATTTTTTTTTTACCAAAATTTTTTTTTTCCAAAATTTTTTTTTTTACAAAAATTTTTTTTTTTCCAAATTTTTTTTCCAAATTTTTTTTTCAAGAAATTTTTTTTTTCAAAAAAATTTTTTTTTTCCACAAAATTTTTTTTTTCAACAAAAATTTTTTTTTTCAACAAAAATTTTTTTTTCAATTTTTTTTTCTACAAAATTTTTTTTTCAAGAAAATTTTTTTTTTTCAACCAAAATTTTTTTTTTCAACCAAATTTTTTTTTTTAAACTAAAACTTTTTTTTTTCAACAAAAATTTTTTTTTTCCACTGAATTTTTTTTTTTCCACAAAATTTGTTGTCCATATTTCAACGGGCGCCATAGGCGCATTAAAACTTACTAGTTATACAGATAATACATGTTTCCCACTTGTATTTGAAATGTAACCGAGAGCAGAGACACCAACCACAATCTTAACAGAGAGTGTTTAAAGAATTAACAGAACTATGCCAGGTATTTAACTATGCACTGTTAACTACTTTCCACAGCCCTTTTACATCGTAGAGCTGTAGACAGAATTAACAGAACATGAAAGGAAAGTTATATTTTTTAAACTGCTAGAAGTCTTGTGGTAACGTTTTTTTTTTTTTAGAAATACAATCAGGAATATATTTTGAATGTGAAAATCAGATTGTCTCGTAGTTCTTTTGCTGGCTCTACGCAAACATTGAGGACAGTATTCAGTAAAACGCAATGAAATTGTTATAAATAATATCTTTTTTAAATTTAACTAGGAAACAGATTTAACTGCCAGTACAAATGATGAATCCTTGCATATCATTGAATTTAGTATTATTTGCATTTATAAATTATTATTTTTTTCGAAAAATATTCTTCAGCGATGAGGATCATTTTCAGTTCAATGGGTACGTCAATAAAGAGAATTGGCGAATTTGTTCTGAATAGCAGCCAGAGGCAGTTCAGAAGCTGGTAATGCACTCTTTGGACCCGGCATCATTGGACAGACTTTTTTTTAGCCCATAATGACGGCCATAGTCTGCTAGGTAGTGTGTGCGACTATCACACTGAAGAACCCGAGTTCGAAACCGGGTAAGACCATCAACATTTTTTCAGCGTAGCCATGTCAAACTTCACTAGAAAAGTATTTGATTTGAGAGAAATTCGCCGGTTGAAAAACAACAGATATTTTGTGAAAATTTTTGTTTTCTATTCAAACTATTTCGGTCAATAATTAAGGAGTTAAGCAAATTTTTATCCATACAAAATAAACCCCATTTGAACTTCTGACAACATATTACAACAAAAAGCGCTTGTAGCGGCGACTTTATAAAAAAAAACCCCTCACTTCTTCGTGACATTGAATTTTGCTGTTTTAATTCGAAACGTTTTGTGTTTTATCTTTTAAAACGCACATACAGAGCAATTGCTCAGTCTGTGTGAATGTGAGATATGATGTGCGCTTTACAAAGGGGTTTTTTTTTTATTATTATTTTCTTTATCACTATTTGACTTTATGTTGGCGAAACTAATAAAAAAAAAAAAAAAAACGCTATCATCTTTTGTTTAAATGATTCATTTTACAAATGTGTGAAATAATCAGCCATAAAACACACACAGAACAACTTGAGTCATCGAAACAAAGGAAGGAGAAAGAAAAACTATAGACAAAGGTGACATTTAAACGGGGGATAATAATTAAATGCATAACAAGACAACAACTTGCGTATGAACCTAAGGCGAGAATAATTAACAATTCAATTAGAATGTGCAATAAATTCTAATAAAAGTCTAGATAACCCAGCAAACGGTGAAAGGTGTAATCATGAAGGGACTTTTAATTCAGTCAGAGTCATTTTTAACACAATTCTGTCTTTTGAAGACTTTTACAGTGGCAATATAATGGTTCGAAGGCCTTGAAGGTTGTTGTATTGCCACAAAAAAAAAAACGAAATAAATAAATAATGTATTGCGTCGTAGAGGGTGAGTGAATAATCTAATCGATCTCAGGCCCATAACTACAAAACGCAATCTCCACCAAAATAATATAAAGAATATCAGTTGGTCAAAGTGTCTTGTTTTTTGTAGACCAATGAATGCTTCGATTTTCAATGGAAAACTATGGCAAAAACCACTAGAAGAATAAGACTAGTTATTTATTTATTAAAACCGTATTATGGGTAAACCGGATGACAAAGACAATTTAGCTTGATTTTTGAAGCGACAGACCAAAGCCTCTGTTTTGGGAATCGAACCCACAACCCCCACGCTGATAGGCAAGCACGCTACCAACTCACCTACCGGGGCGCTTTAAGACTAGTTATTCTCAGGGACTACGCCAAGTCACTAGTTTAAGGCAACGACTAATGGAGGAACAGAAGAAACCCATTATTCAGAACATTGGTGAGATCCAGTTGTACAATGTTTGTACTTCTCAGATTGAAAGAGGACCAGATTTCGACAAAATCTTCAAAACATTGGAGTTGGAACTAAATTAGAAACATATCTTTTGTCATCTTCAGCTTATTTCTAACTTGCAAGCACGGGGTTGTTTCCCGTGCTTACAATATCTTGTTCTTCAGCTGCCTTGGCCACATGTGACATACGTTGTCTGCCCTTTTGAAAGATTTTTAATTTCAGCTCAATTCAAACTTGTCTATGACCCCTACCGCATATATTTTCCATTTCGACCCTCCGCCCTTGCTTTCACATTTCTTTCCCTCACATTTATCACCCTGCAGTCGAGTGGCAGCCATCATCGGGATTACAGTCTCATGCACTTTCTATAGTGTCTTTTGAGTTTCAAATTACATCGATACAAAATAAAAAATTGTACTTTCCATGTCGTTGATGTCAAGATTTTTAATTAAGATCAACAATTCCGTTTTATTGGCCGATTCGTTTTTTAATCGGTTCGTATGATTTGCAATTTTATTATTTTAGTTTCAGTTTTGTTGCTGTTGTTTGCCTGCTTCTTTCTACTAATCTAACCTTGAAGAATTTGTTCAATTCAATGCAACGAGAGAGCTTTATAGATTCGATATTTTATGTAAAGGGTAGCGCAATTACTTTCTAGCATTTGTGTAAGTTTTTTGCTGGCCCCCATCCCCTCCCCACACCTTATCGGTTGTAATTTATCTTTATGGTTTTACAATTAAATACCTTGAGACGAACGACGGTCGATACAATAAGCGTGCATGAGGAAATTCACATTTTATTACGTTTCTTGGTAAAGAGATCGTAACGATTAACACAGAAATGTTTAAACAATAGGTTTTCAGAGAAAACATTGTCATGAAAAAAAATTATATGAAATAAAATGACATTTTTAGCTAGGAAAGCTAAACGAAAGTGGCACCATTTCAATAGATAACTTTTTCCCTAGTAAATGTTTCAGTTTCGAAGAAGCGAAGAAACAACATAAACATGATCTTGAACTCGAAACATTTGTTATGTATTTCCAAGACAATGGGAAAGTAAAATAATATCGAAAATAATTAAATCTTTCACATTTACCAAGCAGCTTCTTAAGCGGGTTTCAATAGCTCTGCTCGAACAAAGAGTTCTTAGTTCTCGATACATTTCACATGACAATGCTGGCAAGTCATGCCTAACGTGTTCTCTGTCACCAATTTGGGAAATATCTCCAATTCAACAAAGTGTTGAAATTTTTAAAATTTATTACAATAACTCCTGTTCGATTTGAAAAAAGACTACATAAAGTCACTGGTTTAAGGCAACAACTAATGGATGAACAGAAAAAAAGAAACAGAGGTTAACATAAAATTTAACAGACGTAACAGAATTCATTTGTGTCCGATCGGTTAGACAAAAATAATCCAAATTATCAATTAAATTAGACTTTAATTATATGGACTTGGGACTTTGAAAATATGAAGTTTTCCAAAATAGAAAAAAAGTGGGGATTATGATATTAATTTAAATTATTTAATAACTTAGTTATTTAATTATTAAATTATATAATAATATAATCATCTAACTATTTAATTATTTATATACTTATTATTTAACTAGTAAGTTGTAATGCGCCTATGGCGCCCGTTGAAATATGGAAAAAAAAATTTTTTTGAAAAAAAAAATTTTTGTGGAAAAAAAAAATGTTGAAAAAAAAAAAAATTGGAAAAAAAAATTTTGTAAAAAAAAAAATTTTTGTAAAAAAAAAAATTTGTAAAAAAAAATTTTGGAAAAAAAAAAATTTTGGTAAAAAAAAATATGGGGAAAACACAATTTCTGTACAAAAAAAAATATTATTTTTTTTATTATTATTATTTACTAGTAAGTTGTAATGCGCCTATGGCGCCCGTTGAAGTATGGAAAAAAAATTTTGTTGAAAAAAAAAGTTGTGTTGAAAAAAAAATTTGTTAAAAAAAATTTTTTGTTAAAAAAAAAAATTTTGCTGAAAAAAAAATTTGTTGGAAAAAAAAATTTTTGTGGAAAAAAAAAAATTTTGTTGAAAAAAAAAATTTTGTTGAAAAAAAAAAAATTTTGTTGAAAAAAAAAAATTGGAAAAAAAAATTTTGTAAAAAAAATTTGGAGAAAACACAATTTCTGTACAAAAAAAAATATTATTTTTTTATTATTATTATTTATAGAAAATTATAGAATGCTTATTTAAATTCCTACGTACTGCGTGACAGAGTCAGTGAATCAGTGTATCAGTGAATCAGTGTCGAGGGTAAATATATATTAAGGAGATTTACAAATTTACACCACAACTTCATTTCATAATCCACGAACCATTTGATTGCTTGTCAGTTTCCTTAATTTCCCCTGTTATTATTTTGTGTTAATCACCCTGTATTGCCGTATCTTATCGCAGATTGTACAATACAACATTTTTATTATTGTCCCATAAAAATTCAATTAACTGTCGTCTCTTTCATTTGTAGACCAGTCCAGTTGTTGCTGTCGCTGCTCTCTGTTTCGGCCGGACTCAAAACCAAAGCCAAATTGTACGTGATGATTTTATGAATTCAAATCAGATACGAATTGTACTATGAATACAACTGTTCCAAATTGGGTTAGAAAATCAAACAGGTCGGTGGTGCTGAAATGAAAACATAGTCGAAAGTTCAAGGGAACACAGAACAGATAAATAGAGACACAACAACAAGCCAAGAGGAGTTGAAGTGTCACACAATGAAGTTTAATCCCGGTGTCAGACAATGATTTGCAAGGGGAGAGCAATTGAGGAGGCTTTCTGGGGTGGAAGAACAAATTTAAGAAAATATCATCACACAGAAGAAAAAAAGTGAATCAAAGACGTTCGTTTGTTATTAATTAAAATGTATAAATTCAATCTTAATATATATTTACCCTCGACACTGATTCACTGACGCAGTACGTAGGAATTTAAATAGGCATTCTATAATTTTCTATAAATAACAATAATAAAAAAAATAATATTTTTTTTTTGTACAGAAATTTTTTTTTCCACAAAATTTTTTTTTTTCTACAAAATTTTTTTTTTCAACAAAATTTTTTTTTTTCCACAAAATTTTTTTTTTCAACAATTTTTTTTTTTTCGACAAAATTTTTTTTTTTTCAAAAAAATTTTTTTTTTCAAAAATTTTTTTTTTTTCAAAAAAATTTTTTTTTTCAAAAATTTTTTTTTTTTCAAAAATTTTATTTTCCCATATTTCAACGGGCGCCATTACAACTTACTAGTTATTAATAGAATCAATTAATTTTTGATCTTTACTGGCTGGTAAATATTTAATTGAAATAACTATTTCTGTTAAATGAAACTGAGTGTTGCATTTTTCTGAGCCACAATAAAAAACAGAGCTCTAGGGAAATGTCAGAGGCACTTCCGAGTTCTCGGATTTAGAAACAGTTACATATCTTTATGTTTTCTACAGTTTTCTTCAGTTTTCTTTTTGGCTCATTCGTCTTCACAATGTACATGTCCTCCTCAGATAAAGATAAAAAGAAAACAATTGCTGCCCATTTTCTTTTGACAATTGTTATTATTTGGCAATAGAAATAATAAAAATCTATAGCGTTGTACCATCATTTCACTTCGCCATCTACTTGGCGACCATCATTGTTTGGGATTTCCCCTCAAAAAAAAAAACGAAAATAAACAACAACCACATGATGAACTTTCAACCGCCATTTAAATTACAAACTGTAAACATGACTTTTTGCCATAATTTACAAAGAAAACAACCGACAACAAAAATGGCCAAAAAGAAACCGAACAAAATGTATACAACGGATAGTGACAGCTATTTCCAACAATCATGTTTAATCATGATTACAAAGTAGCTGCACCACAATGCGGCGTGGAGTTTGGCCAAATATTAAAATAATAAAAAAAAAAAAATTACACTCAAAGAAAATGTTAAAACTAACAAGTTAACCATTTGCAAATTGAAAGGAGAAGGGTGCATCAACAAAGACACAATGGGACTAGTTTCTAAAAGCGAAGACAATCTTAAAGAGGGAATGTCTAAATATTAGCCAATTCTTGATGCCACTAGGTCGTTTCTTAAAAGTCTTTCCTGCCCTCTGTTGTCCGAATCAACAGGACGTCTTTTCTCTAGATTGTCTTGGCACAACAAAAAGAAATACGTTGTTGGGTCGTACATTTGTTTACTATGAAACAAATTCTTGTAGATACTTCACTTAAAACACATCGGCCTCTCTGAAGATCATCGCTTGGACCGAAGATTTTTCCTTTAATAAATTGTCTATTAGAAGGACAGTACATTTTTGACATCTCGCTTGAAATCTTCACTTGTCTTTTCAAAAATCTCCTCTGTTGACCGTAAATGCTAAGGGGAAACCGGTCCAAGAATCCATGTTTGTCGATTCGCAATATTCCCCAATGATTACTTACATAAGTTGGCTCTACAACCTGTTGTTGGTCATGGCCTTCCCAAATGATTATGTCTTCTAAAAACTCTTCGTTTATGTCTTCTAAAACAAACCCCCCGATTATTTCTTCCAAGAAACCAACGATTATTTTTTTTCCAAGAAGCCCACGATTACGTCTTCGTTTAACACTTCATGTCTTCGTTTATGTCTTCTAAGAAACCCACGATGATTTCTTCTAAGAAGCCCTCGATTATTTCTTCTGAATAGCCCACGGCTTCGTGAAGGTTTTCGCTGAAGCCTACGTTTGCGTGTATGTCATCTAAGAAGCCCACGATTATGTCTTCCAAAAAACCCACGACTTCATTTAAGTCTTCTAAAAAACCCATGACTTCGTTTAAGTCTTCTAAAAAACCCACGACTTCGTTTAAGTCTTCTAAAAAAATCCACGACTTCGTTTAAGTCTTCTAAAAAACCCACGACTTCGTTTAAGTTTTCTAAAAAACCCACGACTTTGTTTAAGTCTTCTAAAAAACCCACGACTTCGTTTAAGTCTTCTAAAAAACCCACGACTTCGTTTGTCTTCTAAAAAACCCACGACTTCGTTTAAGTCTTCTAAAAAACCCACGACTTCGTTTAAGACTTCTAAAAAACCCACGACTTCGTTTAAGTCTTCTAAAAAAACCCACGTCTTCTAAGAAACCCACGACTTCGTTTGTCTTCTAAAAAACCCACGACTTCGTTTAAGTCTTCTAAAAAACCCACGACTTCGTTTAAGACTTCTAAAAAACCCACGACTTCGTTTAAGTCTTCTAAAAAAACCCACAACTTCGTTTAAGTCTTCTAAAAAAACCCACGACTTCGTTTAAGTCTTCTAAAAAACCCATGACTTCGTTTAAGTCTTCTAAAAAACCCACGACTTCGTTTAAGTCTTCTAAAAAAACCCACGACTTCGTTTAAGTCTTCTAAAAAACACACGACTTCGTTTAAGACTTCTAAAAAACCCACGACTTCGTTTAAGTCTTCTAAAAAAACCCACAACTTCGTTTAAGTCTTCTAAAAAAACCCACGACTTCGTTTAAGTCTTCTAAAAAACCCATGACTTCGTTTAAGTCTTCTAAAAAACCCACGACTTCGTTTAAGTCTTCTAAAAAAACCCACGACTTCGTTTAAGTCTTCTAAAAAACACACGACTTCGTTTAAGTCTTCTAAAAAACCCACGACTTCGTTTAAGTCTTCTAAAAAACCCACGACTTCGTTTAAGTCTTCCAAAAAAACCCACGACTTCGTTTAAGTCTTCTAAAAAACCCACGACTTCGTTTAAGTCTTCTAAAAAAACCCACGACTTCGTTTAAGTCTTCAAAAAAACCTACGACTTAGTTTAAGCCCACGATTTATTTTATTTTTTTTTTTAAGAAAACCACGACTTCGTTTAATTTCGTAGAAAGTCGAAAATTCCTCTTGGGTCGTCTGCCCTCTACGTACATAGGTTGCCCGTCCTCTAGATTTTGTTTGCTGTGGTGCCAGTCTTCGGCCCTTTACTAGTTTCTTTCAGTGTAGCTCATGGCCGCTTACAAGCTCATATCGGCCGACTTACACGAACACCCAGAGACAGTAAGCAAAACAAAAAGAGGAGGGAACAATGCATGTTATGAAATCTTAATGTTTAAATCTGTCGAGAGCTGCAGGAGAGACCATTAAGCCAATGTGGCGTTTTGAGCCAATGTTACTGTAGGTTTTGACTTGACTTTGGTTGGCATGTGGTTGTTGGTTTCTTCTGCTAAAGTGCAAAGCATTATTATTATAATTCAGCCACGACAACAACAGAAATTAAAGTCCATTTGTTTTGGCCATTTGTTGGGTTTTATTTTTGCTACTTCTCTCAAAAAAATGTGTGTGGCAGTACAATGTATGGCAACTGTATGGTGTTACCATCAACATCGCAGCAGGGTATACGTTTTTGGTTTACAAATGAAGTTTGTGAAAAAAAACTGCCACATTTTCTCTAGATTTCTGTGTGCTTGTCCGAATAGCTTTGGATGACGTTTTATTGCTTCAAGCTATCGTTTTGTTTTGGAACCACAATCCACCATAACCAAAAATAAAAATAAATGTGAAGAGCTGAGCCACAAAACCAAATATTTGGTGTTACTAACAAAACGTGAATGGTTTTAATATCACCGAGACAGCCCACCACGCTGACTGTTCGTTAAAAGTTATTTCCAGTTTTTATTTTTACCCCGCACATATCATTTTGTGATCACGTTTTTTCCTTCATATTTTTAGTAGTTGTTGAGATTTTCGGTTATTGGCTGTGGGCTACAAGAAATTGCAAGAAATTTCGTACATACAGTTACGAGTTTTACATTGAGTGGAGAGAATATTTGATGGGCATTCGAGGAAGTGTCACTCAATCAAATCTAAAAGATAGAAAAAAAACGTCGAAAATATCATGTTTCCCATGAGTAGCGTAGGCTATGTAGAGGGCTGATGTCCTAAGTCACTAGTTCATTTATAGAAATGAAGTGTTACGTTCGTAGAAAGAAACTATATCGACACCTAACAGCAAAGGAGTTAAGCGTCAAAAAGAACATTTTACAGAAGAGGGTTTTTTGTGTGGTTTTTTGCTATATTTTTGTAAATATATTTTTTTAATTTTTACTATTTTGGACAATTTTCTATGGACAATATCATTTCGAAAAAAATGGCGCTTACGTCATTTTCGAGGTAATCGGTCCATGTGTGCGATTATTGGCTAGATTGTCTTTGATGAGAAGATCAGAATACTTTTTATAACTCAACTAGAAAACAGCTGATATTTCCTTTTTCTTTTTGTCAACCACGACACCAAAGACAACCAGACGTCTGCACATCTCCTAATTGATAAATGGCACCTAGGGTTTTTGTTTCTATGAATGTAACGCTGAATTTCTGTGATAGAATTAGTCGGTTCGACTGTCTGCCCACTTTATTCTAATTGGCACAATTTAAATAAAAACCTAGAGGAGGTCTGCACACACTAGATGACACTACGTCTCTCTACGAACGTGCAGAGAAAGCTATGGCTGTACTTCGTTGGAAAAATTGGCAAGTAACCTAGGTCGTGTGCCCTCTAGTTTGTCCTGGCTACCTCTTACAAAAGGCGTTTGCCAGAACAAGTCAACGGGACGACAGGCAAATTCCGCTACCATAAATTAGAAATAAATAGACTGTATGTTCATATTTCCAGTGGGTGAATGTTAATTCTCTGTTAGACTCGCAGACAAGATTCAATTATTCCCCCCTTATTCAATAAAAGGGGATCTCAAAAAAAAAAAATAGAAAAAAAATCAAAACAAATAAAAAATACGTTTATAAAAAATTTAATATATTTGCAAGAGTTTGAAAAAATGACCACTTCATCTTTACTAACTCCCGAGGTTAAGAGGGTATTAAAAAAAAAATTTAAAAAAAAAAATACAAAAGTAAAAAAGGCGTTTTCATAAAATTTTATAAATATGCAGGAGTTTGAAAATATGTTTCGTATAGTTAACATGTAAAAATTAATTTAAAAAAAATTGATGAACATTTTCATTTTTACATATACGAAACATATTTTCAAACTCCTGCATATTTATAAAATTTTTGTAAAAACGCCTTTTTTACTTTTGTATTTTTGTGAGATCAATTTAATGAAGACCCATTGAGGGCACTTTGGCTTAACACTAATCCTGAGGAGCTCCTCAGAGAAGTGTTTAAAGTTGCAAAATATTTCTTTCGTGTATTGCCTTAAAATACATTATTATCCGATTCTTAGTAATCGAGAGGGTAATGAGTTATTATTACTAGGTAATATAGGTAACGGAACATAAATGTAATAATTTTTAGTTTCGTTTCGGTTCATTGCCTTAAAATAAATTCAATTACAAAGCGAGAAGCTTTGTGTGATCTTCTGATCAATACCGCAGCAGGGAGTAGTTGAATTTAAACACAAAAGGGACCCCCCCTCCATTGTCTGGGGTTTAAAATAAAGAAGCCACGCTGTTGCATTAACAAATCATTGCACAAGCGTGGCGTCGTCTCAATGAAGTGTGAAAAGGCCATTGACAAAAGTCGGAAGTGAACTTTAAAACCCCCACGCAAAAAAACCTCAACAAGGGGAGTTTTAAATGTATAAGGCAATAATTATAATAATTAATTGCTGTTTTAAAATCGCATAAACCGAAATATGAAAATGTAAAACAAACCTTGCCTTGCATTTCCTCAGTTTTATTGCATATGTATATTATATATTCCCTCTGGCCAAGGAAACTAAAAAAAAAAAGGAAAACGGAAGTTCAGCCACAGCCGGAAGTTCAGCCGGGCAATTGTTGAAATTGAAAATGGCAGGAAAGTAATTGAAGTCTGATTAAATATTTCATTATATCCTCTATCACAACAGGATGTCATATGATATCCGGCGCCGAGTGGCGAATATTGAAACAAGAAAACCCTCTACACATTTCACACACAATAACCATTAAATCCGTCACCACATCATCATCACCATCATTATTTTCGTTTCCATAAAAACCATTAGCAAAACATTGTTGCATTCATTTGTTGTTGTTGTTGTTGTCGTCGCTGTCGGCTCATCAAATTACAAACCGGAAGTTGTGCAAATACATTTCAAAACCTCGTGGATGACCAGACCAGCCCGTCATAATTCATTATTAAAGGAGTTGCATTTCCCAAAAGTCAGGGGACTGAGTGTTGTGTTTCTCCGTGGGAGGAGCCACAAATGCTTAATCAGCGTTTGGATTCCTGTGAAGCAAACGGCGGCTGCCAGACAGGCCGACGTAAATTCCCGAAAAAGAATCTCATATGACGCACCAACTTAAATATGACGTGATTTCGAAGCATGTGAGACTTCAGAGTTCACAGATGTACATGGACAACCACACAACAAAAAAAAGTGATTTGCTTAAAATAACAAATAAATATTTGCTTTGAAGTCATATCGTCCCAAAGACTCGTAAAATATGAACACCACATGTGAACATATTTATGCTGATGTCGTCATAAATACTCGTCCGAGGAGATTGGTATTCGCTTGGTCTGAGAAGGTAAAGTTCTGACGTTTATGTTGAATCAGATTGTGAAATACAAACAAATTCCCACCAACACCACCAACATTTGGTCGGCTAATGAAGTCATAGTTTTGCATTGGGGATATTTACAGTGAATCATCGTCAACATCATCCGATCCGAAAGCACGTGAGGGAAATAACCAGCAACTGTTTCAACAATTAAAAAAAAATACAATTTTATTTCAACAGATGCAAGCAGACACCATTTAGCGATAATTTGACTAGATCGACCAAGAGCCATAACACCGTGTTACACATATTCTGTCCTATGAACCAAATTTACTTTTTCGGAAAGGGGATACAAAATAAAAATACACGTGTATCGGCGATTTTCATGTACACGTCCGAATTTGTATACACTCCATCATAGGATGGAGTATATACTAAGTTTGTCAGTCCGTTTGCAACACCTCGAAAGAGTGATCTGCGACCCTATAAAGTATATATATTATCGGTCAGTGTAACATTCTAAGACATTCTAGCGATGTCCGTCTGTCCGTCCGTCTGTTGTCTGTTGAAATCACGATTGAGTGCGAACGACCAACGCTAAGAAGCTGAAATTGTAGGAAGATGTTTTTTGCCCATAAGCAGGTTACGTTCGAGAATGGGCCATATCGGACAAAAGGGGAAAAAGTTCCCCTTTACGGGACTAAATATATCTCGGCCATAATCAATTTTTTCAAATATTTTTTTTCACTACATCTGATTTTTTTTGGTAAAATTGTTCTAAGTTTATATAATTTATAGATGGGGAAAAAAATCCCAAAAATGGGCGTGCTCATGGGTTCCGTGAACCCTTGGGGCCCAAAAAGGGCCCATGATAAACATGCGCATATGGGTATCGAAGTGCAACGAAATTTACTCACGAACCCAAATATGCCTTTATTTTCATGATTTGCCTAAATTTGTTGATCCGGTTTCTGGGACTATCGGGTCACCAGCGGCCCAAAAACCGTCCCTTGACAACATGGACATATGGGTATCGAAGTGCAACGAAATTTTCTCGCGAACCCAAATATGCATTTATTTTCATGATTTGGATAAAATTTGTGATCGGGTTCATGGGACTATCGGGTCACGAGCGGCCCAAAAACCGGCCCCTGACAAACATGGACGTATGGGTATCGAAATGCAACGAATCCATGATGGAGGGTATATAAGATTCGGCCCGGCCGAACTTACTATTTGTCCACTTGTTTTTTTTAAGTTTGAAGTATGAAGCTCGTGGTGGCCTGTGTGAAAGCCTTTGGACCGATTTTTAACCCTTTTTCAGTGATCCAATCGAGCTGATTTTTTGCAGGCAGACTCGTGGAAATGTCTGTATCACGTAAATTTGTTTAAAAAATTGATTTTTTTTATCAATTCTCTGATTTTCCTAATTTTTTTTTTTTTTCTTTAAATGGTTATCGCTTTTTTAAGGTTTCAGTTCAAATTTTTTTTTTCGTAACGCTTAAGTGGTTTAAAAATTTGGAGTCTCTTCGAGTTATGCTAAGAAAGGTGAAAAAAATATTTTTTTTCAAAAATAATAAAAATTGGGGAAAATCTGAGGAAATTCTGACGTGTACATGAATATCGCCGATACACGTGTATTTTTATTTTTTCCCCTCTTTCCGAATATGTGCATTTGGATCATAGGACAGAAAAAAATCTGAAAAAGCAAAGATCAGCTGACGATAACAAAAAAAAAAACAGAACTAATGGAGAGAGTAAAGTAGGATGTTCAGCTACTTAAGAGAACAACAGACGGGAAAGGTAAAGAATAGTGGACCGATAAAGGAATGATCGGGTGAACGGCTTTCCTTTCTCCATCAGGTAGAGGGATGATCGTCTGAACGACAACTGCAGAAAGAAAACTAGGCGCACAGACAACGAAAAGTTATGTGTCTGGTGGAGGGGCAGGAAATCAAAGAAATAGACTTAAAAATTGTATAAATTGTATATCCGTATTCGCAACTCTACACCGAGCTAAACTCACCGTGCGCCTTAGGTGGTAAACCACTGTCACTACCAGGATGCATATCCTAGAGGTCTCCGGTGAAACCACATAGCATAACAACAAACAGGTCTTGCGCATATGAGTCGACAACACCAGCGCCATCTACATGTCACTAGATTGTCTAGTGTCATTTACATTTCAGTAGATTTAATAAACTAACATGTATGGCATATTTTCTCTGTAGGATATGGACAGCCCTGGAGTGGTAAGGAGTGTATGCGCCTATCACACCAGTAAACCCAGGTTCAAAACCGGGTAAGACGATCAAACATTTTTCAGCGGCTGTTTTCCAACTCGTAAATGCTGGCGACTTTTCTAGTAAGTGAGTACTATCTATGCCATGTAAATCTTCTCTAGTAAAGCATTAGCCGTTCGGAGCCGGCCTTAAACAGAATTCCCAGCCGGAGAGTATAGACAATTATATCACGCAGTGGTCCTGCTTCGAGAGAAGTTCTCCGTCTGTTCATTCATGGAATGTTAAGGGAAATAACTAAGTAATCTCTATGGGATTTGCGAGTGTGACATACCTTTTTAGCGCGATTTTCATCCACATTGCAACAGATTATCCAGACATCAATTGGTCTCCCCTCAAATATAGATGATTTGGACAGGAGTTTTTCATTGGGTTTCTGTCATAAACTGATTGCAATTTTTTGGTTTTTTAATTATTAATATCTTATGATATTCTGACTCATTAATATTGTGTAGGTAATATAATTCGGAAATTTTGCTAGTTTTGCATTAATAATATCATCTTCTGATATTGAGCTCAAATTGAAATAATTGATCACAGTGCAACCAACCAAATGGCTCATCAGTTAGCTTCAAGTTTGCTATGTTGCACCCTGTTGGTACGTGACAAATGCGTCTGCATTTTTTAATTATTTTACGATTGGAATTGGATTATTCCAGTACTTAAGACACACTTCTACCCCATGCCCTCAATGTCATATTGTGGCTGATAACACCAACTGCGAGCCATCGGCGATAGGCCAGCCATATCGCGGCGACAGAGAACAGCCATGCGATTATGGCATTAATTTGCTGTGCACTTACATTTGCACATTTGTTATTACAAACGATTAAGAGCATTTGTAGAAGCACAAACAAAAATATTAAAATAAAAAATGAACGGATTAGTGAAATACAACGTATATGTTGTTGTAGTTGTTGCTGGGTGGTGATACTCCGCTGGTCACGTGAAATGTAAATGATTGTTTGTTTTGTCACTACAACCGGTCATTTTTTGATGACGAGCAAAACAGTTTCTTAACCGACAGGGATTTATAACAAGTGCAAGATTTTGAAATATAAATGAAATTAAAAACCAAGTAATTAATTCTAGGCGAGAGAGGACCGACAGGGATTTATAACAATTGCAAGATTTTGAAATAGAAATGAACAAACCAAGTATCCAATTCTAGGTGAGAGAGGGCGTTGACAACTTCGTGCATGATGCTGATTGTGATCGATGGTGTTTTAAGTTGTTTGAAATGTTGTTGTGGTGTATTTTTTTATTTTTGTAAATCATTGGAGAAGTTGTTGTTCGTGTTGCCGCTGTTTGTTCTGCTTGTTGCTGGTGCAGCTACTGCTTCCGATGATGTTATCATTAATTGTACAACTTTCAGTTGTTTTGCTACGTTTATTTTTAAATTTAATGATGACTTCAGTCCTCCGATTCCCGCCCACTGCAGTGATAAATGCCTTTATTATACACATATTTTGTTTCAACTCAAAAAGCAACAAGAACAACAACAACAAAAAAGCGCAATTACATTTAATAGATTCTCCTTTGGCCGGTTGTTGGCTTTACTGCAATTACCATTTAAAATGAATGGCTGGCAACGACATTCATATCATTAAATTATGCTAGGTGTGGGCTTTCGTTCTTTCTATATTATGACCTCATTTTGTAAAAAGGATTTCACAGTGAGTGTGAGTGTATACAAAAAAATGAAATGAAATGAAATAAAAGCCATGATGACGGCAATTGTTTATTGATTTCATATGAGAAGTTTATGGTTCCTTTTATTGCTCACTTTTGTGAGCCAGAAAAATGAATATTGATATTTTATGGCTTTTTGGTGGTAATTCATTTGTGTTATGGATATGATGGCAAGTAATAATCCGGAATGTCAGAAGTGCCATAACACTGATGTACATATATATCAGTGAGAGTGACATGCAAGTACATCATCGACTGTGTTTGCTGATTCACAATTATATATTGTAGTGATTGTGCTTGATCAGTTGGATATGAAGAAGATATCCATTCTGAATGGTTCTTTAACGTAATTTTCAGACAACATGGAAATGACAAACAAAATTCATTAATTTGCTGCACATCCAACATTTTTTTTTTCGACATTTAGCACTCTCAGGGATTATTTTACGTTTCAAAGCCAAAAGAAATTAAGTTACATCTTAAAACATCGCCTATTTCCAGCAGACATGTAAAGCCTTAAGTTTGAAAGTAGGAAACGCCACTTGGCCAATATTTAAAAGCAATATCCCGTTCAGAACAGGCAATTTGACCAAGAGAGAAGAGAATAGTCACAGATAAACAGAAATCAAGATTCGAATAAGAATATGAGTCAGAGAACGGAGAGAACTGGGTTTTAACTCTCTTGTTTGGAAAATCAGAATGAACTAAGTTTTTTTTTTTTACTATTTTTTTCTCATTCATTCTCATCACATTTCAAATTTAAAGGGGAAAAAGAGAGAACATGTGAATGAAATAAGTCTCGTTGAAGATAATATTTTTTTTTTCTCATTCATTCAAATTTGAAGGCGAAAAAGAAAATGATAAATGAGAATGAAATGACTCTCCATGAAGATAATATTTTTTTCTCATGAGATTTCAAATTGAAAGGAAGATAATCATTTTTTTTTCTCGTGACATTTAAAATTTGAAGGGGAAAAAGAGAGAAAACGGTAAATGAGAGTGAAATGTGTCTCGTTGAAGATAATATTTGTTTTCATTCTTTCTGATGTGATTTGAAATTTGAAAGGAAGATAATATTTTTTTTCTCATTCTTTCCCACCACATTAAAAATTTAAAGGGAAAAGAGACAGAAAATAATAAATGAGAACGAAATGTGTCTCGTTGATGATAATATTTTTTTTATACCCTCATTTTCTCATTCATTCAAATTTGAAGGCGAAAAAGAAAATGAAAAATGAGAATGAAATGTGTCTCGTTGAAGATAATATTTGTCTTTATTCTTTCTGATGTGATTTCGAGATAATATTTTTTATATTTATATATATTTATTTTGAAGATAATATTTTTTTTTCTCATTCTTTCCCATGACATTTAAAATTTGAAGGAGAAAATGATAAATGGGAATGAAATGAGTGAGTCTCGTTGAAGATCATATTTTTTTCTCATGACATTTTAAATTTGAAGCGCGAAAAATAGTGAAAATGAGAATAAAATGGGTCTCGTTGCAAATAATATTTTTTTTCTAATTCTTTTTCATGAGTTTTTAAATTTTAAGGAAAAAAAAAATATTTTCGAAGACAAATCATTTAAGACTCTGTGCTTAGAGAAAATATGGCAAATGAGAAAAAATTTGGTACGTTTAAAATAAATATGGATACATTTTTTTTTATTCTTCCTCAAGAGATGTCTAATAGGGTGGAGTGAAATTCAAAAAAAAAAGTTAACCTCGGAAAGAGATGTAGTCTGAGGTCCTAATGAGGGGAAAAATAAAGAAAACAATTTTAAAAAATTTTTAGGGGTCGCGCCACTCCCTCGAAATTTGGAAATTATCGCTATTTTGGCGTTGATTTTAGAAAAATCCTAAAAAGATTTATGTCAATAAATGTTTGCAATAGCGTAAACAATGAAATAGGGGCATGAAAAAATTTAAAAACAATTTTCTCATTGTTCAAAAATTTCAAAAAGTAAAATAAGTCAAATCGTCCCTTCTTCAGAAAATTGACTGAACAATGAAATCGCCACCAAAGCTACAAATATTAGTCGATTATCCTCATATTTGCCTCAAATACTTTTGTTTGGGCACTGAACAAGCTCAAACTTTTAAATTTCGAATAAGTTAAGTCGTTAATTTTTAGGATTTTTCTAAAATCAACGCCAAAATAGCGATAATTTCCAAATTTCGAGGGAGTGGCGCGACCCCTAAAATTTTTTTAAAATTTGTTTCTTTATTTTTCCCCTCATTAGGACCCCAGACTACATCTCTTTCCGAGGTTAACTTTTTCAAATTAAAAAAAAGCATGTTTTCACTCCACCCTAATGTCTAACCTAAAAGCGGAACAAAGAAAGCTGAACCAGAGTATAGTGGGTGTACTCGTTTTCAATTCTGTTATTAGAGAGAAAATATCAAATGAGAATAGCATTGTTCTCGTGGATGATAAATACTTTTTTCTCATGATAATTATCATTATCTCTCATCAGAAATCACATATGAAGGGAATAAAATATATCTGACACGCAGTACGTTGGGTACTGGTTTTCTACTTTCTTCTCAGGCAGAAAATACAAAATAAGAATAAAATCTGTTTTGTTGTATATAAATAAACGTATTGGTCCCAACATAATTGTCATGCTCCCTTACAAGATTCCAAACTTGAAGGGAGAAAGAGAAATCTGAAGAGAGAATATTCATTTGGATTTTATTCTTATTTGGTATTTTCTGTCTGAGAAGAGAGTGGAAAACCAATACTCTAAATACTGCGGGTCATATTCATTTTATTCCCTTAATATGTGATTTCTGATGAGAGATAATGATAATTATCATGAGAAAAAAGTATTTATCTTCCACGAGAACAATGCTATTCTCATTTGATAGTTTCTCTCTAATTGGATATAATAACATGTTTCTTTCTTTTCAAGATAAATATCATGTGATTTCAAACCTGATTTTAAAATTAAAACTAAATGGAGATTACTGGTTTTCTACTCTCTTCTTAGAGAGAAAATATCACATGTGAATATAATTTGTTCAGTTTTCTTATTTTATGTGAAAAAATTTCAAACATGAAGGGGAAAAACGAAATCTTACCCAGAGCACAGAGAGGTATGATTTTCCACTCCCTTTTTTTTAGAGAGAAAATTGAAAATGATAATAAATTCTATGTAGTTTTTCTCTCTCAAGATATCATTATTATTCTAATACTAATTCTTATATTTCTAGCCAATTTAGTTTTTTTTATGACCTTTTATTATAATTCTATTGCTGCCATCAATTTTCATTCAAATTGTTTGTTACGTTATATCGGCAATTCTTCTCTCAACACCTGCACCTCATTAATTTTATCCTTTTATTAATTATTAAACTATTCATTTATGAACAAAATCAATCGCCTTCTACTCAACTTTGGGAATAACCCAAAAACAACAGCTCACTCATATAACCTTTGTTTGACTTACTGTCACATATTTTGGTTCATTTACTGTCCACAGACATAAAAAGCGGAACGGGCGGAACAAAAACACTTACCTGCAAAGACAAGAAAAATGACACAAATTAGATTGCATTATTAATGAAAGAAAAATAAACGAAAATTAAAGAAAAACAAGTCAAACAAAATAATAAATAAGAGAATATTAAATTTGTTGTTTATAATTAAGCTGTGTGATGTCATGTAAACAATACATTTTCCCCAAAAACAAAACACAAAAGAAAATGAACCGGAGAAGATGCGATTCATCGACAGCCGGCAGCCAGCAATGCTGCAACAGATGTTGCTGTTGCCTGCCGTCACATCAGCTTCTGGGGTTCTGTAGTATTACATTTTTTTCTCGCAGATTTGTTTGTTTTAGTTCATAAACGAAAACAGAGAACAAGCATATCTCATCTCCGGCCTTCAACTCTTTTGAGAGCAACGGCGACAACAGAAGAAAAAAAAACGATTTTCAAACGGATGGTGGTGTTGTTCAAATTAACAGCAGCATTTGCTTACACAAACAACCAACGCCAAAATTGTACTTTCAAATTCGGTGTTTTGTTGTTGTTGTTGTTATGAAAAAAAAATAATAAACCTTGCCCACCTACACATCCTCTAAAGTGTGTAGTGGAGCAGAGGCACCATCCACATCCATCTCATGTGGGAAAACACGCAAAACACGAATTATTCACCACCACCGCCATCATCATTTCAATCCATTCACAGTTTGTTCACTACAAACCCATTTTCGATGGGCACACACACACCGTACATCACAGCGTGTGGCAACTAGGGAGCATACGCCATGCCGCCATCATCCATCGAAAGGTGAATGAATGAAGCGCATTTTTCATTTTAGCCCGATTGGATGGTTGGACGGACGATCGCGTTCGATTGGTTTATACAGCGAAATTCATAAACAAACATTTTCATGGTCAAAAGTTTTTCCAATTTCGTTTGTATGGTTTCTGTCTGTTTGTCTTTGGTTGTTGAAAACTAAACTAAACCACAATGAGCATGTGTTGTTTATAAGCGTTTTTTTTTGTTGGTTTTTATTTTTCCACCATTCGTTCCACATTTCAGTTTTTATTTTTTTCTTTCCTCATTGCAATTGAAAATGTAATAAACAAATTTTTACCTTTTTGAATGAAATGGAATTTTAATTAAAACGGATGACAATTGAAATGCTTAAGACGTAAAAAAAGGTGACCACAGATGAGAGGCGGTAGAAAACTGCTAGAGTCAACGGAAGGCATAGAAAATCATGTGGCGGAATTTAAATATTTAGCCAAGACACGAACCGCGTGACCAGCAAAATTCAACAGCACTAGACGAGTGAGTCAGCCGATGTCATAGAAATGTATGTCTCCATCTCTCTCTATATGTTCGAGTCCGAGAGTAAAAGAGACAAAATGTTGTCTCAGGCGAAGAGCGAAACAATTTTGTCTCAGCCGAAGAGCGACACACTGGTGTCTCAGTAGAGCTGACACAAATAAGTGTCGCAGTAGAAGAGAACAAATGGCTGCCACTGTAGAGGAGAGTACACATGAGTGGAACAGTATAAGGAAGACAAAAAGGTGCCGCAATAGAAGAGACACAAAATTAATGTTGTAGTAGACGTCGAGAGTTTTAGCAGACGAAACACAAATGATTGTTTCATCAGAGGGAATAATCGCAGACGCTTGGCTAGTAAGATAGCTTCGAAGACTCTTGTTTTACTTACTTACTGAAATTGAGATTTTGCACATAGAGACTGAGATTAAAATTGATTGCTCAACTACTGAGAACTTGTGATCAGCTTCGTACTGAAGATACAACTGACCTTCTCAGTAAATGCAGTAAATTTTTAGTACAAGAGAGACAGACTCATAACTCACAGAATTTGAAAATCCGTAGTCTAAGCGACTGAAGATCGAGTTTTAGGCTATTAACGTCAGCTATTGAGAGGTGATAGCCTGAGCCTGTCTTAACTCCAAAGTCCGAGTCCGAGTCTTAGACTATCTCAGTCTCAGCTACTGAGACTTTATGGTGTCAGCATCTGAGAAGTTATGTATGGTCTGAGGTACTGAGACTTCAGAGATTAAAAGTCTCATCTACTGAGATTTAAAGTCTAATGAGTTTTAAAGTTTCAACTACTGAGACTACGACCTTCAGTAAATGAGACTCCTAATCTCAGTAACTGAGACTCCTGTTCTCAGCTACTAAGACTCCTGATCTCAGCTACTCAGACCTCTAATCTGCGGAACTGAGACTACGACCCTCAGCAAATGAGTCTCCTAATCTCAGCAACTGAGACTACGAGCCTCAGCTACTAAGGTTCCTCCGCCTCACCGGCAGAGGTTTGCCACAGCTACTGATATTCCTCCATCTCAGCAACTGAGAGACCTAGCCTCAGCGACTGAGATTATGAGTCTCAGCAAATGAGTCTCCTAATCTCAGCAACTGAGACTCCGAGCTACTGATATTCCTCCAGCTACTGATATTCCTCCATCTCAGGAACTGAGATACCTAGCCTCAGAAACTGAGACACCTAGCCTCAGAAACTGAGACACCTAGCCTCAGAAACTGAGACACCTAGCCTCAGAAACTGAGACTACGAGCCTCAGCTACTAAGGTACCTCCGCCTCACCTGCTGAGGTTTACCACAGCTACTGATATTCCTCCATCTCAGTAACTGAGACACCTAGCCTCAGCGACTGAGATTACGAGTCTCAGCAAATGAGTCTCCTCATTTCATCAACTGAGATTTCGAGCTACTCATATTCCTCCATCTCAGGAACTGAGAGACCTAGAGAGTAGCTGAGGCAAAACAAATATATCTGAGATGATGTAGCCTCAGCAAATGAGTCTCCTTATCTCAGTAATTGAGACTCCTGGTCTCAGCTAGTCAGACCCCTAATTTCAGCAATTGAGACTCCGGGTCTCAGCTACTGAGGTTCCTTCGCTTTAACTATTGAGACTACTTCGCCTCAACTACCGGGGATTCTTCACCTCAGCTGCCGAGGCTACATCATCGCAGCTATATTTTTTTTGCTCAGCTACTGAGGCTCCTAAGCCGCAACTACTGAAAGTCACATCAGCTACTGAGGTTCCTACGCCTCACCTGATGAGGTTTACCACAGCTACTGAGATTTCTCCGTCTCAGCTACTGAGCCTCCTATGCCGCAACGACTGGAAGTCACTTCAGCTACTGACTCACCTCAGACTCCTCCGCCCCAACTACTGACGCTCCTTCGCCTCAGCTGCTGAGATTTCTCCGTCTCAGCTACTGAGGCTCTTACAACTCAACTACTTAACTTCACTTCAGCTACTGAGACTCCTGCGCCTCAGCAACTGAGACTCCTTCACCTGAGCAACTTCTACTCCATAGCAACAAAGACTATTTTGCCTCTGCTACGAAGACTGCTCGCCTCAGCCATTGATTACGCCTCAGTTTGTTCACTCTGTTCTCATCTACAGAAACACTTTTGTCGTCGTCACTCTTTCTACTACACGTTAGCAGCTACTCTTTGCTCCCAGACACGTTTTCTCTCACCTACTAAATTACTTTAATCGCAGCTACTGGATACATTGTATTGCCACCTACTGAAACTCGAATGGCAAACTCGAAGCCGTTGAGACTCTCCTTGGCAATAACTACACTGAAGTCATTTATCACCACCGACTGAGGCCTTTTTAATGCGATTTATTAAGAGTCATTTGTCACAGCTACTTTTGCTTTTGTGGGTGTATCATAAAATGACACAATTTGCAGTTTTTCTTTTATCGGGGTGAAATAAGAAGAAGCAATATTTGTTCCTTTTAATAGCTTTTCTCGATATACATGTTCACTAATGCGATTCCCATTTATTTTTTTGGCAATAATGACAAATAAATTCGAGTCACAAATCACCCTATGGGAGAAATTCAAAAATTTTTAATAATCACACAGACACACTCACACACACATATACATAAATTGCGACGATAGTCGAACATATCTAAACAGGAAACAATTAATGCAATTAAAGAAAAATGTATGAAGACATCATCATAATCGCCCCAACCATCGATGGTCAGTCCATGCAGTCATACAATACAATACGACCCAAAATCTCACAGCCACAACAGAAAAAAATCATTAAGAAATGATGATTTTGCTGGTTTTATTGAAACGACTCAAAACGCCATTGATTGCCAATTATCGTCATTTGTTAGTTTGGCACGGTGGTTGGTTGTTGCTTTTTGGCCATAAATGAAATTTTTATAACGCCCGCCTGACTTTTGGTAACGGGCATTTGCGAAAAACATCGTAAAAATCAATTTGAACGTAAGAGTGAATTGTTGTTTCTTCTCTTTTATTATTAATAAATTTAAAGCAATTTAAAATCCAAAGTGTGAAAAATCACTTGATGAGTGACGACGACGGACGACTTGGTTTTTTTTTGCGCCCAAGTGTTATTTTTTTCATTATCTGTGATTCGCGTTGTCAGAAGTGCGGTCGAAAGAAATCACTTTTTTTCTTCTGAAATGCTCGTGTCACCTATGCAAACAACAAAATGACGCGCTTCAATAGATGTCGATTGTTGTAAAACTGAATTTATATTTTTAGAAGAAAATGTTATCTCATCGAGTCGATGAGGGGGTACGACGATATCATTTCGAGTGGAAATTTGTTGGTTATCAACAGGACATGTTCACAAGGAAACGTTTAAACTAGCTTAAATCAAAAATCCTAAAAATAATAACAACAAATACCACTCACTCTTCGGCGCTAAACATGCGACTGATGTGACGCTGCAGACAGTGCGAAGCCTTGACGGCCGCCGATGGCGATGAAGCCGGTGACTGGGGCGGCGTTTGATAAGGATGCATTGGATCATCCTCGTCGTCGTCATAGAAGCCGGACGAGGCGCTCGACGATGTGCGAGGATATTTAATCATTATTTTGTAGAGATGAAAAAACCGCGACGAAGGCTGGGACACCTGCTACCAGTTAAATTTAGCACTCTTTCCTTTTAATGGGAATCTCTTGAGATTTTTCTTTGTTGGCGACGATTTTTCGAAATTTCTTTGATTTCAATTAAATGTTTTTAATATTTTCAATATCTCCTGTGTTGATTATGAAGTTTTATTGAACTTTTTTCTATCTTTTACTTTTCGTAAATTTCTTTGTTTTCCATTTTTTCAAGACGACGTTTGTTGACGACGGTTTTTTGTAGCAAACTTTTTGTAGATTTCTTTGATTTAAATTAGAATTTTTTCAATATTTCCTGGATTGATTATGAGGTTTTATTGAACTTTTTTTACAATTCTTTTCTTTTTTGGACTTTATTTTTAAAAAATTTCCTGAGTTGTAAATTCGCCCGTGTTGATGTGGAGGTTTTCTTTAACTTTTAATAATTTGCTTTTTTTGATTTTATTTTTCAATATTGTCCTCTTGTCTGATGGTTTTGTTTATAATCTTTTTAATATGTCTAGCTTTGCTTGACGATGATTTTCTGTTAAAATATTGACATTTTACAAAAGTTTTCCTTTCTGCCGATTATTTTGTCTGCAATATTTTTAGATTTTCCTTTGTTGACGATTATTTTTTTTATTGAATTTTTAGTAATTCTCTTCTTTGGATGTTTTACTTTTGTTAATTCTATTAAAATATTGAAATTTTACACCGTTTTATTTTCATTGAATGGATTTTTAATATTTTTCGATATTCCTTTGCTGATGGCGGATTTTTATTGGATCTTTTGAAATTGTTGTTTCTGTTTTTTTTCCTCAATATTTTCCTTTGCCAGGTGTTGAATATTTTTTGTTGTCTGCTAAAATATAAAAAATTCTAAACTGTTTAGTAAAACTTTCTGAAGGATTTTATTTAAATTTTTAAAATTTGTTTTAGTATTTTTAAACCTGAGGGGTTTTTTATATAAACTCTTTTTTTCACTTTTGTGACATAAACTTTAAATATTTTTGTTAGATTTTAAACAAATTATTTGGCCTGTTTTAATATTCATTGGTATTCGATTTCTTATTTCACTTTTCTGTTTTTATTTTTCCTTATTTAGATTTTTAATTTGTGGGTGATTTTAAATACTGAAATTATGTCTGGTTGGCCTTTAAATATCAAATATATTTATTTACTTTTCAATTTTTATTATAATTGGCAAATTTCAAGTTTTTTCTTAATTCATTATTATTTTTCAATTTTTATTATAATTTGGAAATTTTAAGTTTTTTCTTAATTCATTATTACTTTTAAATTACTAAATTCAATTTAATTAAAATTAATTTCTTAATTCATTATTATTTTTAAATTTTTCTTATAATTTGCAAATTTCAAGATTTTTCTCAATTCATTATTATTTTTATATTTCTAAATTTTATTTAATTAAAATTAATTTCTTAATTCATTATTATTTTTTTTTTTTTTATAATTTGCAAATTTCAAGATTTTTCTCAATTCATTATTATTTTTCAATTTTTCTTATAATTTGCAAATTTCAAGATTTTTTTTAATTCATTATTATTTGTATTTATTTTTCAATTTTTCTTATAATTTGCAAATTTCAAATCTTTCTTAATTCACTTTTTTTTCGAATATTTTTCTTTTTTTTATTACAAAATTGTGTTGGCTGCTTTTCAAATATTAGAATTATAAACAGTTTAAATATCACTTGATTGAAAATTATTGGATATTTTGAATTTTAATAATCATCTGAAATTTTACGATATTTTTTTCCAACTTTTGTGAAATATTTATGTAATCGTTTTCTGAGATATGACAAAAATCTTTTTCCTTCGTTAAAATATTGAAATTTTGAATGGTTTGTGTTTTATTGACGAAATTCTATTAAAACTTGTTAGTTTTTTTTCTCAATTTTTATAATTGTTTTTTTTTTTTGTTTAATGTATTTTTTTTTAAATTTTTTCACTTTGGATTTTTATTTTATTTTTCTGTGGATTTTCTCCTTCTGTGGATTTTCTTCTTCTGTAAAATAATGAAATTCTGATAAGGATTTTCTTTATTTTTTTTTATTATTATTTTATTGTTATTCACATTATTATTTTAAAACTATTTTTTACTTCCCGAAAGCCACTATTTTCAGTTTTGAATTTTTATTCCGATTTTTTCTTCGTTAAAATATTGAACTTTAACACAGTTTTCTTTACATAATTTTTCATTTTTGTATTACGATTTTTTTTTAAATTTTTTTTCGACATTTATATATTTTATATTTTTTTTTAAAAAAAATTAAACGATTTTTTTTTAAATTACTTTTTGCACAGTTTTTATTTTATGTAATATTTTTTATTATTTATCAAAAAAAAAAAATTTTCTTTAGTTAAAATACTTCAAATTTCAGTTATTTGAAATTCGCCCTCATTGGAATTTTGATTTTTTTTTAAATTAATTTCATGTTATTTTCACATTGGTGACTTTCTTAGCATTGAAAATATATTTTTTTCTGGATACGAAGAAAAACAAGTTTTAATTACTTTTTTTTTATAATGTTAATATCGCTTTTGTTTTAGTTTAGCTGGGATTATTTATGTTTGTTGGGGTTTTAGAATTTGACATTCGAAAATTATATTTTCTTCGAGTGACGACTTTGTTAGTCAATATTTTGTTTTAAATTCCATATAATTGATTACTTCTGTTTAGATTATGAAATTTTAAACTGTTTTTCATTAGATTAATATCACTTTATATTGATTAAGTACGGATACTTTATGTTTAATTCAAATTGTAGAATCTGACATTCGAAAACAATTTTTTTTAAAATTTGGTTGTTGATATTTTTTTTAAATGCCATATAATTAAAATCTTCGCTTTGGATTATGATATTTCTGTGGTTTTCACGAATAATCGCTGAAGTACATTTTTGGGAATTTTGATTTGTTGCTGTTACAGGACTTTCCATTAAAGTAAACTTTTTTTTAACATAAATGATTTGTTGCTCTGTCTTCTTTGTTAATAACAACTTAAGTTAATATTGTTTACAGAAGGCGCCATTTTCAAAGTGATTTGTTTTCGCTCTCCCGAGAAGTTTACTATTATAACTTATGTTGTTAGTCGTGAAAATCACAGATTTTAGATTGATATTACATGAATTTATTTCAGTTACGATTATTTAGTTTTATTCGAATTTTGGAATTTAGCATTTGTGCCGAATATATTTATTTGTCCGACTTAGACTTAGTTTTCGTAAATTTAACTAGAATGATTTCTTTTTGATATGTTTATTAAAATTTAAACTGTTTTCTTTTATTTTTCTGTTCACCTTTAGGTCGTTTAGTTAAGATTATTACTTTTTATTAAGATTTTAGAATTTGTCATTCAAAATATTTGGCTTTTGTTTGATTTGACTTTTCTGACTTCGTTAGTCAATATTTTGTTTTAAATTCCTTATAATTGATTACTTCTGTTAAGATTATGGAAATTTAAACTGTTTTCTATCTGATTTTTATACATTTTATGCAGTTTGGTTGAGATTTTTAATTTTTATTACGATTTTAGAATTGGGCATTTGTGGGGAATATGTTTTTGTTTAATTTAATTTGTCTGAATTTCTGAGACAATATTTTTTGTAAATTCGATTTGAATGATTTCTAACATTTAGATTATGAAATTTTAAACTGTATTCTTTTAAACAAATTTAATTTTTTTAGATAATTTTTTTATTTTAAAATTTTGTGTAATTTTTATTTTTTTTGGTTTTATTTATCCTTTTCACTTTCAAGCCATTCAATCGATCTTTTCTTGAATTATGAGAATTTTTCACAGTTTTTGTTTACATTACACTTTTTTTACTTACACTTTTTACTCTATTTACATTATTTTGGAATTTTTAACAACTTTGGTAGTTTAATTTAAAAGTTTCTTTTTTTCCGAAGATCATATATCCGACTTATTTTTTTTTTAAATATTACTTGGTTTCTAAATACGTAGCACCGTTGTTTTGTAGATTATTTGGAACTTTGTGGTACACCTTTAATGTTTATTTGTTATCACTTTTCTTAAATTTGCTTTCAATTGTAGGCATTTCTAGTTTTTTTTTCTTCTTCTTTTGTTTTTTCTCTTTTACATTTTCTCACAATGATTTAATCTTATCATTTTTTTTCTACTTTTTTCTTTATTTATTTTTTTGTTTGTATAGAATGTTTAAACAACCAAGTTTATTATCTGAAGAATTTAAAAGATTTTAAAATTGTGTTTCACAATTTTTTTTTTCTTCACTTCTTTCAATATTTCTGTACGCCCGTTGCCTTGTAACTACTAACAGTCTGACTGTTCGCTGTATAGAACACCGACGACCGTGTAAGATGGAGAGAAAATCGTTGTGAGGGGTTTTCTCTTGAAAATTTAACAACAACAGAAAACAAAAACTCACAACAAACATCGAGGCTGCAATCGAAATTTTCGTTTGTTTGTGTGTATTTGATTAAAACTAAAACGTGGTGTGGTGTGTTTGTTGTTGAAACAACTTTCCAATAGACACTAAGCCGTCGAGACTATTGAATATTTGATTTTATTTAAATTTCGTTACTTTTTGTATATCTATAAAAATATATACAAAAAAAAATGCCAACAACCACTAACGAGGGCTAGTGAAAACAGTTTGGTATTACACAAATCATTAACAAAAAAATATCATGAGCATCATTGGGCAGGTAAATGGTTTGGAAATTGAAATCACAGAAAATTTCAATGTTTGAATGCGGCCAGGAGAAAAAGAAAAAAAATGGGAAAATGTCTATGAGAATTACAGAAGGGTTGTAAATGGATTGCAAATTGGACACTGGAAATCACAAAAGAATTTCATATATAAATGCAGCCAGGAACATGTGATAAAGTAAATCGCCTACTTTTTGAGTAACAGATTTATCACAATGAAGCTTTTCTGGAAAAAAATAATTTTGGAAAAATTTGAAAATGTCTATGAGAATTACACGAGGGTTTTAAATAGATTACAACTTGAGCCGTGGAGATCACTTGGGAAACCAAAGTCTAAATGCGGTCAGAAATATCTGTTTTTAGTGTACTTTGACGTGGAAATTAATTCCAAAAAAATCATATGAAGCTTTATCTAGAAAAATAGCTTTTCGACAAATTTGAAAATATCTATGAGAATTATAGCAGAGGCGTTAAATGGATTGTATGTTGTGCAATGGAAATTACACGGGAAATCAAGGTTTTAATGCGGCCAATAACATTTGGGTTACTCGCTTACTTTATGGCTTGGAAATTAATTCGAAAACAAAAATCCACGTGAGGCTTTCATAGAATAATTACTTTTCTAGAGACAGCTACGCGATTTGTGAGAAGATCGATTCGTTACAGTGCGTGATTTAAAGACGTTAGCCAGGACATCAAACGAGGCTAAAGAGTGCAACGTTTCAGATATAGATGGCGCCATTGGAAAACTAGCCACCACTTTTTCTGATGAAATAAACCACACCACCAAGTTGCCCTCTAAACAAACTCAGACTAACATACGAGATGGTCTATTTTGTGTATTATCTTGGAATCATATGGTTTTTTTCACTGTAGTTATGGTTTCTCACTTTGGTCCTTCGAGCAACTCGAAATAATGAGAATTATTTTGATCATTTTCTTTTCGCCGATGGTGTTTACAAGCAAAATTTATGAATCTGTTAGTTTCAGCGCTTACGATGTTTCTGCCATAGACCCACCTCACCAAACGTATCACACTGCCCCCGATGGGGCCACAAAGCACTACATTTGATAATAACTCTTCAAACGTGTCGTTGTTTTGTTTTTCAACATTTTTTTTATTATTTTATTTTACAAATAAAACTCAGTATTTATTTAATAATTTTTTTTTTCTTTACAAAAAATCAACATTTCTATTAACTTTTTTTTGTGTGTGTGTGTGTTTACTTCTCTCTAGCAGCTGTTAATTTCGTAATGACAAAATCGCGTCAGCTACACTTTGCTGGGGTGGGACACAACCGAAAAAAAACTGCTCATTTTGAAAGAAAGAAGAAGACAACAAAAAAAAACGCAAAAACCGACGGACCAAATGACGAATGTAACGAAAGAGTAGAACGACAATGGCCAAAGTAGATACAACAAACAATTCGTATGGTATCGTATCGAAAACTGAACGGGTTTGCACAATTTTTTGTAAATCTTCCCAAAAGTTCAGTGGGTTAAACACATGTTCATTTTGGTTGGTCGCTCCGATGAGAATGAGATGAAGTAGAAGAATCTGCTGCTGAGATAAATATAAAAACACAATCTGCCTGTCACTCTCGCAAATCTATAGTTATGGCATCGATGGATGGATGGATGGCCGAAAGCTGCGATATCCAAATGATTCGACACAATCGCACAAAACCCCGCCACCATCATCATGGCGAGCCAAATGCCACAAACCCGCCCATTACGCCCCACCGTCCTCAACACCAACATCGAACGTCGAATCCGTCTTTCTGTCTACGTTGTCTATGGCAACAACAAAGTGTTGTCTTTGCTGCTGTTACTATTGCTGATCTTTTAGTTTTGTATCAAATCGCTTTTATCATTTGTAATTTTTTTATCTTCTTCTTTTTTGCTTACTTATGTCTTTATCATCATCAATGTGTTCAACACTCAGCTATGTGCTGTGTTGAAAAAAAAAGATGTTGAAAGCGTTGCCAAAAAAAAAAAAATAGACAACAAAAAAAATTGAAAAGCAATTTGTATTGAGTTAATATTTTTAGAATTCTCCACCCCCACAGATAGACACGTTGTAGCGCAAACACCAAAGCAACAAAACAAAAAAAAGACAACACACTAGAAAACTTTTGCTTTATTATGATTAATTCCCATTGGGGGGGGGAGGGTATGAAAAAAAAATCTAAAATTGGCAAAAGAAAAAAATGAAAATACAAAGACTTTTGTCATCGATCATTTCATAGATTATGCATTTATTTGCCATTGACAACATTTTCAACTCAAGGACATCAACTGAACTTAACCCAGAGAAACAATTGGGATGTTTTGCAGTAAGCGAACAACCGTAAAATATTTCACATTCGGGAAATTCTTAAAATGGAAAAATATATCAAATTGTATGTGAATAGTTTTTATCCCGTCTACAATCATAGCTAGAGCACAAATGACCTAAGTCACATGTGGATTTTATTCAAATGAAGGCGAATGTTAATCCTTTTTCTACAAAAGAGAAACATTTAAAGAACTTATAAAATCATATTTATAGAGAAATCCTAGAGTTTATGGCGACCATTTCAGAATTTACAGTGCAAACTCTGATTAAAAACTATAGAAAAAAAATTTTCTAATATTTTTCTGCAAGAGTTCTAAAATTCATCATAACATTTCAGAAATTTATGAATACAATTTCTAGAATTTGCGGAAAAATTTTAAAACTAAAGCCGAAAGTTATTCATTTTTCTACAGAAGAGATTAATTTATAAAAAAAATTCCTAGAGTTTATAAGATACGGAGGAAAATCTGATTCAGAATGAGAAAAAAATTCTAGTAATTTTAAAAAAAAATCATTTATGCAAGATTTCGAAAATTTATGACAAAATTGCAGAAAATTATGGATACAATTTCTGGAATTTACGGACAACTTAATGCATGTATTAAATTCCTAAATAGTATGCATAACTTCGTTAAATTTATATAAAAATTCCTAAAATGTATGTAAAAATTCGTAAAATTAATATAATAATATAATATAAATTCCTAGAATTTATCTAAATCAAAAAGGAATTTATTTTTGGAATTTTTTTTTAAAAAATTGCAGAATTAAAGCACTATCTTGTGGCAATTTATGGATACAGTCCATATAAAAGTTCAAAGTCCTAAAGTTTTTGTAAATATTCTAAAAAAAACATATAGACCTTATGTAGAAATTACTAGAAAATAATGGAAAAATTATAAAGATTAAGGAAAAAGTTCCTAATTATAAAAAGTAAGAAAAAAGTTCCAAATACCTACTAGAGTTCACGTATTTTTCTGAAATGTAGGACAGAATTTCCACCACAAAGTTCAACAAACACTAAGAATATGTCCCCAAGTTTATGTAAAAAAATGTATGTAGAAACTACTAGAAAATTATGGAAAAAATTTCAAGTGAATTGAAAAAGTTCCTAAAATATATGTATGTATAAATACATACAATTTATGTACAAATACCTACTAGAATTTATGTATTTTGCTGAAATTTAAGATAGAAAAATCACAGAATTTGACTGAAAAAATTCCTAAATTCCAAGTTTTTGTAAAAATTCTTAAAATTTTAAACAAATCATAGACTTTATATAGAAATTACTAGAAAATTATGGAAAAAATTTCAAGTGAATGGAAAAAGTTCCTAAAATATATTTAGGTATAAATACATAAAATTTATGTACAAATACCTACTTGAATTTATGTATTTTTCTGAAACTTACGACAGAAAAAGCACAGATTTTGAAGATTTTGAAAAAACAAAATCATAGAATTGATGTAGAAATTAGTAGGAAATTATGGAAAAATTATAAAGTGTATGGAAAAAGTTCCTAAAATATATTTAGGTATAAATACATACAATTTATGTGCAAAGACCTACTAGAATTTATGTATTTTTCTGAAATTTACGACAGAAAAACTACAGAATTTAACGGAAAAATATATGTAAAATCTTATAGAACTTATGTACAAGATTTTGAAAAAATTCATAAAATTGTGAAACAAAAATCTCGTAGAATTTTTTGTAAGAAGTTTAGAATTTTTGCATGAAAATGGTGGAAACAAATCCCATGTAAAAAATTCCTAAACTGTGTGTATGAATTCACAGAATTTATGTATAAACTATATTAGAAAAAAAATCCAGGAATTTTAAAAAAAAAAAATTACTAGAATTTATGCACAGCACTTTTGCAATCTAAATTTAAAAAGAAAAAATATCAAACAGTTATGTCAAAGCTATTCCTAAATATATATCGCACACCCACTTCAAAGATGACACAACTCAAAATTTTCATTTTTTAAGAAAATGCGAAAAACTGAATTCTGCGCAGAATTAACACAAAAACTCGAAATTTAAAAATTTTGAGTTGTGTCACTTTTGAAGTGGGTGTGCGAATTTATTTAAAAATGACTGAAACATAAAATTCGGAGAAATAAGTAATTCTAGAATCTGGTGTTTTTTTTTTGGAAAAATTTGTAGAGAAATTATGAAAAAAATATGTACAGAAAAAAACCTGACTTTCGGAAAGTTCGAACGTTCCAATAAAAAAAAAACTCACTGAACTGAAGTCCATTTATAGCGCCATTGCAAAGCGACAATGCAAGGTCTTTGAGAAGTCCTCAAGACTTCTACGGCAAAAGCTCTATATGCTGCGTCAGCAGGGGTTACAGAACAACGAACTGCTGTTCTTATTTGAAGTGATCGATTATGTTGGAATCCAACAGATTTATTATAAGCCACAGCTTTTGTCACAGCTAAAATTGACATTTGGCAAAATGTTGCTAATATTTAAGGCAAAGAAACAAATGTATACTATTTGACAAGAAAATACCTCGCTCTCTATCTATCTCTCTCTCTCTAAGAAAACCCACCCCTTTTTCGGCGGCTTTACGTAATACCAGTAGTTCCAAAACAACAAGACAAAATAACGAAGACACAACACAAAACGCTTTACAGACAAAATGAACATAGAAAACGACCAACAAAAATGATAATAAAAGTAAAGAAAACCGAAAAGTGTTACACGTTTTTTTTAAACTAAATACAAAAATCGAAAAAAAAAAATACCAAAATAAATGGAATAGTAGGAATCAACAAGGCAATGTAGAACAACAACAGCACGACAAAAAAAAAGTGAAGTGTAGACAACATAAAAAAAAAACAACCTCATTATCTTCATCGTAGTGCTATTGTAGAATTATCAACAAAAACATTTATTTTTTTACTCTAATTTTGAACAGAGACAAGGCAAACACACACACACATCTGATCAATGTGGATGCGGCGCAAATATGGCAGCATTCCATCCAAAACACAAAACTTGATTGATGGTAGGAGGGACAGACGGATAGGAGGACGGTCGACGGATAGTTCTTCCACTGTCAAGGTGATGTACTCGCCCCGTCATTGTCAGAGCTGTTGCCGTTACAAGGTTGACTTGAGGAAACCATAAATATTGAAAGATGAGCACAAAAACTACTTTTTGTAGGGGGGGGCAGATTTTATTTGTCGGCCCATCAAGTAAATATAGAGCAACGACAACAACAACGTTGAGTATACTTTGGCCCGGCCCACCGACAATGGAGTCCATTGTAGTTCCGCGCACTTAAAACAGACCCGTACAAGTTTTGATTGCCAGCCAACAAACACAAAACTCGATACGTGAATTTTCAAAAAAAAAAAATTCTATTTTCAACTACTGGAGGATAGGCAAACAAACAAAACTATAAATATATGCCAAGATTTTGGCAAACGATAGTTTTATGTTTTCCCACAGCGGACGCTCTTCTTTTCAATGCCAAATTAAGCGCGTAACTCACTCGTCTTCTTTTTTTCAAACACACTCGGGTACACAAAATATTGAATTGATTAACTCTGGCCAAGATTAGTGTGGCGAATGAAATAATTTTCCCGTTTACTTTTTGGTATATTTTTTTTTTTCCTATTTCTTCTTCTTCTTCTTTTGTATTATTCGTGTTAAGTGATTCTTCCGTAGTAAAAAACACACTTCCACGTAGAAAACACTGACGCCGGCGACAAGTTTTTGTTTACTAAAACCAGACGTCGTTGAACGCTCAATGTGTGTTGGATGGCAGAGCAGGCACCGTAAAGACGATATGCGGACACGCAGACGTCTACGGCTGCGTCGACGTCATCCAAGGCGAAAGCACCAGCTACAACAACGTCTATGATGACGATGACGGTGACTTTATTCCACCGGCCATCTGAATACATTGTAGTCACCAAACCGAAAAAGATTTCAAATAAATGTATTTTTTTTGTTTTTGTTTTCGAAAAACATTAGCGCTCAGCACGAAACGCGCGCCGCCACAATCCAACGCCAGCCAGCAACTCTGGTGTGGAGATGTGGAATTGTTTTCTTTTTCATTTCATTTCATTTTGTTTTGACGAAAACCAAAAGAAAAACAGTCACCGCAGTCAACCTCCCGAATAAAACAATAAAATCAAATTTCACACCAAAAATTCGAAATAGCTTTTGCTCTGGCCTTTGTAGCCGTTTGCGCTCGTCGTCTAATGTTTATTGTCATTAGCAGAGGAAAAAAAACACAACAACTACTAAAAAGTGTATTCATTAACCAGCAAATGCAAAAAAAAAAAACCAACAACGACGACAATAACATCAGCAATGGACAGACGAAAACGAAAAAAAATAAAACAAAACGTGCTTCAACGACTCACATAAAAACCGTATTAATGCAAACACCGACCACGACGTCAACTAACTGCAGACAAGAAAACAGAGTCGTCGTTTAAGGGTTGCCAAGATGGCGGAATTAAAAAAAGGGGCAAATGTAATAATGTACAGAAATTCTACACTCGACAAACTGATTAGATAAGTGTGGCTTCAAAACGCAACAACTTTCCCGATGATAACCGGGAACCATGACAACACCTAAGCAAATCGATGACAAAATCCACCCAAGAAGAAATTGGTTACCGAAAGTGAAAAAAAATAAATGAGGAGTCTAAAGCCGAAACTATGAGTGTGGCATACGGGGAGACGAGAGCTGTATTGAAGCAATCCACTGAGTTCAGGAGGGAAACAAATTGTCGATTTCGAGCAAGGAAACGAGAAATCTAAAGATCACAATGTAAGAAGATTGAGGTCTATGAAAACGGAAATGACACCAGACAATTGTACTAACCATAAATACACGTGATCTGGAGTCTACGTTATACAGGGTTTTCCAACAAGAGGTGTTATTTTGGTATTCAAAGAAAAATAGAAATTTGTTGAGATAAATGATCGAATGTTTATTTCATAATAAAGAGGAAGGTAGGTCGTTAATAATGGAAAACAACATAAGCCAAATGGCCAACACGACCACGCTTACAGGACCATATCCTTTTATAATGTTATTTTGTACCAACGGCTAAAACATCAATTGAAAAACTCGCCCACTGGCATAACATCGTGTGACGATGAAAATGGCGAACCGGCGGCAGGAACGTCGAGTGTGAAGCAACATTTCTCCAGCTTTCTCGAAGAACAATCTGAGGAAAACTAACCACAACCTCTGATAGATGATGGTGTTGAATATCCACCCCCCAAAACCAGATAAGTATCCAGGTGTAGGCGGGATACCGGCGGAGCTGTATAACACCGGAAAATGTGAACTGATAAGGTATATGGAAGAATGAAAAAAAAGTCTGATGGTTGGAATTGCACACTCCCAAACTCACCACCATTGAGGAGAAAATGGAGGTGGTTTGGCCACCCATTACGAAGAAGATCGCCCGGAGGTGTCACAGGCAATCCCATTGACTTGCAACGACACTTAGACATAGAGGCTAGGCGATTAGGAAAGAAACTGGAATGAAATTAAGAACCTAGCAACAAACAGAAGATTTTATTGAAGGCCCATGTTACTTATAGGAACTTGTATAAGATGATTTAAACCTCAGCGTACTACAAGGTAAAACTCACTGAACAAAGTCAGCCCTACGGGAGTGGCTTCTACACGATTACATCATTTGTCAACAAAATCTTCACAATATGAAAGATCACCTCAAAAAAAAAAAATTCTGGAGGTAAAACTATGGATAGATATCAATTTCACATCGATTATATAGGCGTCACCATAGACTCAATGCTGGAAAAGACCTGTGGAAAAGCAAAACGATGCATCGATTACACATTACACAAAGTCGCCTTTAAACAAATCTTAGAAAAGAAAGTTGCCTTTAAACAAATCTTAGAAAAGATCAGAAAACACATCATGCCTTGAAAATTGTACAGGCGAGGAGTTTTTGTGTGGTCAAGCATAAATGCATGTGGTGCTTTATTTTTATAAATATAAATTTTAAATCTTAATATATATTTACCCTCGACACTGATTCACTGACTCTGTCACGCAGTACGTAGGAATTTAAATAGGCATTCTATAATTTTCTATAAATAATAATAATAAAAAAAATAATATTTTTTTTTGTACAGAAATTGTGTTTTCCCCAAATTTTTCTTTACCAAAATTTTTTTTTACAATTTTTTTTTTTTTACGAAATTTTTTTTTCCAAATTTTTTGTTTATCAACAAATTTTTTTTTTTTTCAACAAAATTTTTTTTTTCCACAAAATTTTCTTTTTCAACAATTTTTTTTTTTCCCCAAATTTTTTTTTTTTTCAACATAAATTTTTTTCCATGTTTCAACGGGCGCCATAGGCGCAGTACAACTTACTAGTTTTTAATATTTTTGAATTAAAATATCGAGCCGTTACCATGAAAAACTCGTAGCGCCATTTTTTTAAACTCGCTATTTAATGAAATTCGATAGTTGGGCGATTTTTTCTATTGAATTAAAAGTGAGTTTAACAAAATGGCACTTACGACTTTTTTGCGATAAGGGCTCGATAAAAAAAATTATATTTTAAACTATATTTTAATGTTTGAATCGCAAAATATTAAAAATTATAACTGTATATGCAATTTGAAATCATCTTCATTACGAGAGATAACAAAAATACCAACCAAAAAAAAAAAAATCCTCTCCGAACCTGCGATATGAAATACCACCCAAAGGAAAAGTGCAATTGACTCAAAAATGATTTGGGGTTATAAGAAGTACATCCAAAGAGTTGACACTGAAGAACCATACGAGTACGGGGACAACAACACATTTGGATACAGAGAACTCCCTAAATCTAGACGAACCCTTTAACCGAAAGACATCAAATGCGCTTTATTCTACACCCTCTTCTCTTATCTTTCCCCCCCCCCCATATATAGTATTCAACCTGGCAACCCCCAACTCTGACTCAACGCACCAAAAAAAAAAAAAAAAAAAAAAGCGTAACAAATAAATATGTATTTTTATATTCTTTATTATCAAAATTCTATGATCTAATCGCTAAATGATTATCAACACATTTTCGTCGATTTGTGTGTTGTAGACGACCAATTTTATTAGCGTATTGTTTGCTGTTGTTCTTTCTTTAGATAAAACCGAATGACTTCAGTGCCAACAGCAACGACAAAGCACCAACGATTCGATAGATAAGAAAGTCGACCAGTCAATAGAAACACATACAACGTCATTCGGACCTATTTGAACGTATTAAAGAGACGTACGGACTCTGGTGGCGGCCAGCTGGTCATAATCAGAATCACATGGACGACAGCAATGTCGTCGTCGTTCAAACACCTCACCTGAATCGATTCTTATTTGATATACACATTATCATATGTTTAATAAAAATAATGATTATACATAATGTATATAGAGCAAAATGCGCACATATGCATGTATATAGACATAAGGTCCATAAATTAGAACACCTCGAAATTTATGTAGAAACGTCCGTCGTACGTACCAAGCAAATACAAATATGAGAGCACATTTCGAACAAAAAAAAAGAAGTCTGCTAAAGTGTTAATTTATGGGAACACGTCCGATTAGTTTTTAGTGCTTTTTCGATTATACGCTGCGGTTGTTGTTGTTGCTTTTTCATTTTGATTTCCCTCTCCATTTTGTTTATGGCTGAATAGCATACAATGGGGCGTGCAATAGATGTCTCTGATGACCGCATGCCCGAGCAGTCAGTGTACAGTGGCCCAAAGCCACATTCGTACACCAAACTAGAAGTCCGCGGGGGATGGAGAATTAACATTTGAGCGTAGAAACACATAACACTGCGGCTTCGCGGTAGCGGTTGCCAAAAGTCATGGTGCAAATTGAGACAGAGTCAAAGGGCCGAAAAAGTCATCGTGTACATTGAGACTTATTAGAGTCAACGGGACGAAAAATCCACAATTGCAAAAATCTCCGTACGAATAATGAAAAATCCATTTGGATCCATTTTATTTTCGGTGGGTGTTATTCCATTCCTAGTTATGGGGGGGGGAACATTTAAATAATGTCCAAACAGTTTTCCATAGATAATGCTGCATTTTAATTTTTTTGGGTTAATCTTTTACAATCTCTGGGCTTTATTAAATTTTTTTTCTTACTTTTTTGAACAAAGTTTAATTTTTATTTATTTGTTTTTGTGGCCAATAATTTTGTAGCCATTATTTCATAACGTTTGGGTGTTAAATCACTTTTTTTTCTCTTGGACCTCGTTTAATTTTATTTTTGTTTATTTTATTTTTCAGTTTTCTTGTTATTTAATTTTCGACCTAAAGTGGAGGATCGTCCGAAACATTTGAGGATGCACCAAAGTTCTTTGTTTAATGGTTTAACTTTTCCATATAATCTGACAATCAATCGGCTCAGCTGCCAGTGCTCTGTAACTATTATAATCTTGGAAATAGTTTCGTAAGATTAAAATAAATAAATACCGCTGAGATGGTCAAAAAGGGCTCTGACCAGTGTTGGTAGTTTCATTTGTGATGAAATGAACTCAAGTCGAATTTATATTTTAAGTTAATGACGCAAATGACTTTAGAGCCAACTTAGCCAATATTGGCCCAGCGTTCGATAAATCAAACACGAAAGGAAAACAGCGATGGGGTGTGTGGGTTCGATTCTGTCGCTGCAAAAATCTAGTCATATGGTCTGTGTCATCCAGTTTATCCTTGGACCCATAATAAGAATATAAATCTACTTTGTATAGTAATGAAATAAAAAAAAAAAAAAACATCTTATCTTTTGAATTTAAAGCCCCTTTTTATGAAATATGGCAAACAGGACTTACATAGCTGCTAGTGCTCTATAGCTAGAGTAATTTTGGAAATAGTTTCGCAAGATTAAAATAACTAAATAATAATTGATTTGTGAAGACCATCCGCTCTGGTAATTCATAACACCCAAATTTTTTTAAAATCTATAAACGAATGTGCCTCTAAAGGAGTGCCTTGAGGCACTCTTGCGGGTTAGACACAGAAAAAAAAGACAACCATAAAATTTCAATGAAAATATTTGTACGAGAATTTCATCACTTCTCAATGAAACTTTTCGTTAATATGCTAAAAAAAATTGTCAAATATTGAAACAAAGTTTGATGAAATGTATCAACAAAACAATGCATCAAATATTTGGATATTTTTAATGAATTTTTTTTGTTGATCCCATTTATCAAATTTCGTTTTAATATTTGATACATTTTTAGCATATTTACGAAAAATGTTATCAAATGTTGAAAGAAATTTGATAAATTGAATTGACAAAAAATTTTATATTTTTTACGATTTGTATTTTGGTTATCTAATTTATAAAATTTCTTTTAATATTACATAAATTTTTTCGTAAATATGATAAGCAATTTACCAGTTATTAAACAAAATTTTAAAAAATTATAATATTTTTCGACCTATTTTATTAAATTTCGTTTCAATGTTTGATAAAATTTTTCATAAATATGCAAAAAAACGAAATTTGATAATTGTTGATGAACAAATTTATTGTTAATTTCAAAAATATTTTTAATGAACGACATACAAATTTTGTCGTATATATGAACATTTCTTCATCAAAGGTATTTTTGATAAACAGTATACGAATATTTTCTTTAAGTTGACAAATTTTTTTATCACAGGATTTTCAATGAATTTTTTGTTTGAATTCGTGAATATTTTCATTGAATCGAAAAATTATTTTTTTCTGTGGAGGGTTAACTAAATCTTTGTCATCAACATAGAGCCCTCCAGTAACTGATCTGTTCACTAAAGCCCTTAAAGGCTGCTTAAAAATATCCTTTAATACATATTTTTTAACTCTGCAAATTTTCAAATATTTTTATTTTCTGTTGATTGTAAAAGATGATTTTTATTGACAAACATTCATAATGCACGACTTTGCCTTTTGTCTACTGTCTCGCCGCCTCTTAACCTACACCACCGATATATTTGTTTGGTAATAAATTATAGTGACATCTTCATTTTTTGTGTGTGTGTGGTGTAATAATGTCAATCTGTGTCCGTGTATTTGTTTGTTGTTAGTTTTCTGTTCTAGTCTTTTGTCAAAGTTCACAAGGTCAATTGACTGTGACATTGAATGGCTCGAGCACAAGTGGTTTACAAAAGAAGAGATCTCTGGCAGAGGGATATAAAATAATGTTGATATTTGGGGTGAAGCGCCATCTGTGGGTGAACATTTGGAACGATTCTTAATTATTAAAGTGATATCCAAGGAAGGAAGTTGATTTTTTTTGGAAATATTTCAGGGCGATGGTCTAGTTGTTTATTTTCAAATCATATGTCATATATCAGCCCAGTGTATTTGTCAATATGCTAATTAAATCCCGATCGCTTTTGTTTATTATATTCCTTTCCGAAGACAAACGTTAATGAATTATTCCACCAATCGAAAACTTATATCTCTAACAATTTTTAAGTGCTAATCGACAAAATGTTTTCACAAACAATATTAATTTATTACAGGTCTTCTATTAATTTGAAAATTATAAAAAAAAAAAAAACGAAAATATCGCAGCCAAAGCCATCATCATTATGATGATTACTTTTCGATAAGAATTATAAATTTCTGGTTCTTTCTAATTAGCGGCAATAAATGCTGGCCAAACACAGCGGCCACAAACGAAGCAGCACAACCAAATAGTAACCAGTAATAACTGGATTTCCCTACTAACAAATAATTAATTAATGGCCAACATGAGTCGGTTCGGTTTTTAATTTATTTTGCAATAATATTGAAATATACAAAATAAATAAATAAATAAAAACCAAATTGCAAAAGAAATTGAATTTCAGTATGCACTGCTGTATGTGATATCAAATTATAATTGGCGGCATAATTATCGTTTTAAACAGTTGACAAAAAAAAATAATAATAACAATTATTTGTGTATTAAGCAATAAATACAAATAATTTGTTATCGCGCAAATATGTGCAAATATATTTAAAAACAAGAGAGTCCAAAATAGATGACCAACATTATTTTTATATAAGTTTATTCTGTGTGTTTCTTTCATTTTGATAACACTTGTCCTCTCGTGGTTATTTATTGATATTATTATTCTAAAACAAAAAGATGTCATAACTTTTGGTGAGGAGGTCGTTTTTTTTTTTAATATAAAGATTAATATTTATTTGTCTAAATATTGAATTCAAATTTTAAAAATAAATGCAATACAAAACGTAACAAAGTATCAATGCAGCGGTCGTAAACCTATGAAGAGATCAACGTCACACATTCTCGCTCCAGGCATTGCATCAGATTTATCAACGCCATTTGTGGCACGTTAGGTAAGACTTTGTTGTTTTATGTTTTTTTTTTGTGATTTGCTTACGTCAAGAATGACACCAAAACAATTTTAACTTTAACTTAGGTGATTTGCCCACCCAGATTAGGAATTTTTTGAACTTGAGACAAATAAAGTATTCAACAAAAGGCTTTTAGATAAAGTTAATCGAATAGACAACGTCTAATACAGATCTTAGTGAACACGAACTTCCATCAGTGGAATTATCTTTAAGTCTTTGTGAACGCGAACTTCCATAAGTCGAAGCACTTCTGAGGAGACAAATTCTCTTATACAGTTTTCTAAGTAATTCCACAACTCAAAGTCTCCGTAAGTCGAACTTTTCTACGGAATAAAGGAGGTTCGAGTTATGGCAGTTTGGCTGTATTCAATTTAGGTATATTTGGTTTTTGTGAAAAACTAAATCAATCACAAAAAGACAAATTGACAAAATGTCAGTTTAAAAAAAAAAAAAAAAAAAATTGGTAAATATTGCCAAACGCCCCTTGAGTAATAAAGACCGAACATGATAGCGAAACTCGGACATATAGATGACCACAATATTATAGTAAAAATTAACCCTAAATCTGAGAATCTTCACCAGACTCCTCCGTCATTTCTATGTGGGGCACAGTCGGCCCAGTTATATATTTAGACAGGCGTCAATTTCAGCCCAACCTAAAGACCTCACACAATAAAAATTTTTAAAAATCATTACATCCATCAAAACATTTTGAGATGGGACACGAACCAACAGTTAAATACTGCACCATCTCAGATATAGGTGGCGTGAGAGTTGTGCTGTCAAAATACCACAAAACTAAGATTTTCTGTTTCTCACCAATAAAATATAGGTAAGTCCTTAAATTAATTAAAATATAACAGAACTCCAATCATATACTTACGCCAGGACATAAACTGACGAGTAAATAGTGCAGCATTTCAGATATAGATGGTGCCGTTATATCTTAGAGATGAGTGCCGTGAAAACACCACAGCACTTACCTTCTCACAAAAAGGGCTTGCATTTATTATACTTGTCAAAAAACAAAAATATACCTAAGCCAGGACATCAACCTACGTCTTAATGTTGCAACATCTCAGATGTAGGTGGTGCGAGATGGGGCCGTCAAAATACCACAAAAACAATTGATGTTTCTCATCACAAAAAAAATAAACAAAACTCAGATGATCTAAGCCAGGGCATCGGCAGAAGCTACTTCAAGATTTCAGATATAGATGGCGCCACTAAAAGACTGTCAAAACTAGTTTTTCTTTATTCGGGTGGTCATCGTCGTCGTATAATGTGATGGCTATTGTAGAGTGTAATACTAGATACCCGTCATCGCTTCACAGTTTGGGCTTAGGAGCAGCTCGAAATGGACAAAGACTTTTCTCGACAAATATTCTTTTCTGATAAATGCGCATTTTCATCCCAGCGGATTAGTGAAAAAACTAAACTGCTGCCTCTGGGAATCGAAAAACAAAACATGTGACCGTTAAGAGGCCAGTGACAGTTGTGCTGCAATTATTTGAACAGAAAATCGGTAAACGTATCATCGGCAGTCTCGGCGATGTCAATTGTCTACCAGGGAGCTGCGATTGGATGCGGTTTGATTTTTTTTTGTAGGGTACCGTAAAGCATCGATTTTATACAAACAATCCATTAAAGATTCTGGCTCTTAAGGGAATACCGAGCAAGCCATGCGTGAGATGGACAGAAAATGTCACCGAGATCTGGGAAAATTGTCTACAAGGCCAGCCAAGAGCAACTATATGCGCAAAATCCGATGTTATTCGAATAATCCATTAAGGACGAAAGCGCTACTGTGAAGTCAGCCAAGGGCAACCAACTGGCTGAAATCCTGTTCCACAATGGGAATATCCATAAATTCCCCTGATAATAGTTTACCTTGAAGAGCTGGTCCTATTAACATATTTTTTAATATTTCACGATTTAAATTTCATTGTTGGCAATACCCATTTTCTGTTCTCTCAGCGTAAGGCTGTCTAATGCGCTTATGGGCGGGCATGTAACATGAATTCATAACACTTTGTTTTTATTGATCTTGACAATCAGATATTGACAGCATCTTTTTCGCAATCATGTTGTGCCAATTACGTGCCGCCGACCGAACGACCGACCAATAATCGAAGGCCAGGAATTTCGCAATCATCGGCAGCCCAATGACGCAAATGATGTCTTTCTAATTTGATGACAATGTTTTGAAATTGAGACAATAAAAAAAAAATTAATTAAAAATTAAGTGCAATTTATGAAATGGGCCGAAAGAACGACTAACGGAAAGTAGAGAAAAACCAACAATTGCAATTAGTTTTCCACCATGAAATGTGTTTCTGTGAAAATCCCTTAACGGTTCGAAAATTCAAATATTAATTTAATTTTATCTTACATTTAGTTTCATTTACACAGAATTCTCTGAAATTTTGGCAATTGGTGAGAACCTTAATTTCAGGCGAAACTAAATGAAAATCTATGGGGTGTGTCATTAACTCATGACGGTATTGCAGCAAAATATATGAAAAAAAACCCCGTGAAGAATATGAAAATTGTAAACAGTTTTTAATTATATGCATATATGTGCAAAACACAAAGAAAAAACCTTATTAATGACAGACTTGAATCATATCATAAATGCTGTTATTATGTGGTTTTTAGTGTGGATGGCGAGTTCAATCAGTTTGAAAATAATTACTGGGTTGTCTTGGTCGGTTGACTTTGTCGGAAAGCTGTTATGCACCATAAGGAGTAGTTGAGATGTCATAAAAATCACCGGATCAGCAGGTGTTTGAAACATGTTTTCACAATGGAGTTGTAATTAAAATAAACCGGTTTGGATTGTCGTCATGTGACAATCATATTTAACCAGTATTCAAATATCTTTTTATAATAAAGGTCAGACAATCAAACAAAAAGTGTGTAATAATTTTGAAAATTAATGAAATTACTTCAAAATCGGAAAAACTATTGTGTTCATATAGAACTTAATAGATTTCCAGCGAGAATTCGTTGCAAATTATTGCCTCGCTCCGAAGTTATTACACATTTTCCCACCACACTCATTTTAAACAGCTAATTTCTTACACCCAAAAAAATATATTCAATTTGCTAAGAAAAACAATTAATTTGCAGACTCACGGTAAACGCCAGATGCCTCTTGCTCTGCTTCTTGTTAAACAGATTTAAAACAAAAATTGTGTATGTTTTTGCATGAATTTTCAAAATAATTACCTGCAAAGAGAAGAACAACAAAAATGTATTAGTTTAAATGATAATGAAATATTGATTTGTAATTTAAAAAAGGATTTACGCTTAATTAATTAGAGGCACCTCAACAATGGAGGTCATATGTAAAGAATTTGTTGCATAAACAACACAAACCGCAACCGGGAAATGAATTGTCAATATTTATTAAACCCTTGTGGGGATAAATAATGACACTTGACGAATAGAAATCCTACAATTTCAGAAAACGTATGTAAAGTCTCAAGAGAACATATGTTTGTAATTATGTTCTGACAATTAATAATAAATGTACACATCTAGATAATAAAAAAAAATGTTTAAAACTACATGCAATTTATATACTACCCCAACTGCAAAAGGTTCGTGCAATTTATGGTGGATTTAATAAACAAATAATTTAAAGCCAGAAAACCACAGATAATCTAGACCGCCGACATTCTCAATTCAGTTCAATTACATTCAGATAAGTGCAATCCAAATTGAATAAAACATAGTTCGGATAAGAGAAATTATATCAAGTTTAAATTGAAATACTATTGCCGTCGCAATTTTCAATAAAACAAATTTTGCATAAATGCAATCTCACCAATTAACCGAGAATACATATAAAATGAAAATCGGATAAGTGCAATCGCACCAATTCAACGATTTGATAGATATATCCTTGCCGTTTGAATTATCAGGTGTTTTCAATAAAATGGCGATCGAATAAGCGAAATTCGATTTGATGAAATTTCTGTTTACTTATGTAATAAAACGAAGTTTTAATAAAATCAATTAAACGATTTGATTCAAACAACAAGTGCAATCTCAACGATTTAACAATCACGTCGTTTCAACTAACGACGTTCGGATAAGTGTACTATCTTAATATATATTTACCCTCGACACTGATTCACTGACTCTGTCACGCAGTACGTAGGAATTTAAATAGGCATTCTATAATTTTCTATAAATAATAATAAAAAAAATAATATTTTTTTTTTCTATAGAAATTGTGTTTTCCCCAAATTTTTTTTACCAAAATTTTTTTTTTTCCAAAATTTTTTTTTTACAAATTTTTTTTTTCAACAAAAATTTTTTTTACAAATTTTTTTTTTCAACAAAAATTTTTTTTTCACCGAAATTTTTTTTTTCAACAAAATTTTTTTTTCAACAACAATTTTTTTTTTTGAAGAAAAAAATTTTTTTTCCAACAAAATTTTGTTTTTCAAAAAAAATTTTTTTTTCAACAGAATTTGTTTTCCATATTTCCATTTATTTGATTAAAAAAACCAACGATCCCAGGTTTTCTATAAATTTCAGTTCGCTTAATTGCCATCTCACGAAGAAAATCCTCTGTTGTTTCAATTATCGGAGGTTTCCACCAATCAAAAGATTTGATTGAAATACACCCTTACGTTTCAATACAACAATGTTCGGATACATGCAATCTGATCAATTACATAATTTTTTTTCCGGTTTAATTAGTTCAAACCTCAGGTAATGCCTTCTACAAATGCAACGAACTGAGTTAGAAATAGGACAGAAGGGTAGTTGACATTTATCTTCAATTGCAGAATGTCATAGATGGCAGGAGGACACTTCATACAAACTGTTTGGATGAATAAATAATTTTCTCTATAATGTGTCGTGCCATTACGAGGATGAACGAATGAGAGTCCCTTGTATCCCGTCTGAATATCCTAACATCACGGATATTTCACTTTTTTTTTTAGATTTCAATTAAGCGGTTTTTTTTCTATAAACGTGCTGAAATGACTGCAAACCCCGACGAATTCACTGCTTCACTACAGCAATTTCTTTCAATTAAATGTTTGGCAATTTAAATTTTTTTTTGTATTATAAACCGTTTTTGGTTTGGATTGTATACAGAAGGCGTTTTTGGCGAAAACATTTGACCTTTACCATAAAACCCTATGACGTTAATTAATTGAAAACAATTAATGTAAGCAACACACTATTGCGCCCAGAAAGAGAGAGTAAAATACCTCTGTGGCCAATAAAAAAGACGCGATGGTACGATGTCATTATCGGCACGACTCCTCCCCAAAACGATGAGGTCTATTTTTTGGGAGTCTGGCCAGCCCATGACCATTTATTATCTAAACACTTTAAGGTGAAATCGAACAACACCACAGCACGGACAGACAGATCGAATAAATGCCAAAAATCGAAAACGCTTTAGAATGTAAACTTTTGGCAGTTATTCAAATATTTTGCCAGAAAAAAAAATAAATCTACAACACATAAATCTTTGCATTTCATGAAGTGGAAGAATAATCAAAAACAAAATTTTTTGATTATTTATGCAGCGTAGTCTATGTACGTCGGTGAACGGATATTTATGTCTATCTATATAGTATGAAGATTAACACCGATAAACATCATAGAGCCGCCAACAAAGACAAAGTGAATAATTAAAGGCAAATTTGGTTTATTCATGAATTCGGTGGTGGTGGTGGTGTGGGGGTAAGAGCAGACAGCTCTTCCACCACCTACCTACCAATCAGCCAACCAAACAAACAACACATCATTATACTAAAATCAAGATGAGTCAAGACACATAGCAAGTTAATGAAAATTTTGCAGATACAAAATGAAAACAAGAAAAATATCGAAAAAAAAGTGACTGAAATAAAAGTCAGTCAGCGGTTTCTTGGATGATGCGATGAAATTTAAATTAAACGGCAATAACTACAAGAAGTCAGCATGGGCGTGGGGCGTACAGGTAGCACAGTGGATTTAAATGCATTTCTTTAGACGATTTTTAGTAGTTTGAAGGTTTAAAGGATTAGCGAAATGCTCTAAGCATTTATTTAAACAAAGGAAATGTTCGTGTTTTATAGATGATTCGCGCTGTGTCATGGCTTTAAGCATATGACAGAAAAAACATATCGTCTAGAATTTAGTCCTCCATCATCACTGTGCTACTGCGCTGTCAATCAGCTGATTGGGTGTCGAATGAAAGCGATTTCTTTCCTCTTTGGCAAGATAAACATTTAATTGGCAACAACTTAAAAAGGAAATATTGGGAAAACGACGACGACGACAGCAGCCAGCAAACCAACCAACCAGATCCATTTATTGGCAACCAAAAGTCCACCTCCTCAATTTTTGAAAAGAAACACAAGGAAAAAAAAAAACCTCAGCATATTTGCAGGTGTGCAGCAAGTGATGATGTTTTAATTTGAAATTGTTTCGTTTGCTTTTTCTCTTGCTACGCTTTTGTTCTAAGGGAAAACAAAGCAAACTGTTTGCTGTCTGTCACATTCTCCCAGATGTTGACAGCTGTTCTTTTGCGGGGGACCAGAAATACATATAACAGAAACAAACCCGGCTAAATTGAAATAATTCTTAGAGACAAATTCTCATACTGATATTAAATTAAATGAGTTGGTATAATAAATTTGTTATCAAACATAACCCACACCACACAAGGATTGCAATTCCGTTTTCGATTTCGCAAACACAATTCACACAGAACTGATGGCCGATATTAAAAGGGAAATTTTAATCTTTCAGAAAATGTTCACATAACTAATTAACAAAAATAATTGCTAGAACCAAAAGTGCCTTAATGCAGATGACCGATTTTCTTCTTCTTTAATGTGACAAATATATTTTTGGTGGATATTTTAAGATTATACACAGATGTTGATATTGAAAAATGGTACAGCGTAATGGTCGGTCTGTTATATAATTAAATTTTAAACGGGCATGGCCTTACTAATTTGTTGTGAAAGGATAGAGATTTTGTAGTGAATGTTTCTTTGTTTCAGGGGCAGAGAAGTAAAAGCTGATTCATGAGGAAAACGAAAACAATGAAAATCGTAATTAGTTCTGAGGTAATTTCAGAAAATATCTCGCAAATCATACTAATGTTTTTAATTTTTCGATCAAAGGCTACATTTTCAAAATCTTTATGAAGCATTTCACTATTTCGTATTATATATTTCATAATTATTTGTATGAGAAAATATGAATTTTATATTTTTTTATGAAATCTGTCATATTTCTATACAAAATTCTATATTTTTCTATGAAATATTTCATACGAATTTATGAAATATTTCTCAAGAAAATATTAATTTTTTTATGAAATTTTTCATATTTCATAATATTTTTTATAAAATATTTCATAATATTTTTTATGAAATATTTCATAAGATTTTTTATGAAATATTTCATAATATTTTTTATGAAATATTTCATAATATTTTTTATAAAATATTTCATAATATTTTTAAAAAAAAATATTTCATAATATTTTTTATGAAATATTTCATAATATTTTTTATGAAATATTTCATAATATTTTTTATGAAATATTTCATAATATTTTTTATAAAATATTTCATAATATTTTTTATAAAATATTTCATAACATTTTTTTTAAAATATTTCATAATATTTTTTATGAAATATTTCATAATATTTTTTATGAAAAATTTCATAATATTTATTATAAAATATTTCATAATATTTTTTATAAAATATTTCATAATATTTTTTATAAAATATTTCATAATATTTTTTAAAAAATATTTCATATTTTTTATGAAATATTTCATATTTTTTATGAAATATTTCATATTTTTTATAAAATATTTCATAATATTTTTTATAAAATATTTCATATGTTTATAAAATATTTCACATTTTTATAAAATATTTCATAATATTTTTTATAAAATATTTCACATTTTTATAAAATATTTCATAAGTTTTTATAAAATATTTCATAATATTTTTTATAAAATATTTCATAATATTTTTTATAAAATATTTCATAATATTTTTTATAAAATATTTCATAATATTTTTTATAAAATATTTCATAATATTTTTTATAACATATAGCTGACCCGGGCAAACCTTGTTTTGCCTTAAAATTTTATTTTCACTGCAAGTCTGGTTCCGTTGCAAAGTCATGGCTTATCGCGCTAATCTCTATCGGGCAAAACACAAACTAAATATTGCGCCATCTGTCGGACGAACTTCAGACACACTCCTCACGCCCCATAGAGCATGTACATAAAGTTTGGTCAAAATCGGTGCAGTAGTTTTTGAGTTTAGCGATCACGAACATACACGTAATTTTTATATATTTACAAAATATTACATATTTTTTTTAAAATATTTCATATTTTTTTTAAAATATTTCATATTTTTTTTTAAATATTTCATAATATTTTTTATAAAATTTTTCATAATATTTTTTATAAAACATTTCATAATATTTTTTATAAAATATTTCATAATATTTTTTATAAAATATTTCATATTTTTTTTAAAAATATTTCATATTTTTTTAATAATATAAAATAATATTTTTTATAAAATATTTCATAATATTTTTTATAAAATATTTCATAATATTTTTTATAAAATATTTCATAATATTTTTTATAAAATATTTCGTAATATTTTTTATAAAATATTTCATAATATTTTTTATAAAATATTTCATAATATTTTTTATAAAATCTTTTCATATTTTCTTTATAAAATATTTCATATTTTCTTTATAAAATGTTTCATATTTTCTTTATAAAATATTTCATATTTTCTTTATAAAATATTTCATATTTTTTTTTAAGATATTGCACATTTTTTTATGAAATAGTTCATATTTTTTGTACGAACTATTTCCTATTCATGTGCTTTTTGTGTGCAGTTTTACGACATTTCAGATGCAACCGTTCGCTGAGTAAAAAAAACCTCTGTGTTCAGATTCGGTCCTCAAGGCTAAATAAACGTTTTACTTGTAGCAAAGTCCAAATTCAAAGAATCACTCACTTTAGACGTTAACACTCATTACACTGAAAGAAATGTTTGTTTAAAAATACAAACAATATCTTTTATTCTCAATAAATTGTTCAATTTCTTTGAACTTTTGTTTCTGTTTTTTTTTTGTATACCACCCACCAATATTTGTTGTTTCTTGTTAATTGAGCAATTAATAATTGTTGTGCTAAATAAATAAATAAATTCTCAAGAAAGTCATTATTCTCTCCAAAACAACGAAAAAAAGACGCCGCCACCTTGTTTGGTGTTGATGTTTCATTTATTTAATTTTTTTTAAACGTAAATTTTAAATCGAAAATATATAATCACATGATGAATGGAATTTTGCCGGGTAGGAAGGCAATTAAAAACTCATATCAAGTGATTAATCATATATGGGGACGGGACCCGGAGGTACTCAAGTATGTCTATGGTGGTGCAATATAGACTAGAAGATGCCGCAACGCAGTAATGATCATACAAAAGGGGGGGAAATGATAAGGGGGGAAAATAAAAATTTCATAAATATGCATTTAACACAAAATGAAAGACGATTGATTCACCAAAAAATATATACATATTACAATTGCTGACATACAATTTTGGATAATTCCAAAAATTTGGATAATTCATAAAATTTGGATAATGTATGAACATTTGTATAACTTAGATAATTCAAGAGGTCGAGGTACTTAAACACTCAAAAAAATACACCGATCACGTGATAGCAAATCATTGATCTCCAGTTTAGAGCACGAGATGCTATAAAATGAAATTCGCAAATGTTGAATTAGATCATGATTGTTTAAGTCAGTAGTCAAAGCTTATGTATCACATTGCTCTCTTTTTTAAACACTTTCAAGGATGGGCGGCAGTATTCGGCATCTAAAAACTGTTATCATTGGCCGTTTTCCGACTCGTAACTCAATATGAAATTAAATGTTCCCATGTTCCGAGGTCGCGAATTACTTTTTAAACCTGCATGACTAACCACCATATTCGAATACCATATCTGATGGGTGTCGGAACGACAAACTTTGGTCATGTAGGGTTAAATACCGAAAACTTAAACAAAAAATGGAGAACGACTTTTAAAAAAAAGTATTGTCGCCCCCGGGTGGACTCGAACCACCAACCTTTCGGTTAACAGCCGAACGCGCTAACCAATTGCGCCACGGAGGCACTTGCCAAGCACAGCGGCAAAAACTCAACACAATCGCTACGCACAGATCTCGGAAAAGAAGCATGAAACTAAAAAAACAAGAATACGAGCAACAAGTGGTGGAGGTGAGTTTTACACACACAGACACGACAAAATCTATATAAAGAACACCACCGCAAGAATAGCAACAACAAAATAAAAAATATTGCTGGCACAGTGGCCAAAAGCAGGCAAAAAAGAGTAAAACTACAAATGGGAAAACAAACAAAAGCTAATTTTCAAACTCGTGTTTAAATAAAGTGCGGAATTTAAATGTAAATATTTGTCTGAATACATTGTACTTCATGATTAACGCCAATAACAACAGCTGTGGGGAATTTCGTTTCAGTCGATAAGGCCGAAAACGAGGGGTGGGTAAGAAAATAGAGTTCAACATTAAACAACAGGTGATAATGAATGGCAAAGTAACAGGAGCTCAGACCACGATTTAATGAACAATGAAGTGATAGCTGAAATGAATTTGCGATGGGAATGATAAGTGTAATAATTTTGGCCCAATAATACAGGTCGGGCGGCAGGTGTTGGAAAAAGGGGAGTGAGTGTATGCAATAGAATGACTGGGTGTCAGCTTATCAATTGTGGTGATAAGGCTGAAGTTGTTGGTGGTGAACAAAACGAAAAAAAAAGAACTTGAAATAAAACAACGAAAGCCAACGAATAAACAAGAGATATTAAGCAAAGAAAAACATCAGAAAAGTAAAGAAAAAAAAACTAACTTTTTTTGTTTAAGAAGAATAAAATTCAAAGACAAGGAGTCCTGAGACAGAGAGAGAGAGAGAGAGAGACAGTCCTACTTACCCTATGAAATCTTTGATAAAACAATAAACCTTAAAGAGGCCACGATCGTTATTGAGCAAAATGTCAGGCTGCAACACGGGCAAATAACAATTGCAGCACTCGTCTTGATGCTCCGAGTGTTGTTGCAAATGATGCGGATGCGGTAGCGGTAGTGGCAGCGGTGGTGCTGGTGCTAATGGCGATGTTATGGTGGAGGAGCTAGAACAAGCAGCCGTTGCAGTGGCAGTTGAATGATAAAAAGAAGGCTGATGTTGGTGTAGCTGTTGCTGTTGTTGATGTTGGAGAGTTAGTGTATCTTGTTGTTGTTGCAGTTGCTGATGAAGATGAGTTGGATGTGTATGATGAGCATGCTGCGGCAGTGTTTCTACTAAACCCGTGGCCGTGGGAGCTGCCATTGATTGCAGATTACTGCTGGCATAGACACCCGCCGATAAAACAGCCGTCGCCGCCACATTCAATTGTGACGGATTAGTGGAGCTGTTGGCATGACTATTGTCATGTGTTGTTGTAGTGTGGACTGTTGTAAATGGGATGATGATGCTGTTATTGTTGTTGTTGTTGTGTACAATAGGTGGTTTAGCACAAGCACCCAACATTTTTGCGGTTCATTAACAGCGGCATTGTGAGTGAAATGGAGAAAATTCTGTTGATTGTTGGCTTTCTTTGATTTCGGGTTTTTTTTTGGAATTTTTAAATATCGGTAATTTAATACTTTGTGAATGTTTTTACCATTTTTGTTTTAAGTGATTTTATTTTCGTTGATCCTTTAGCAAACTTTACAGTGTTCAATTGCAACGTTATTTCATTCTGTTCTAAGAAATGTTGAGAAATATTGGAGATTTAAAGAAAAAGTAAAACTCAAAGGTTTTAAAAAAATGAACAGAAGATTGGAAAACCCAAAGAAAAAAAAACCGACAGGAAACCAAAAGAGGAAAAACCAATAGCATTTAAACGAATAGTGTTTAGGGGGGCGGGGATTATGTTTTTGTTTTCATTTAGTTTTTGCTTTATGAGAATGAATGGAAAGTTTTGTTTTAGTGCTACAGACATATTTCGATTGAATATAGAAAACATAAAAAAATTGTGGTAAATGCAACTCTGTCTTGGTGAAAAATAAATTCTACATGTTACTCTGTGTTAAGCGCCCTTTACACGATCAAAATGCTTGAAACATGCACCGCCAGTGTCACGCATACACACAAATTCACACTAATACTATCGTAAAACTGTTTATGCATTTGGACCATGTACAGGGCGCTGTATATATATGTTTTTCTGTTAAGTGCAATCCGATGTGTTAAATGCAACCCTGATGTAACTTAAATGCAAATGTTAAATGGAACATTGTATTAAAAACAAACAGCACTGTTAACATCAATTCTATTAAAAACAAATATAAATGATGGTTAAACTCAACATTGTGTGCAATTATATGGTAAAAGGCAATGCAAATAGAAATGTAACTTTTAAAGTAATCATTTGAATCATATTGACATTTCTGTAAAAAATTATATGAAGATTTTATTGCAAACGCCGATATTCAGGAAAATTGTTACAATAAGAGTATAATACATTTACAGGGTGCTTAGGAATATTTTATATATATTTTTTTAATAAAAATGTCTCATTTAATTTGAAGGAATTGTCAAATTCTGCAGAAAAATTTGAACGCAGACGACGTTTTTTTCTGTTACAATAGTCCGGAAAATTATTACAATACGTCTGCAGCAATATTTACAGGAAGTTTAGGACATTTTTATAAAGTTTTTAATCATTGAAAAAAATCATTAAAAAATAATTCATTAAAAAATAATTTCAAATTATTAAAAAATAATTTCAAAATTATTAAAAAATAATTTCAAAATTATTAAAAAATAATTTCAAAATTGTTAAAAAAAAATTGTAAGTTATTAAAAAACAATTTCAAAATTATTAAAAAATAATTTCAAAAGTATTAGAAAATAATTTCAAAATTATTAAAAAAATTTCAAAATTATTAAAAAAAATAATTTTAAATTATTAAAAAATAATTTAAAAATTAATTAAAAACTAATTTCAAAATTATTAAAAAATAATTTAAGTTATTAAAAAATAATTTCAAAATTATTAAAAAATAATTTCAAAATTATTAAAAAATAATTTCAAAATTGTTAAAAAATAATTGTAAGTTATTAAAAAACAATTTCAAAATTATTAAAAAATTATTTTAAAATTATTAAAAAAAAATAATTTTAAATTATTAAAAAATAATTTAAAAATTATTAAAAAATAATTTAAAAATTATTAAAAAATAATTTAAAAATTATTAAAAAATAATTTAAAAATTATTAAAAAATAATTTAAAAATTATTAAACATAAATAATTTCAAAATTATTGAAAAATAATTTCAAAATTATTAGAAAATAATTTCCAAAATTATTAAAAAATAATTTCAAAATTATTAAAAAATAATTTCAAAATTATTAAAAAATAATTTCAAAATTATTAAAAAATAATTTCAAAATTATTAAAAAATAATTTCAAAATTGTTAAAAAATAATTGTAAGTTATTAAAAAAACAATTTCAAAATTATTAAAAAAAATAATTTTAAATTATTAAAAAATAATTTAAAAATTAATTAAAAACTAATTTCAAAATTATTAAAAAATAATTTAAGTTATTAAAAAATAATTTCAAAATTATTAAAAAATAATTTCAAAATTATTAAAAAATAATTTCAAAATTATTAAAAAATAATTTCAAAATTATTAAAAAATAATTGTAAGTTATTAAAAAACAATTTCAAAATTATTAAAAAATAATTTCAAAAGTATTAGAAAATAATTTCAAATATTATTAAAAATAATATTAAAAAAATTTCAAAATTATTAAAAAAAATAATTTTAAATTATTAAAAATAATTTAAAAATTATTAAAAAATAATTTAAAAATTATTAAAAAATAATTTAAAAATTATTAAAAAATAATTTAAAATATATTAAAAAATAATTTAAAATATATTAAAAAATAATTTAAAAATTATTAGAAACTAATTTCAAAATTATTAGAAAATAATTTCAAAATTATTAGAAAATAATTTCAAAATTATTAGAAAATAATTTCAAAATTATTAAAAAATAATTTAAAATATATTAAAAAATAATTTCAAAATTATTAGAAACTAATTTCAAAATTATTAGAAAATAATTTCAAAATTATTAAAAAATAATATCAAAATTATTGAAAAATAATTTCAAAATTATTGAAAAAATCTTCCCACATTTTTCTTAACAAAGGTTATTTACATTTTTATGAACACGGGGGTAATGCTTTTCTAGACAAGTTTTCCATGGCTTAGATATTACTCTCTTACTCGTTTACTATGTTAATTATTTTAAGTCAAGACCTTTTCAAGGTTTGCTCTTAGGTTTGAGTATGGGAAGCTACAATGCTTAACTGCCAGGGAGTTTTTCCGCGGAAGCGTTCAGTATTTTAGATTCATAAGGAAGAAGACCTTCTTCAACATTTTCCCAATTTTCAACGGGACAACATACTGGAATAGTTGATTTTAGAATACCTTAAAGAAATTAAGGTGTTGCCGGGTATGACTTCGATACACAGACCTACTTTCCTGGGAGGTTGTTAGGTTTTTCGTCATGTCCAAACGAACTGGATGCCCTTTCGAAACTTTTCATTTTGGAAGACCTTAAAGAAACTGAGTTCCTGCTTTTTTCTTCACTGGGTAACACTAGTTTTCTTTTAGGTCCTAGAGCTCTGCTGGATTTTCTGATGAACTGCAAGACCTTTGAAAGACTTTGTAGAATGAATAAAAGGTTTGAGTTCCCCTTCCGCATAAAAAAAATAGTTTGCTAAGAGGTAATTTTTTTCTTCATAGTATGTGGTTAAGATTATTTATAGAATTCCAAGATTAACAGCTTGTGCTGTAATACCCACAGCTAAATACCCAACACAACATTGTCTTGCCGATCATTGCTTATGCAATATCTTTATTCTCGAATCATTTTTTAGCGGTCTTAGGATCGATTACATCAATTGACCCATATTCTGTTCTTTGTGAGAGAAGAAGAACTTCATGATGTTATGATGCCTTTGAGGAGTAATTTCCCATAAAATTATTGTTACCAGATACGAGGGGTACAACACTAAGACGAAGCACCGACAAAAAGAATACTAATAAAATTGTAATTGGCAAATGGCAAAAACCACAAAAAGACGACAGCAAAAGAAGAGCACATAATTACAAGACCACAGATATTAATGGAGAGGAATGTGAACTGGATGATAGATGATGATGATGACAATGAAGACATCGCCGCCTCCGCATTAGATGCCCCTCATACAGGCCTACACAAGCGGCGGCTGCCATGGCCTCCCCTCTACACTTTTAACCTCGCCCACATAAATATATGTACTTTTTCTCTCTGTGTGTGTGTGTGTGGCATAAAACACTTAAGTGTTGCTGCCATTTGCCTGATGACGTTGATTGTTGAATATGTTGCCGCCACAGATGATGGTGTATCATTATAATTTGTGTTGCTGCCACATTGAGGCAGCACCAATTGATAATGCTGAAGGTGATGATGACAACGGAGGAGGTGTGGCGGTGATTTCTGTTGTTGTTGCTGCTGATTATAATGGTGATTGCTGTCAACTATAAAAACCACCAACTTGTTGGCTTTGTTAACAGTTGTTGACATGACATGTTGCTGTTTAGTCGTCTTTGAGAAGTCACACAGCAATGTTGTTATTGTTTGGTTGGGTCGTTCGCCCCCCTCCCCCCTTTATAGCTCCCTGTCTGTCTCCTGTTTCTGTGGCTGTCTTTAAATATATGTCAGTTGTCATTGCCATTTATTGTCGTCGTCGTCGTCGTGTACATTCTATAAATGTCATAATGTTTATGACAATCCCAGCAAAGGAGGCCAGTTGTCTGACCGTATTATAGGCCAGGCCTGCGTACGTGTGGCTCACCAACCGTGGCTCTTTGAAATGAAAAGCATGTCCTACGTATTTCTAATTGTCATATGACCACAGCCACAGACAATGAAGCCTCAATCCACCAGAGCCTTGTTAACATGTTGCTTCAATGTTGTTATTTATTATTAGCCCCCCCCCCCCCCAAAAGGGCCCAACACAACATTATGGTCGACGTCATTAAATTTGTTAACATGAAAGTGGTTTTTATAACCCCTAACCCGCGTGCACACGGAAAGGGTTTGGCGGCTGGTGGTTTTAGGATCACGGATGAATGGAAGGAAGTCGCCGGTTTTATTGCCATCACATTTATTATGTTCTCTATGGCATTAAGGATGAAATGTGCGGATTAGAATCATAAAGAAAGGAGAATGAAAAGAAAATGTCACATTATTGTGAGAAAAACCAGAAAGAACTTTATTAATTGTTTAAAACAATTTTGTGGCCTATTGTAATTCCGAATGTCGAAGGTTAAGTTGTGAAATGAAACTGTTGGACAAGAAAATGAAATTAAAGAAGTAGATCCACCCGAATGGACGGAATTCCAAATTTCCAATCACCAAATTGTCGAATGAATCCAAACGCTCCAGCCGGAAAGGCATTCGACAGGGAAGACCCAGACTCCGGTGGAGGGACCATGTGAAAAAAGACAATGAAGAGATATAAACTCTGTCCTTAACAAATAGTTTTTTTTTTAAATTGAATAAATATTGGCAAAAAAATTTATGTTTTATGCATTAAGAGCAAATAGTATTATTCAGTAAATAATATATTTTTTTACTTAAATTTTAAAATTTAGCTGAAAATACCGATTAATCGGTTAATTTTTTTCAATTAATTTCAATCGGTGGTTTCAATTAATCATATGATCTATTAACCGATTAATAATTTTTTTTTGCCATCACTACTTTAACCATTAGAAATAAATTGTTAGCGATGACCGTTTCTAGACGGTCTTAGTAGTTAAAGGGATAAACAGGACAAGACCCACTACAGGTTGTACAGTAAAGTGTAAACAAATTAATTTAATTATTACAAAGTGTAAATTAATTATTTCTGTACTGAGAAAAAAATATGTTTACATGCAAACATAAATATATTTGGAGGCGGACAGAAATCATAAATATATTTGTATGTAACCTGACCAATCAGCCCAGTCCCAAAATACAAAAATATATAGAAAAGTAAGCATACTGAGTTTACACACTACATGTATATCTTTGGAAGATTGGAAGTGTCTTAAGCTCTTACTTATTTGGGTCCAATCTTAATATATATTTACCCTCGACACTGATTCACTGACTCTGTCACGCAGTACGTAGGAATTTAAATAGGCATTCTATAATTCTATAAATAATAATAAAAAAAATAATATTTTTTTTTGTACAGAAATTGTGTTTTCCCCAAATTTTTTTTACAAATTTTTTTTTTTTTACAAAATTTTTTTTTAAGCAAAATTTTTTTTTTCAACAAAAATTTTTTTTCGAACAAAAATTTTTTTTTTCAACAGAAATTTTTTTTTCAACAAAATTTTTTTTTTCAACAAAATTTTTTTTTTCCACAAAATTTTTTTTTTCCATATTTCAACAAAATTTGTTTTCCATATTTCAACGGGCGCCATAGGCGCATTACAACTTACTAGTACTATATATGACTAAATAAATTCAGGCCTACTTCTTTTCGTTTGCCGCTATCGTTCATTTTAAAAACTCTCAGACAATCGATGGGTATGACTAGCTGGTCTTAGAATTTCTACTGGCGAATAAAATTTAGCCAGTTTCATATTTTATGGAGTTACACCGTGGCTACGAGGACTGACCGGAGTCTGGTACCAGGGGCTGTCAAATGTTTTGCCTTTACTAGCAGGTGCGGCACATCTGTGAGTACAGTAGGGGTTTAGGTTTAAATCGAGCTTCGCCACATTAAATCCGGGTTTTGTGACCCACAGAACAGCAGAGGGGAGTTAGGATTGCATCGATCCCTTATTAAGAAGAATGTTTTGTCCATTAAGCCCGCATTGGCAACTGCCACTGTTGTTCCAAAGAGACGTTGGCCGGCGCATTATAGTGGTCCCCTGTGAACCATGGTCAAATCGAACACAGCGAGAATCAAGTAAAATACACGCTCGTTGCCTTTGCGAAGAACTCTGGGCATCGGATAAAATTCAAGCCATTGCAGAGGCGAACTCAATAAAAAATAATCATTTTTGGGGATTAACCCTTACATTTTGGGAATTTTTGTATTCCATTGATTAAAATCCGACAATTCTACGCTTTTTTCCAACTGCCTCTACCCGCTTTTCCAATACACATTTTTATAATGATTTATTAATAAACAAATCGTATTAAATATGAAAAAAAAACACATAAATAATTCTATGAATTTTGAAGAAAAAAAGAAACGATTTGTTGTTGTTGCTGTTTAAAAGCTCTTAACATGGTTTTAGTCCTTGAAAATCACCAACATCATCACGTTTTATGTAAATAATTCTATAAACTTGAAAAGCAAAACAAAACAAAAAAGTTGTTGTGTTGCCACTACAAAACGTAAGAAGAACGAGGGAAAAAGAACAAAACGAAAAAACAGAAATATTGTAAATATTTGCATTCACAGGAAATAACAATAAAACAGAAGCAACAATAACCAAACAAAAAATACAGCAACAACAACAACAAATTGGAGGCAACATCATTTAATGGCAAATGCATGTTGGGCTTTTGATTACAGTTCAAATTTAAATCCAGGCAAATTTCCGACAGAGAGAAAAAACTTGGCCCGAAAGAAGAAAGCAATGTGTGGGTGTGTGTGTGTGTTGGAATGATGGCCACCCTCAACAAACGGTTATGGCATTGCCAGGATATTTATGTACCAATTGTAGTTTTGCTGTACCAGCGTGTGTGTGCGCGCGAGTTTGGCTGTTACTGACGGAGACCCGATATGGCGGCCCGGGTTCATATTATCTGGCGTACGTGACTGGGAAATTTAAATAAGAAGAGAATCACATCATCATAATAATAACAAAAAAAAAAAAAAAAAAAAAATAAATAAAAACAACAATGAGCTGATGACGGAGGCTCACAAGAAATGAACAATAACAATTACACAAAAAAGAAAGGGAAAGAAAGACAAACAAAACTACAACAATGGGAAGATGTACAGTAGCGGCAGCATGAGTAAGAGTTGTACATTCATTCAGCCACGGACGAGTTGAGGTTGAACTATAAAGGAGGGCAGGGTGGAAAGTTTTGAAATCGGGCCAATACCGAAGGACTGAAGCAGCCAGGTGTTGGGCCAGTTTAATTATTGTGCCCGGCGGCAGCTTATTGATGATATTAATGAAATGGAACAGAAAACAAACTTATGGCCTGCCAGAAGAGAATATTTTCAAAATTCTATCCCTCAATGCCAAAATATTAATGGAAAAACGTTAGGTCTTTTAAATAAAAAAAAAAACTACGAAAGAAAATTTGTAAGAGTCCTTTTCGGTTCTCAACTCAATTATGCCCTGCCAGAAGGAAATATTTAACCCTTCTGTGTGTGTGAGAAGGTTTTTGGTGAACATTTTGATGTGCAAACATCCAGGCCAACGGGAGACCGGCTAAGCGGAGGGTGGATAATGTTGCCCTTGCTTCAATGTCCAAATGCTGAACTATTATGGATACAATGCAAAAAAATAGTTTTTGAAAAAGGTAAAACTTAATTTCCAGATCCCCTTTTAAGCATATTTGTTTCTGAGCACGATATGAAATATTTAAAAATTAAATGCCAAATCGGGCAATCTCGATTACAAGAAAACAAGGAGAACAGTCTGGTTTAAAATTAGTTGAGCAAGCTAGTTGGGCTCATTACAGGACACTCTAGCCTAAGGGTACACCTTTTTAGGATAGGATGTTCGGAGAGCGACGAATGTAGGGATGAGGAACACTTCCTTCCTGTGCCAGTGCCCCGCTGTCTTGCAGATCCGGAAAATCCAATCCTCAAGGACAAAAAAACCCTGGAGTAAAGCAACATCCTGAGCTTTGATTTCATCACACACAAAATATTCCCCCCAAAGTAACTGATCTTTTTGTGCTTAAAGTGTGGGATAACTCTTAAATTTTAAGAATTTATAGCCAAAACTTTTTCAAAACCACAGTTACACAAAGTAAAAGTATAAAGAAACAAGAAACAGTTTGTTTATTCAGTGTCACAAGACTGGTCACCACAGACGATGGTAGGGCCTGAAATTGGGCCACCCGATCGGACCAGCACACAATGGCCTAACAACAAAGTATCGTCGTGTAGGTATGAATATTTGTTTGCCTGCACCTTTTTCGTTTTTGCGGCTTGCTCTTCTGCGGTTATATGACACCATGTGGTATTGTCACAGAGAATGTTGATGTTGCACGTATCTGGTATCCGTAATGACGTCGGATGGTTGGAAGAAAAGCTTAACGACACGACACATCTTCTCAAGAAGCGCATAACGTTTTAGTTAACAACTGGAGGGGGCAAACTAGGTGGTGGTGGAGGAGGAGGTGGGAAAAACCCTTTTTGAATGCAAAAAAGAAAATCATGAAAATGAAAGAAACACTTTGTTGGGTTGTCATCAGCGCCTCGTTGTAGTTGGATTCCTCTGACAAACAAGACACTCTACTTTTAGTTTCGTGTTGTTGCAGTAGTTTTTGGTGCCAGCAGATATACACACACACACACACACAACAAATTGCCACCACCACCATTACATTTGAAAAACGGCAACAACATTTTAGATGTTGTTGCAGTAGATGTTGTTTTGTGTGTGTGCTGTTTTTCCAGGTCAAGGTTGACTGAGAAGAGAATGGTTTGCTTCGTTTGTAGTCTGAATGGATGAATGCCATACACACCTACATGAACATATGCATGTTTGCATGACGTTGTATGTGTGTGTATGTGATTCAGTTGTTGTTGTAGTTGTTATACATATATTTATTTTATTTTGTATTCTCTTCTGTTCGCACAATTGATGAGCTTTTCCACGAACAACACGAGAGAGGCAACAACAAGGCAAATTTCCATGAAAAAACAACACGAAAAAAAAAATGTATGTAAATAAAATTCGTAGTTTTCGTATGAATATAAATACACAAGTATGTACCATTATGTAGATATACACACACACACACACACACACACACTTATGCATCTACAATGAAGGATACTTCATCTGCGTTGAAATGTCTCTTCGGTCGATTTTCCCATGGCATACAATCAAACCCACCCAATGAGGAACTCTGCTCCCGACATTTGGTCTCCATCAGCATCCTCGGTATTCTGGATCATTTCAAATGGGAGCGTTTCCTTCCTTCCTGGCTTCAACACAAGTGTGCCAAGTAAAAGTGTTATGCACACACACACGCTCTCACACAAATAGATGTACATTCCATCACGTACACATAAACGTCATTTCAAATTGTCTGTGTAAGTGTTTATTGTACGCAAAAATATTTGATTATTTGCAAGCAGAAGCAGCAACAACAACAACAACAGACAAAAAAAAACACATTTGCCCTCTGAAACATGAAACTCAATTTTGTTGTATTTCTGAAATAAAAACAAGAAAAAAGTTCTTTGGCACAAAGCAAAAAAAAACTACTTTTTGTTGGTAGAAAATTTCAATTTGAGTGCAAGAGTGTCTAGTTGTGCGTAAATGAATTACCATTCAAAAAAAAATTCTATTGAAAAGTTTAGAGTAATTTTGCTTTCAAATGCATTTGATGCGTGCCCTACATTATCAGAGCAAAAGATGGAAACATTTTCCTTAGAAAAGGGGGGAACTTTAATAGCAGAAATTTGGCCTGAGCGGAAGTTTTCTTCTAGAAAATGTATCTAGGGAGAGGTATTTAAATAGAAAATTGACCTGAGGGCCGATTTTCTCATAGAAAATTGCTCTCAAATCCGGATTTCTTATAGAAAATTGCCCTGAGGCGCACTTATCTTATCGGAAATTGACCTGAGGGCAGTTTTCATATCGGAAATTGCCCTAACGGACACTTTTCTTAACGAAAATTGCCCTAACGGACACTTTTCTTAACGAAAATTGCCCTAACGGACACTTTTCTTATCGGAAATTGACCTTAGGGGCACTTTTCTTAACGAAAATTGCCCTAACGGACACTTTTCTTATCGGAAATTGCCCTGACGGACACTTTTCTTAACGAAAATTGCCCTAACGGACACTTTTCTTATCGGAAATTGACCTTAGGGGCACTTTTCTTATTGGAAATTGCCCTAACGGACACTTTTCTTATTGGAAATTGCCCTAACGTACACTTTTCTTATTGGAAATTTCCCTGAGGCGCTCTTATCTTATCGGAAGTTGTCCTGAGGGGCACTTTTCTTATTGGAAATTCCCCTGAGGTGTACTTTTCTTATCGGAAATTGTCCTGAGGCGCTCTTATCTTATCGGAAATTGCCCTGATGGGTACTTTTCTTATTGGAAATTGCCCTGACGGACACTTTTCTTATCGGAAATTGCACTAACGGACACTTTTCTTATCGGAAATTGCCCTAACGGACACTTTTCTTATCGGAAATGGACCTGGGGGTCACTTTTCTTATTGGAAATGACCCTGAAGGGACACTTTTCTTATAGGAAATTACCCTGAAGAGCATTTGCAAAATTGCATTTACGGGAGTTTCTTACGGCAGTCTCTCTCAACCTCATTAAATTCTTCCCTGTAAATCCAATGTAGAGTTACAAAATATCCAACTCTTCTTTCTTAAATCGTCTTCTCTAAATTTCTCCATAACGAAATTCTTACCAAAATTGAACAACAGCTTTTACTTCTACCCAAGTGAAAATTTCACTAATACAAAAAGTTTTTGCATTTTATTTTTTCTAACATTCTCCTCACATCCGTATACCAAACTGAAAATGAGATATCATCATGAACAAAAAAAAAAATAACATTTATTTTTTATTAATACACTCCCAGAAATCATTAGCTTACAATCAATGAATACAGACAGACAGACTGTGCTATAGCCCGAAACGAAAATATATTAAAGATTATCGAAAAATCTTATAATGGCGTCTATTAGCCTTTATGCATATGCCATAAAAACTGAAACGTAGACTTTGTATGACGGGAAAATTAGAAGACAGCAGAAAAAAAACACCCGAACGATGAATGAATGAGGGAAGTAAAACGGCAGGGAATGAGGCAGTAAATCGCGAAACACACAATAGAAAACGAAACGAATTAATAACATGAATGTGAAAAAATATTAAATCCGTTATTATAGACAACAAATGAAGAGTTTAAGTGGCTGAGAGATAAATACGTCAATGATATCCACGAGGGTTGTGGAACAAACGGACTGAAGGGGCATTTTTCGTATATCAAATGGACCAGAGTATTTGTTTATCGTTTTAGCGAAAATAAAGAAAACTTCACCAAGGGTTAAAATTCCGTAATACATTAGAAAATTGCCCTAAGGGGCACTTTTTATTAGAAAATTGCCCTATTTTTATAGGAAATTAACTAAATTGACCGAAGGAGTATTTTCAACTGTTGGGTATATTTTTACTATCGCAAAAAGGCGGGTTCACTTTTAATATTTTATAAAACAAGTAACACTTCCATGAAGTTCAAAATCGGCCTATAGGAAATTACCCCAAAGGTCACTTTTTATATAAAATTGTACTTTTTCTTATTGCTATAGAAAAATTACCGAGGCCTTTTTCAAATAGAAAATTGAACCCAGAGGTCGTTTTTAGTATCGAAAAGTACGAAAGAAATGTGGCTATTTCCCCATAAGCTGCTACGATTATTACTGTCTGATACTTCTCACTGCACCCTCGTATGTTCATAAATACAAAATGCATACCATTAAACATTAACCAATGAATAAATTTACATTTAACTCATCTGTCAGAAATTCATGACACCGTCAAGCGTTTGTGAGAGATTTTTCTGAATATCTGTATTCTGTTTTTTTGAAAATCTAGTAAAAAAAAAAGAAAATAAAATGCCCAAAATCCTCTTCAGCCCTGTTGATGAAAATCTTGGCTAACAGTAATCACCACACACTCACCGAATATGGCAAATAATAGCCACAATTCGCTACACATCTCTCTCGCTGGTGGTTATGAACCTCATCGCAATCATCATCACCATAATCCACCGAAATAATGATGACAATGAAAAGATTATGTTCATATTGTTGAGTTCATATTGCGTACTCAAAAAGATTCCTCCGAGCCATAGCGAATTTGGGAGGGCGGGGAAAAATGAAACCAAAACGGGAAACAACAAAAGCCAACCCAAAGTCGTTCCCCATACGAGAAATAAAGCGAAAACAGAAATTCATAAAAGCCACTACCATCAAAAGTCATCTCGAAAAGGTCAGTGGGTAATAAGGACACTATTAAAATATATCCTTCCAGTTTCCGCATCTCCATTCTTCATTCATTCATTTCAGTCATTTGAACAAGTACACAATCAGCTTTACCATGGCAAACCAACCGCCCACTCACCATTCACCACATATTTCCTCGGTCGGTCGGAATCTTTTGTCCAAGGGAAAACCTACGCGTCCGAAAGTAACAATTTATTTTGCTCTCTATTATTTTAAAATTAAATTTTTGAAAAGCTCTGTAAATGAGAAAAGCAACTGCTTCCTTCCTAACGGCCATCCGCTGTTTGAGTGTCTGTGTTGGGGCTGGGGGTCATTTGAGTTGTGGGTATAAATACGTGGGAATGACGCCATCATGTTGGCTGGTATTCCTTAATCCGCCTCAGTCTGTCAAATGGTCGTATTATTCATATGCTGAGACGAAGACAATAGTTATTAAAGGACGAATAATCGTGCCAGTACTGGTTGATGGAAACCCATCCAGATGGCGCAGAAACCATGGATGTCAGGATAATAGAATAGGGGAAAATTAAAAAAACAATAGTTAGTATAGTAGGCGGTTGCTAAAAGTTCATATATATTACCAACGCCTGGAATGGTCAAGCAGTGACATTTTATAAACGAAACCCATACGAAAGTAATACATTTGTTGTCTTCTTAACACTGAAGGAATATTCCCAACGTCTACGGAAATACTATTCTGATGAGATTAGGAAGGAATACAGTTGAATTCGGATAAACGCAAGCCTTTTAATTGAAAAAATCGCTTAATTGAATAGTAGTAAAGATTGTTCTGGGTGCCACAAGATTCTATCTGAGTTTCAACAATTTCAAAACTACATACTCAGTTCATTTAAATGAAAGAAGGTTCAATTATACGAAGTCCTTTTAATTTCTTACGGTATCAGAGCCAAAAACGTTTTGAATATAAAGGCTGAGCACGACAACTTATGCAAATGAATTAGTTTCTGAATTTTCTCCAGTGACAAGACAAATCTCGACTACATTGCCATGTACGACGGCAATTCTGGTGAAGGTGTTTTACAATATCATAATGGCTGGACATCTATATGTCCAGTTTGAGTGATGCAAAAGTATTTCTCTGGGTTTTCTAGAGTCGCCATCTACATGTGAAATATCAATATCATTGACACGGTTTGGTATATCCCCTGCAGAGCAGAGGAATGATACTTATATATCGGCCTATCTCCGACGAATGGTGTTATATCTCAGAAAACAAACTAAGACTTTTCTAGGTGCGCCACCTACATGTCAAACACCATATCATCCATGGTTGGATTCAGGTAATGGTAAGAAGATATGGATATATTTTTTATGTTTCCATTTGATTCTGTTGTTCCCAATAGAATGTGCAGCCTACTCCTAATCTGTGTCTGAGATACGAATGAAAACATACATAGACTCTCTCATAAAGTTCCGACCCCCTGATCGTATCTCTACATCGATAATATATCATTTTCATTTTCAAACTTTACAATGATTTAAAATGTATGATGATTTCATAATCTACAATTGATGGTAAAATTCGTTGTTTTATTAATTGGATTATTGTTCTAAGTTGTAAACTACGATTCACCATCACATTAAAGCAGATTTCCCATTCATTCTAATAAGTGGCAATGAAATATTTTTGGTAGAATTTATCAAATTGTTATACATTTTATAGTCGTTTACAAAACATAAGGTACTACAACTTAAGGATAAGAATACACAACAAAAAACACAATAAAACTGGCATGAAATCGAAACATTTCGACATCTACAATAGACTATGAACTTGGGTAGGTTATAAAATATGTAGGAATATTCTGATAGATATGTGAAGACCGCTCGCAATTGTTATGGGGGAAACTTCCTACTTCCTCTATTGCTAACTCAATACAAACCGTACGGAATTCGGATATTAGCAACAGCCAAAGTTCCTAGTATCTGGTTAAGGGTATCTTATCTGAATATACTTCGGGGTTTCACCGTGGCTGTGGTTAACCACCTAAATCGCAGGGAAAGTTCGGCTCATCGTGGAGTTCCGATCGGAAACGGATGCTACGGATGCAGATGTGTAAATCCCTAAACAATACTGCGGATTCGCCCACCCGGGTTTAGTATATTGGTGTACTGTGAGTACTTGGAACAATTGAGAACAATGGCAGTTGCACCGAAGTTACCCCACGCTTGATGGCTCACCATGGATCAGGCCAAGGGAATTATTTAAAGACCCTCTTATCGTTGCTCTGTGAGGGCCCTAGATCAGCACGAAACGAAAAACAATTAATTATATTAATTGAACTGATTAATATAATAATTGGACGAATTAATATATTAATTGAACTAATTAATATATTAATTGAACTAATTAATATATTAATTGAACTTATTAATATATTTATTGAATTAATTAATATATTAATTGAACTAATTAATATATTAATTGAACTAATTAATATATATTTATTGAATTAATTAATATATTAATTGAACTAATTTATATATTAATTGAACTAATTAATGTATTAATTGAACTAATTAATATATTAATTGAATAAATTAATGTCATAATTGAATAAATTATTGTATTAATTGATTGAATTAAGGTGTTAACTGAATTAATTAATATATTAATTGTATTAACTATTACAATAATTAATGTAATCAATATATTAATTGAACTAATTAATATATTAAAATAATTAAATAATGTAATTAATTATAACTAATTAAAATATTAAATTAATTAATTAATGTAATCAATTTATTAATTGAATTAATTAATATATTAATAGAACTAATTAATATATTAATTGAACTAATTAATATTTTAATTGTATTAACTAATCCAATAATTAATGTAATCAATATATTAATTGAACTAATCAAAATATTAAATTAATTAATTAATGTAATCAATGTATTAATTGAATTAATTAATAATTTAATTGAACTGATATATCAATTGAACAAACATATTAATTAAAGTATGGAAATAATAATCGAATATTAATTAATTATCTTTACTGGCTGAATATTGATGAACTGGCGTAACTAAGTTATTAATTGAAACTAGCTTTCAACGCTTGCTGAGTTGGTTAACTTCACCTAATCGCCTGATATTTCTAATTTGCAATGCCTTAAAAATCCCAATAAATCGAACTCTATAACGAAATGTTTCGATGTCATGGAGTTTTTTTTTTTATAAAATTAAAAAAAAATGTACATTAACGAAAAAAAAAAACACACACACAAATAAACGTACCTTCTTATAAAAATATTTTTACTTTTAAAAGCAATTTCTAAATTATTTTTCTTTTCCATAAATATTGCTTTTATTTTGACGTTGGGGAAGAAGAAGAAATAAAGGTAAAAATAAATGTTGACACAGGCGACAATGTCGACGATGGCGATGACGACGTAAATGTATGAGAGAGATACGTTCTTTTGTGACGTTACGTTGTTGCGTTATCACTGAGACTAAACGGCGCTCGCGACCGATACTAAACGGCGGGAAATATTAACAGTGAAGAATATGTCGATTTCTTCAAGAGTTTTTGGCAAAAGTCAACGGTTATAAATTATAGCGGATATATTGTTTATTGTTTATTATTTGTTGTTGTTGTACGAAGAAAGAAAAAACCCCGACTGTGTTAACAAACTGTAGGTGACGCGTGTCTGGTTGAAATTATTTCAGTGTCTGAGGATGACGTAGACACAGGACGGGAAGGGTTTCTTAATACAAAAAAAAAACTTCTTGATACATAGACAATACACGCACTTTTTATAACTCTTAACGAGGACGCGGGGAGTGGGGCCTGTTTACGCACTAGTTTTGAGCTGTTTTTTTTCGGTTTTGTTGTTGTTCAGATCCCTGTGGGTTGAATAAAGGACAAGATAGTTGTGCTGGGGTTGTATGTGGAGTGGTTGGGTTGGTGGGTGGGTGGTTACACGCTCTGTTTGCTTCGTTTTCTTGGAGGATTATGGATTTTCTCCTTTTTTCTATTTCTTTTTTGTTGGTTTATAGAGAAAATGAGGTTAGTAGTTTTACTTCGGAAAGTATAAATAGCAATACTTGAGCGGGGGGGAAGGAGTTTAATTTTCCTTTTTGTAGGATTAAGTTTTAAATTGGCGTTTTAATTCATTCGTTTAAGTATTCGTTTTATTTTGGATATTTGTGTTGGTTTGGTGTTTGGTTTTAATAAAAGAGCACTTTCTGGGGGGGTTTCTTTTTGGCGAAAATTATAAAAATGATTGCGTTACATTTGGCTGTATATAAAACTCGGGAGATTTTAAGCGATTTTTCTTCAACTCTAATTTAACGATTTTCGCTAAAGGGAATACTTTGTACTTGTATGTTTTTTCTTCTGTTTCACTTAAATTTCACAACTTCCGCGTTTTTCTTTCTCTTGTTGTTGGCGTTCAGCTAATATTGCTTCGTGAATATTCTGGTTGTACGTTGCGAATAAAACTTCGTACACAACGAATGGAGACTTTTTGCTAGAATTTTTGTGTTTTTTTTTTTAGAAAATACTCAATTTTTTGTTGTTGTTGTTTTATTATCAAAAGATATTCAGCTTTAATATTTTTTTTTTTTTTTGGTACGTTACGTTTTCTTTTTGTTAGTTTCACATGGGATTTTTGAGGATGATTGCGTTGCGTTTTATTGGAATTTAACTTATCTTTTTGTTGTTGTTGTTGTAATAAAAATTAATTTCTTTGTCGTTTTTTCGTTAATTTTAAATTTATTTCGCGTGTATGTATTTCGGTATTACTGTGTGTTGTTGCTTTGTTTTTTTTTTTAAATATTTTTTTTTTGTGTGTATATATTTTTCCTTTGGTGGTTATAGTAAGAAGCCAAAGTGTATATTAACCGTCGTCCGTCTAGCAGCAAGCTGAGGGTTGCTTTTCACAGTTTTGTATACCGATGGTTTTTGTATGTTTTATTTTTTTCAGTTTCTGTTTTTGTTTTGTAAAGGTTGAGTGGCAAAATTGCTGCTGCTGCTGCTTCTGCTCTTCTCGTCTCTAGCTAGCTGCTCTTAGCTTTTGTAGCTTGATTCTATACACAGAATAGCCAGCGTTTTGTCAGCTTGCTGTTGTGCAGTGGGAACCTATGAAAATTGTTGGCTGCTTGTGTTCTCGTAATTGTCAGTGTTCGGTTCGGTCTGTAGAAGTAACAGAAACAACAACAGCAACAATAACAATAACGCAAGCACAGGCAGCCACAAAGTCTACATACACAACACACAACTCAGAAAATTGTTCTAAAATTATACATCTCAGGTCTCACACTCGCTCTCTCTTTATCTCTGTCTCTCTCTCCCTTGCACAACAGCTCGCTCTCCCTCTCTATATAACAGGAAAACAACAGAAGAAGTCCACACACACACACAGCTCGCTCTTATAAAATTCTCTATGATAGCACCCTGCATTTTTTGCAAACACCCCCACAGCCCCTCGCCAGCTACGGCCACTGACAGCTACGAATAAACTTCTCTGAGAGCTTATCTGTCTTATTAAAATGTCAAAAACATTCAGCTACTGCATCATCAACATCATCGTCATGTGGCATCACAGACCCCACACAATAACATAGATTTTCCAACGATATGGCAGCCATACAAACCAGTGGCACAACAACAACAACACCACCAGCAGTGTAATTGATAAAACATGTTATAATACACACACACACACACAGAGGAACACAGGAGAAAAAGAGCCAGAGACGGAGGGAGATTTAATAACAAAACACATGCGACATGGGAGAGTGGTAGTGGGTGGGTGGGTGGGTCGTTGCTAGAACTTGTTTTCAATTGTCTGCCCATATCATCAGCAGGAACATGCTACTGCTATCGTTGCTACACATGTTTCGGTTTCGTTCAGCGTTGCCTGCGGCATCGGGGAAATGAGAGGTGTTTTGCATTCATTTTGATAGGAGAGCAAGCAGTCTGCACAATGTTGCTGTAGAGCGCGCGCGGGAAAAGTCCATCACAGGGATGTTATGTAAAAGGGGTTAGCATTTCATATTTTTGGGGAATTCTCAGAAGGGTCTCCAATGACAGCAGCACAATAAATCAATCGGCAAAAAAACGTGCATACCATTCAGCCGGAATGTATGCGAGAAAATCTTTTTTTGCTTTGCAATTCAATTTACATGATTTCATGACCACCTTAAGAGCTCCTGGGAAATTCACATATTTTAAAAGAAATGCTTCGCGTGGTTTCACTAATTTTCGAAAATACTTAAATGTTTTTCTGCAATACATCTTGCGGATGTGTAATCAAGTTGTAAGCAAAAATTTACTAAAACAAACAGAAGTGAGCGGTGTTGCAATTTGTTGAATTTTTTTAAGTTTATTGTGTGTTAGTATTCCGTTAGTATTCCGTTAAGAACATTAAACAATTATAATATATAATTATCAGCGGTCATTTCTGCGTCGTAAATGACGGCGACTTTACCAATAAGTGTGCCTTCACTAAGAAAAAGCATCAGCCGTTCAGAGCCGACTTAGAAACAGTAGGTCCCCGTTACTGAGTAGTAAATTATATAGTGTAGAGTCTTCCTTAACCCATTCCTAGCGTTGCCATATGACACAGAGAAAAGGATTTCGTAGTTACGTTAAAAATGTCATGTCAGGACCTCTTTTTTGTAAAATATAAAACTTTTTTTTTTTGAAAAATGTCTTGGTCATGACTTGGTCAAGTAAAACATTTCTAGAAAAATCATTAGCCGTTCAGAGCCGACTTAGCAACAGTATTTCCCTGTTACTGTGCTCACTCATTTGAGAGAAGTTCCTTGTCTCTTTCCTGATCGAATGTTAAGGTAAATAGGTACGTAAATAAATTTTCATATTCTACACCAGAGATCAATAATTTCAGAGAAGTTTTTTGTTTGTCTGCTCCTTCATGGAATTTTAATGTAACCGAGATTGTGGTATTATAACTTTGTGCTGATGTTTGTAAGGCCTAAATGAAAGAGAGAGATGTAGCCCATGTCTATTATACCGATGAGCTCAGAATCACTGTCTCTGTCGATCTGGAGATTTGCGTCGTCATGTCTTTGTATTCTTGTTGTCCGTGTGAAGGTTGCAATTATGAACCCAGTTACGATATCAGTCTAAATTAACCTAACCCTAATTAACCCTGTAATCCCCAAATTTGTAAAATCTATAAACGAATGTGCGTCTAATGGAGTGCGCTTCCATAGACATTAACCCATTACTCCATTACAGCTGATGCTCTTCACGATTTCGATAAGCCTCAGGGTGTTTTGTGTAACTTGGCTGAAACCCAACATCAAGAAGCTCATTATGCTGTCCTCTGTCACGAACATTAACATCCTTTGATCCGTGAAGTTTCCCACCAGAGATCAGTGAATCATAATGTTTTATAAAAAACTTACTTGGATATAGACCATATAAGAAGGTGCCACCTGATTTAAAGTCTCTCGGTCTCAGAAAGCCCATACTTATGATGTCGACACAATACATTGCAATGGTAAAGTGAAACCCGGAGATACTGGCTCACATCGGCTCTTGCTTTGATATGGCTCCCATGCAAACGCCCCTCCCGATTTGGGTCTTGCCACTGTAGAAGCCGCACATCAAAGAGTTTTCCACAAGGGATTTCCGAACTTTGGCAAATGGCGCCATTCTGTTCGGACAAAATTGTCGAAGCTACATCTGTCCAATTAGCTGTCATTTATTCAGCCGGTGTTGCCAAATCACCATGGACGGGTTGGTACAGGGTGCAACAACATGTGCAAATGAAAACGTGGTTTTATCACAATATGGGTTCTGTTCGGACAAAGTTGAGCGTTCTACTGCCATTCTTGATAAGCGAAAACCCTCCATCAACTCGAACCACCATTATTTCGTAGAAAATATCGACTAACGGAGACTTTGAGTTATGGAATTACTTATAAAACTGTTGAAGGGAATTTGTCTCCTTAACTGGAAATGTGTCCCGTTATAAACAGATCGCTTTAACATCCCTGTTTTTTTTTCTATTTTCAAATTTCCCCCCCTTTTGAATCTAAGAATCGATTTCATTCATTTGTCTCTCGGCCAACCTCGTTGTCTTCCTTACTCACTCTCTCGGCGAGGGTTTCTCAATTCAAAGTAACCAGACGCTGAATGAGGACATGCGCTATTTATAAAACGGAACTAAATATCGGCTGCAAATCAAAATATGTACAGATTGTATGTGTGCACAACACACATACACCGAAGAGAGAATGTATTTCGGAATGAATTTAAATTAAGATGTGAATTGGAAACGCGAACGTCGTTGGAAATACCAACAGCAGCATAAATTGCGAACAGAAAATATTCAAAACATTGTTAAGGCAGCAGCAGACATGTGGCTGAAGGGGGCTCACACATATTTACATATGTATGTATGCGTTACAAATGACAATAAAACAAATGATTTATACACATACACACTCTCTCGTACAGGAAATGAGCTATTTTGAAAGGAAGCACACATACACATGGAAGCACAAACAACCGAAAATTGGGACAAACTGAAGGATATGATGTGTGGAGTATGTGTGTGTATGTGTGGACGACTATAATATGTCTCCGTGGAAATTTCTAAATAGGATTTTCCAACCCTTCTGCTGCTGCGGCAGCTCCTCCTGTTGGCCAAGTTATGAGAGGTGTGCTCAGAAGAAATTTCATTATTTATGCTAATGTTTAAGTTTCACCTTAACAACTGAGCTGCGTTGAGTTGTTGAATGTGTGTGTTCGGCTTGGTTTCCTGATGTCCTTTCATACCTGTACTGGCAAACAACAACAAAAAAGTTCAAATCAATGTCATTTAAGTTGTTGAACATGAAAAAGGACACATGTTTTCTTGTTGGGGTTTTTCTCTTCTTGTTGTTGTTGCTGTTGTTGAATAATTCCACGTCTCTTGAACGAACTTGAATTCGATGGCAACAATAACAAAAACGCCCAACTCGCGGGGCAAAGGCTTTTTGTTTCGAAAAGGAATGCATACATATGTGTGTATGTGACTGTGTATCTATGTAATGACATGGATATCGACACGTACTAACAATATTTTCGTATAAATACTTAAATTCGTTATCCTAAGTACTTGAGACATGAACAGGTCCTTTCACAATAACTTTTCCACACATTCACCACATGGCACCAGGCCAGGCCAGGCGGGCCCAATGAAAAGAAAGAGACGCACGACAATGAACATCCATAGAAAGTATCGTCCTTTTTGCTGGACATGCATGCAACAAACGGCGGCAGCAGCAGCACAACGACCACCACCGGCGACGCCATTACCGCCACGAAGCACTTGATAATTTATACGGTCAATTTCATGTGAGTTTTAAATTGAACTCTCTATTTGTGGTAATAGTACTTGATGGGCACGAACACAAGAAAGGGAACACAGCAAAAGTTAAGTTAAGGAAACGTTCTGAGGAATGATGGGAAAGGTTTAAACGGTAGCATTTGTTCGATATACTCATTAGGGTGGAGTGAAATTCAAAAAAAAAAAAGTTAACCACGGAAAGAGATGTAGTCTGGGGTCCTAATGAGGGGAAAAATAAAGAAAAAATTTTTAAAAAAATTTTAGGGGTCGCGCCACTCCCTCGAAATTTGGAAATTATCGCTATTTTGGCGTTGATTTTAGAAAAATCCTAAAAAGTTTTATGTCAATAAATGTTTGCAATAGCGTAAACAATGAAATAAGGGCATGAAAAAATTTAAAAAAAATTTTCTCATTGTTCAAAAATTTCAAAAAGTAAAATAAGTCAAATCGTCCCTTCTTCAGAAAATTGACTGAACAATGAAATCGCCACCAAAGCTCAAATACTTTTGTTTGGGCACTGAACAAGCTCAAACTTTTAAATTTCGAATAAGTTAAGTCGTTAATTTTTAGGATTTTTCTAAAATCAACGCCAAAATAGCGATAATTTCCAAATTTAGAGGGAGTGGCGCGACCCCTAAAATTTTTTTAAAATTTTTTTCTTTATTTTTCCCCTCATTAGGACCCCAGACTACATCTCTTTCCGAGGTTAACTTTTTCAACTTAAAAAAAAGCATGTTTTCACTCCACCCTAATACTCATATCTTTGATAAACACAAAAAGTTCAGCATACGAACTACTTGTCATATACATTACCATGTAATGAGAACTCATTACACTTTGCATTAATGTGAAACATAAAATAATGGGTTCTCTGTGTATTTATCTGTAGCAAGAGTGGAATAGGCTTTTAGATTTCTCAGATCTCATACTCTCTCTCTCTCTTTCAGTCTCTCTCTCTCTTTGGGATTCTATAATGGGAAATGTTGTTGTGATCGCCTGGGAGTCAGAGTCTATTGTCCCTTACCGTATTGGCCGATAGATTCCAATGGGGAAATACAGATGGCGATGACATCGGAAATCATCCGATAGGTTCTTAACAAATCAAGACCAAGGAAATATTTGCTTTGTTAGAAACATTCAATGGAGGAGAAACCAAATCTTTGATATTTCCAAATTGACGATACGAGCCCAATTATAGAGGGAACCCCTTGAGAGTTGATATAAAAATATGTGAATTTTTTTTTCATTTTCATTTTGCTTTTCTTTATGTAGCCCAAAAATTAAATTAGAAGTGCACTGATGGCAAAAAAGAGAGTTGGCAGCAAATTTTCTACTCTTTTTTTTGTTTGCTTAGATTCGTTTCTGAAATTGGGGAATATTTTAAAGAAATAAAGCTAAAGTTGCATGAAATTGGACAAGAAGACCTTTTATTCTCCTTCAAAAAAAAAAAGTCCTTACCATAGAAAAAAAAACTATTGACCCGTTTTAATATTCCATCATTCCAACCGAATCAGACCCTCTTTCTTATGAACAAAAATAATTTGCAATAAAAACTCATATATACTACACGAACTTTTCAAGGACTTTTCTTTCAATTATTGTAATTTTTTTTTCTATTCGATTTCGAAGAAATAATGTCAGTGACTTGTAAGGATATGGTGGGGAAGTAGGACGGGGATGGCGAACGGATGAATGAGTGAGGTTGTGTGAGTCCTTCATACGGTCGATTGTTAGTTCAACGTTGATTCGTTGTTGTCGTAGGCGGATGTCATTTCATTTCGTTTAATTAATGACATTCATTTATACAACAGCCAACGAATTTAATTGATTGCCATCACTTATGGCGTCGTGTCCTATATATTTGTTTTTCCGTGTGGTGGGGGATGGGGATTGACCAAAGGTCTTTGGGAATTCAATTATCACAAAACGCTTTAATATCTGATACGCGTATTATGTAACCTGTAGTGTTTTTATGGGTTCAATTGCCCATTGACTTAGTATTTATATTAAATTGGTTAGATGGTATATTTTTTTGATTTGAAGAAATGGTAAATTCTTGAAATACCTTACCAGAGACATGATTTTGGGCAATAAATCAACATAGGCCAAATAAAAAATAACATACCTGCAAGTAGAGAAATAGAAGAAAGGGAGGAAATTAGTTGAGTACAAAATTTATGGGATTTTCCATATAACTACTATAAAAAATCTTAGGTCGAGCATGTTTTATTAAATTTAAATAAAACAAACGTTCATAGTTATTTAGTATTAATTTGAAATACCTATCGATGATATTATGAATGAAATGACCGCTGCACAGTGGTCTAGAATCTATTGCCCCCAGCCAAAAGTGGGTAAATTTTGATCTAGTAAACCTTTTTGAGTTGAGTAAAAAATTGGTTGTTGGCAACAAATGTGCAATTGTTTTAAGTTACTAATATTAAAAATCGGTCATTTGGATTTATTTTACAAATATTTCCAAAGTTTACCTATTTTTTATTTTCTATTTTAGGGGTGAGAAAAAATTTTGTTTATCAATTGCGTTCATTCAATTGCACTTTAAACGATTGATCAACTCTGCAATTGATTATACGACGATTCGTGTAATAAACTTATCTTATCTGCATTCCGTTTCGGTGTTACAGTGTGGCGTAGTGTATTGTAAATATAATTCCTATCATACAATTCCACATCCATATCGAGACTTATGGATGTTTTGTAACAAAGTTACAATTACAATTAACACAAAACCTAAAGAAAAAATCTACTGGAATTTTCCATAATGACCACTGCCACCTAGAAAAACCGGTATTACAAATTAATCAGAAAAGACATAAAGTCTAGATACGAGGCACAGTGGTTACGAAATGAGTTTCAGCGGTCAACATTTAATAACAATTGATATAATAAATGTATTTGAGATCTGTAAAAACCGGAATGTAGGCGAGGACTAAAGAACGATTTCGAAGTTTCGTCATGGAAAATCGGACTATTGAATATTTTTTTTAGAAAAACATCCAAACTTGTCCACATTCATGGTTTTTAATTAAATTAAATTAGAATTTTTTGTAATATTTTAAATTGAATATTTTCGTTGATATGGAGGGAGATTGACTGATATGTGACGATTACACCCGACAGTTTGAAAAATACCCGCAAAGAAAATGAAGAATTCCCCACAATAAATGAAAAATCCCCCCAAATGCCCAGTATGAAAATGTCCCCAAAAATTCTGAAAAATCCCCCCCCCAACAATTTATGAAAAATTAAAAATTACCCAATGCAAAATACCCAAATATTATGAAAAACACAAAAAAAAAACATTAAGAAAAAATTATAAACTTTAGTTTTGAAAATATCCCCAAAAAAAAATCGAAAAATTTCACAAAAATAAAAAATTTAGGACTTTTTTGTTGTCAAAACGAAAAATGAAATATTACGTAGAAATTTCACAAAAATAAAAAAATTGAGGGATTTTTTGTTGTCAAAACGAAAAATGAAATACAGTCGAACTTCCATATAGCGAATCTCAAGGGGACCAAAAAAAAATTCGTTATACAGAAAATTCGTAATATAGAATTATTTAAAAAAAAATTTATTTTTATGTATGTTGAATTTTATTTAAAATAATTGGTAATTTTTGTCTGCGTTTGATTTTTCCATTTTTCCGTGTAGTCTACTATGCGAGCCTACATTTCTCTCACTTACAGAGAGTAGAAATGTGAATCTCACACACAAAAACAAATAAAAAATTAAAATATGTGTGTGTATAGTGAGAGTGAAAAATGTGTTTATGTAAAACTCGTTATACGGAGATCAAAAACGCATGAGCATTCGAGTTACGGGCGTAGAAAAAATTCGTAGTAAAGAAATATTCGCTATAAGGAAACTCGTTATAAGGAGATCAAAACATACTGAAAATTTAACGAAATTGCAGTGTTCTGGAAATAAATTCGTTATATAGAGAACTTCGTTGTACGGAAGTTCGTAATAGAGAAGTTCGACTGTATTACGTAAAAATTATGAAAAACTCACCAATTTTGTATGAGTTTTTTTTTTGAGGGCATAGAGCGGATACAAACCATAACGACCTAACTGCAGTTACTACAAAATTTGTTTATAAGTAAAATGGGTTTTCTCTAAATTGTCAAGAAAATCGTTTAATTCTAAGTTGTGTGGATTTGTGATAAACTTCTGAAAATGGTAATTTTTTTCATTTTCATTTTCGATTTTCAAAAAAAAAAAAACCAATTTGGTAATTGTCCTAGGATAGATTGCAAATAAAAACTTAATTAAAAAAACCAAAAATGTTTTGTCATTGTCGATTTGTTATAAACCTTAACAAAAAAAAAAATCCTGCTTAACTTTGTAAATAACTCTGAAACTATTATTCAGATTCAACTGCCACAGAGCCATAGATTAAAGTTAACTTAGTGTTATATTTTTTAAAAATTATTTCAAAAACATTGTACAATTCGTTTATGGCTCAAAAAGTGGAATTAAAAAACCAAACCATAGAAATAAATCGGTAGTTTTTGTAGTCAACTGGTGGATATTTATTCCAAACATTAATGACTCAACAAATGGAATTCAAAAAAGGTAAATAAATTTATTTTTAAAAAAATCCGGCAATTTTTTTTTATGACAGATCGACAATGACAAAAAAGAGTACATTTTTTGTTTTTTTTTTTAATTAAGTTTTTATTTGCAATCTATCCTAGGACAATAACCAAATTGGTTAAAACGTTTTTTTTTTTGAAAAATATATACTGACTATTTATTGCAAAAAATTTGAGAAAATTTATAACATATCGACAATGAAAAAAAAGTGAAATTTTTTTGGTTTTTTTTAATTAAGTTTTTATTTGCAATCTATCCTAAGACAATAACCAAATTGGTTAAAATGTTTTTTTTTTTTGAAAATTGTATAGTGTCTATTCATTGCAAAAAAGTTCCTTTTTGTTTCATAGTGTAGTCGAAGCATTTATGCATTAATACTTGTTGACAAATGGGAAAGGGTGTCGCATGGCTTTACAATTAAACCTTTGCCGGCACACAATTGGTCCTTCGGAAGATGGGGACAATCTAGCGCAACAGGAGTTGAGACTTCGCCAACATGAATAATTGTGATCATCTTATCTACATTAAAAAAGTTTAAAACGTAGTTCAATTGACAAACGAATTCGCCTGCTCCTGTTGGTATTGTTCGCTCTTAGTGAATTTAGACCAACGAACATCGATTTCCAACCACTGTGCCGATTACAGCAACTGATTATTACAACAACTTGAAATGCATTTCCAACCACTGTGCCGATTACAGCAACTGATTATTACAACAACTTGAAATGCACTTCAGTCTAAAGTACTAAAATATGATAATACAGAATATAAAACAAGCTGAACAAAAAAAAAACAACAACAATATATCAACAATAATCATCTATGACACACACATTTCTACATACAATGTAAATTGTAATTTAAATTGGTAATAAAAAAAAAATTCGAGTCATTCTTTTGTGTGAACCGCGTACGAATAAATATTCAGGTGAGACGAAACTGAAAGAATAATCTCAAACATGTTTTAAATCATCGTCATGTGATCTTTTTTGGAATTGGTGGAGGTTTTTGGAATAATTTTGAAAATTTTTGTTGTTTTTTGATTAATTGATGGGAATCTTCCAATTAAAAGTCGGCGGAGGAAGATTTGTTTTAAGTAAACTCCCAAGCACACACACACATGTCATTGCAAAACAAGTAAAACAGAATTTCAATTTACAAACCAATCGCAATTAAACAAAAAAACTAATTAATTTCAGACTTATAGAGATATTTGTATTGGGGATTAAAAAACAAATTTTTAAAAGTTATCACATTTTTTGTTTTATACATTCTATTTGTAATGGCTCGAAGAAATATACATCTGAATTCCAAGATCAGCCAAAATTCTCAAATATCTTAGGCCACATAACCAGTTAGGTGATTGTAATGCAAGCAAACGATCTCAATATTGAACCAAAAGTATGTGTTTTGGCTCAGAAACGGTTTGTCCGAATCAATTAATAGGCAACAATGTTTCGCATACAAGGGCTGGGTCTACCTTTGAAGATATCACTAACTAGTAAGTTGTAATGCGCCTATGGCGCCCGTTAATTTGCTTGAGAAAGTATTTGCTACTTAATTTTAAAAATTTTGTAAAAAATATTTTGAGAAAACTATTTTGTAAAAAAAAATTTCGAAAAAAAATAAAATTGGGAAAAAAAAATTTGTGGAAACAAAATTTTGCTGAAAAAAAATTATTGTTGAAAAAAACAATTTTGTTAAAAAAAATTTTTGTGGAAAAAAAAAAATTTTGTTGAAAAAAAAAATGTTTGTTGAAAAAAAAAATTTTGTTGAAAAAAAAAGTTTACTGAAAAAAAAAATTTTTGTTGAAAAAAAAAATTTTGTTGAAAAAAAAAATTTTTGTGGAAAAAAAAAATTTTGATGAAAAAAAAAAAATTTGTGGAAAAAAAAATTTTGTGGAAAAAAAAAATTTTTGTAAAAAAAAAAAATTGTAAAAAAAAAAATTTGGAAAAAAAAATTTTGGTAAAAAAAAAATTTGGGGAAAACACAATTTCTGTACAAAAAAAACTATTATTTTTTTTTATTATTATTATTTATAGAATTATTATAGAATGCCTATTTAAATTCCTACGTACTGCGTGACAGAGTCAGTGAATCAGTGTCGAGGGTAAATATATATTAAGATTATAGGAAATGACATTTCTGTTCATCTGTCATCCCAATCCACACCGATCATTATGAAATATTCATAATAGAATCACTTCGAAAAACAAAAGTTTCAAGAAACCCGGAAAGAATTGCAAAATCAAGAAAATAAACCCACTCAACACCATGGTGGAATTCTAAGCCTATTGAATTCAGTTTTAACTAAAAAAAATGCAAAAAATATTTTATCCACAACTAAAAGACATAGATTAAGAGAAGCTGGAACAATTTCACAAAAAAAAAAACCACACGTTTCCCGCAAAAATATTAAGAGGAGCTTAATGTTTGCGAAAGAGCACCTGAAGATACTCCTTAGTTTTTGGAAGAAAAAAAAACTAGGAGTGACAATTCAAAGTTTAATTTGTTCGGATCATAGGGAAAATGTTATGTAAGACGGAACCCAAACAAATCTTTGGATCCTAAATACTCCATCAAGACGATTAAACACGGAGGGGACAATGTGAGGGCATGGTGAGAATTAACAGCCGGTTTTTATAAAACGTGTATACTAGGGTGGAGTGAAATTCAAAAAAAAAAAAGTTAACCTCGGAAAGAGATGTAGTCTGGGGTCCTAATGAGGGGAAAAATAAAGAAAAAAAATTTAAAAAATGTTTAGGGGTCGCGCCTCTCCCTCGAAATTTGGAAATTATCGCTATTTTGGCGTTGATTTTAGAAAAATCCTAAAAAGTTGTATTTCAATAAATGTTTGCAATAGCGTAAACAATGAAATAAGGGCATGAAAAAATTTAAAAAAAATTTTCTCATTGTCCAAAATTTCAAAAAGTAAAATAAGTCAAATCGTCCCTTCTTCAGAAAATTGACTGAACAATGAAATCGCCACCAAAGCTACAAATATTAGTCGATTATCCTCATATTTGCCTCAAATACTTTTGTTTGGGCACTGAACAAGCTCAAACTTTTAAATTTCGAATAAGTTAAGTCGTTAATTTTTAGGATTTTTCTAAAATCAACGCCAAAATAGCGATAATTTCCAAATTTCGAGGGAGTGGCGCGACCCCTAAACATTTTTTAAATTTTTTTTCTTTATTTTTCCCCTCATTAGGACACCAGACTACATCTCTTTCCGAGGTTTACTTTTTCAAATTAAAAAAAAAACATGTTTTCACTCCACCCTAGTGTATACGTCTGAGACGAACAGACTTTGCTTGAAAGTTTACCAAGAAGATTGACCGAAGTGATTACAAATAAAGGCTACCCAACGAAGTAGTAAGCTTATATTTTAATAAGCGCCCGGTAGGCGGTTAGAAATTGGAATTTTTCCTTGAAAATGGACCTGGAAACGACGAGTTCGAGAGATATCTCAAAGCCATGTAAAACTTCAACTTCAAATCTTTCGGCATTTGGGCACAGAGTTCGATCTGGACAGTGAGTATACAAACTATGTGCAGTGTACTCTCTCCTTGTGGACACCTCTCTTAAGCGGACACTTCTCTTAAACGGACACGTTTTTCAGTACCAATTCGCTTCAGACTTGTTGTGTACTTCTCTCATAAGCGGGCAAAATTCTCAATCCCTTAGGTGTCCGCTTATGAGAGAGTACTCTGTACATCGTACACTGATTGGAGATGCGATCTGTCATGACAAGTTAAGGAATATCTTACTACCTTCTATGATTCCTAACCACTTCAAATTCGGAAAAAAAAACCCGGCAGACAATTCTGACGTTTGAGAAAAAAGTTTGAGCTTATTTGTGGACGCTTCCTAAAAAATCGTTATTACGAAATAGTTTTGTCCAAGAACGCCATTAGGAACACAATACCTGTCATGCAATTAAGGAAACAATTTTTCCACTTACGAGGAAGAGGTTATAGAATTAACAAAACCGTCTAATGTTGGACTTGTATTTGGTGAATTTCATAGAATTTCATTCTCCCATGTGAATACTTCATGTACGATTGATATGACACAAAGAAAGTAAACCACTGGCTAATTAGGTCTGCGGGGGTCGGCCAAGGGTAAAATGTCTCAAAGTACACAAAACTGGAAGCAAAAGATAATGAAATTAATAAATACAAGACAAATGCAACAACATCAGTAAACTGGTACTGAAAAATCAAAAAAACAACAAAAACTGAAACCCATAGATAAAGAGTAAACACAATTGTTGATAGCACACAGGCATACAGACCACTGTGAGACGGCGACGAGAGTCAGGGCTAAATCACAGATATGAGGCACAGGTAAACAAAACAACAAAACAAACCAAACCAAAAAAAAGGTAGGCAAACAAAAACCACAGCAGCAACTCATCAAAGCTTTTGGGTTTTACTTTTTTTAGAGGGCCATGGCGGGAGAGGCGGGAGTGCGTGCTCGCCGCCACAACAGAGATTGAGTTGAAAAGGTGGAGCGGCACGAAATGGCTCTACAAAAACAATAAAATTGAGTGGAAATATTGGACATAAAGATTAACTGAGAATGATCACGCAAAATGGAAAACGAAAACACTCATCGCAACTCAAAAATACACACACACACGAACACAAGGGGGGAATAATTGTGTTGGGAAGTAGGATGGTGAGAGGGGGAAACAAACACACACAGCGCGAAAAGAGAAAATAAACAAAAAAGACTGAAAAACAAGCTAACACAAGTACAAGACTTCAAGTCGCTGTCAGTCTGATGTTAGACGACGGCGTAATAAAATCGAGTGTAGCTAAAACCGAAAAAAAAAGAATTGAATTGTTTGGAAGAACTAAAAACAAAAGTTACAAATGAAATGGAAACATAATTTACAAAAGAAAAACAAAAAAAAAACCATAAATAAAATTGAAAAAAAGACAAAATTATAAATAAATAAAAGACATACAATTAAAACAAAATCATACAAAACAAATAAAAGATAACATTTTTAAAATAAATAACAAAAAAAAATAATTTTAAAATTTCAAAACCCCTCCAACTCAAGTGATTGGCTTTACTTCCTTCCCTCAACGCACTCTGTATAAAACATCACCAAATGCTGGGCGAGAACGTGAAAAATAATTGTGAACCACAAAACACGTGGTCTCTGCTGAAGCTGGTCATCGTCACTGGGTGGGTGTTCATGGCGGTGGATCAACAAGTGTGACTTTTCAGACCAGAAATACCACAGCTAAACATAAAAGCGGGTAAAATCAACAAGAAAATATCATAACATTGGAAATAAACTAAAAACCGAAGCAAAAAGTTGACAAAACGTGATCTCACAAACAGAGAAATTGCCATCAATCAAACGAAGAAGGAGAAACAAGAACAAAAAGAGAACTGTAGGGAAAAGACAAAGAAAAACAAATTACTCCACTTCCTTGTATACAAATAAAAGTCAAATACACATCCTCAGAATATTTACAACGTAAGTAAACCTAAAAATCCAAATAAACACCAACTGCCCCGAAATAAACTAGACCTTCGGAATTTCCCGCCATCCGCATTGTCAGGCTGCTGCCGGAAAAAACAAAATAGGCAAGACTCTTCAAGCCAACATCACAACACCCAACAAAGTTTCCCTCAAGGAGGTCGCGCACAGCCATGACTGAAGTTGCCTGTTTAATGTTCATATGCCCTTGGCTGGTCTTAGTCCTAATCATAATTTATGCCATGACGGTGCTATAAGAGGAATTGTTCGACGCATATTTACACCGCTAAACTAAAAGAAAGATGTAGACAACATAACATAAGAACATTAGGTTAAAAGGTAGAGATGACGGATGGATAGGATGGCTGGAATGAGTAATAGAGACAAAAGAATCTAAAGAATGTGAAGAAGTTATTGTGTAATAAACCTCAAAACCAGCCTGCACATGGGCAGAGCAACAGATAAACGCCGCAGCCGGAGTAATAAATATGTGACCTTATCAGCTCAACACACAGATGACTTGTGTGTGTCAAGAAACCGATGCTATTATGTCATCTGAGAGCTTAAGAGACTGCAGAGGGTACACATTTTACACGTGCCAAAAATAAGTAAGACAATTGAATGCTGAGTGAACTAAATCTTAATACAGAGCCGAAGAACAAAAAAAAAAAAAAAATATTTTTACAAAAAAAAAAAAAAAAAAAAAAAAATTATTTTTATTAAAGGTCAACCTTTTATCTGTGGCAACACTCTCGGAAAACACACTGACCATAAAACAATGGAGGAAGTTATTTTGTGGTAAACTAGAGCAACAGGCAACTTACTATCTCCTTACTGAGGTTAATATACCGATTACTCCAAGTTAATCGGAATTTTCTTAAAAAGAAGGCGCTAAGCTATCTTAAAAACCGCTGAGCTGTGGCAAATAGGAGAGTCTACCACATTTCAACAGTCTTCCAGTAAACAGTCGAAGAACAATCTTCTTGAAGAGACTGTGCAAACAGCTTGATCAATTGACACGTGATTCATATGGAATAGAAATCCTCTTCCGAGATACCTGACAAAAAGAGGCTACCAAATAGCAGACGTTAAATCTTAAAAAGACGATGCTGAAGTTTGGACACCAGAAGAGCCTATGAAATCTCAACAACTTGAAGACAAGGCAGACAAATGGAAAGAGAAATAGAGCGACGAAGCTCATCTCGGCCAAGATTAAGTGAACCTTATCTCAGTTAAGGTTCATCAACATTTTCCTATATTCGCAGAATTGCCTAAATTCTACAGAGCTGACACTGTGGAGGGAATTATTCGGTACTAACCGAACCAAACAGAGAAACTTACCAACAGAAACGGAAATTATGATGAATTGCGAGTTCAGAATAATAACCGCTCCGAGAAGCTACACTCAATAAGACCTACAAGAGAGTTCAGGATAATAATTCCTTCAAGAAGCTACACTTAATGAACACTTCAAGACGCTACAGTTTTAAAATGACTGCCTAAAAAAAAACGCCCATCATAAAAATGCAGAGATCAACAAAGCAAATATGATCTCATGTTTGTCCTGTTTAGAAATTAATGATCGGTTACGAGAGAAATCCCACTCTGGCCATGCCGATGAAAAACATATTGATCAATATTCTCCATCACATCCAGCCAAAAACTTTTATAGAATAAAATAAAATCCATCGACTCTTCGTTGATAAAACCAGTGTTCAGCATTCAAACATAATAATGCTTTATGTGGAGTCGGCCTAAAACGTTACCAGTATACCAACCCGGATTTGCTGGAATCCATCTTCCCTTTACAGAAATTTTACAGTATTGAGATGACATCAATGGTTAGGCAACCTTATCACATTTAAAAAAGAAAAACCTACCGATAACAAACTATTCATGCCCAGCTCAACCATCCGACAACTGTATCCCCGGATACATGTTATCCATCCCACCACCAGCCCCCCAACAGTGACATTGTCACACTAGATTAGGTACAACTAGTTATTATTATTATTTTGAATGTGAAAAAAGCCAAGGTCCTGAACTTAAATTGTAAAACAAAAACTCTTGTGATATTTAAGATTTTCTTTACTTCAACACTAAGGTGCACTTTTGTAACTCATAACTGAATTGTTTTGTACAAAATTAAGAGAGAGAGAACAAATTAATACCTAACACAATTAGTCTATTAATTTTCTTCACATCTGTTGTCACCACATATTTAATTCCATAGGAATAACCGTTAACCCACCTGCTGTCTTAAAATTGTAATTAAAATTTGAAACTGAAAACACAAAGTTAATTTGTGTCATAAGCAAGAGACCTAATTAAAAATGTGTAGCCACCATCCTTATTTGTACTTTTGGTAAATTTCTCATAACGTAATAATAACGTAACACAACATTAATGTCACGCACGTGACTCTGTATGTATGTTGGAATACGTACATTTTATGATCACACATTAGGTAACAAAGATAAGACATTTACATTTTAATGAAGTAAATAAACAATACGAAATACATTTAAAATAAAAAATTATAAATAAATAAAATATATAAAGTATAAAAAAAAAATATATGAAATATAAAATAAAAAATAAAAAAATAAAGTAAAGTAAAAACAAATAAAATAAAAAATAAATAAAATAAAATAAAAATAAATAAAATAAATAAAATAAACACAAATAAAATAAATAAAATATAATAAAGTAAAATAAAATAAAATAAAATAAAATAAAATAAAATAAAATAAAATAAAATAAATAAAATAAAAATAAAAACAAATAAAATAAAATAAACTCAACCAAAATAAAATATAATATAATAGAGTAAAAAAAAAAAATAAATAAAATAAAATATAATATAGTAAAATAAAATAAAATAAAAAATAAATAAAATAAAATATAATAAAGTAAAATAAAAAATAAATAAAATAAAAACAAAACAAATAAAATAAATAAAATAAAAAATAAATAATAAATTAAAATAAAATAAAAAATAAATAAAATAAAAACAAATAAAATAAAATAATAAATAAATAATAAATAATTATAAAATATTATAATTAAAATTAAATAAAAATAAAATAAAATATAATAAAGTAAAATAAAATTAAAATTAAATAAAAATAAAATAAAATATAATAAAGTAAAATAAAAAATAAATAAAATAAAAACAAAATAAATAAAATAATAAATAATTATAAAATATTATAATTAAAATTAAATAAAATAAAATAAAATAACAAATAAATAAAATAAAATAAAATAAAATATAAAATATAAAATATAAAATATAAAATATAAAATATAAAATATAAAATATAAAATATAAAATATAAAATATAAAATATAAAATATAAAATATAAAATATAAAATATAAAATATAAAATATAAAATATAAAATATAAAATATAAAATATAAAATATAAAATATAAAATATAAAATATAAAATATAAAATATAAAATATAAAATATAAAATATAAAATATAAAATATAAAATATAAAATATAAAATATAAAATATAAAATATAAAATATAAAATATAAAATATAAAATATAAAATATAAAATATAAAATATAAAATATAAAATATAAAATATAAAATATAAAATATAAAATATAAAATATAAAATATAAAATATAAAATATAAAATATAAAATATAAAATATAAAATATAAAATATAAAATATAAAATATAAAATATAAAATATAAAATATAAAATATAAAATATAAAATATAAAATATAAAATATAAAATATAAAATATAAAATATAAAATATAAAATATAAAATATAAAATATAAAATATAAAATATAAAATATAAAATAAATAAAATAAAATAAAAAATAAATAAAAAATAAATAAAAAAAATATAATAAAGTAAAATAAAACAAAAAATAAAATAAAATAAAATAAGAAATAAATAAAATAAAAACAAATAAATTAAAATTAAAAAAAAAATAAAATAAAAAGAGAAAAATAAAATAAAAAAATAAGAAAAATAAAATAATTTAAAATATAATAAAATATTAAAAAAAGAAACAAAAAAAAAATATAACAGATAATAAAATAAATGTTACGAAATTCAAATGAACAAAATAACACAATTAAAACGCACACAAATAAAACCAGCAGCCCTGTCAGACGGACAGAGGAAGCTACTTTTAACCCAATGCTTCCCATCTAATGAGAATTTTAAATCAAAGCAATATCCTGTTTTCAGTTAATATGTATACATATTAAGTAATTAAAGACATTCAAAGTACACTTTAAATACTATATTGACCAGTGATTGAATAATCAAAGAAAGAAATGTAGGACGCTTAGAATATTTTGTACAGGCGGTATAGTTTTTAAGTGAATTGTGATCATATTTTTTTTTATATTTTTTAAGAATAATTAAAAAGATGGTAACAGATACTGTTAAAAAATATTAAAAAACAAAACAAACAAAAAAAAATTTAAAAAAAGTTAAAAACAAAAAAAAAATCAAATAAACATTATTTTTACATTAAATGAAAACATACAACCAATCATATTAAATTATTTTGAGTTTATTTTTGGAAAGGCATTCTTACTACCACAAATGTAGGACAGATATGAGGATTGTGGATTTGTTTTATTGAAATTTTTTTTAGCTATTTTACTCAAAATGCTGGGCAGTAACCAAACGTGCAATGGTCAATTTAGTGGAACATGTTCTGGTAGATGTAGATGGCTCCCACGATACATATCTTCGGTTGCAGCGGAGATACTCTGGTCCGATCGAAGAAAAAAATACCTATGCAGATGTCATATTAATCTGTTGAGATAATTCAAACCATCAGTGTGTAGTCATAATCATAATATGTTTTATTGCCTTTGTTTAAATCTTTGTTTAACGATAACTTTGCTCAGATGAACATAAGCTCCATTTAAAATGGCAACATCATAAATTTATGAACGAATTAAATGGCATTTCCTGTTTATCCCCAAAAAGAAATTTAAATTTAATTGAAAAATGCATGCACACCATATACACATATCGAACATCATCATCATCGTATCTATGGATCACCGTCATAATATTTGCTAAAAATAACCTCCACTTACGCTCACAAAACTGACAGCAAATGAAAGAAGAAGAAAAAAACAACACTCCTAAATACGATATGCATACAGTTGATGATAATCGCTATTGCTGTTCATTCGGTTCGCGCCGAGTCAATTGGTTATACATAATTAAATACTCGATTATTAAGCGAACTCTTGTCATTATTATTTTAGTATATGAAAGTGTACATAAATAAATACATTTTGCATATAAAACTAAAATTTTGAGTTCAGCAAGAAAAACAAAAAAAAAATAATAAAAAAAAAGATATGATACTCAAACAATAAAACAAAATAATAAAATTGAGGCAACGCAGTGGTGAAAGTGATGTCATTTTGCCAAATTAAATTTATACAAAAAAACAAAAACACAAAAAATGTATAACAAATAATTCATTCATATCTTTTAAACGTATTATCATTGTGTTCACATATATTTTGTTAACCATCTCTTCCGTCTCTACCGCTGGCCATTTTCCAGCTCTGACCTTAAATACAGACATCAGCGACAAATGATATATTCCAAAGCCCAGCCAAATGGTCTATGCAGTAGATTTGTGTACGATTATGCAAGACTAAATATCTAACAGAAAATAATAGGGGTATTCATGATGTTACACACCATCATGAAAGAAATCTATGAATAATTCAGTGATCTAAAATCAATTGTAAATTATAAGTCTTGTTTCGTTTTGGGCGAGATATCCGTACCAGTGTATTTTTTAATGTTTGCAGGAAATGATTTATTACTTTTGAATACATATCCTCAGAGTATTTATAACTTTTTAGTATGAATTTATTAATGATTTAAATTAAGGTTTAGTTTAAAATAAAAGTACGACTACGATTGCGCAGTAATGAAATTAAACCAGCTCGCTGTTTGAATCGTAGCTGAGACGTTGACGTAGATCAGATGAATCGCAAAGAAGTTTCCTTGAACAAAATTAAGCTTTGAAAAAACTCTGGTGCTTTAAGGGGCTCGAGAAATATTCTGATGAGCTTGAAAAAATATCTAGAAGCTTTTTAAATATGAACGAGTTTAAGAAATGAAAACGCTTTAAGTACTTTTAAAAAAGATTTTAAATCTAAAAGCATTAGAGAAAGCTCTTGGCGCTTCACAAAAAGCACAACAAGCGCAGCAAAAAGCTCTATATGATTTACATAAAGTTCAACGAGCATAACAAAAAGCTCTATAAGGTTTACATAAAGCTCTATAAGCTTTTCATAATACTCTATAAGCTCTATATTCAATGAGCACTTTTACAAAACACTTTGGCAAGTTTTGAAAAACGATTTGGGAGCTATATCAAATGTTTTGGAAGCATTTGAAGAAGCCTTAGAAGAAAAAAAAATGATCTTAAAAAAAATCTCGGGGGAAAACCTTCAGAATTTATGTTGTCTGGATATGGAAGCTTTAGGAAAAATGTCATCAGTTCTGGTAGCTTTAGAAAGAGCTCTGAACATTTTTGGGGAAAGCTCGAAAAGCTATGGATGCTGTAGAAAACAATTAGCAAGCCGAACGTCCAAAGCTTTCCCCAGAGAAGTTTTACGTGGCTTAGAGTCTCTTATATTCCTTTACTTGAAAACGACTTCTGTGCAATCCCAGGATTTGCCACTAGATAGGTAATGTGACAGCCCCACACACCCCAGAAAGATTTTCGAAAATAAAACTGGAGCTTACACAAATTATAGAGAATTAAAGCAATAGACACAAGTTAATATCAATCCAAATAAACCACTGCGATACTAGTGCCTCAATATAGTTTTCCCTCTAATGTGAAATATTCAGCAACACTTACTCCTCCCACCTTAAAGGTTGAAAGACCTCTGGAAGAGAACAAAATAAAAAAAAACCAAAACAAATTCAATGGAAAAAAAACTGCATATAAACACAAATCAAAAATAGTCGACAACCGCGACTAAAGCCATATTATCAAGCGGCATTAAAAATATTTATAGTTGAACCTGGTGACCCACTAACAACAACAATACCAACACCAGACCAGACCAGCCCAGCCAGTTTACAACAACAGCAAAAACTATAAACAACACGACGACAACAACAAGAACCACATAAAAATAATCATAACCAAAACCACGCCACCAGAGTTGATTGCACTCCTCGCGGGTATTTCATGATGACATAGTCAGGGCAAAGTTTTACCGTGTTCGAGAGTGTGCGTTACAAGTGCAATTTTGTTTTCCAGACGGATTACGGGGAGAACAAAGGGATCATTGCGGAGGACCCGGCTCGTCTGACTGCGCTGAGGATTTCCCACCACCAGCGCAAGCACGATTAACTAAACATGCAACATATTTTGCTGTCTCAGTTGCTGCCAGTGTAACACACTGACTGACTGATACAAAAAGAAAAAAAACCTCGGTGTTGCTTTTTATTCCATGAATTTGTAAAGGATATGCAGGAAAAAGCAACAACGTCGACATTACCCGCCTCAAACAGGAAATGCAACATTTACATGTAAATGTTGAAAAGACAAAAAAAAAAAAAAACGAAAAGGAAGAAGGAGGCAAACTTTTTGTTCCTGTTAGCCAACATGTGTGCTCGGGCGCTTTAACGTTTCGTTGTTGTTTACTTTGTTTTTTTTTTAGGTTATCAGTTGAATTATGACAGAAGAAGAGGAGGTCTGAAGCAAAGGAGTAAAAAACAGTATAGCATATTTTAGGGCTGTTTTGTATGTTTAAATTAGTTGCCTACTTTCTGGTGTGTACTTGTGCTGATGTGAGCATGCACACGACTGTAAGTGTTTGTGTGAATGTGTGGTTTAAACGGAAATAAAAAGAAATAACGAGTTGGAGTTTCGACATAAATGGGTCGGTGTAGTAGGTATTTACTGTAGTTTTAACCTAAATTCTGCTCGAATGAAATGAGGAAAATGGGAAGAGTGTGTGAGATAGTATGTAAAGTTTGGTAACAAGGGTGAATGTATGTTTTTGCTGAGCTGTGTAGGAACAGTGCTTGTTAGTCGGGCATATGTGTATTTTTCTGCTAACATTTTATGAAGGAAAAGACAAGACATTTTTTTAAATAAGTGAGATGATCTTGTTATAAGATGTATATCCAATGAACGGGACCTTTTGATTATAGATGACTAAAAATGTTTTACCTAGAATGGATAGATGTGGGCACTGAAATGTTTTTTCGATGTTCTTGTCGTAGACCACCCGACGAACCACAGTCATCGATTTAGAAAACTCCAGAGCCTTGGCTCAGTGAGTTCGAAGGGACCCACACTGACAAACAGAAGATCGTTCAACTGCCTTTTTTTAAAAAAAAATTTTGTTTTATGGGGCATTTTCACTTGGGGATTGGGGCTAAATTGCATACTTTATTGTGGGCGATTTTTCCTTTCGGTCCATTTTTCAATTCATGCGTTGTGGCGTTTTCGATGTATTTTTTCCAAAAGCCCCAGCGTTTTTCTTTTTCTTGTCAAGCAAATATTAAACCATAATCATTGAGCAACCCTCATTTCCATAAACTGTGTGAAATTTCCTGGCTGCCGTTTGGGTGGGGTGGAATGAATTTCAAAGTAAACAAAATAAACTTCTAACTAAAAATGTAAACTAAGCTAAAAATTATATACATTCTACAATGTTTACTTTAAAACAAAACAAAAAAAAAAAAAAGAACATGCATGCATGTTAAACAGGCAGCACTCATAAACTTACAAGCGAAGGCGACCTAATTTATGAAAATGTCATTGACATTTCATTGAGAAACGGCGCAAAGCGAAGTAAATACAAAATATTTACTTAATATTTGTATTTACAGTAATTCAAATGATTTTCCATTCGAAGTGCCATGATTTTCAGTTTTAACCTTTGAACATTTTGAATTTCAACTCAATAATTGAATTCTTTCGTTTTGTATGTGGACCTTCATGGTTCTTGTTGTTGATTTTTTTTTGTTTAATTATATGCTTTAAATAGAATGATAAATTAATTTTGAGACAACCAGAACATGGTAATCTTTGTTTGTTGGTAAGCCAAACAATGTATGGCTTCGCATTTAAATGGTTCATTAAGTGAGGCTGTGTAAACGACAGAAAAAAAGGAAGGAAGTTTTGCTTTTTTTTTCAAGTTTTTTCTTAAAAAAAGATAATCTACGTTGACTGTTTAACCTTTTGCTGGGGATTTGTGTTGTTTTTGTTTAGAAATAAATTCATGGTCAAATTGGCTTTTTTAAAACTTCGATTGTGGCTGAGCTGATTGTAAAGTTGGAGTGTGTAATTTGTGTTTGCTGTGTTGGGGGGTTTCAACTTTCACTTTTAATTAGTTTTTGGTTTCGGATGTGTTAATTTTTTGTAATTTTCAAGAAACATATATCGACTGGTGATCACATTTCGTATGATGTTTGGGAAGGATAGCCAAGTGTTGGAAAGAGTTTGAATTTGAATTGGTCTCTGAATCTATAAAACAGAATACTGTCAAATAATTTGTGCATATTTCATAAATTTTATGAACGTTTTCACATTTCAAAGAAAATATGACATGCAAAATTGGTCTGCAAAATTTCTAAAAATCTATTGATGTATGAATGTATTTCATAGAGTATTCCACTGTACGTATGAAATATTTCATAGAACGTGGAAAAGATTTAATAGAATTTAGGTACGACTTTATAGAAATTATAACCAATTTCGTAGAATTCGCCCGTTGAAATGCGGAAAAAAAATTTTGTTGAAAAAAAAATTTTTGTGGAAAAAAAAAACTTGTTGAAAAAAAAAATTTTGTTGAAAAAAAAATTTTTTCTTGAAAAAAAAAATTTTTCTTGAAAAAAAAAAATTTTCTTGAAAAAAAAAAATTTGGTGAAAAAAAAAATTTGGAAAAAAAAAATTTATGAAATATTTAATTATAAATTTATCATAAAATATATGAAATATTTAATAAAATATATGAAATATTTAATAAAATATATGAAATATTTAATAAAATATATGAAATATTTAATAAAATATATGAAATATTTAATAAAATATATGAAATATTTAATAAAATATATGAAATATTTAATAAAATATATAAAAAATTCATAGAATATTTTTTATGAAATATTCCATTGAATCTATGAAAATGTAACAAGACTTTCATAAAATATATGAAAAATTAATAGAACATATTTTATGAATTCACTTCATTGAATATATGAAAGATTTCATAGACTACATATATCTATGAAAAGATTTCATAGAACTCATGAACAAAATCATAAAACTTATAAACAAAATCATAAAACTTATAAACAAAATCATTGAACTTATGAACAAAATCATAGAAGCTATGAAATATTTAATGGAACCTATGACATATTTCGCAGAATCTGTAAAATAGTTTATAGAATCCATAAAAGACATCAAAACATGTCATAGAATCTATGAAAATGTAAGAAGACTTTATAGAATTTGTGGAAATTTTTACAGAATCTATGAACGAGTTCATGAAAAATATACACAAGGTGTACGAAATACGGCTTACACCGTTATGTAGACAGAATATGCGGCTGTTTCAACGAACATGTCCTTATTTTCCTTAATTTACCGACAGCAAATAGACGTAAACCGTCGGCTTTTCAGATTGTCCTTTTGGGTATATCATGACGAAATGGATGAATCAAAAAAGTTCCTACGACAGTCTAATCAATTTCTGAGTAATGTTAACCCTACACGGTTCTTTAGTGCAGGTGAAGGGCGGGAGAACCGCACAGAGATCTTATGTGAAGATTGTGTCCTAATTATTAATGTAGATTGCCTCCAATGAATAACAAACACATCAAATTCACAAAGGCTGCTCTCTTTGAGCCGACCACTAGGGTCTTCAGTCTGTTATAATAGTTGGATTTATTAAACGATTTTAATCAATGTACCACTAATGATAGCTAATGTTTCGTTTAGTTCAGACACAACCAAATTAACACGGCCGATCGCTTAGTGCCGACCACTAGTGTTGTTAGACTGTAAGAGCAGCTGAATTAATGGTAAAATATTTATAAATTAGAACTCTAATTAATGTCGGGTGTCGGGTCAAACCGACCATTAGACAGATTTTGAACAGTACCATAGTGTTGACTCTATTTAAAGATCTAGATTTTTGGAAGTGCAGGTGGCTAGATGATCAAAATTAAGGCAATAGGAAAAGATGATGGACATTTTAAGCAATTGTTATAAACATGATACGTAGTAATATGACCCAAAAAGGGAGGCTACAAATACTGAAAATTACCGGCCACTTGTTATATGTTAGGCGCTCTCGAAGGTTATGAAGAGCATGGTTAACCACCATCAGGAAAAGTATACAAAGGCTAAGGGGCGTCTTAATGCCGTACTGTCGGCTTCCGTAGAAATCGATCTAATGCACAAGTGATGCCAGTGAAGTAGAGCCATTCACAGTCTTGTCAATTCTCACATGAGCGCAATACAAAATGGCTGGCCCATGTCGATCGAATAAATCCACAAGCTCCAGAGAGAAACGCATTGGACGACATTTATTACGGAAGGCGTGACGGAGGGGATATATCGAAGCCTAACCGCGAAAAACATGGACCGCCAGAAAGACAATTTTATAAGAGACAGTTTTTGTGTGGTCAAGCAAAAAACGCGTGGCGCATATGATACAATTGAATTTGCTATATCTTTGAAAATATATTTTTTTTTATATTTTGGGATTAAGAGCGTTGGAATATTTTCTGTTCAATTTCATTAAAATACGAGTTTCGAAAAAAATGGCGCCTATGTCCTTTTCGCGCTAAGGGCTCGATATGCATATCGTTGGTATCACGAACTGATGAAATAATGGAAATCATTTATTAAGCAGGCCAAGATCAACAATATGAGTTAGTAAATTGTGGTTTTGATTTTTTTTTTATTGTTAAAAATGATCTCGCCTTTATCGTTTCGTATATGATTTATAGCGGCTCCTTGCATTCCATTGGAAATTGTGTCATGAAGAACTCCACGACCTTCATCGACAACTCATAAAGGTCATTGAGTGTACATAAGTCTGCACCTAAGTATATGATTAATTACACTTTGCCATATGAGCACATTAAATGAAATCACTCTACAAAGCCATCATAAGCAAGTCTCTTGAAAATGCGTTAATCCCATGACTTTCCTCTAAGTTTCGATTGTGTTTATTTGGCTAAGCATTGCTGAGCTGCTTAAATGAATGGCGATTGGGTTAACTCACTCTTTGAATTTGATTAGTTTGCAATATTTTCTATTTAATTTGCAACATTGTATTTTCGCGTGTAGCATTTCATTTGCGAGACGGCTCGGCGAGCAGGTGATTGAGGAGCACAACACAAAAAGACAGTTTATTCATTCAGCTTGGCTGTGTTTCATCATCATTTTTAATTGATATTTTTTTTTACAGTCATTTTGATAATTTCATTATCAATCAATGTCAAGAGGATAACGGGCGTGGGGTAGGGAGGCTAGTGGTGAGAGGTTAATCACTAGTATAACACCAGGCCATTTTTCGTTTTTCATTCAGGTACGTTTGATGTTTTTTTGAATATATTTGTGATTAGACATAATTGGAAATTAAAATACAACGCAATATGTTTGAAATGCAAGATAGCAGTAATCACTGAAGAAGATGCAAAAAAAAACGTCGTTTGCATCAGCCGTGCAAAAATTGTTTGTTTGCTTCAAAAAGAAATAGCAAATAAATTGCAAAAATAAAGCCTACCTAAAAGGCGCAAACAATTTTTAGCTTGTTGAAGGAGGGATGGGGAAACCTGAATTGAATTGATGACGATGTGGGGGAGAATATGGCAATGATTTTTTAATTTTAACCAATTAACACAATTTGTGATTTTTTAAGTATTTTTCTTCAGTAACTATTTATTTGGTAATAACAAAGGCCTAACTTGAGTTATGACAAAATTGTCTATATATTATTCTGTTCAACGTGTTAATAAATTTTTTTTTTAAGAATTAAGCTAAATAATACTTTAGGATACTTAAGAAAGTTAAACCGATTACTGGTTTTCAGCAGAGAATAGAAACTTTAAAACCAGTTGCCGCCAAAATTTTTAAGGAAATTATATTAAAAAAATATATCGCACAAAATAGGTTTTTGAATGAAAAATAAGGATTCCACACTTGGTTTGTATTTTTGTATTTTTTTTTTATTTTGAACAAATACTTGTAGGTTGATAAAGGGTGTTTTTTATTGGGGTATAGAACTTTAAGTTGGCATCACTTTTTTAACTGGCGGCCATTTTGTCAGCTGTCAAGTGATTAATATTTAGTTTGGTTTGCCATTTCATCATGAACAGGTTGACAAAAGAACAACGCTTGCAAATCGTGCAAATTTATTTCGAAAGTAATGGTTCAGTTCGCGAAGTTCACCGCAAGCTCCGTCCATTTTATGCCATTACATCCACAAAAACTGACTGTTTGGTGTGCTCTATGGGCTGGTGGAGTCATTGGGCCATACTTCTTCCGAAATAATGCTGGAGAGTCAGTTACCGTTAATGGAGACCGGTATAGAGCCATGATAACCGACTATTTTGTTCCCGAATTGGATGGCATGAATGTGGATGAGTTGTGGTTCCAACAAGTGGTTGAAAATTGGACCTGTAGAATTGGCTTTATTCGAGCCAGCCGCGGCGGCCACATGCCCGAAATCATATTTAAACATTAATGGCATAAAATTATCCTTCCAATAAAGCCAAATTGATGGACATTAAAACGATTTTCTTGTGTTTTATTTCAATTCGAAGTTCTATACCTCAATAAAAAACACCCTTTACTTATGCTGTTATGACTTGTGTCCACAGATATTAATATTACTTATACGCGGAACGTTGCCAGATAACCACAAAATTTATTATTATTATTACTTATACGCTTACGAAAGAACGAATAAAATCGCCTTCACATACAGTGCGTATAAGTAATATTAATAAAATATTACTGCGTATAAGTAATATTAATTATTTAATATTATAAGTAATATTATAAGTAATATTAATTAATTAATATTACTTATAAGTAATATTAATTAATTAATATTATAAGTAATAATTATTAATTAATATTATAAGTAATATTAATTATTTAATATTACAAGGAATTATAAGTAATATTATTAATTAATTAATATTACTTATACGCTTATTGTTATCAATCAAGAAATAAAATCGCTTTGACATTTCATCAACTTAACATTTCACGAGCCAGCCAGCCTAACATGAAAGCAGAAAAGTACAGAAAAATTACAGAGATTGCGCTGGCTGGGACTTGTCGGTTGAATGAATTCAAAAGCTGCCGATAGAATGACTTTGACGATAACTAACACGAAAGGCACAGAAAAGAAAGATGGCATATTCGGTCGAAGGACCAATTGGAAGGAGACATGCGAAGTCAAAAAAAAAGTATTTAATCATTTTTTAATTATTACAATTTTGAACCCATGACGAGGTCCATGATTTTCAATTATTAAACTTTTTAACCCATGATGAGGTTCATAAGTAATATTAATTAATTAATATATTACTTATACGCTTACTGTTATCAATCAAGAAATAAAATCGCTTTCACATTTCACGATCCAGCCAGCCTGACATGAAAGTAGAAAAGTGCATCAAAAGTACAGCGATTGCGCTAGCTGGAACTTGTCGGTTGAATGAATTCAAAAGCTGTCGATAGAATGACTTTGGCGGTAACTAAAACGAAAAGCACAGAAAAGGAAGATGTCATATTCGGTCGAAGGGCCAATTTGGAAGAAGACATGCGAAGTAAAAAAAAAAGTATTTAATCATTTTTAATTATTCAAATTTTGAACCCATGATGAGGTCCATGATTTTCAATTATTAAACTTTTTAAACCATGACGAGGTCCATGAGGGAATTTCATAATTTGCATATGAAATTGGATTTAGATTTTTCATTTTCATTTAGTACACTTATTGATTTGTTGAATTTAATATATTTTTAAATTAATTGTAAGCTAGTCTTTAAGGGTTATATACAGTAGACTAGTGAATATAGAAATAAAGTCTTGGTATCACGAACTGGAGAAAGCTCTCGCAAGGCCGCAGTACTTGGAAATCAACAAGTCGTAGAGCCAACTTAAATTAGTAAGTCTGAATTTTTGCACAGAGACCTCGCACTATTCGCTAACGAGGCTCAAATTGACGCACCCATTGAAGGCACACAACCATCAGCTTCGTTATTACTTCTCAGTTTGGGCCTGAGAGCAGTTCGACATCTTCTTAGCTGATAAAGCGCAGTTTCAAGAAAACATGTCTCATTTGGGGACGCGAAAACCTGCTCAGAGAGTGACAGTTTGGTAGTGATTTTAGAGCAGTGGCATCCTTGGGTCATTTTTGAAAATCCCATCTCGGTTAAGGGCGAGCTCTAAAGGTATGATAAACCACTTTTCCCATACATTCTCGTATCGGTAATGAAATCTCCCTTGAAAACTTTCTCTCTCTCTCAAATTAAATCTTAAAAGAAAACCCCTCCAAAACAAAACACTTTTGAAACATAATCTTCTAGAAATGGTCAAGGCATTACAATTTGTTCCGCATTCAAGCTTAAGCCATAAATAGTAATGAACCCTCATCATTCATGTAGTCTTCTACTCTTCAAACGATTTAACGAGACATCATGTCGACAAATTGCAAATCAATATTGACGCCGTCTCTCAAGGGGTAAGGGGAGGGGGCTGTGTTGTCTCTCCTTTGGATTCATTAACCACTCATCCACAACAGTCATGGCAGGCATACAAGTTGGAATAGCGATATTGTTGCCGTCAACATTTTAAGTTTATTTTTGTCAACGAGCGGTTTATAGCCACAACATGCTATACCTGAATGTATATGTAATGCACATACATATATGTACTCTATATATATATATATGTAACCATATACAAGTTCGTTTCGTCTATGTTTACCTTAGGTTAGTTACCTTTAACTTTTTATTATTGTTTTGTACAGAAAAAAAAAAAAATACAATAACAGAATAATAAAAAAAACGTCGACAACAACACGCTGACAAATTACATTGTGTTGTTCTGTAGTTTTGCTGGGTTCATTTGCTCGAAGCAGCGACTGTAACCAACTCATTCACCTTTATAGAGAATTTTCGCGTAATACTTGAGCATATCCATATACATTGTACGGGTTGGGGGGCAGCATTTCTTGCGTTCCACGGCTCCTCAATTCTTTCATTCATTTCTACTTTTTCCATTCATAGATTTTTTTTACATTCTGCATATCGTGTTTGACCATACCCGGGTAACTATAGAAACCATACAATTGTATTTGTTGTTTCTCCCATCACCCTCCCACGACCAGAAAATCCCATGTGAAAGAGCATACGAAATTAAAGCCGCCTTCGAGTCATCATATGGCAGAAGGAACACTCAGGAAAAAAAGTCTGTGATGGTGGTAAGGAGATATTTAATTCTAGAATCCTGGATCGTAACCTGGAAGGGATCATCTCACATTCTTTTAGCAGCCGTTTCCACTTTGTAAATGGCGACCACTTTACTAGTAAGAGATTAATCTCGAAGCCATGTGAAAATTCTCGAGAAAAAACATTGGCCCTGCAGAGCTGGTTTTGAAACCACAGGTCCCAGCTCATAAATATACATACTTCAAAGACTACAATTTTATTTTAAATCTCCAAAGCCCATGTATTTCAAATTATCTATTTAGAATGAAAAATTATACGGATATTTTTACAATAATTTAAAATGAAAAAGAAGTGTTGCCACATTCCGAGTAGTGAAATACGACTCTGTTAGCTTGGCCGTATTTACACTTAACTCAGTCCATTGGATGCTTCTAAGCCGAAAACCACTGAGAGAACTTAGAGAAAATGCAGACTGTAAATACACGGTAAAGATCTATTTCTTTAATTGTTTAATAAATTTAAAAAGATTTTAAATTTAGTTCGATTTCCCAGATCCATCTCACATTCGTCTAAATCACCAAAGCCCAAGTAATTACAACAATTGTGGTTTTTTTTTACTCACATTTGTGAGGATATTTTTCCGCAGATAATATTGCCTTTACTTTGTGATAAGTTGAAATGAAAAATAAGTGCAGCCACATTTAGAATAGTCAAAAACGACTCTGTTAACATGGCCGCAATTACACTACATGCAGCCCAACGCATCGCTAAAAACCTTACGGTGTTTCCGTTGAAAGAACTTTCTCGAAATGCAGATGCCGTACAAGGTTGTGGAAATAGCTAAAAAAAAAAGTCGGAGTTTGGAAGCCGATTCTGCTCATATTAAATCGACTTTATAATAATTTTAATTAAAACGAAATAAAAGTGGTGCCTTAGTAAAATACCCAGTCCAGCGGATGCTGGTAGACAGAAACCTTTTCTCAAAATTCAAGTGACATTAAAAAAAAGTGGGAGTTTGGAAGTCGATTTTGCACATACTAGAGTCACCTCATTATAATTTTAATTAAAACGAAATAGAAGTATGTGGTGCCATAGTAGAATACGCCTCTCTTAGCTAGTCCGTAGTTACACTCAATGCCCTCAAAACTCTGACGGCCGTTGAAAGAACTTTCTCGAAATTCAACTGGCGTTAAAGTAATAATTCGGAGTTTGGAAGACAATTCAGCACATCTTAGATTCACCTCATTATAATTTTAATTAAAATGAAAAATACGCCTCTGTTAGCACGGCCGTAGTTACACTGGATGCTTTTAGACAGTTGAGATAATTCGGAGGAATTTCAGATGGTTGTGGAAATTGCTAAAGATTAATTTAAATTCCGAACTATTCATTGAACTAGTTAATACATCAACAGACTTTTCCCTTCGGCTGTATCTAAGGTTAAAGAATTTTCTAACATTTTCTTTTTCTTCTTCTTCAAAACGAAATGCATGGCAATTTCTTGGAATTTTGTGAACGATTTAAACTGTGAAAACAATTTTTTTTGTTATTAGCCTTATGCGACTTATCATAGATCTCAAAGCAAAAAAAAAAAACCGTTTTATATTTCATTTCCAGCCCAAACGGCTGACGACAACGACATCAGTGGGGGCCCTCCTTTTTTTCTGTGTAAGTTTATCGTAATGTCACCATCAGATTTTCGTTACGATAACAAAGAACAACAATTTCAATTTCAAAAGAACAACAATTCTTAAAGAAAATCAATAGTTAGTCATTTTGTTATTTTTATTCATTTATAATTTCGCAAGAATTTCAGATCATCTTTCGCCACAATGGAGATTGTTTCCTAGAATTTCCATTGTTCTGGCTACTTTGTGAAAAGGTACAGATGAAATGCTCTGGCTGATAATGATCATAGAATGTAGAATGTGCGCCATCTGGTCTGACAGAAAACTTATGGAAATTGTTTATTGGCTCAATGAAATAAATCTATGTCAAATAAAAATATATTCTCTTCGGTAGTTTTATGACAACTGAAGTACGTCGTCCTAGCCTACACGATCTTTAAAGTAGATTTTGATAGCCATGCATTTCAATTGTAACTATTGTTAGTGTAATATTATCACTGTATACTTTGCAATAACATGCAATAATTCGTTCGCCAGTCTCGACTGGACGGACCATTCGTCAGTCTAACGTTCAGCTTCGCCGAATGAACGACTGCACATGCACCAAATTGCCATCTCGATTATTATCATTAAACAATTACCGATAATTATTAGTCAGACTGTAGTCATTCCGTTCATGAATTCCGTTCTCCATGTTATTCTATAGAATTCGCGTTAATAAATCTACGTAAATGGGCGACACAAAGTCTACAGACTCCCAGCAAGTAAGTATTTTGAATGATCTTTGAATTTCGTTTGAAAAACAGCCGCTAATTGTTCGATGTGACGTTAGCGTTAGGAGGGCAAACGAGGAGAACGGAAAGCGTACACAACTGCCTGAGTTTAGGAAATGATGAAATATAATCAGATGTTGACTGAACTTTGAACAATATTGGAAATATTTTGCAGTCATTAACCAGTTATTGTGTTCAAAGGTCGTTTTTTTATGGTCGTAGTCGTTAATCAACTAGCAACTAAACTTTTGTTAACTAAGTCTCAATAAAATTGCGCAAAGAAAGAAAAGTGGATTGGGTCCTGGATTCTGTCAAATCTCTACTGAAGAAATGTTGCCACATTTCACATAGTCAAATACGACTCTGATGAGTGAGTAATATCGTGCAATGCTCTCTGATTCGAAGGAGCAACCCCATTAGATCCTTCATGGAATGTTAAGGGAAATAAGTAAGTAAATATGACTGTGATAGTTAGGCCACATTTAAACTCAATCCAGCCAACCCGATGATTCTAGACAGAAACCCCAAAGGCAGTTGAGAGACCTTTCTGGAAATGCACAGGACACAAGAGGTTGTGGAAATTGCTAAAACACATTAAGCTCAGCTGAGACAGCGTTAGCAGCCCATTCGGCTCATATTACTTTATTATTATTTTATTTATAATTTAGTCAGAAAGCGCCTCGGTAGGCGAGTTGGTAGCGTGCTTGCCTATCAGAGTGGGGGTTGTGGGTTCGATTCCCACCAGAGGCTTTGGTCTGTCGCTGCAAAAATCTAAACATATGGTCTTTGTCACCCGGTTTACCCTTGGACCCAAAAATTAGAATATAAATTTACTTTGTATTGTAATTAATAATAAATAAATAAAATAAATAATTTAGTCAGAGTTTGAAGCTGAATCGGCACATCTTAGATTTGCTTGGTTATAATTAGTTAAAAAAAAGTAAGTGTTGCCACATTTCGTATTGTCAAATACGACACTGTTATCATGGCCGATGATTCGAGACAGAAACCACCAACGGCCGTTGATAGAACATTCGAGGAACAACAGATGACGTTCAAGGTTGTGGAAATTGCTAAATTGATTAAACTATTACTGCCTGCCCAAAAAATCGGCTCGTAGGATTTGTATGATTCCTTGGGTATTTAAATATCAATTAGGCAGGAATGGCTTAATCTCAGCCACTTGAGTATCTGTCCAGGGTCAGAGTATGCAGTCGATTTGTCTCAATTCTTTTTTGTTGGCTTAGAGCAGCCTTTGTTGGTTTAAGCGTCCATCCTTAATGCCAGCTCAGTGCTTTAGAATCGTCTGTGCCAGTACTGCGACTACTATTATCATTCATTAATTGTTAGACCAACCAGACCAGTCTAGAGTTGTTCGTTTTATAATTCAGGAAAAGTGTGGAAACTGTTAGATAACCAGAGATCAGTTGATGAGACCGATGAGAAGACTATGAGTGATATAAATATTAAACTGAAAATGAAGTTTAGTTAAACCGCAGTTAAGGAAAACGATACCAAACCAAATGATCAGTATCTCCTACAAAAAAATAGTTCAATAGAAAAGTAAGCTATATTAAAACTTTGGAATTGTAGATACTTCAGTGTGTCGTACATGTGCCAGAATATCTAGAGAGCTACGGTCCTACAATTAAACTGAGATGCAAAGACATGTGTGTATCTCCAATCAAACATAGGTCAATAGAAAAGTCACACACAGAATTGAAGGAATTATAAACCCTTTATTAAGACGTGAGCATGTTGAAAAGCTGGAGCGTCACTGTTCGACATTTCTACAGATAGAGAGGATATATTTTTCAGAGATGCAGTCATACCATGAGTGTCATCTTTATTTAGTCTTGCAAGAGATGCAGTCATACCATGAGTGTCATCTTTATTTAGTCTTTGCTAATTAAGAGACCAAATTGTATGTTTTGTTAGTAAGAGACTAATGTGTAGACTACACATTTCATAATTACCGTTAACTGAATAATCGTAGGTTAGATAGCTAAAAACCAATCAAAAGTTATGATACCTAAGTTTACCATGGAAATATTGAATTTCAATGAAAACAAATTAATAGAACTTATGATTCTATTATGCTGATTCGAGATGAGCTTTCTATATTCTGCAGAATAGAAAATAGTTTAAAAAAATATAGTAATAAAAATAAGGTAAATGTCTGACAATAAACATTCGTTTGAAAAACTATTTTCTATTTTTAGAAAAAAAAAACTGATCTGAAAACTAAAAAACAGAAACAAAAATTCTGTGATATTCTTTTTGTTTATTACAATTCAAAATTATAATAAACTACTTAATAAAGCACTAGCGACTAAGGCTATTGGCCAAACTAAATAACCAAAATATTATTTTGGGTTTTTGTTCATTTAAATAAATTTGAGATGCTCTATTAAATTTTAGAAAAATATTATCACCAGAATTCCGATTATTTTTTCTCAAACGAAGACTATTTTTTTTTAAACCGAAGATTTAAAAAGTAATTCGATCTTTAAATAACTAAAAATTACATTTCTTAAACAAATTGTAAAACTTACTTGTAACAGATGATCTATAAAAAAGGAAACTATTCCAAGTACATACCTGAAATTAAAGAAATTGAAAACGGATTAGTTTAAATTTGTTTATACAAATATTTTCATCTACAAATGTAGATGAGGCACACACACACAAATGAAAGACATTGAAAACCAAAAATGCGGAAAAATATGAAAATAAAAACGAAATACAAAATTAACTCTAAAACACACATATCTAAACATTTGTATTTGTAAATAAACTGATGAATGTAGTAGACCAAATGAGATGAAACAAACAGAAAATATTTGTGACAAAAAAAAAGGGTAATAAAAACGGCAAGAGCTGCAAGCCACAACCATAACAAATCAATTTCAAATATTCTTTTCAATAAACCACGACTACGATTCCAAATTAATGGCTATGAATGTGAGCACGAAAAAGCAATCCTATTATAATCGTAAAGCTCTTTGAAATGCCAGTCCATGGACATAAAATGAACAGAAAACAATTAAATGAACAATTCATTGGAAACCGTGTAACCTTGGACGATTGGACAGCGATGCTGAAAACCACATACACCGATCATGGCAGTAACGGAGATTATGCTGTTCCCACTGATCGCCGCAAATATCGGTAAGCTTTTGTCGATGTAATTATCCACAATCACCGATTGCCAAACTCATGCCACTGAGCAAGTAATTGCATACAATAATCGCCACAATTGTATTTCTTGGAAAAAGAATAATCGTAATGCATTTATCAACAAACGTTTGCTAAACAATTGCTAATTAAATTTGTTTCACATACAAATTATTCTTAACAAAAACAACAACAACAAAAATTAAAATCCAGTCAACAATAAAATTGAAACTGCTTCAAACTGGTTAAAACTGAAAGACCTCTGTGGGTTTAACGGCGGCTCACTGTTAATTGCAAATAAAATTTGAAACAAAATCGAATCTCTAAAGCTTTCGCAACAAGTTTAAACTGAAACCCCCATAAAGAAGAACACTTGAGTGAAGTCCGAAAATAAATTGGTCTGTTTTCTCTTTTCGATGATATGTTTTGTTGTTGATGACAGTTCGGTCGCAAATGAGAGCAACTTTCAATGATTTTTCCAATTCAAATATTAATATTGTTTAAGAAGTTATATGGAAAGGTTATGGTCACAAAATCGGAGATTAAAAAAACGCTTAAAGGACCATAGTTATTATGTGGCATAGCTTCATAGATCGCCGAGTAGAACACACACCAACTATTTAAATCACATGAATATATATCCTGTCTATGGAAAGTCGGAGGATCTATTTGAAAAGTCAGGTATTTCAAAAATTTCTGAAATGAAGAAATTGCAAGCACTTTATTGAGAATCTAGAGGCCCACAGTCCGAAATTTCCACAGATATTGAGAATATCATTTTCAGACATACAGTTATTCAACGAGTGCCATCTTTATTAAATCAATGCAAGAACCTACAAATTTGGAGAGCCACAGTCAGAGGTATTAGTGTCAATATTCACAATAGTGTCAATTGGCTGCAAATGTAACTCAAGTATTTCAGCAGAAGCATTCGATTGTTTGGGGAAAACACGCAATAAACTTATTAAATTCAACAAAGTACGATATTTGTGTGCAAATAAGTATGTGTTTGCAGATGTTTTCGTATTTTTTGTTTTGCCTCTACGCTCGGTAAGATGATAACCATAACCGAGAGAATAAGAGGAATTGTTATATAGAGATTCACAAATTGAAAACAATAAAAAGTAATACAAAAATGTATACATACATATACAGGGTGGCGCAAAAGTAATCCTCCTATCAGAAAATGCTATACATTTTGCGATTGGCCCCTAATGTTAGTGGCAACTGTGGCGGCGGCCATTTACATGACATCGACTTGATGTAAAAAAAATTAAAAGACCAAATAAAAATAATCCACAAGAAGAATCAAAGTTTTTCATTTTTTTTTAATTATAGCCAAAAAACATTGGAAGTTTACTTTTGCGCCACCTTTTATATTTGATATATATGTGGTATGGAAAAATATATAAATATTTTGATTTCAATTTGTTTGCTGAAAAATTTTTTTAAATGGCCATTTGTTGCATCGTGTAGATAATGTAGTGCCAGAGTTGTATTCCCTCAACTGGTCTACAGAGATAAAACGAAAGCAGTTCATCCATTTCACCGACCGTAGCCTAATCTAACTTCAAGTTAAAATTTGTCGTTGATATTTCTAGCGGATTTCTTAAAAATTGACTTCAAGTTCCCAATGGCCTAAAGAAACTTTTCCTCTCCAAAGAAAAAATTTGGTCAGAAAAGGGCCCTAACGTGGATAAATAAAAGTCACGGATCAGTTACAATTAGCTTTTATAGGTTAACCCTATGCTACAATTGTGACCACAGCTGCTTTGAAAAATATTCAGTCAGCTAACTTAAGAATTGTTTCTCGTTAAGTATCATCATCAATTGAACAGTGTGGAGGTAACTTTTTGCAGTTTTGGGAAGAGTAACAACAATAAAGCGAACAAAATCGAAAGAAACAAAAAAAAAACACACAAACACACACAAATTAATGAACATTTTAATGGAGCAACGACGTCATTGTGCCAAAAATAAAATGTGATGTGTGTGTTGTTAGACTGGGAAGAGGACTGAGAATGAGTGAGACCAGCCACAATCACAAAGTCTGGCACAGCGTTACGTATGAATGACGCCGCAGCAGTTTTTGGACTTTGGCTTTTTGGAACTAAGAAATTGGTTGCATGCAATATTAAAAAAAAAAAAATGTATGGCAAACAATTTTTCATATTTCCTTCTGCTCTTGACATTCAAAAACATGAAACACAGATAAAGGATTGTTGGCTGCTATTTAAGGATTGCCAAAAAAAAAAAAAACGTCACCGCAAATAAAAAATAATTACTTTGGCACAGCAATCTTCACCAAATGGTTAGGGAATGCCTAAGAAGGGGAAACACATGGTAAAATGTTGGCACACAAAAAGCTTTAGCGGTGGCTAAGATCCAGACTGAACTGAACGTATCGAACTGAACCCTAACACTTTTCAATTTGATTGATTTTTTTTTTAAAGAATTATCAAATGCTATCACTCGCCAAACTTATCAGTTTGTCTGCCTGGGCTTGTTTATAGAAATATTGTTTTTCACAAATTTCCTGAAAAGCACGATAAGCAGCCCAAGATACCCGAGGTGGCATTCATTAATTAATTTTTTTTCAAATATTGCAATGTTATTTTCATTCAATTTCCGATAAATTGTATTTGTTTGTTTTTATTGTATTTGCGTTGTGATGAATTGAAATGTTCGATCCGCATATGTACATAAATACGTTCAACGGTGTGAAGAAGAGTTGTCGAGCGAATGAAGAAGAAACGCAAAAAATGAATTGCGCTAAAAAAAGCGATGATGTCATTTTCTGTGGCCACAACAACACAGCAAAAAATGATTTGAAGAAATGAAACGAAACTGAAATTACAAAGTATTTGGGTTTTAGGGCTGGTGGCGATTTGTGGCGCGCTAAAACCGCAGTTGTTTTTTTTTTTTGGTAAACCAGAAGAAATAAAAACTAACTGAATGGAGTACCCAAAAATGATTGCGATAAATTCCCAGTTTGTTATTTTTTTAACGTGTTGAGGTCTTCTACTCCGCCTCTTGATATTTATTGTAAGTAGAGTTTATTGGAATGGAGATTTTCTACCGAGAAAGAGAGAGAGAGGCAGGTTTTATGTATTGTGTTGGAGTTTTATCGAGTAGGTTTCGTTAAAAGAAATTAAATTGCGTTTGAAACAAAAATATATAAAAAAAAAGTTGTGGTTAAAGACAGAGTGGGTATGAGGGGCATTTCAATAACTGTGGAAAACAAGAGTGCAACACCAAAAAATGACAACAACGACAAAAGGCCAACGAAAGCCATCCAATTCTGCTATAGCAAAATTGCACAATTTATTTGCCCAGGCAGCGTGAGCTTTACTGGTTCGGAAAAACCACCGATTTACTCTGCGAATATTTTCTTATGCCAAAGAGATTAAAAACAAAAACTCTCATGTGAGTAATTGCAGAAAGGGATCTTTATCGTTAGCCATATAAATCAAAAATGCTTATCTTTACCGCATTTATCAAACTGCACACCGACCGTTTGGTCGGCCCTTAACGAGTAAATCAAACATGCAGCAGACGTAACCATTTCGTTTGATTTTCAAAAAAAAATGCTGGAAGGGATTGCTTTTATTTTGTGGGTCTGTGTTTTAGACTTGGGTTTTTTTTTTGGATGAATAATTAACCTTGAACTGCAAAAAAAAAACGTTTGTGTAGTTTGGTTAGCATTTTATGGTTTTTATCGTCAAGTCCTTTTTCGTTTCATTTGTTGTTTGCTTTTCAAAAATTGCATGTTTTGGTTCAATTTTTCATACCGAATTTTGTCCGTCCATTCATCTGTCTTGTGGCGGGTCATACCTTCTGACCGTGATTGTTGTGTTGGCTGGCGTTTGTATTGCTGCCACTTCTCCACTTCCTCTGAAAACCTCACCGCTTAAGGTTTATCGTCTGTCGGTTGTCTTCAATACAGACGTCGGCTGGCGATGTGATTTATTCCCGCTAAATTTATGCATTTAATGAAATTTCGAAAATGTGCACACACTTTTGTTTTAAGAACTTGGCAAAATGTTTGTTTTTATGGATTTTTTTTTCAGGGATAATTTTGCTGTGCACTTTTGTTTGCTTTGTTTTAATGCAGATTTTTGCTGTGTTGATGGAAAACTTAAATTTTTTTTTGAAAAAAAAAAAGACGTTAGCCAATAATTGAAATTTTTAATTTATTGAATACAAATGAAAAAATTGACAATTTCTTGATTGAATTTCATAAATTTGGAATACAAATTTTAAACAAGTATACATTTGCTGGGAAAATAACAAGTGGAAAATGCCATTCAATAGAAAGTAAAATGGATAATCTTTATTCGGAATGTATAAAAACCAGTGAAGGCCAACCAACCGGGGAAGTTCTGATTCAAAAACCCAACAGCGCGGAAAGTCAGTTTCAAAACCCCAGGGAGACTTAGGTTCAACACAGGGGAAAACCACTACAGCCCTATTCGTCTTTAGTGAAATTAATACTTGTAAAGGGGTTTCCAACAAGAGGTGTTATTTTAAATCACCCAGTATTTCGGTAGCTGTCACCTTTGAAGCTTTAGTTCCTTGACATTTGACAAGTTACTAAAAATGGAACAATACACGCTTCAACAACGCCTTGGAATTATTAAAATTCACTACAAAAATGGTGAAAATCTTGCAGTCATAGTTGGCAAAACTAAAGCATTTTTGGGTCGTGAGCTGGAAACGCCATTTATGTCCAGGAGAATAGATGGCCCGATATGCAGACAAATAGGATGTACAGCTTTGGCTTTGCGGGAATAGAAATGAGATATGAATATATCGCTCAAAAAGAAATGGTGAGGGTCAAACCTATCAGTTTTATTTGACATTCCGCAGCGTCTTTCAAACGAAAGAGAGGGCATTAGAACGTTCTCCGTCGTATCTCAAATCGTTGCCCATTAGTATCCGTTTTCTTTTTAATTCTTGAAACTGCCCTTTCAGGGAAAAGAGAACAAGCGACAGACCAAAGCTTCTGCTGGGAATCGAACCCACAACCCCCACGCCGATAGACAAACACGCTACCAACTCGCCTATCGGGACGCATTCTATTTTGTTTATTTATGGGATTTTACTCAATTTCAAATCAATTTCTGTTAATGGATTGTGGAAGATATTCCAGGATTAGTTCTTTAACTAGTTTTGACAAAAATAAACCACGAACTTCAAGGAGAATGAGGCCTGAAAGTTGTTGTATGGAAGAAACTAGACTCGTAACATAGAAAGAAATCATGCAATTGCTTGGATAAGGTTTAGCAAGAAAGGTCTTCTTAAAGGCCTGTTGGAAATGCTCTGGCATTTTTAAGTAACTGCAAAAGAGCATTTACTCTAAGCGTAAACGCTCCTTTTGCTAATGACCTAATGTTCCGTGTTGCTGCGTAGTTCGAGGGGGGAGGCGGAGATGGTCATAAAAACAAAACCCGGTGAAGAATGTAATTTTCCGCAACATAAATTCCAGATTACCCACAGCCTCTCACACAGTCATGCATTAACTGAGCACCGAGCACTCTCCTCTTGACGTCCTGACAAAAATCAATTACCACTGCCGCAGAGAGGAGTGTGAGAGAAACGAAACAAATCTTGTACGCTTGAGGAATAACAACCAGAAAAAGCTTTAGTGCCAAGGAGATATGAAATAGGAAATGAATTGCGACGCATTTAATTGTTGCTGATGTTATGGGGGTGGGCACAGGAGGGTGGGGCGAAGTGATGCCGTAAAAAACACCCACCCTTGCATGAAACGAATCTGTTACACGCACAGCACATTCTACATTTGTCCCTTGACCACAGACACTGAATTGGTGGTGGCGTTAGACTTGGAAACTGCAGTAAAGGTAACATCACCACAGGAAAAAAAAACCACAACAAACCCCTAAAAACGCCATAAATTTCATGTCTGTCATAGGACACAGCTGAGCTTTTTTTCGATTGAGAATCACAATTAAAACGCCAGGCCGCCCCAATGGCAAATGTTTACAATTCCAGACACGCCGACCGTCTAACAAAACTCCCAATACTGGGGTCTTCCATTTTGGGGGTGGCTAGAAACGAATAGACTCCTACAGTTTGTGCTCCCCATTAAATAATTTCGGCGCAGTTTTTCTGTTGTTTTCTTTCTTTTATTTGTGTTTGGGTTGGCATGACATGGAGTCTTTATGATTCGAACATGTTTGTTTTTTTGCTGCCTCGTTATGTTTATGTTTCTTGGGGGGGGATTTTGTTTACATTTATTTTGCGTTGTTCATTTCGGTGTTTGGGTTCTGGCCTGACCTGCCGTTCAAAGAGGTCCCTTTATGTTCGCCAAACATGTGGAGAAGCGCCGAAGCTTTCAAATGAAATACAATGGAATTCCTTCATGTTTTCATTTTCGTTTAATTTTTGTATTCTGTTTTTTTTTTTGTTCATAATGACATCACTCTGTCCGAAGAATTGAAGTTGGTGGTGCAAGATTTATTTTGCGCAGTTGGTTAAATTTTTTATGTTGAAACGCAAAAGAAAATGTTTCGAGTTACGTCGTAGTAGTTTTATGTGAAGTTTTTAAAACGAACACGCCATTTAAATCGTTTTGGGCAGATAACGTCGAAATTTATGGAGTTTTGTGGGGCAATATTTACATTCCAGTTAAATGTAAACTAATATTTGAGTAATTTTACTCCCTTCTTCGGTTAACAGAACAGAACAAATATCTGTAATTATAAAACGAAGTATGCACGAGTTGGGAATATATTTCTGTGTAATAAGGGAAGAGAGGAAAATGGTCCTTCGACCAGTTTAAAATCGACCAAAGTCTGTAAAGGTAAAGGTCACTACAATCCAGTCATCTGAGATAGGAGTTGGCTACCATAGATTGAATTATCCCGCAGTGAGAGCTAGGAATGCTCGACTCCGACTCAACCTGACTTCAAGTGTTCAATACAATTTTTTTTTAAATTATATGTCCGTCCACTATTCATATACTCCACATATCACTAAGGTGCGTTCGTATCTTAAAGATAACAAAAAGTTCATATAAACAAAAATATGTAAAATTTTATAAAAAAAAAAAATTACAGATTAACTAGTTTTCAAAAGATTTTGTGGGAAATGTGAATGAACTGTCTGTTTTCCATAAAACAAATTTGTTCGTTACAAATCGTAAATTTTGGAAGCATTTTAAAATAGGTTTCAGACATTATTGAACTGTGATTTATATTTTAGATATCGGCATAGGCCCAAACGAATAAGCTCTCATTACTGTTGAAAAAAAAATCCATTTCATTGGACATTCAATTTTGACAATTTGTAATGAACGAACAAACTAGTTTTATGGAAACAGGCAATAAGTAAATAAAACTCGGAGTCGAGCAAATTTTGCGAATCCTGACTCCGGGTAAATTTGTCAGACACCGACTCCAGCTCCTGATAATAATACTGATAATACTATACTTAGGCCTCACAAAACTAGAACTTGAAAAGCTTTCTAACTGATAATTTTTTTAAAATATTATTTTGCTGGTAATTGTGATGCCATAAATAATTTACATTGTCTCGAACAATTAAAGTAAAAAACTATTTTGAATAAAAAGTACAATTAAATAAGTGCATGTTCATTTTTATTTCCGTGATTTGTAATGAATTAAATCAAAATTCTTTTAGGTTTTTTACTATTTAATTTCAGAAAATTAATTGGAATTTTTATTGCAAATGATTGATGTATGAAGTGGAGTTTTTTTTTTCAATTTCAGAGCTTTTAATTAAAACAGTAAAAAAAACGAACTTATTTTTAACGAGCAAAAAAATGCAATTATCCGAATTTCGGTTAAATGAAACATTGCAATTATCCGGAATTAGCATTATTGAAAATTTTGGATAAATGAATAAATGCACCATTTTGTTCTTGTATATTTATTAACCGAATTCGACTGTAGATCCGACAATAATTTGCATTTATTTTAAAAAAAATTTGGGCCAGATAGGAAAAATTAGAATGTCGCCTTTCAGAGAAATATAAATCGCTTAGCATATCAATAGGAGTTCTATGAAAGAGAGTGCCGTAAAAATAATAATAAAAAATATAAAAAGAAAATTTTAAATAAAACAAAAATATAAAAAAAAAAATATAAAAAGAAAATTTAAAACAAAAAATTAAATACAAAAAAATATATAAAAAAAATTTAAAATGAAAAAAAAAAATATAAAAAGAAACTTTAAAATAAAAAAAATATAAAAATATAAAAAAAAAATTTAAAAGAAAAATAAAATTAAAATAAAAAAAAGAAAATTTAAAATAAAAAGAAAGATTAAAATAAAATAAAAATATGAAAAGATAATTTAAAATAAAAAAGTAAAAAAAAAAATTAAAACAATATAAAAAGAAAATTTTAAATAAAAAAAAAATATATAAAAAGCAACTAAAATAAAAAAATATAAAAAGAAAATTTGAAAAAAAAAAATTTAATACAAAAAAAAAATATAAAATGAAAAAAAAAATATAAAAAGAAAATTTAAAATAAAAAAAGTTAAAAAAATGTAAAACGACAATTTAAAATAAAAAAATACAATAAATAAAAAGATATATAAAAAACAACTAAAATAAAAAATATAAAAAGAAAATTTAAAAAAAAAAATAAAATTTAATACAAAAAAAATATAAAAAGATAATTTAAAATAAAAAGTAAAAAAATATACAAAAGAAAATTTTAAATAAAAAAATATATAAAAAACAATTAAAATAAAAAAAAAATATAAAAAATTAAAAAAAAAATTAAAAAAAGAAAGTTTAAAATAAAAAAAATATAAAATGATTATTTAAAATAAAAAAAGAAAAAAAAATTTTAGAAAAAATATACAAAAGAAAAGTTAAAATTAAAAGAAATAAAAATAAATTTTAAAATAAAAAAAATATAAAAAAGAAATTAATATAAAAAAGGAAAAAAAAAAATTTTAAATAAAAAAAAAAATTAAAATAAGAAGGAAAAATAAAAAAAAAATTAAATAAAAAAATATATAAAAAGAAAATTTTACAATATAAAAAAAATTTAATTAAAAAAATTTAAAATAACAAAAAAAAAATAAAGAGAAAATTTTACGAGTAAAAAAACGAACCGAATTCTGATTTAAAAAAAATATAAAAAAAAAATTTAAATAATAAAAAAAAAATAATTAAAAAAAAAACAAAATGAAATAAAAAGGAAATTGAAATAAAAAAAAATATAAAAAGAAAATTTTATTTAAAAAAAATATGAAATAAAAAAAATATAAAAAGGCAATTTTATGAGTAAAAAACGAATTCTAAGTAGGCCGGGGAATAAAAAAAGTTGTTATCAAACTAAAGGTCAGATACAGATTAGACTGGTGTGGATATGAATGCGACATGAATAGGACAGTTGTAGGCATGAATAGCGACAATCATTGGCATGCATGTGACAGTCATGAGCCAATGACAACTAAATATTGACGTGGTAATCAAAATACTCCAGCGGACGATGGTATGGAGCTTATAGCTGTGGGGGGAAAATAGCGGAATTGGTAGCTCATTTTATACGAAGATTTTCTATGTGTCGCTTATTTAAAAAATATCTTTATAGGAAAAACTAGCGGAAATGGTAGCTTACCAACTTAAATACTACAGGTGTCAGTTTATCTAGTTAACATCTAGATGGCCTTTTTCAAGTAAGGATCTATGTCGACTTGTGGGACTCTATTGAATTCCTGATACAAATTAATATCAGAGTTCTAGATATCATCATATAAGCGGTAAGGATCTACAGTGATCTGTGCGACTCGATCGCACTCCTTCTAAAATGGCTGGAGTTGCACTGCGTGCTTTCAAAACCATAAAAAGTTTCATATGTTTTGGGATTCAATATTTCAATAATGCACAAAATATGTGTAATTTATCTATATTTAAGAAAATTAAATTTATTCAAACTACTTACCTTTTTCAAATGGTTTTTTTTTTATAAAAAAATAAATTTACACACATAAAATTTCAATGTTGAAAAGAAAAGTTTAGTAAAAAATGTGAATTAAATAGTAACGAACAAACAGAAAAACAAGCACCACATGCCCATTTCCTATTGCAATGAGTTAAAATTATATGAAATATGAAATTAAGATATTCCATGTTTTGATTACCTGTAAAGTCAAAATAACTAGAGCATTAAACCAATTGGAACCAATTAAAAATCAATTTTTTGCTAACATCAACAACATTCAGAGAATTTAGAAAACTTTCAAATGCAATTTTGCATTAACAATTTGTTGGGAAATTTTTCCCATCAACCATTGACTTCACACATTTTCCGGTGAGCGAGAATGAGAGTATGAAATTATAATTTTGTAAAAAAAAAACACAAGACAAGAAGTCATGCATCAGATCACAACATTATGTAGTAAAAATTTCATAAACCAATTGAGAATTATTACAAACGTTATGAAATCAAATGCAATGAGACGATACGAGGAATGGTAAGAGAGAGTATTTAACAACTTTGACAAATGAATATGAGAGTTGTATTATAAATTTGTTTTGTAAGAGTAAGTTTAAAGACAAAGTAGAGAGAGATCGAAAGAGAGGTGTCGCCTCTCAGTGTCCTCTCCACCCTCACAGGCAAACTAGAACTGATGATGCTGGGTATAAAAACACAATCGAGATTAGAAAGAGACAATACATATAGAAAAAGACAGTATAACGAACGAATGCTATGGTAATATAGTACAGTACAAAACGATGGTTATAGACAGACGTGAGACACCATGTCTTTTTTTGTTGTAGTATAGTACAGCGTTGTATTTTTTAGGTTTGAATTGTTTTTCTTTTTTTTTGGTGTTGCATGTGCAGGTGATTTCAACATTCAAAATGTATACAGGATCCTCGTGTGTATTTCTACTGACCTTTGTGCATTAGCGGCTAGGCCGCCTGATGTTGGCGATGTGGCATACAAGATGGCTCCCGGTGCACTCTCCACCGATATCGTGGACAGCTTGTGAGCCGGCTGTACGGGGCTGGTGAATTGACTAACGGGCTGTGAGAATTTTCGTGGTTGCGGCGGTGCTTGTGTTTGTCCCGATGACAATTGTTGGCTGGGTATGGCCAGACGATTGACGGCCGTGCCGAACGATGGATCATAGCTGAAGGAAATCTTCTTGGGCGGCAATGCCTGTGAAGAGCCTCCCTGGCTTTCCGGCGAACCACAGTAGAATGGTGAGTATGCATAGCCACCGGACGCGGGGCTGGCACTGTAGGCCACCTGATTTGTAGGCGATGGAACCCTGGGACTTCTTTGACCACCTGCCGCTACTGCTCCTCCACCTCCAACGACCGCAGCTCCGTCCACTCGAGCCGGTGATTGGTTGGGGCTTATGGGTATGGGATGAGAACTATGCTGTTGTGTGGCATACAGTAGTGGAGAAAATTGATCGGAAGCCTCTTCGAAATCTTCATCGTTCTCATCGCCCTCTTCATCCAGGTCCTCTATGGCATATTTGCCAATGGTTATGCTAACACCTGGACTCAGTGCCGTTGAGAATTCCAGAGGCAATTTATAGCGATCATCACCCAGAGCCAGATTAGTATAGATACTGCTGTCCGAACACACCGCCTGAGGATGGGTCTCGGCCAAGCGGCTCATCGTGCTGGCATCCATGTCCGTCGTCTTCCACAGGCGCGCATCGACACAGAAAGACGAACGACCCGATGAGGATTTATTGTAGAAATACAAGTTCTGCTGTTCGCCCGGCCTGGCCGAGGTTACCAGATGATAGGGCGAGAACTCGCTGCTTGTATTGTGGGAGGCGGCAGCATTTGCTGCCGATGTTGCCAGCATTTGATTCACTACATTGGCGGCTATGTGAGGCGTGCTAAAAGCTCTTTTGCGATTATTGCCTAAGGCCCCGGGTGTATCGGTTGAGGTACTACTAGCCATGCTGGCGCTGGCCATTGCCTGTGTGAGACTGGACATATTGCTATTCCAATATAATGACAATAAAGGTGGCAGTGTGTGTTGGTGGTGGTGGGAGCAGGTGATATTTGGTGGTGGCGTGGAGGGTAGCATAATTTACAGAATGTTTTTATTTTTTGTTTTTGTTGGTTTGTTTCGTATGCAGTTGAAGTGCGTTCGATGAAAGCATTCGGAACAGATTCGACATTTTGTTGTGAGATATTTGCAGGGCGTTTTTGATTTTTTGAAAGTTTGCGGATTCAAAATTCAAAATGTGACAAGATTGAGATTTGAGTGTGTGTGTTTGTGATTTTTCATATATTATTTTTTGCAAAAAAAATTCCAATAAAAAAAGAAGAGAAGAAAAAAAGAAAATAAAATGTTACCAATAGTTTTTTGTTTTGAAATACGCCAAAAATGAAATAATAACAACTTAAGACTACGCTTAGAACGTAACAGAGATAGAGAGAGAGAGAGAGAGATGGATAATAATCTCATGCCTTTCTTTTCAAATCTCGGGAAATATCTTACAAGTACAATTTGGGGGATAATTTTGTTGTTGTTGTGGTAACCAATTGTAGGATGTTGCATTTTTTTTCGATAATAACCAATTACAGGAGGACATGGTTCTTAACATTAAATGTAGTTATGTATCATTCCATTGTATATACATATAAATTCTAGATAAGATTCAATAAATCCAATGGGAAAATGAAAAGAGACTTTGTAAATTGAGAAATCCTAAAGAAAATTATGATTGTAAATTCTAAAAGAAAATTGCAGATGGGGCCTGTGATGAAAAATTGAAAACGTCGAATAAATCTAAACAACTTTCTTCAAATACTCTATGTAGAATTATATAAAAAATTATGGATCCCTAAAAAAATTACTCCAATGTCAAAAGGGGCCAAAAGTTTCTGTTGGGTTGAAAAAAAATTAAACTGGCATAGCATATTTTGCACAATGCAAAATAACCCCAAACTTGCCAATATTAAAAAATCTAAAAATTTTAAAAATAATTTAAAATAATTTTCTATTCAAAAATAATTAAAATATTAAAACAAATTTCAAAATTATTAAAAAATAATTTCAAAATTATTAAAAAATAATTTCAAAATTATTAGAAAATAATTTCAAAATTATTACAAAATAATTTCAAAATTATTAGAAAATAATTTCAAAATTATTAAAAAATAATTTCAAAATTATTAAAAAAAAATTTCGAAATTATTAAAAAATTATTTCAAAATTTTTAAAAAATTATTAAAAAATAACATGAAATTAATGAAAAATAATTTCTAAATTATTGAAAAAGAATGTCTAAATTATTAAAAATAATTTCTAAATTATTAACAAATAATTTCAAATTATTAACAAATAATTTCTAAATTATTAACAAATAATTTCTAAATTATTAACAAATAATTTCTAAATTATTAACAAATAATTTCTAAATTATTAACAAATAATTTCTAAATTATTAACAAATAATTTCTAAATTATTAACAAATAATTTCTAAATTATTAACAAATAATTTCTAAATTATTAACAAATAATTTCTAAATTATTAACAAATAATTTCATATTTCAAATTTATTATTAAAAAATTATTTTTAAATTATTCAAAAAACAATTTCAAAATTAGAAAATAATTTTAAAATTATTCAAAAAAATAATTTCCAATTTCAAAGTTATTAAAAAATAATTTTAAAATTATTCCCAAAAAATATTTTCAAATTTCAAAATTATTAAAAAACTAGTAAGTTGTAATGCGCCTATGGCGCCCGTTCAAATATGGAAAACAAATTTTGTTGAAAAAAAAAAAATTTTTGTGGAAAAAAAAAAATTGTTGAAAAAAAAATGTTTTTAAAAAAAAAATTTTTGTGGAAAAAAAAATTTTGTTGAAAAAAAAATTTTGGGGGAAAAAAAAATTTTGTTGAAAAAAAAATATTTGTTCAAAAAAAAAATTTTTGTTGAAAAAAAAATTTTGTAAAAAAAAATTATTATAAAAAAAAAAATTGGTAAAAAAAAATTGGGGAAAACACAATTTCTGTACAAAAAAAAAATATTATTTTTTTTATTATTATTATTTATAGAAAATTATAGAATGCCTATTTAAATTCCTACGTACTGCGTGACAGAGTCAGTGAATCAGTGTATCAGCGAATCAGTGTCGAGGGTAAATATATATGAAGATAATTTCAAATTTCAAAATTATTAAAAAATAATTTCATATTTCAAAATTATTAAAAAATAATTTCAAATTTCAAAATTATTAAAAAATAATTTCAAAATTATTAAAAAATAATTTCTAAATTAATAAAAATTATTTTCAATTTCATATTCAAAATTTATTATTAAAAAAAATATTCAAAAAACAATTTTAAAATTTTTAAAAATTATTAGAAAATAATTTTCTATTCAAAAATAATTTAAATATTAAAAAATAATTTCAAAATTATTAAAAAATAATTTCAAAATTATTAAAAAATAATTTCAAAATTATTAAAAAATAATTTCAAAATTATTAAAAAATAATTTCAAAATTATTAAAAAATAATTTCAAAATTATTAAAAAATAATTTCAAAATTATTAAATAATAATTTCAAAATTATTAAAAAATAACTTAAAAATTATTAGATACTAATTTTAAAATTATTCAAAAAAATAATTTCCAATTTCAAAGTTATTAAAAAATAATTTTAAAATTATTCCCAAAAAATGTTTTCAAATTTCAAAATTATTAAAAAATAATTTCACATTTCAAAATTATTAAAAAATAATTTAAAATTATTAAAAAATAATTTCAAAATTAATAAAAATTATTTTCAATTTCATTTTATTATTAAAAATTATTTATTAAATTTATTATTAAAAAAAATATTCAAAAATTATTAGAAAGCAATTTTAAATTATTAAAATATTTAAATATGATTAAAAAAAAAATTTAAAATTATTAAAAAATAATTTAAAATTATTAAAATATAATTTAAAATTATTAAAAAATAATTTCAGAAATATTAAAAAAAATTATTTCAAATTATTAAAACATAATTTTAAATTATTAAAACATAATTTAAAATTATTAAAAAAGAATTTAAAATTATTAAAAAATAATTTCAAAATATTGAAAAATAATTTAATGAATACAACTATTTGCACCACTATTGTGCTTTTCACGAAATTGTTGTTTCAATACATCCTTTCATATTCCCTTTGAAATCTCATTGAATGACCTTCAACAGCAAATTAGGCATACCTTGACTGTCTATGACCTCAACCACACCGAAACGCGAGACAGTGTCGTGCAATTCATGAAACAATACCCCAACCGCCTTCCAAGTTCCTTAAGGTTTCGTGTCTATGACAAAATGACGGCATCCGAAGCCATACAAAACAACTAAATCGAGTCATATTTTCAAAAATAAAATAAAAATTACCTCAGTATACGTCGTGCGACTATGTGTTGAATTCTACACGAGCTCATCCTCCCGCAGGACGATTAGGATAAATGCACACAACATTCACAGACTGCATGGAATGTGGCGGCACGATGTGAAACCCACAAGGCATCATGATGAATGAAGTGAAATAAAGCCGATTAAAAGGTCATATGTCACACGGTGGCACGGAACGGGCACCCGACGACCCCCAACCAACAACAGCGACAACAAGAACGAACAACCCAGTCATAAATTAACTTTTAATCACACAACAATAAGTACTTGCAACACATGTACCTCAGTATGTACGTCTGGCCCTGTACGAAAAGGCTAAAACGCAAAAAAACAACCGTTTAAAAGCAACATGCAACATGTTAAGTACTTGTACTTGCATTGGCGCAGCGACAACTATGCACGGAGTGCCAAGTGAAAGTGTAATTAACCCTGAAAGTCTCCCACGTTTAGCCTCTAACCGCGACAGTCTCGCGGAAGGATGCACGTATGGCTGGGCGGAGGAGTCCCCTCTGCCAAAAGGCACTAATAACTTAATTATGCCCGGGCAGTCAGGAGGGGTATCCATGTCAGGTGTAATCTGCTGCTTGATAATCTGTTGGGGTTTTTTTTTGTTATTCCATTGAGACATGAACTCCTTTTGTTTTCATAATTTTCACTCCCCCCCCCCCCCCCCTATGGTGAAAAATTAGAGAACAAAAAATGGAATATTATGCAACAAAGCAATTGTGATATGCTCCAATTATCCTCATCGGCAATCTATGTGGAGGGTGTTTTTCGCTTGCTTTATGTTGCATGCGCCATCACGAGGAGTCAGAGATAGTCGGCACGAGTGTGCAGACCAACCCAACTGCAGATGCTGTTGCTGCCACAGCCTCTGAACTGTACGCATTTCATTTAGTTGAAGCGATGCCTGTACGTTTTAATGAATTAATTTGTTAACATGTGATGTTAAAATTTTAGTTTTTTTTCTGGTTTTTTTTTCGCTTGCCACTAACTCTCATACGGGTTTGCTCTTTAAAGAGGCAACGAAGCGAGTCGAGTTGCTGCAGCATTTTAGCAATGAAGTACAGTGGGTCGAGACTGAGACTGCAATTGATGGTTTGCGGTGATTAGAAATATTATAAAAAAAAAAAAATAATCAGGATATGATTGAAATTTTGATAAGAAATCATTTAATTAAAGTATTAATTGAATTAATGTAGTACGATTCAAAGTCGTATTAATTTTTTGTATTGAATCTATTAACCGGATTTAATACAGGAGTTTAATACAGGCATATCTTCATATTTAATGACAGCAAGTCGGCCATTAAATCCCTGGAGAATGTGTGCACCACTTCAAGAATTGCGAGAGAATGCCGGGTGTCTCTGGAGCAGACAACGTGACAAGGGTCGGTTACACTTATAAGGATGCATAGGAACATAAAATAGAACTAGCGAGAGTTGGCGCTACAAATGAGTTATGATATTGCTATCCCTCTCACTGAGAGTAAACAGCTGATATCACGATAGTTGAAAGAAGAAATTAAGGTGCCTGGAAACCAGGAAAATCTAAGCCTGGTGCGGACCACGATTATTCTCCCAAAATTACATCTGAGAAACCTCATTACGGTCATCACCGGTCGGGGCTCACAAGCCGGAAAACTGAGTATCCCATACAAAGACTTCTTTAAAAGTTGCAACGATGAACAGAAGAAGACAACCATTGATGCTGCAAAAATGAAGAGCAGGAGGAAACCACCGAACACATTTTCTGCCATTGCCTGGCTTTTGTGGACTTAATACGGAAGATGTCTAGTCTATAAATTCTCGTAGACACGGCCTGCCACTCATAGGTTCACGTGGACAGTATCCGCTCCATCATTTCGCCGACGGGTTGGCCGGAAAACGGCGTCCGATGCCCGGATACCTAGGATATATTTTGGGCGACGAATCACAACGGGACCTCTTGATAGACACAAATGAGATTTGCTTGGGGCAGCTGCCAAACTAACGTAACCTATTTTCATATTCAAACTACTGATTTAATCTAATTTTTAATTAATATTTTAATGGAAGCTTTACTTTTTTTTAATCGTAAAACAAAATCATATTAAAATATTTATTAACTTTATGAACTTTGCTATCGTTCACAAGAATCCAATTAAAATTACAACTTGGCATCGTAAAACAAAATATTATAAAAATACTTTTAGATTTTGCCAACACTGCAATTAATATTTTAATTGCATCAATTATTTAATTCCAAACTGCAGCCTAAATAATTTTTCGATTACAGCTAAAAGAGACTAATTCACAGTACATATATTTAAAATATTAATTGCGGCTTATTGTTGATGTGCAGAGTTGTGTTTGCTAAGCTGTGAATAGTGTTGCCATATTTATAAAACTTATTTTCAATCGAAATTTTAAACGAATTTAGATTTTTTTGTAATCGTAAAATAAACTTTTACTAGATGGTTGATTGAACTTAGAAATTTGGCAGTTGTACAAAAGTTCTCATGGAAATTATAATTGAAGTTATTAATTTTTTGTTGTACAAATGTATCTAATTAACATAATAGGGCAACTCACGATCTCAGGGAAATAGCCCGAGGAAAGTGGAAAAGGAAAATATTGGAGGAAATTTTGCAATTACAAAAACAAAATACACACGGTTGCTTTTCCCCAAGATGGGCAAATTTACATCACCAAAAATCAGAGGAAAGTTTCCACCGGCGCTTGGGGAAATCAGTCAGCTGTCACCACCAGAGTTTTGAGACGAAATTATACTGTCAGCGCCGTGGCCGCCTTTATTAGCTCGAATTAAACATCATCAACAATGGTTAAATATTGTGCTTGAATGTTTTTTACATTGTTGTCGGTAAATGTCTTAATTTTAAAGTTATTCATCCATCCACATTTATTCGATAATAAGAGATTTTGTTTATTTATTTATTGCCGCGAAAGCCGGTTGCGCGGCGGCCACCTAAATTTTAAAAACAATTTAGGCGCGGCGCTTCATGTCGGCTCTATACTCTGGTCAACACATCAAAAAAATAAAACGTAAACAAAGTGAAGGTTTTTCGTTTTTCTTTGGCATATTGAAGCAATTTTTCGTATTTTCTTTGCAAAAGTCTCAAATACTTCATTTATTGTTTATTAAATAGCTTTGACTTTTTTTAAACATCAGCTGATTATCAACAGTGTTGGAAAAAAAACAATCAAGTGCGCTCACAATCGGGTGCAAGTTTTACATTTCCTTTTTCTTTTCCACAAGATAGTGAGTTCCGCTAATGATTAAAGCAATGCATTTTTTTGAATCGGAAAGAAAACCCCACTTATTTTTGGATTGAGCTGTAACCAAAGTGATGCAACAGAAACGTATGCAAAAAGCTGATAGAAGCTTATTTTTAATTAAAACTTTTTTTTTATATATTGTTTTTAATCGTGAAACAGGGTCTTACTAAGATATTGACTTTACGTACTTTACTAGCATACAAATTAACATTAATTGAATCTATTAAGTTTTTAATCGGAAAATATAAACCGATTCGATTAATGTTGTGATTGGAACTCTAAAAATAGAAACCGATTCGATTAATGTTGTCGTAAAAAACGAATCGTAAAAATAATCATATTAAAATCTTCCTCCTGTATTCATACAAATTAAAAACACCTTTGTAAAGAAAAACATTGTTTTGTTCAAAAAATTTAGTTTTCAACTGTCAATTGTCCGCCGATTCTGGATCACAAAATCATAAAGAACGAACTGTTTCATTTCCAACGTGGAATATTTTTTGATCATCCCGATTGCCTGATTTATAGCAGTTTTTACATAAAGATCAGTTGGTTTCGTCTAAAGGAAACGATTTTTTTAAGGCTATCAGACTTCAATTGAAGTCTTTAAAATACTTCTAATGCCTTAGCAGAGAACGTAATGAAACATCAACAACTACAGACCATAAAGAGGATAGACGTTCCAAGTGGTCTGCTGATTAGCTCGGCTTCAAACTCTAGATTTTAGAGGGAAATGTGGTGGCGGATTTCCAATAAACAAATTTGACAAGTACGACATGACAAAAGATAGATTAAAAAATTCGAAGTATCAGGCAAACATGTCCACACGATCATTTTTCAAATTAATATTAGATTTAATTTTATTTACAATATATATATATATCTTAATATATATTTACCCTCGACACTGATTCACTGATACACTGATTCACTGACTCTGTCACGCAGTACGTAGGAATTTAAATAGGCATTCTATAATTTTCTATAAATAATAATAATAAAAAAAATAATATTTTTTTTTTGTACAGAAATTGTGTTTTCCCCAAATTTTTTTTTTTCCAAAAATTTTTTTTTTTACAAAATTTTTTTTTCAACAAAATTTGTTTTTCCAATTTTTTTTTTTCAACAAATTTTTTTTTTCAGAAAAATTTTTTTTTTCAACGAATTTTTTTTTTACAAAATTTGTTTTTCCAATTTTTTTTTTTCAAAAAAATTTTTTTTTTTCCACAAAATTTTTTTTTTTTCAACAAAATTTTTTTTTCCATATTTTAACGGGCGCCTTAGGCGCATTACAACTTACTAGTATATATATTGCAATTAATTCCTCATTTTCCCTTCAATTGAACAGTTCGGTGCTTCATTTCCCATCTCATCTGTCCCACAGTTCCGCCATCATCGTTATTTTGTCCACCGAATACTCATACAGCCCACAGCACAATTTATGATGGTTTTATGTCAGCGCACACATGTGATACAATTGCACAGATGATGACGGCTATATTTGCCGCAGTAAAATCTAAATCCAAAAAGCTAGCAAACAAATAGATAAAGTAACACCAGTAGCAAGTGGAGAGGAAGGAGGCGGATGGCCGACCAGATGCCCACTAACAACAATCAGTAACCAGTAGAGGCGCATAATTTCACTTCATGTGAATTTAAGCAAATGCATTTTGCTATGAAACTCTTTGGGAAACGGCTGTTTGGGGGGAAATTATGGCCAGTGGCGGGGATGGGACAGAGAGAATAAGAGGTTTATTCAATTTTTATGGGATTTTCATGGAAATTTGCACGATTACAATTGGACTCTAACAAAGAGCTCTGAAGAGTGTGTGGTAAGAGCTTTGCAACAGGAGGGCGACTGTGAGATATCTCTTGGGCAATGTAGTGTTGAAATGAAACTTTGCATTGTCGGCGGCGGCGGCACACAATTTGCGTTCGCCACATATGATATTGTCAATTATGCGTGTGTCAACAACCAATTATTGTGTTTACAAAAAAAAAAAAAAAAAAAAAAGCGCAATACTTTTCTTATAGCTTCCGCGTATAGTAAAGAGTGTTATGATGACGCTGACGGCGCTGAGAAGAGTTTTGGCCACAAATGTTAGACGATAAAAATTATGACTTGACATGAATGGATGGTAAATAGAAATAGACAGACGCGATCATCGTAAAACTGCAAATAATCATAAAATTGTAATAAATACTGGAACGAAAAAAAAACCACACGACCAGATCACACGGATACACAGCCAGAGATCAAAAACGGACGGCACGGCATCTGTGATCTGAATATGTTATTTTCTTTAATCAATTCATGGAAATTTATCGTTTTGTGGTTATGCGTATATTGAATTAGCCGCAACGATGGCAATGATGACTGTACTTAGTGGAGGCATTTTATTGTTGCTCTGATTATTGTAGAAAGGGGACGGAGGAAGCTATTTTGAGTTTAGATAAAATTAAATTAAAGTTTCACTTTTATAAATGGCGTAGAAACCATAAATACAGAAACAGAATGGATAATGCGGATAATGTGCCATATGGCTGTAATATCCACTATTTAGTTTAGAAAATATTAAATTTTACAGCAAGTTATAGCGAAATTCTTTAAAATGAGCAAATGGATAATAAAATCTAGTACAAAGCCTAATAACTCTTAAAAATATGTATCGTTGGATAAGAGTGGATAGAGCGGATAACGCATTACCCGAGTCTCCTATGTTGTCACTACAAAAACGTTTAGTCTAAAAGAATGGAGCATAGAGGGAGAACAAAACCAGATCGTTTAAAATTTGTCTTTGGATAAGAATGGATAGAGGGAGTAACACCGTAAATGGACAAAAACCATCTTCTATCTTTAGGAAATAAAAACTTGAATAGAGAATAGAACGAGAACAAACTCTTATGAACGTCAATAATTTACCATTGGATAAAACTGGAATAAACGATTTGATACCAGAATGAGAACAAAACCAATTAAATTCCAAAGCGTTTAAAATAGATTTGTGGATAAAATTGATACAGCGGATAGTACCGTAAATGGGCAAAGGCAAGCTCATATGTTGTTGTTAAAAAAAAAAACGTTTTGCCACAACAATATGATCTAGAACCAAATCTCATACATCAGAATCGAAAAAAATGGATAAAGTTCATAAAACCAATAATGCATTAAATCAATTTTTCATGTTATTATCTACAAAAGAATTTATTCTCAGGAATTAAAATTTGACTTTTGGATAAAAATGGATAATGTATATTATAGAATTAATGAAAGAAAGAAAAATCAATAACTATGAAAACTTTTAGTTCCGAGAAAAAAAACACAAATAACTTTAAAATTGTGTAAAATTTGTCTTTGGGTAAAAACGGATAAACTGGATAAAACGGATAAGGCATTAAATTAGTGCTGCTACCAAAAACGATACGTCTTCAGAAACGATAAGGTCGAATTGCCTTTAAATTGTTTAAAATTGATTTTCGCATAACAATGGATAAAGTGGATAATGTATAACATTTTAATAAAAAATTATTTTAGTAATAACAATTGAAGTACATAATCGACTATTATTTGATTCCAAACAAATGCCAAATATATTTAAAATCCACCATTGGATAAAGCGGATAAAAAATGGACGAAACATTAAAGCGGATAATGCATAAAATGACATTATATTTTAGAAATAACAATTAAAGTACATAATATACTATGATTTGATTTATAACAAATTACAATTGCATTTAAAATTCACCGTTGGATAAAACGGATAAAAAATTGATAAAGCCGATAATTTATTTAATCACTTTATCTATCACGAATATATAGTTTTGTTCGCAATTAACTATGATTTTAATCAAACAAACTTTATTCGGATAAAAATTAGCATTTGGATAAATGCGGATAATAAATATTAAGGCTTTTTTTTTATTAGGACCACTGAAATGGAATCGATTTCTATACCGAAATGAACACGATTACAAATAACACTTTGTAAGGCAACTGAACTCGGGGTGTTGCTGGAAAAGCAGAAAGATGGATAGTGCGGATAAAGCATTATCCTTGCAATTTCTATAACAGAATTTATTGTCTTTTTATATCGAACTTCGAATTAATTCACATCCCTGGATAAATTTTCTCATAGGACCGAATAAAAAAAAAATGGATAAGGGCTCAAGAAAGTGCCCAAACCTACGTTTGCAATATAAAAATCAATGCTGAAGCAAATATTCACATGGATTCTGACAGGACAATGAATAGTGCGGATAATGTATTTGTATTGTGGATAGTGCGGATAAAAAAAAATAAAATCAAAAACAACTTATGTGCTCCCCAAAAATTGGCTACATTTGGATTTACTATTGAGAAGTGTGTAATATTAAAAATGCAGAATGCACAAAACAATTTTCGTGGGGCCACAAATTTGTATTGAAAATGGATAAAGCGGATAATGTATTTGAAGCACTTTTTAACCATTTTCCTTAATTGAATTTAGCATGGCCATGGGTAGTGTCAATTTTGTTGTACAGTTTATACGGAAATTCGAATTAACGTGGGCTTAAAGACATGTTTGCAGAGAAAAAAAAAATAAAAAGGATAAGGCATTTGCGTGCTTTTTTTTTATTCATTTGGGGGTCTTTTAACCCTTTCATGCATTTGTTGTTTGTATACAACAACACTTTTTGAGAACAAATTTCTCATTTCTAACGGTAAATATTGCAAAACCAAAAATGACAAAAAGATCACCAAGGCCTTAACTACAGATTGGCTTTGCACTTGAACATCATTAAATAATTTCTGTGTTTTGTATTAAATTTTTCATTCGCTGAAGTCGGTCGATATTTTTGGTGTAAATTTTGTGAATAAATAAGGTCTAATCTTTTTATGAAAAACATAAAATAATTCAGTGACGATTTTTTTCCGGTTACATTATTTAAAAAAGAAGTGAAAAAAAAATAAATAAAAGGTAAGAAAATTTTTCAGGTCATTTTTGGAGCCTTAATTTCATGTGTTGTATGTATACAACATGGTGCATGAACGGAGAGTTTTGATATTTTTAATTTTGTGTTTATTTCGTTTGTTGCACTGTAATTTTGGTGTTTTTTACTAACTTTTCCAGACTTTTGGTTATATTTGTTCATTGAATGTACTATGGCCCAACGAAAGGGATTAACTGCAAAAGAAATAAATGAAATTATCGAGTTCGATTGGGATGATTCAGAGGCTGAAGCAGAACCAGAAGTACCATATACGGAAATTTCTGTTGAAGAAGCGAGCGTTGTAAATAAAATATGTGAAGATATAACGGTGGCAGATTTGCAGATTTATGGGAGGTGTAGACTTAGCAGATATGCTCTGTGAGTTATATAGGATAAACCATCGATCCCGAAAATTTTATATGCGAATTTTCTTTTGGGTTGTTAATTCCGCAGTCACGAACAGTTGGCTACTTTATAGGCGCCATTGTCAGCTTACAAAAGTCAGTGATAAAGATACGCTGACCCTGGTACAGTTCCAAACTAGAATTGGCCTTATTTATACAAACACTTCCGGTCCGAGGAAACGTGGTCGTCCATCAGATTCTCCACAAACGACTCCATCAACTTCTAAGCGTACCCTCTATTCAGGTTGAAGAATTTAGGTATGATGGATTTGGACATTTACCGTCTTACAAATTTTGCAAATTTTGTAAAACTGGCTTCACAACTGTCTATTGCACAAAATGTAATGTATCCATATGCTTTACTCCTAAAAACAACTGTTTCAGTAAATACCATGTAAAATAGTAAGACTTATATTCGTCTTGCAACTCTTGTAAGATATTACATCCATAATTTTGTGCATAAATTAAAAATAAATAAAATAAACTTTAAAAACGTTGTTTTTGTTTTATCAAAAAATTTTATATTTTCAGAGTTCGCTTATGCACCACGTTGTATATGTACAACATTTTCTAAAACCTACGTGGAGAGTCTAATTTTTTTTAAACTCTTTTTTTGTGTTATTTGACTCCAATATAGTCATAATTGACGTCAAAAAAAAATATAGCTGCCATAACGAAGTTTGGTGCATGAGAGGGTTAATCATTTTCATTAAGTAAATTTAGCATCTCCATGAATAGTGCAACTTTTGCTATACAATTATGCCGAAATTTTAATTAACGTGCAAGTAAAGAAAATACTAATAAGTTAGTCGCGGAATGGATAAAGCGGATAAGGCAATTGTGAGCATTTTGAATTATTTATTCGAATTACCATTACGAATGGACTTGATAATGCTGCTTTTGACACATTTGTTTGCTCTCTGCACTTACGAAAATCATATTTAGATGAAAATGGATAAAGCGGATAATAGATTGGAAATTTGTTTTTGAATTGCCTTTTTCCGATATTTGATAATACAACTTCTAGTATACAATTATGTGCTCCATAAATAGTGTTGATGTCACGGATCACATATTTAGATGGAAATGGATAATGCGGATACTGCATTTGTCATACCTTTGGTCAATATATTTGAATTCACTTTGAGACGAAAATGGATAATACAAATTTCAGAACACTATTGTGGTATTCAAACTAATGTGCACTAAAAAAATAAAGATTTTCAAAAAATCTCATTTAAATTGATATGGATAAATGGAATAATTAAAATATTTAAGTTTTTTTTACCTTTTCTCACTGGAGTTTCCGAAGAACATTTGAGTGTAATGGATTTTCTTGGCAGCCACTTGTGTGAAGAGGATATGGATAAAGCGGATAATAACTTGCAGGTTTTTATGAAATTGGAAAAAGCGGACAAGGCGTGATTTTTGGACAATATACAGTGAAACTTCCATAGGTCGAATTTCTTCGAAGGACTTCTAGTGGCAGTTAAGAAGACAAATTCCCTTAAATAATATTATAAGTACTTCTCCGAAGTCGAACTTTTCGAGTTATGGAAGTTTGACTGTTGCGAAGACACCGATTCAGGGTGACTCAAACCAATTTGAACAGGAAAAAAATGAATATTCATAGGAATCACAGGTGGTTAGAAATGGATAAAGCGGATAAGACAATTGCGATAATTTCTGTCAATTTATTTGTAATCAATTTACAAAGATACTGGGTAATAACCATGATTTTGGTCCAGTGAAACCAGTTCGTATTGCAAAATATAAACAATTTACGAGGAAATCACAATGGATAAAGCGGATAATGCACTTGTCGGTTTTTTGATAATATATTTCAATTAATTTTTACCAACATTGTTGGTAACTCAGTTTTAAGGACACAAATGCGGGACATTCGAATACAAATGATCGTATAAAAAGCATTTTACAGAATGGAAGGAAATAATGGATAAAGCAGATAATGTATTTGACGGCTCTCTAGATAATTATAAATGTATGATTTTGACATTATCTTTCAAATATAAGCGAATTGGCGGATTGTATTTGACAAATTTTTAAGCCGCGAACAAAACAACGGTGAAGTGAATTCGCTAGCATGTTAAAAGGTGGAGAATGCGTGTGTAACAAACTTTATAAAACATTTTAAAGATATATACCTGAATTGTCTGGACATGAAAAAGCTAAAAAGACAAAAAATCGCTTGGAATTCACATCTGAATAAAGAAATGGAGGTTAAGACTACACTAGTTTACACAAATTAACAAAAATCTACACACGTATGGAGTGTAACTAATTTTGTGGGCAAAAATGCGGGCCGGCTAAAATCGAAAAATCAAATAATGAATGTAATCGGATACAAGGAAAGCAATTTTGAAACAAATGAATATTTTTTTATAAAATCAAAATTAAAAATTTCAAAATTTTCAAAATTTATTTTTGAAACTTGGCAAAAAGAATGGTTCAAATTTGTAGTAGATAGTTAATAAGGTTTAAAATCGTTAAAGATTAATTGGGTAATACCAATTATCTTCGATTTTTTTATGTCTGCGAGTTTTCGACTTTAACCGACCGCATATTGCAAACAAAAGTGACATCCCGGACTTAAAATCGCTGCAAACTAGTGTAACTTTTGTTTAATTCTAATCATATACGAATATCTATACTTAAGGAGATGTTTTTTTTCGCTTTAAATTCTTATTTAAATGAGAACGGATAAAATGGATAAAACATGTTGGTGATGGTGCTTTCAGTTCAATATCAATTACGATTTAAGTGATTTCAGTTTAAATGTCAAGTCAAGCCATTTCAATTGGTAAGGAAGATTTTTCATGGAGTGTTAAGTGTTTTGCCAGTTCACGAGGGGTTCGTCAACAATTTTGATTTTACCCTGCCATTTCATCATAAATTGATTTACAAAACGAACAACGCTTGAAAAGCATTAAGTTATTTGTACTTATTAATATTATAATAATTTAAAAATTTATCTCAGCGCCCTTATGGTTATCCAATTTTGTAGTCTGTCTCATTTGTGGTTCAATAAGTATTTTAGACTGGCGAGAAGCCAGAGGCGCAATGTGCCCTGAGAATGCAGTGATTGACGCGGCTTTTTCAAACATTAAATGGCAGGTACTGATTTCTCGATCCAAAAAAATATTTCATTTGAATGCGTGGCAAAAATGTCCCAGCATGAAAGGAAATCTACCCAAGGAGACATAAATCACTTACAGTCGAAAACTAAATAAAGAAAATCATGAATAAGTTCGCAATAGGAGAGAACGAGGCGCGAGAAAAATTAAGACATACATAATCAAATTAAATGAACAAGAGGTGTATGAGGTGTCTAAAACAGGGATTCGATTTTAAAAATATTTTTTTTTTTTAATTTTAAAAATATTTCCCCTCATTAAGCCCGCCGGTAGGCGAGCTGGTAGTGTGCTTGCCAGAGGCTTTCATCTGTCGCTGCGAAAATCTGATCTGTGTCACCCGGTTTTCCCTTGAACCCAATATTAAAATACATATTTACTACAATTATTAATAAATAAATATTTCCCCTCCGTGGTTTTCAATATTTTTGGCGAATAATATTGAGACAAACAAGAAAAACATCGGATACGGAAATTTATTGACCAAGCAAAGCGAGTAAACCAGAAATTCGTAAAAAAAAATAGACACGGTAAGAGATTGCAAGATTTTAACACTCCAGAAAATTTAAAAAAGTACTGCTGGGAACAGGGTTGTTCAGAAGAATCCGATAAAGCACTACTGTAGAAAATGCAACCCTGCCAATAACAGGGTGACTGCACTACAATCACATTTTCATATTCATATTTTTCAATTGTAAAAACACTTTTCTCGACTAATATTTAGACAAACGAGAAAAAAATCGGCAATCGGAAATCAGAACCAAATAACATAAACAAGGAATTCGGCATCTAAAAAATAGACACGTAAAAAAATTACAAGAAGTAAATTGATCCAAAACATTCCAGCAAAAGTACTAAGAGCATCAGGGTGGTTTACACGAATCACATTTTCAATTAGGAAAATGCATATCTGTAAATAACAGGGTGAGGGCACGCAAATACATCATAAATCTCAGTACAAAAAAAGCCTGGCACACAACATTAGATTTTCTAGAGCCCATTGTGTAAATTAATTTATTTACACAATACAGCCCTTTAAAGAACAGGGTGGCCATACTCATATCACCCCCTTCCCCCCCATTTATTGTCCGTCCTTTGTCGAATTGTATTGTAGACAAACTAGAAACAAAATCGGAAACATATCGAGCCCTTACCGCGAAAAACACGTAACTCGCTTTTTAATGAAATTAAATAGGATGGCGTCGAAAGCTCTTAATCTCAAAATATTAAGAATTTAAAAATGTATATTCACAAAGATATAGCAAATTCAATTGTATCGCAAGCGTCACACCCCTCTGGGCTTGACTACAAAAACAAAATAACCAATCTCAATCAACAGATTTTCATTTAAACATTCGGTACTAAGAATTCAGAATAATTGTAATGAATTGCAAAAAGATTTAAAAAAACAAATGTCTTTGATTTGAAAATTGAATATATACCTATGTGCATTTTTAATCTGTAAGAGCTCGACTCGTTAGGTGAAAGAAAGAAATTTAAAAAAAAAACCCTCTCCTGTAAAGTATTCCTTTTGGCGCTTATGTCTTTTATGCGGTTAGGACTCCATATGTTCAAATGTTATTGTAACAATAAACATGTATACTGTCCAAATATCCAGTCATCAATTCATCATTAAAACTATTTCCCGGCCACCACGGCCAATCACACTCTACCACCATGTGATGTCAATGTTGTATTTGTTTTTTTTTTTTGCTGTCATTTCAGTTGAAATTCAAATTGGAAAATGCAAACAATGTCGTCGTCGTCGTTGTTGTGTTACATGTCAATTTTAACAATTTCCGCAACAATTTTTCTTTCGTCGCCAGCGCACAGCACCATAAAGTGAGTTTTGGTTTATCAAAACAATTGGGTTTTGGTTCAGTTTCAGTTGGTAGACAAACAACAATTGTGGTGGCGCAAAATAAAATTTGGCGTCCGTTGACAAAGGGTAATATGTTTATTTGAGAGAGAGAGGGGGAAAAGACCGTCTGGGGTGGAGGCTTCTGGAAGTTTCTGTTGTTTGGGTTGGAGGTAAACAAACGACGAAAAGCGAAAACAACATCCAAAATTGTTACAACACAAACAGACACACAAAATATATGTTCATGTTGTCGTTTGCCACTTAAATAATTGTTATTGCCGGTGCAATAACAGCAAAAACAGCGGCGACGACATAACAATGCAACAGCCACAAAAATCGACATTTTCATAACAATGCAACAGGCGGCAGCCAGCCAGCCAACCAGACAATGTTAGTTGCAGCAGCAACATTTTCAATGAATTCACAAGCACATTAGCAGCAACAACATCACCGTTCGTTGCATTCGTGTTCCATCCACGTGTAATGAAAGTAAAATTTATGGCGGTGGTCCGAAAATGTAGCCGGGTGGGGGGAATATTTCTCCGGGCACCTTTACATGGTGCAACAACTTAAGGTAGTTCGAGGTGGAGGAAAGGAAAATGTCAAGGAAATGAATGTGATTTTGGGCGAAAAACAATGTCAGTATAAGAAGCAGACAAGCCAGGGCTGGCCTCTTAGAAGAAAAGAAAAAAAAACTGAACTGAGTGGAATTAGGCGTAAAGGGCGATTTCTTTTTCTTTGCTATATCGAGTCTCTGAGCCTTCTCAGGTTCGATTTAAAATCCATTCAAATCTTAGCATAAAGTGAAGATACTTTGCCTCCGTGTTTCAGCCTTCTCAGTTTCGACAATTTAAAATTCACACAATCTCCACTTTGCCTCCGTACCGATGGGTACCATCGATAGCACAAGCCTGATCCCGCTCTTCCTATTTTTTTTTATTATTTTTTTTTTTTTTGAAAGTTGTTGACGTGTTGTCTACATTTGCTGCCACTTCTTTTTTTTTCTTTTTTTTTTGTTGCTGTTGGACGGAGCTGCCAAAATTTAGGTGAATGGAACGGCAGCAATCAAAACAAAATAAACCGACATTATTTGTAAACAAAACACTGAGCATCATGAACTGCTGCCAAGCTTATTGGTTCGTCGGTCCATTTGTCTCTGTGACAGAGCCACAAAAAAAGTGGCGAACCGAGAGGAATGGGGACGCTATGAATAGTTAGTGGCAGTACAGTCAGTGAGTAGTTTGTTTTCTTGTACAGAAAAAAAAAAAAAAAAACACACACACATATTTTGAAAAAAAATTGCCAGAACTCAGTAGATGCGGACGGACCAAACAAACACCAGGCGAAACAATGGCTTCTTTAGTGTTGCCTTTCAGTTGTGGCAGTAACCAAAAACCACACAATGTTGCTAACGGATGCATAACTGACAAACAACCCAATAAACAACAACAATTAAAGTTGTTGCAGCAGCAGCCTCAGTATCAACATCACAAACGGTGGCAACCGTATTGCGGCAAATTACCATCATACAATGTTGCCCAGGCATCAGACATCGTGTTCGACCATAGCAAGCAAGAAGAAAAAAACAACAACAAGCCGCATGGACAGACATTACAGAGATTTCGGTCTCGGATAAGACACGACACACTGTGATTTCTCATTTGTTTAGTGAACATTTAGCAAAAACCAAACCAAAAAAAAAACAAAAAAAACTTGCAACAATTTACAATCTACTGCAGAGTGTTAAATGGATTTTTAACGATTTTTTTTTTTGGGCAAAAAGAGCTAAGTTCGCTACATTCACAATATGACCAAAATAACACACAGATCTAAAAGTTACAAAATCAAAAAGGGATTTCTCAGGTGGAACCAAAGACCATACAGAGGGCAGATGTCGAAAGGCGTTTTCAGATGAGTTAGTTCCGAAGCACACTCCAGATGTCAGTAATACACATGGCACCATTTGACGGGTTTTACAAAGGAGATCAGAGAAAATACTGGGTTTATGCTGACAATATACACATACGTCGCCTTTTGGAAATATTTAGCAGACGACTGTTTGTTAAATGGTCTTTGGTGCTACTAAAATTAATATTACTCATACGCTCCAAAAATTGCCTAATGCTATTCTAGAAAGTATATATGAACTAGTAAGTTGTAATGCGCCTATGGCGCCCGTTGAAATATGGAAAAAAAAAAATTGTTGAAAAAAAAAAATATTGTTGAAAAATAACATTTTTCTCGGAAAAAAAAATTTTGTGGAAAAAAAAAATTTTGTTGAAAAAAAAAAATTTTGTTGAAAAAAAAATTTTGGGAAAAAAAAAATTTTGTTGACAAAAAAAAAATTTGGGGAAAACACAATTTCTGTACAAAAAAAATATTATTTTTTTTATTATTATTATTTATAGAAAATTATAGAATGTCTATTTAAATTCCTACGTACTGCGTGACAGAGTCAGTGTATCAGTGAATCAGTGTCGAGGGTAAATATGTATTATAAGATAAGATTGATACACTTTTAAGAATCATTCCCAGGAAGTTCATATGTTATAGAAACTTGTTTATGGGGATCTTAGGAACATTTTTGTAGTTAATTGTTTCCTTGAATTTCGAACGGTTTGCCACCTATGGACCTGAACAGGGGAAGATGACGTTTTTTTTTTGATTTCATATGTTCACAGTTTTTGTGCTTTATGACAAGATCTACAACTTTGCCTCAGAGAGCAAAATATGACCCTAAGAAAATGATATTTTTTTTGCAAAAATTACACCGTCCATAAGAAAAAGTGCATGGGCAAAACTGGCAGACATGGGTCTATTTTTTTTTGTCTTTTTCCACGTAATGTTCTCCGTATATGGTTATATTTCAATAATGAAAAACTTCCATTGCAGCAATTTTTCTTCTTTTCATTTGAAAACGTTTCGGATTTAAAATAATGAAAAAACTTCGTTTCCAACGAAGTGAAAATTGTCTGATTTAACTTTTTCTGAGAAACTTAAAGACGAAGCAGTTTTTTTAATAAAGTTAATAAATAATACTTGATTTTTACGTGAGATATAGTGACACCCAGTGGGACGACATGCTATTTGTTTTCCACAATTGGCATACTCACATCTAGATGGCAGGGGACATTTCGTAGGACTTACTGGCATTTAGAGGGCCGGAGAAAATGTCCTTTAGACTATGACTTGTTTCACGACAATTCAGCCGTTTCATACAAAATGAGTACTCACATCCAGATGGCATAATGAATTGTCTACGACTTATTGGAATACCATACCTAGGATGGAAGGCAATTATGTAAGACATATTTCCACCAGAGGGCAGCATTGCTTATGTACTTATTTCCCTTAACATTCCTTGAAGAAACTGAGGGGAACTTCTCCCGAATCAGTGAGCTGTGAACGATATAATTTATTTATTTGAGTCTTTGGAACAAAATCCTTACAGACTAGTTAACAGAAAAGTATTAATGATATTCAAATTATAAATTCAGAGATTTGTATACTCACTGACTGGGACCTACTGTTTAAAGCCGGCTCTGAACGCCTAATGCTTTTCTAGAGAAGTTTTAAATGGCTTAGAGATTAATCTCTTACTCGTGAAATCTCAGCAGGTTTCGAACCTGGGTTCTGCTGTGTGGTAGTCGCACACACTACGACCGCATTAACTTGGTCAAATAATAGTTTTGTTCAAGAAGCTTACTAAGACCCACATGGCAGAAGAAATAAGGACATAGAGGGCAGAAGGCATTGGTCGGATATTGTCACCACAAGTCAGCTATGACTTGTACACCAACCATTACCCTATTTTCTACCGGAGTCGTATTCACATCCAGAGGGAATTTTGTAATACCTTCAGACATACAGATGGCAGACGGCAATTGTGTGGTATTTCCACCAGAGGGCAGCTAAGACTTATTCAACTAAAAGCCACTTATTTTTCACAAGAAGTTGTTCTGACATCTAGATGGCAGAAGGCATATGAATTTTTTTCTACGATTTACATACAGGAGGCAACTGTGTCGTATTTCCGCTATGGACGAGTCTTACTGAGATCGAGACATCTAGAGTTTGCATTTGGTTTTTATACGAAATTTACCAGACATTTGCTGCATATCGTAAACAGAGGGCAGCAGTGAGATTTTCTAGTAAAGACTTGTGGAAAATGACATCTAGATGGCCAAACATTTTGAAATTACACAATGTGAGATTTTCTCCGAAGACAGATTTTTCCACTTTCTCTAGACATTTTCAAACGTTTAAAAATTGTTCTAAGGAAAAGCGGTCAAATGAATTTAAATTAAGTTGTAAGTAACATAACCTGGCCGGGACAGGAGAGTCTGGAAATGGAAAGCGATTTCGCTCGGTGGGGAGGCCCACTCAGAGAATTATCCAGTTATTAACGGATTTTATTGTAATTCAATTAATAAAATAATTACATTAATTAAAATATCCCTTTAATTATTTACTCTTTCAATTGATATTTTAATTAACTCATTTATTGAGTATCTTTACTACTGGGAAACTTATAAATTTTTAATTGAAGCAATTAATTTTTCAATTGAAACACGGCTAATGCTATCAAGAGTGTGGGAATTTTGGGCGAAATTAATCTGGTATTTCAAACTAGCTGGCCAGATTTTAGTGAAATTGCCAATAGAGCTAGCTGAAATCTTTCTAATTGTAAGTCTGGATGATGGGTCCGATGAGTGTAAACGGAGCTGAGTGATTAGGTTTGAAAAAGGTCAACAATTGAATTTAAATTGTAGGCAAATATGCCTAAATTTATAAGAATTGATTATATATTGTGGTTGTATGGGAGAAATCAGCAAAACTCAAATATTTTTTAAGGGGTCTTTTGGTATACATACAATTTTGAAACTCGTACAGAGCGCTTAGCTAAATCTTGATTTTATTACAGATCCAGCCATCAACTAGTCTTAAGCACTAACTAATCGCATCACTACTGCTGGACAACTGATCCAAAGCAATTATACTAATAATCCTCAACAAGATCAATATTTACTTTACTAAATGGGTACTAAACGTGAATTTTACATTTTACATTTACAAAAGAAAACGTGATTTTCCGTACAACAGAAAAACAAACAGACGACGGACGACAAACAAATACTATTTACAGATAGTGTGAAAGGACAGTTTTATTTGAACTATCACTAAAAAAAAAAAAAAACCATACAATTCAAAAAAACTTCAAGAATGGGTCTGTTTACAACCAGTGACACTACAACTTTTAACAGATATTGGAATGGGGCGGAAGAAAAAACATTGGAAATTTACAAAACATAAAAATCTCTAAATGTTATGAAAATATTTACAAGTGATGCATCTTTCAACTGGCAAAATTGTATATGGAATTGAAAGAAAATTTTGAAAACTAAATTCATATAAATGATAAGAAGAGAAAAGGGAAATTTACAAATTTACAAAGAAAAGGAGAAACTTAAAGGATAGAATATGATTAGAAGAGGATAGAATATGATTACAAACTAATTTACAACTTACATAGATAGAAGAAGGGTGGGTGTGGATAGTTTTGGAGGGAAAACACATTCAGTGGACACTTAAACAAATGCTTACCTGTATAGAGAAAAGAAAAAAAAAGACACAATTAACATTTGTTATAAGGGACAGTCCATACAAAGTTATGCAAATTTAAACATGATTTTGAGAATTAATCCACACTAAAATACAAAAAACATTGCAGGATTTTTACAAATTATGTAAAAATTCAAGCTAAGAGATTTCCACAGATGTAAGGGTTTAATAGTTGCTCTCGTAGACAACACGTAATCCAGAAAAAACAAATATCACTTCTGAAATCAGCAGAATAAATGTTATTTATAAAGGGTGTTTTTTATTGAGGTATAGAACTTCGAATTGAAATAAAACACAAGAAAATCGTTTTAAACCAAACTAAATATTAATCACTTGACAGCTGACAAAATGGCCGCCAGTTAAAAAAGTGATGCCAACTTAAAGTTCTATACCCCAATAAAAAACACCCTTTAGAACTATGTAATGGATCTTACATTTACATTTCAATTGAGATTTTCTAACAACAAAAAAATTACGTATATTTATTAAGGCTATTGTTTTTTTTTTTCTACGAAGTTACTAACACAGCATTTCAATGACAAAATAACAAGCCTTTTGCTTAAAAGACATACACGAGCGCCACCTAACGGCTAATATATGAGAATTCATCGTAAAGTCTACCGATAACATGCCTACACTTATGTCGATAACAGAAAGCGTTCGTAATGCTCTTATACTCTGTTAACACACAAGCACAGACATTGACCAATTTTAGACACACTATAGCAAAGACACACACACTACAGGGCAAGCGAGCTGCAGTTGATATCAAACTGTTATCCACTGCGTGCCATCAAACTGTAACAGAATGTAAGGTGGGCCAATGGTTATCAAACTGTGGATCTCTAACAGAAACGACAAATAACAGAGAACATTTATACAGAAAATTGTTTGCGAACAGTTCCTGTTAAAAGAAGTGCTGGACACATTTATTGGAATGTTAACACAAATGTGTCTGAAGAGTTGGGTATGCGTACGAAGAATTGAAAAGTAGTAGAGATCTGCCGCTAGAGTTCAGAACAGCAAACAATGAGGGTATTCAATTCGAATCACTTATACGGTAGATCAGTTTATACGCTTTACATTTGAACAGCCGCTTTTTTGATTTAGATTGGAATTGATTACTCTACTACTGAAAAAAAAGAGACAATCGATGTAATATTTGCATTACTAAGACCAGATTTACACGGTGACTTTCGTGAGTAGGTACGATTTTCGATGATTTCATGGTGAAGGGGGTGGAGAAGCAGGAGGGGTAGTCACAAAATTAAAATTAGGGGTAATAGGAATTTTAAATGAAATTTTTAAAAAAAAAATATTTTTTTCGACAATGTCGATTTTATATTGGATTCTGGATTGCAATTCTCAGTTTGTGTGAAAGAGAGGCAAGGGGAATGGAAAGGGAAAAAACTTGCATGAACTTTTTGGATTTTTCGTATTTTGATATTTCGAAAGTCATTTGTATTTGAAAAGGCAATAAAGAAAACAAAAATTGCCCACAAAGAATTTCCTTGTGTGAACACAAGAGGCAAGTTCAAAAGGGAATCGTGAAATTGACTAGTGTGAGTCGGGACATGCACTTCAAAAACAGGAACGTATGTTTGTTTTTAAACAGTAATCGTGTAAATTCTCAAGACTTTAGGAAGGGGTATCAAAAGAAAATTAGAAAAAGAAAACGCTGGGGGAAAAGTTATCGTGTAAATGGGGACTACATTTGAAGAGGAAACCTCTTGAAATTATTTTTATAAATAAGAGTAAATTTGAGAGATTTTGGATTGGTGGCAACATTTATTAGACAATCTAGGTACCGGTTCTCACCAAAAGTGTGGGATAGATAACTCCTGTTTTGTCTCACATTACTAGTTTCCTTTTCATAAGTCTTCTATTGCTTTTGCATAAATTTAAGTTTACATGAATTGCATTTCTATGCAAAATTTCAAGAATTGTATTACAATCAGCAGCATCTCATTTCGTTTCAATTTCCGTTTAATTTGTATTTTGCTTTCACAGACTTTGGTAACACTTAAATTTGAAAATGAGATCAGATCTACATGATCTATCGCAATAGCGTCTATAAAAAAATCAATATTTAGGACTCTCGACCAATAATCCCGGTAATTGGGCAATACAAATCGGTAAATTTCCCGGGAAATACCTCCAGCCACGGTGTCTGAATGTCCAGAAGATGACAGGCCATAAGTTTCCATTGCCCTAAATTGATGGATTGAAACTGGAGGCCATGTATAGTCAAAAAGACAATGCAACAGCTAATGCGACAATGAAAATTTGCAATTACAAGCTCAATTTTCTGAGAAGCTCCCCCGTTCCTTAATGAAATGCAAAGGATGCTGTTGATGAAATAAAATAGTGGCCCATCGATGTGTCATCCTTTCCCCGTCCCTATAATGAAGACTCAGAAAATCACTGATGATGATTTTTGTACACGATCAAACTGCATGAATAGTATTAGTGAAAATGGGTGTGTGTCACACCGAAACCGACGGTGCATGAAAAAAAAACAAAATGATTTGATTTTTGACGGTGCATTTTGACCGCGCTTTATATGAGATGCGGTCAGGCATGCGGCTTTTTTCCATACTAAGATGAAAGGTTTTACAACAACAAGGTTCAAATTGTTCGGAAGAAAAGACGACAGCAGGCAATGAAAAAGAATATTTAATTTTCTAGTTTTTTCTATTTTTGTTGAAGGAATGTTGAAACGATTTCAGTCTCTAAGAACACCGCCAATCAGCCGTCCTTTTATTTCAGAAAACACCTGCACAGACAAATAATATTTTGTAATTAAAAATCGTAATCTTAGAAAAACACCTGTAGATTGTTGTCGATTTGTTTACAAATGTTGGGTGAGTGGCGTTCTGAACCATGGGCACATCATCAATGTTGACATTAACTGAAATATCACACTCGCGTTCTCTACACAACGACAACAATCCTCTCTATCTCACAGTCGCTCTATCTCTCTCTCTCTCTACAAATGTAAACAGCCCCCCAACTATCACCCCTCTCCCATCTTTAACAAATGACAATAAATGTAGACAGACAGACACAGAGAGAGAGCAAAGAACCAAAGAAAACCAATTTAAAAAAAAAACGCAATTTAGCAAAACAATAAAACGAAGATAATAACACAACAACCGACGACGATGATGACAACGACCACAACAATAACAAAAAAAAAACCCCAACGAATATGGACACACTCACAAATCAGAATAGATCACGTCGAGCGCCAATGACAAATGAAAGAAAAGCCAAGCAAAATAAAATATGCGATAATACAAAAATAACAACAGCATTGACAGACAGACAACAGCGTCGATGACAGTTGACAGTTGTGTGCATGTCAGTAGCAGCAAAGAGGGTGCGAGAGAAAACGAGGAGGCATAATATTTTCAACAACACACGACGCCGATGTTAACGATCTTTATTATAGCTCTCTACATAGAATATCTCCATCCATCTCCCTCGCACACGTTTAATATAAAACTGAATGGTAGACTTAATGAGAAACAAAACAATAACAATACATGCAATATTAAGAAAACATTGAGGCCTAGTGTTGCCAGACTGTGGCAAGAATGCAAGGGAACATTTGACAAGTAGAATCTACGCCATGGAACTGAAAATGGAACGATACACGCTTCAACAACGCATTGACATTATTAACTTATTCACTACAAAAATGCTAAAAATCTTGCAGTCACAGTTTGCAAAACTAAAGCATTTTTGGGTCGTCAGGAAAGACCTTGTCAATACAGAAATTGGTGGAAAAATTCGAGCTGTTGGGACAAGTTAGTAATGTGAAAAATAAAACCCGTGCACGTCGCTCAAGAACAACTGAGAATATTGCTGCTGTAGCCCAAAGTGTTGAAGAAAACCCAGGGTTGTCCATTCCTCGTCGCTCTTTAGAATTGGACATTCCACAAACGTCATTACACCGTATTTTACATAGACTTGGGTCTTAAGGCTTAAAAAGTTCATTTAACAAAAGAACTCAAGTCGGTCGACCATTAAACACGTCGTGTCTTTGCTGATTGGGTCCTAGAAATTCATCTTGACTGATGAGGCCCATTTTCACATAAGGGTCGCATCTGGGGCTCGGAAAACCCCAGAGTTATTGTTGAGAAGTCTCTCCATCCTTAACGTGTGACTGTTTGGTGCGGTTTCTGGTCCGACGGGGTCATTGGAACTTACTTTTTCAAAAATGAGGTTGGATCAACAGTTATGGTGAATGGATTGCGCTATCGACAGATGATTAATGATTTTGTATGGTCGGAGTTGGACAATGTTTAGTTTTAACAAGACGGCGTTACATGCCCCACAAGCAACGAAACAATTGGTCTTTTACGGGAAAATTTTCCGGAACGTGTTATCTCTCAAAGAGGCGATAACAATTGGTCATCGAGATCTTGTGATTTTACACTGTGCCACTTCTTCCTTTGGGGCCAAGTGAAAGATAAGGTCTACGCCAAAACAGCCCAGCATCGATTCAAGACCTCAAAGATAGAATTCGTGAGGCTATCGAAGAAGAAGCTACTCTGCGATTTGTTTATGGACAATTTCATGAAAAGGATATGGTCCTGAAAGCGTGGTCGTGGTGGCCATTTGCCTGATGTTGTTTTTCATTATTAACGGCATACCTTCATCTTTGTTATGAAATAAACATCCGATCATTTATGTATCTCAAAAAACGCTATTTTTCTTTGAATACCAAAACAACACCTCCTGTTGGAAAAACCTGTAGAAGCCCCTATGTGGTAGGATTTTTTAAATGTCCCCTCAAGAGAAGAGTGATCGCTTGTTGCACTGTGTTCATTTTAAATGAGTTTTTAAATAAACATGACTTGCAAGAACTCTGTAATAAGTTCTACTACAAGATCTGTTTCTAAGCTGTAGATCACTGAAGGTTGAAGCGAAAGCTTATACAAATTTGTTCAGTCGTTGAACAACAACATTAATTCGCAAAAGCTTGTGATAGGATTTGTACTGAAGACTCAACAGTCCAAAATTGTCCAACAAGTCATGTGGACAAAGGTGATGAACTCGAAACTGCTAAATATCGAATTACAGCAAATCTTTGCGAAAACCCTATAAAAGTCTTCCAAGTCTTCAATTGTGACCTCAAAAAAAAAAGATTGGTTTTCTACAGCAGACAACAAATGATCTGGCAACTTATTAAATGTCTACATAGAGAGAGAGAGAGAGAGACGGTGAGATAACAATTTGCAACGAGAGACGCTACTCTTAAAGAGCCATTACAAAATGAGACATGTAATGTAAACAAAACGAATAAAGAAAAAAAAACAACAAAACAGACTGGGGTTTTTTTTTGCAAGAATGAATAAACAATTAAAAAATAGAAAATGAAAAACACAAAGAAATAACAATAATAACAACAACAACAACAAAACGCTTTGACTATTTGCGCACTATTTTTAAAATATTTTTTTTTTCTTATAAAAAAAAAGTGGAATGAATAAAAAAAAACAACTGGGTAAAAATAGAATTGAAAAATAAAAAAGAAAACAACAATGAAACTCGTTATCCGGCGACGTTTGATGATGATGGCCAGTGAGAGGCGGTTCGATTGGGATGGTTTGGTGTAAAAACACAAGTCCAGCCATCTATAGATCCAGATCGAGTGCTGTTGTTGTAATATGTGTAATAAATTAATCAAAACAACAGCAACAACTTGAAAATGTAGAAGAAGCATTTACACCCCGTTCCCTTACCGCAACACATGTGCAATGTAAAACAACGTAGAAGTAGCAGAACAAAACACACACACTCACACAGAACGTTCCGAGAAAAAAGAGACGCGCAAATGCCAAAATAGGCAAGAAATTCCAATCAATATTTTTTCTTGTTATTGTTTTATGATTATTATTTGTTGTTTAATTATATGTAGAATATGAGAAGCAAAACAGAAAATCGAAATCAATGGAAATCGAAAGCTAAAACCACCATCAACCATCAGCCACACAATTATCAACAAAACAATATAAAAACAATAAATAATAATTCAATCACGAAAGAGTGGAACATAGAACAACAAGACGAGAAGATACACAAAATCGATTTAATTGAATAAAGCCAGAAGCAAAAAAAAACGAAGCTGAAGAATTACCAAGAGTTTGAGATTTTGATGGTTTGAGGCAGGGCGAGGAAAAGACAAATGGCCAGGGCTCCAAGGCTGATAATATGCGAGGATCAGGCGATAAGTTTTGTCAACGACGAAGGCCTAATTAAACCAGCACTCCACCATGGATGCTGTTTTACAGAATCATGATCTCATGTCAATGTGTGGTACAGCATTTTTGTTTTGGAAGATCACTCTCCTAAAAAAAAGTCCTGTTCACCGACGAGGCTGCCCGCCCTTTCCATTCCCATCTAGTCTTCGAGCACTTTATCTAACTTAATTCGTTTATATTATTATATAATTTAATATGTTGCCACGCCCCCACAAGGGCGGAGTATTTGCCGAAACTACGAAAAACAAGACTCCTGCAAATATCTTCCCACCATGAAATTAACTCAATAAACGAAACCAAAAAAAACAATTAAATAACACGCCCAATTTAGAAACATCGAATAAAACTCAAGCCGAACTAGAGAAATAAAATAAAACCACATGAATGATTAAACTACGATTATATTCAGTATTTCAAAACTTATAATTGATTACAATTACAAATAATCTAAAAGTAATCAGGATTATTTGCGATTACTATAAATAATCAAAAAGAATCAAAAGTATTCACAAAATAATCCGACTACTATCAGAGATTACTTTGAATTCTTTCTATATTAAAAACGATAAACAGAAAAATCGTATACAATTTATAACGGCAAAGAAAAATATAACTCAAACCAAATACTGGTTGAATTTGATGTGGATTAGTTTTCTGATTACTTTTGATTCTTTTTGATTATTTATAGTAATCGGAAGTTATCCTGATTAATGTCATTAAAAAATAGAGTGATGCAAATTTTTGCCCACATCAAATTCAACCAGTATTTGGTGTGAGTTCTATTTTTCTTTACCGGTAGCATGGGGAAATTTTTATTTTGGTTTGATTTTTCACTTATTTTGGGGAATTAATTTTTTTTGGCATAATTTTTCATTTGAAATTTGAGCAATGAAAAATCCCCCAATTTTTAATTTTGGGATATTTTGTTTGGGGAATTCTTAATTTTGGGATATTTTGTTTGGGGAATTCTTAATTTTTTTTTTATGGTGTGTTTGTCATTTGTGGCATTTTTCCTAGAGCCTTTTTGGCCTCATCTTTCAATTGAAATTTAAGCAATGAAAAATCCCCCAATTTTAAATTTTGGGAAATTTTGTGGGATATTTTTTTTGGGTAATTCTTAAGTTTTTTTAAGGTGTGTTTTGTCATTTGTGGCATTTTTCCTAGAGCCTTGGCGGTCAGACAATTCACAGTCGGACTTTCTGTTCTTTTCTGTACACAATTTTTCCCATTCTACCCTCAAATCTAATGAAAAACTGCTAGTTGGGAAGCAGTTGGTAACAACAATGAAAACTTCTCCCACCGCCGAAAACAAAAAAAAATAATTTTATTCAAACTTTAGAAACCGACTTATCACACGATCCTCGTGCAACTCCTACTTGCTTTTTGGATTTGTTTCTGTTTCTGTTTTTTTTTTGGTTTGTTTTGTGTTCAAATTAAAACTAATTAAGAGAAAATCTTCTTATCTTTTTATTTATTTGTTAATCTACTTTTAGCGAGCAGACAGACATGTGTATTCGCGCTAATGCTGTCACCACTGCCCCCCATCCATCCCCACCGTATCCACCATCCTCACCCCCTTTCACCCTCCACCATTGTCCATTCGGATATTAACACTTTCATTCCAACAGCCCTCCTCTACCGTCTTACCAACCTCCTTCGCCGTATGTTTCGGCTCTTAGGCATTTCTTTCCAAGCGCCAGAAAACATACAAAGATACCATCGAATACAATCGAATAGAATGATACAGACACAGAGGAACAGCAACAACATCAATAAGCAAAAATCACTAGCTGGCGCCAAAAAGACACACTTACACACATACGTATGTTCAAAATTTTCTGTCTATTCTCAAACACACTCAGAACCCCGTTCGAGTCCCGTTCTCTACTTCTCGTCCACCTTCTCCCAACAAGTCATAGTGTGTCGCATCTCATCATGATGCTTGGTATGGTGTACTGATGTGATGATAACTGCTGCTGATCAGCCATAAGCGGAATATTAGAATATGCCCAAATGTCTAAAAGACATGCCGTAAATCCATCCTCCTCAAAAAGTAATGGAATTAATTGTAGGCGTCGCGGCGGCAGCAATACAAAAAAATAGTCGAATTAAATGTGTGCAGAAAATAATTTAAGAGTTTGAATAAAATAAATTATTCAGTTTAATTAACAACGGCATGAGATGAAGATAAATTGTCAAATACATACGTAAATATATATTTACCCTCGACACTGATTCACTGATTCCCTGATTCACTGATTCCCTGATTCACTGATTCACTGACTCTGTCACGCAGTACGTAGGAATTTAAATAGGCATTCTATAATTCTATAATAAATAATAAAAAAAATAATATTTTTTTTTTGTACAGAAATTCTGTTTTCCCCAAATTTTTTTTTTCAAATTTTTTTTTTTTACAAATTTTTTTTTTTACAATTTTTTTTTTTTACAAAATATTTTTTTCCAATTTTTTTTTTTTTCAACAAAATTTTTTTTTTCCACTATATTTTTTTTTTCAACAAATTTTTTTTTTTCAACAAAATTTTTTTTTTCAACAAAAATTTTTTTTTTTAAGAAAAATTTTTTTTTTCAACAAATTTTTTTTTTCCACAAAAATTTTTTTTTCAACAAAAATTTTTTTTTAAGAAAATTTTTTTTTTCAACAAGATTTTTTTTCCATATTTCAACGGGCGCCATAGGCGCATTACAACTTACTAGTACGTAAATAGCGTTTGATTGACAGCCGAAATCAGATATAAGCTGATAGGAAATTTTTCGAGCGAGAAAAAAAGATGAAGCAATTGAAGGAAACCAAACTTTATTTCTCTAAAAAAAAAAAAAAAAAAAAAAAAAAAAAAAAAAAAAAAAACCTTTTTATTTCTCTAAAAAAAATTACAAAGCAACCACAAGAAAGTGATGACCGAAAAGATTATGGTTGCAACTGCAGTAGTTGCCATTCGTAATGTGATTTTGTCAATTGGTAACGCCACCACATCTTGAAAGAAAATATCAATAATTTATTTTAAAAACAAAATCACTTTTTATTTTTCTACAAAGCAACCAGAAAAAAGTGATGACCGAAAAGTCCAAAATTTACCAACTGCAGTGACAGCTGTCAGTCGGTAGTTGCCATCCGTAAAGTGATTTTGGCAATTGGCAATGCCACCACACCTTGATTGCTTTCCATACCACCAAAGAAAATATCAATAATTTATTTTAAAAAAAATCGATTTTTATTTCTCTAAAAAACATTACAAAGCAATCTAAAAAAAGTGGTGGCCGAAAAATCCAATATTAAGCAACTGCAGGGGCAGCTGTCAGTCGGTAGTTGCCATCCGTAATATGATTTTGACAATTGGCAACGCCTCCACAATTGCTTTCCACCAAAGAAAATATCTATCATTTATTGAAAAAAAAATAAATATAGGATTATCCATTTCGTGGTTTCAAAAGTATTGAGCTGGAATTCGACATCTGTCAAACTAAGTTGTTAAACCAATTTATTTTCTATTCAGAAGTTTGATATTGACGAAAATGGATCGCTTAACTATCACACAATGCGTAAAAATTACACTACTCAACAAAATGAAAAAAATTTCATGTACTCCGGATGCGATAATTTTTTCTGTGTAGATAACCTTGACATGAGCTCGAAAAACGCAATAAAAAATTTTTTTTTCGTTTGGTTTTTGTTTTATTTATTTTTTTTTTAAATTTTAAAAAAATTTTTTTGGTTAATTTGTTTCGTCCGGCATAACTCGGGAACCACTAGCCCGATTTAATTGAATTAAATTTTAAATTTAAATTAAATGAGACAAAGATCATGAAAATCGATGCACGCGTTTCGCTTTTATTCGCAATTGACTAAAGGTATGAATTTCAAAAATTTGCTCGACATATGCAGAACTTTGTCTATGGTAAGGTTTTTTCTTTTTTATTACAAAAAAAATTAAAATTTGTTGGGTGACAAAAATATATGAAAATTTGAAATTTTTGAAATTCATACCTTTACTCAATTGCGAATAAAAGCGAAACGCGTGCATCGATTTTCATGATCTTTGTCTCATTTTGCTCATAGGTTATGTGACTTTACGTAAAAGTAATAAGATTTGACATTTTTTTTCAAAAAAAAAAAAATTTAAATCTTTAGGCAAAAAATAAGTTTTTTCCTTTATATATTCATTTTTAACTTGGAAACTGTTGCTTGTATAGGAAAACAATATATGAACAGATTAAGGGAATTGTAATTTTAAATTAAAAAATTAAATTAAAATTTAATTCAATTAAATCGGGCTAGTGGTTCCCGAGTTATGCCGGACGAAACAAATTAACCAAAAAATTTTTTTTAAAATTTAAAAAAAAAAAATAAAACAAAAACCAAACGAAAAAAAATTTTTTTATTGCGTTTTTCGAGCTCATGTCAAGGTTATCTACACAGAAAAAATTATCGCATCCCGAGTACATTTTGACTAGTGTTATTAAAACCTACTACAAAAATGGTGATTCTGTCACAGCCACAGTGCTTTAACAGGAGATTATGGAGCACATTTCTCACTCGTTGGCTATGTTAATAAACCAAATTGTCGTATTTGGGGTTCTGAGAATCCTCAAGTAATTGAAGAGAGGCCATTACATCCACCAAAATGTCACTGCTTGGTGCGCTCTTTGGTCCGAAGGTGTGATTAGACCATACTTCGGAGCGTTGTGGTCGTATGATAACCGCCTTTTTTTTGTCTTCTAGGTTTTCATAATCGTTGGGGGTGAATGTGGACAGCACATTTATAGTGATGACTGTATGTCCAAGGGCAGACACTTCACTTTATAAAAAAAAAATCCAAAATAAAAAAATTCCACTAAAAGCCCAATATAAAAATTCTGAAAAATTACCCAATGCAAATAATATGAAAAATACAACAAACGATTTTCGCAATTTAATAAGAGTGTGTGTGATTCACATTCGTTTTGAAAATATCCCCAAAAAAAAACAGAATTTTTATTTTGGGGTGATTTTTCACTTATTTTTGGGGAATTCATCATTTGTTGGCCTCATTGGCTATTGAAGAATACGACTTGGAGAATATGTGGTTTCAACAAGACGGTGCCACATGCTATACAACTCGAGCGAATATGACTTTATTGCAAGAGACATTTCCTGGTAGCGTAATTTCTCGTCGTGGCGACATGCGATTTGACCTCATTAGACTTTTTTTTGTGGGGCTCCGCGAAAGACCGTGTTTATTCAGATAAACCTTTAACTCTTGAGCACTTAAGAACCAACATTCGTCACGTTATGGCTGAGATACTGTCCAATATGGGCCAAAAAGTGGTCTAAAAATGACCTCAAAAGAATCAATGCTTGCAACACTTCGCGTGGTGGTCATTTAAATAATGTCAACGTTCAAACTTTATAATTAAAAAAGAAATATAATGAAAAAAAAAATATTTGATATGAGTTTTCTTTACTTTTACTTTTAAAAAGCAAAATGGATAACCCTTTATGATACGTACTGTGATCGACTATCACACAACAAGCTCAGATTCATATCCACTTTTCTATTACTATTATTGAATTTTTCATAGCTTCAATTAATACAATCTATTGCCCCGGGCATCAAGACATTTGTGAGGCTGTTAAGAACATCAAACATTTGGGTTTCAAAATCTAGTGTTCCCCCTGTACTTAGAAGGAAATTGTGTTGGAAAGAAGGCATTCTAGAAGATGTTCCCGGAAAAGATCATGGATATTTTTGCAATAAAATTAAATCGAAAAGGTCACTTAAGATCTTCGGTGTGACCAAAAACTTGTAGATGTAATTTAATAGATGAACTGAGTCAACCTTCGCGGACACTTCTAATCTGTAATCCTTAGTGTACCCTCATATATCAGTTGTTGACAGCATGCATTGATCAGTTTCAATACATTATTAATAACCGCAAGTGTGCGCCTCAAGTCAATCATTTTCATTGTATTCAAACAAAAACGGCAAAATCGAACGTATTTAAATGTATAATCTACACATTGTCGTCTTCCAACTCAAAAAGGTATACAGCCGTCAACGAAATCAAAATCGCATTAAAAAAAAAATTAAATTGTTGAATACAAAAAAAAAAAAAAAAAAAAAAAAAAAAAAAAAAAAAAAAAAAAAAAAAAAAAAAAAACCCAAACAAAACGTTTGGCGCCAAATTAACATCATCCGTCTCAAGTATTGGTTGAGCACAACGAAAATATCCCCCACAGCAATTAATAAATAATATTTTTCTACAAATTAAAAAATATACTAGAGAAATAAAATACAAAAACGGAATCAGAACGGGCACGGGAATTACCAAAGAAGCAACAACGGACGACGACTACAACAATAACAATTATGACAAATGAATGATTACTTAATTAAATGTAACAAATTTACGTTTTTATTTCAAATCACTTGTGTTTGTTGCGGTTGTTGTTGTAGTTGCTATTTGTTCCAGTTGTAATTCAATGCAAACAACAATTGCCAGAGGGGGGGGGCTGGGTTTATTCGCTCGTTGTTGTTACCAAAACAACCAAGACGGCAGAGAGGCGACACCAACGGGGGGAGTACAAGGTGGAGGGGCGGTGGAGCGGTGTATAAGGCGTTTCGACAACAAAACTAGTACAGGCGGCCAAACAATACGAATATTGTAAATATTTTCATATTTTACTACGATGTCAATCGAAATCTAAAAAAAACACCAACAACAACCAACTCAAGTAAGCTATTTTGGGCTGACGTTAACGGCGACGACAACGACGACGACATTATTTTAGTTAAACGTTATTTCCGTTTTGTAAGACAACACATGAACGCAAAGAAATGTGAATAAAAGTTTTGTTTGGTGTTTTACCAAAAAAAAAAAAAAAACAACAACAAAAAATGCTCGCGTAAGTAGAGCCCTTAAGTGGGTCACTAGGTGTAGCCAAGATCAAATGGCAAATAACCCACATATAATTGTAAAATTAAATTACTGAGGATCGAAGAAGTTGGCTTTCGGTCGATGGCGGGTGTCAATTGGGATTTGCAAACAACAAAAGAATCTCCTAAATGAACTGACATTAAAGTCAGATGGCGGAGAAGAATTGGATGACAGACAAGTACAAAAATTACATTAAAGTGGGTCGGGACAAACGGGGTAACGGGTAATTTCATTGCTGTTTGGGTTTACAGTGTAGATTTTTCGCTAGAGGCCTTTTCCATCATGATCATGATGATCCACGATAATCGAAAAGACTTATGTATACTAGGATGGCCAAAAAAAAAACATTTTTTTGGGCTCAACCTGATTTTGATAGCTTATGTTATAAAGTATTTCTGAGAATTTTTTCAGAATTCGGGTTTTCTGATATTTATGATTATGATAACCGCTACTTCGCAAGCGTTCATTATCCTTCCCAGTAAAACACAAAATATTTGTTTAATCCAATTCAATGTTTACAAAACAAAAGCTTTATTCCGACTTAGAGAGTTTATCGACTTTTTTAAATTTTTTGGGGTAGATATTAACGAAACTGGTGTCATTTACATTATACCAGTTTCGGAAGATTTGAATTCACTTTTTCATTTCTTTAAATTTTTGGCGCATTTCTGCCAAAAACAACTACTAGACACACTTTTTTATTTTTCCCTTTTGTACCTTTTTTTATCCCGTTTTGGTACGTTTTGGCCATTTTTTCGACCCTTCTCCAACTATTATCCACTTGTTTTTGCCAAAAATCTATTTCACTCGTTTTTATTTTTGTCCCATTTTTGGTCCCTTTTTTCCCGTCTTGGCCCATTTTTCGTCCCCTCTCTAACCCACCAGTTTTTGGACATGCAATTTTGGGCCCATTCCTGTCGATTAAATTTTTTTTAACATTTTTGTTTTTCCACTTTTGTACTTTTCTATCCCATTATGACACTTTGCGACCCTTCTCTAACTATTATCCACTTGTTTTTTCCAAACATTTGTTTCCATTTTTTATTCCCTTTTTGTAACTTGTTTATCCCGTCTTTGTCCCTTTTTCGTTCCATTACTATTTAATTTTCTACTGTTTTACATTATTTATCATTTATATTATACCAGTTTTGGTCCCGTTTTAGTGCCATTTTCCACTATTTAAATTTTTTTTGGACCATTCCTGGCGGTTACAGTTTTTTTCAGACTTTTTATTTTTTCCCTTTTGTACCTTTTATATCACGTTTCGATACGTTTTGGCCACCTTCTCTAACTATTATCCACATGTTTTTGCCAAAAATATGTTTCACTCGTTTTTATTTTTGTCCCCTTTTTGGTCCCGTCTTGGCCCCTTTTTCGTCCCACCTCTAAATCTTTTCCTCTTGTTGTAGATTATTTTTCACTTCTGGGCCCGTTTTGGACCCTTTTAGTCCCCCTTTTTCCATTGCTTAAATTTTTTGGCCCATACCTGCCGATTACAACAGTTACGATGAATGAATTGCGCCATCGAGAAATCATTAATGATTTTTTATGGTCGGAGTTGGATGATATTGATCTGGACAATGTTTACTCTCAAAACCCCAGTAGAGTGTCTCTTGCTTATGGGGTCTACAACTAAGGTCTCTTTCTAGGCGCCTTTGAATTATTTGTTGTCCATAAATCCTTTACAAATTAGTAGAAGGATTACAACTCAACCTTCAGGTGTTTCTATTGCTTTTATTTTATAACTAGTAAGTTGTAATGCGCCTATGGCGCCCGTTAATTTGCTTGAGAAAGTATTTGTTACTTAATTTTAAAAATTTTGTAAAAAATATTTTGAGAAAACTATTTTGTAAAAAAAAATTTCGAAAAAAAATAAAATTTGTGGAAAAAAAATTTTTGCTGAAAAAAAAAATTTCTTGAAAAAAAAAATGTGGAAAAAAAAAATTTTTAAGAAAAAAAAATTTGGGGAAAACACAATTTCTGTACAAAAAAAATATAATTTTTTTTATTATTATTATTTATAGAATTATTATAGAATGCCTATTTAAATTCCTACGTACTGCGTGACAGAGTCAGTGAATCAGGGAATCAGGGAATCAGTGTATCAGTGTATCAGTGTATCAGTGTATCAGTGTATCAGTGAATCAGTGAATCAGTGTCGAGGGTAAATATATATTAAGATTTAAAGCCTAACGGCCAATTGGAGAAAATTACAATATGCAACAGTTAAGTAAAAATCAGACTATACTCAGAGCTCAGTTTGTTCCACCCTGAATCTCCACCCGGGCTACAATGCCTTCCCAAATGACGATGACTGAGGAATACATTTAAAAAATATTTAAATATAAATATTGATATTAATAATTATTATTGCTATTTTTGTACAATTAAATCTGTATCCGCTGCGCTTTCTTCTTGAACAGAATATTGAACTTTTGTCGTGAAATGTGTATCTTGAAATGTGTGAGCAGAGGGGACACCACAAGACATTATGAATTGGAGGAGGATGGCAAGAGCGTAAAGACAACGTTCAGATTCGGTTCTTGTCTGTTGCTTTTATCTTCAGTTCAGTTTTCTGTTTTAATCACAATATTGTTTTTTTTTTATAATTTGCATCGCTTTTGCAGTGAATCATGAACACACACACACACACACGATTCTTTAGAGATAAAAGAAACAATATTTTTAAAATGAATCATTGTCATTTATTTATTGTTAATAAAGAAAAAAAAAACGAAAATAATATCAATAGAGGAGGAGGAAATAGCAAAGTGCGCTTCGGAATATGAGATGTTAATGGAATCCATAGAAATCATGGCACAGTCTGAATACTTCACATTCTTCTTCTAATTTCATTTTGTAATTTTAATAATTTATTATTTTTTCTGTTCGGTTCTAATTTGAAAACATTTTAATTAATATTTTTTTTTCTCGATTTGGTGTTTCTGCCACAATTAAAAACTGCTCTAAATTCCAACACTGGCTGGTGTTTTCATTCTCACATCATTGTCGAATGCAACCACATGACGACCAACAAAGACACAGAAGTGTCTAAACTTAAAAAATATTTCAAATAATTCATATTCAATTGTAGGTAAATATCATGATAAAGAAGAAGAAGAATGGCATGATGGCATGCCATGCGTGCCAGTCCGAGACTCCATGATTCCATGCAATGGCCATAGCAAACACACACACTCAAAAAAAACACCAACAAATATTACAAAAATGCAACTCTTCAACACTTTGCAGAGTTGCGTTTCAAATTGAACGAATGCTAGCTGGCATAGTGAAGTGGGGAAGGCGAAGGGGAGGAAGAAGCTCGTGAATCATGAATCATTTAAAAAATCTATAATTATGTGAAGAAAAGTAAATTAGCTACTTGTTGTGGCACAGTGTTTTAAGAAATTGTAATTGAAAAAACATTAAAATTAAAACTAAGAAACTTTTCTGCAATGCTTTCAATCTCAAGAGCCATGTAAAGCTTTTCTAGTACATGAGCGGTTCGATTTCAGAAGAAATCCCCATTTGTTGCTTAATGGCATGTTGAGGAATATCTTTTGGTAAGGAGATATGAGAGGCAGATTATCTGAGACTTCAATAGCTCTCCAGAAAAAAATTACATTATATGGCGCACTATGGTTCAGGCCCTCGCTGGGATCATGACGCAAAACCCTGACAATTCGTTCCTCTGAAGATTCAGGGGCGAAGATCTCAAATGGTTACATGGTTCTCAAGTTTCCACTATTGTAGGGCAGTAGGCCGCACTAACAACCACCGCTGACACACTGTGCTTTGGGAAATGATTGCCTGCCTGGCAAAGCGACAAAGCAAAAAAAAAATAGATAGATAGAGGCAACAATACCAACAAATTACCCTCGACTGGGGTCTGAGCTAAAGTATGGGCAGCGCGGAGAATACCAACAACCGTCATTATTATTGTTGCCGCCTTGAGTTACGAACAAAACATATGTTGTAGTTGCTGTTATTAAAGCGATTAGTCACCGTGGCAGCCAACCGCATAGTACCACGACTTAAAATGTCTTATGTTGGATTGGCCGTTTATTGTTGTCCAACTCTTTATTTATTTATATTGTTTAATATGAAGAACAGCAACAAAAAAATTAACGCCTATTTAAATTTAGCAAAAAAAAAAAAGACAACTACGAAAACTCCCCCTTCAGCCCTTAGTTGTATTTCTCTCCCTCTTAGAGGAGAGTAGACGCCAGGCGGCTGAAATTCGTAATGGAATTGTTATTCATGTCTCATTTTGTTTAACAACAAAAAAAAAAAAAAAAAATACAACAACAAACTTATCGGTTTGTTGTTTTTATTTTATCACCATTTTCAGTATTGCATTTCTAAATTTAGTAATAACTTTTTACACAGTTTTGGTTGTCCGTTTTTTTTTTCAGAAATTTATTTTTGTTGGTTGTTTGATATTACTATTCCTGGAGCGTACAAGTTGCCGCTTACTTACATTTTTTTTTTTGCTTTAGACCCATAAATGGTGTTAACGCTTATTTTGATGATTTGTAATATTTTTTGTTTCATGTTGTACTTTTTATGTTCTTTGTACAAATCAATTTTAAAGAGGAAATTTCATTAAATTTGTTCAAAGTGTTGTCAGTTTACAAGTCATAAAAACGTAATAAGTGTAAACCGACCCCCTCTCTCTAGGATACCAACTCGATGTAATTGGAAAACTTCAGTTATTACATATTCAACTCACTGTGTTCATCATAAATTCAAAAGAAAGAACAAGAAAAACCTCCATAAAAGGGCAACAAAGTTTCACACATACCTGCAATGAAAGGAAATAGAGAAGTCAAATTAGATTACAGTTGACAAGTTTCAGTGCAAAATGGTTATAATCAATAACGAATGTCATACAAATCGATGATGGAACAAGGCGTTATTGACACTTTGTCAGTAAATGACAACATCGAAACATGTGTATTTTCATAATCTAAAAAATAAAATCAAACAACATAATAACGGGTGTTTTTTAGACGTGTGGTTTTAAATATGGCCACACTTTTTTTGGGTTTTGGTCGTTTTGACAGCTGTCACTTGATTCATGCACAGTTTGGTCTACCATTTTATAATGGTTCGATTCGAGCGACGCATCGCTCAAAAATTTGTTGTTCAGCGATGAAGCTTACTTTTCGTTGAATGGGTACATTAATAAGCCAAATTGTCGCATTTGGAGAAATAAAAATCCACTAGCCATTGTTGAGACGCCGTTGCATCCTCAAAAAGTCACTGTTTGGTGTGCTCTATGGGCAGAGGGAATCATTGGTCCATGCTATTTCAAAAATGAATGTGGAACACTATGATTAATATTTTTTTTTCGTTCCTTAATTGGAGTATGTTGATTTGGACGACCTTTGTTTTAACAAGACGGCGCTACAGCCAACGAAATAATCAATCAATGGAAGACAACTTTTGGTGAGCGCATTATCTCGCGTCGTGGGCCTATGGCGTGGCCTCCAAGATCGTGCGATTTAACACAGCTGGACTATTTATTGTACTCATCTGTCTACGCACGTGCGATATGTTTTTCAGCCACATAGCTAGAGATTTCTAGTTTGCTTTCCACAGATGGACATGGTGAAAGTGCAATGGAGGTGGCGGTGTCCGTATCAAAATATTTAAAAAATAAATTCTTTTTAAAAAAATATATTTTAAAAAAATATATCACACAGAAGAACCCGTGTTCGAAACCGGGTAAGAACATCAAACATTTTTCGGCGGCTGTTTCCACCTTGTAAATGTTGGCGACTTTACGAGTAATCTTTCAGCCATAAAACTTCTCTAGAAAAGCATTAGCCGTTCGGAGCCGGCTTTAAACAGTAGGTCCCGGTCAGTGAGTATACAAATTATATCGTACACAGCTCACTGATTCTGTTCCTTCATCGAATGTTAAGGGAAATAAGTAAGTATTTAAAAAGAAAATTAAAAAAAAAATTAAAAACAAAAAAATATTTTTATAAGAAAAATAATTATTTTGCTTTTCCAAACAACTACATTTTCGAAAGAAAAAAAAAGAAAATTTTTTTTAAAAAAAAAAAATATTTTTATAAGAAAAATAATTATTTTGCTTTTCCAAAAAACTATATTTTCGAAAGAAAAAAACAAAATGTTTAAAAAAAAAAATAGTTTTAAACAAAATATTAAAAAAAAAAATATTTTTATAAGAAAAATAATTATTTTGCTTTTCCAAAAAACTACATTTTTGAAAGAAAAACCGTTGGTCAGGTTGTATGAAATAAACCCTTCCATCATAGACCAACTAAAGGGTCCGCTATTTAACGTTTTTTTTTTCAACTAGTGTTTATTTCGTTATCGGGTCATGCTGAACGAATTTTTGTTTACAAAAATTGAAGAGAAGAATATTGGCAACATTTGGTTTCAACAGGATTTTAAAAACAAAAAAATATTTTTATAAGAAAAATAATTATTTTGCTTTTCCAAACAACTACATTTTCGAAAGAAAAAAAAAGAAAATTTTTTTTTAAAAAAAAAAATTATTTTTATAAGAAAAATAATTATTTTGCTTTTCCAAAAAACTATATTTTCGAAAGAAAAAAACAAAATGTTTAAAAAAAAAATATTTTTAAACAAAATATTAAAAAAAAAAATATTTTTATAAGAAAAATAATTATTTTGCTTTTCCAAAAAACTACATTTTTGAAAGAAAAACCGTTGGTCAGGTTGTATGAAATAAACCCTTCCATCATAGACCAACTAAAGGGTCCGCTATTTAACGTTTTTTTTTTCAACTAGTGTTTATTTCGTTATCGGGTCATGCTGAACGAATTTTTGTTTACAAAAATTGAAGAGAAGAATATTGGCAACATTTGGTTTCAACAGGATTTTAAAAACAAAAAAATATTTTTATAAGAAAAATAATTATTTTGCTTTTCCAAACAACTACATTTTCGAAAGAAAAAAAAAGAAAATTTTTTTTTAAAAAAAAAAATTATTTTTATAAGAAAAATAATTATTTTGCTTTTCCAAAAAACTATATTTTCGAAAGAAAAAAACAAAATGTTTAAAAAAAAAATATTTTTAAACAAAATATTAAAAAAAAAAATATTTTTATAAGAAAAATAATTATTTTGCTTTTCCAAAAAACTACATTTTTGAAAGAAAAACCGTTGGTCAGGTTGTATGAAATAAACCCTTCCATCATAGACCAACTAAAGGGTCCGCTAACGTTTTTTTTTTCAACTAGTGCTTATTTCGTTATCGGGTCATGCTGAACGAATTTTTGTTTACAAAAATTGAAGAGAAGAATATTGGCAACATTTGGTTTCAACAGGACGGCGCTACATGCCACATAGCCGAAGCTACACTCGATGTTTTGCGCCCTGTTTTCGAAGATCGCATTATCAGCCGCAGAGCTGATGTCGTTAGGATGAAATTATTTTCCATTATTAACCGGAAGGATTTTACATTCAAATTAAAAAAAAAATTTGAGAAAATATCCAGTAGTTTAAAAAAAATATTTTTGTAAAAAAAAATTATTTTATAAAAAAAAATTATTTTAATAAAAAAATATTTTTATAAAAAAAAAAAAATATTTTTATAAAACAATTATTTTTATAAAAAAAAATTTATAAAAAAAAATATTTTTATAAAAAAAAATTATTTTTATAAAACAATTTTTTTTATAAAAAAAAATATATTTATAAAATAAAAATACTTTTATAAAAAAAAATATTTTTGTAAAAAAAATATATTTATAAAAAAAAATTTTTTATAAAAAAAAATATTTTTGTAAAAAAAAAATTGATAAAAACAAAAAATAAATTGATAAAAAAAATATTTTTAAAAACAAAAAAATATTTTTATAAAAAAAAAAAAATATTTTTATAAAACAATTATTTTTATAAAAAAAAATATTTTTATAAAAAAAAATTTATAAAAAAAATATTTTTATAAAAAAAAATTATTTTTATAAAACAATTTTTTTTTATAAAAAAAAATATATTTATAAATTAAAAATACTTTTATAAAAAAAAATATTTTTGAAAAAAAAAATTTTATAAAAAAAAATTTTTTTAAAAACCAAAAAAAATAATTCTTTTCCTTTCAAAAAAATACATTTTCGAAAGAAAACCCGTTGGTCAGGTTGTATCAAATAAACCCTTCCATCATAGACCACCTAATATTGACAGTATATGGGATGGGTTGAGAGTGTGTGTCAAGGTCTTGCAAAGGAATGAGAAAACATTTATGCAAGAGTACCGTATGAGAAATTTTATTTGTTACCCTTTTCCTAAACGAGTGCGATATATATATAAAAAAAAACAAATATCTCCCTTTAACAGACAATACATTTTGGAAAAAAAAGAAAATCGTGGGGCCGGGTCGAATCAAATAAGCCACTCCATCAACCACACCAGACTATGTGCCTAAATAATGGTTGAGAAGTGGCTGGGTCTCAAGGTCTTGGAAAGGAATGAGAATATGTATCCAATATTTTAAATATATGATCCCCTTTTTTTCTCATAAAGAAAAAGTGCTGAAATGATCACGTTTCTTCTGAAAGTCAGGCTTAAACGACTTAAAAAGTCATGAATCGAATTTGCTCCAAAGATACCTAGGGTCTTCCACATGTTACACTCTTGGGTTGTATCAAATGTTATCAAAAATATTCGATTTTTAATTTTAGTATAAGTATTTTTGGTTTCATGATAATGTATGAGTCATGAAACATTCTTCCACAGATTAGTGTAGGGTAGAAAAACCTACAATTTTATCGAAAAAGTTTTGAGTGAACAGAAAATACCATTTTTTTAGAGATATTCTGTAAAATATTTTTTAAGCGATTGACTTGGAAAATGTATTGCCAGCCAACGGTAAGAAATTTGAATGGAAGGCTTAAAAATGAATTGGGTTTTTTTTTCTTTTTGGTTTCCAACAAACTTCAACACTAATTTGTTCATATCAAAACGTCAAAGCAAACCATAGCAAATACAAAACTTAAAATTCCAAAAACGAGTCCATAATTAAACGATTGTCATGTGAATTCGCGATAAAAAAAAAACCGTATACGAAATATATGTGAATGAGAATCATTAATCAACATACCAAAGCCAATTAAGACACTGTGAATTAAATAATTTCTACTGCTATTGATTTAATTAATTGATGTGTCCCTCCCTCCCTCCCTCCCTCCGTCCGACCGTCGGCCTATGTGTCTCATCGTCTGTGCACGTATTGCGTCGCATGACAAAAATAATGCACAATGGAAATTTTGCTTTATTTGTTTTTCCAATTTCCAAAACGCAAACAATTAATTCCAAATCCTCTAAGAAAATCAGCGATTAAATCTGGAAATAAATATAAATTGCAAAGAAAGAAAAAAACAAAAAAGAAGAGCAACATGCAATTTCGGTACGAAGAATGCGATTTCTCCATTTGTGCTCAGAGCACAATGGCCTGCAGCGGACCGTTGCAGAAATGGGTCGAAGCCGCCACCATCCACACAAAGGTTGACGTGTCTAAATAAAGATCATCGAAAAGGCATTTTCACATGGAAAATGGTGGCAAACATGGAATCGTAACAAAAGATAAATCGCACCACTTGGATTCAAATTTGATTTGTTTTTATACACATGTTTTGTGGCTAATTCCTTAAGCAGCAGCGACACAAGTTGCCTGACGCCACATGGCGAGACAGGAAGTAGATTGTGAAAAAGTAATGGCATTTCAGATTGTGCAGAGACCGGACGACAGGCTTCTGAGAATTTCGGCCAACAAATTCGGTGAGTAGCAAATTACTCAGGGGATAATCAGCAAAGTACTGGCGTTAGAGTGTTGTGTAGTACGTTGGCCACCAGCGGGTTAACCGGGTACTTCTCTCAATCAATGAGCTATACATGATTTGTTTTCAGGGTTTAAATGGGGCTCAAAACATGACTTAGAGATTACTATTTTACCCGTAAAGTCGTCGGCAGAGATTACTATTTTACCCGTAAAGTCGTCGGCATTTACATGGTGATGTTCTTGTCAAATATTTGTTTTTCTTATCCGAATTTATATATATATATTATTTCCCTTAATTCCTAGAAGGAACAGGATTATGTTGTTGCCATTACACCAGACGAATTAACAATATATATTATTGCCGGTAGACCAGTTCCTTGAGATTTCTTCTTCACCCTGAGAAATACATTATGTCTTAACTTCTTCACCCTGAGAAATACATTCTGTCTCAACACCCCGTCATGATCAATTCCAATCATTTCAACATCCAAGTTCGTTGGTCTCCTCCTTGTCTTCTATTCGACATTTCCAAACCCGCCCTACTCTGATGACTGGCGAACTCCTCCAGCCTGTGTGTCATGTCTTCCCAAATGCCTGGCCAAATTAGGCACAGTCCCCAGTGGGAATAGGTGTAAGAATACATTAGAAACAAATGCAATTATGACATGTAAATGAGTGTGACATGTTTATAGTCTTCATAAAGAAATTTTTTAAAAAAAAAACAGCATTTTGTTTTCAGTAAACAACACAGACATGCAACTTACAGTGGGTTGCACGAATGTGTTTAGCCAAATACCACCCAGTGTAATATTTGAGATGAGCTATCCATTAAACCCGTTTCCGGTCCGAAGAAAAAACTCTTCTGATCGTTTAAGAAAATCAATTTCGCAATATCTTGCACGCATTATCATATCGCTTTTCCAAGAGGCCATGAAAAATCGCATTCCTCTCAGTCTTCTTCTTCACAGAATCTTTAAAGGTCTTTTGATTTTCCATCAGACAGATGGTGAGCGAAGGTTCTTGTTTAAGGAAGTATAAAGGCGATGCCCTATTATATGGCTAAAATCATACTCATTACTCCAAGACTACTCGAGCTTAACGAAATAAAATATTAGTTCATATTAATCTGTCAATAATTTGTTGTAGAACGATGTCCTTCAGCAATGCTTCTGGACGGCTTTGTCGAGGCCGTACACAAAAATAAGAAATATTAAAAAACGTTTGTTTTTTTTTTTACAAAGAAGGACGAGATTAAGGCCGTTTGGTCTTAGGCCACCTGAAATGCAGCAGGTGCCCTCTGAGAACGCCCTTCTCCTCTTCACTGGTTTAGTTTACAACAATTCTCTACGATCTTATGATATCCACTGTACAGCCACTGGCCACCAACACCGTTTTCTCTTGTATACGGTGCGAGACCCGCACCAACAACTGTTGCTGTTCTCCTTAAGTTTTCTTTGTGCAATTAGTGTGTCTGCAACAAAAATCAAACGTCATCCATCGCCAACATTGAGGTGTGACTGTTAAAGTGACAACGAGTTCATGTTTCAATGATTCACACAAATATGCACAGACATACACACACAAACGTCTACTCTCCCCTACATTTGTGACAATTGTCATATGATGGATGAAGTGTCTGTATGTTGGCTTGATCGTGGCTGTGCACGATGAAAAGTAGCGCAGGCAGCAGTGCCGTCGTCGTGTCTTCTCTTATCACACTCTTTTTTTTTCATTTAGTTTTTCTAGTGTTTCGACTGATTGAAAGCAATAAAGCAACGGCGCTAAATGTCGTTTAGAAGTGGAACGTAGAGCAAAGTAGTTGGTGGTGGCGTCGTCGGCCGCTGTGACGAAGACTTCAGTTCTCTTGATTTTGTTAATTTGTCTAATTCCGCTGAAAGCGATCGTGGATCAAGAGATTTCGGTGGAGAGCATGTGTTGATGTGATATGGGGTGACAACAGTGTTGGCGTCGCCGCTGCTGGTCATTGTCACTTGTGACGTTGCTGCCGTTTTTTGTCGCCAGCGATTGTTTGGGGTTATTTTCATCAGCAATTATCAGCAACAGTCAAAAATTAGACTTATTTTCGCACCTAATCAGCATTTTAATGGGGCGAGCGAACGTGTCAGGGCGAGTGAGCGGAGTACATGTGAACAATATGTGTTATAAAAATAAAAGAGACCAACAGCAACAACAACAGCACTATCAAACATGCACTCACTCACACTTGAGACTCGTCGAAACAAAAAGAAGAAGACACACCAAATAATAACAAACATGTGCGAAGTCTACTTGAACGGAGAGGGAACGGTGCTCAGCAGAGTTTTATTTTATTTTTTTGTATTTCCATTTCGTTCCGAAAGATAAGGCTAATGAACCCGTGACAAAAAAAAAACATTCGGAAATATTGCGGTGATGAGATCTGACGTTTTGCCTGGTGCCTTTTGTTGTTTGGCAAAAAAGTGCAATTGAAGCACAGAAATTGCCAAGACTGAGTGGAGGGTCTTGTCGAGGCAATGAGAGCTTACTTTGGTAAAGGTCGAATTAATGAGAGAGTAATACTCGACGTGATGAAAGTTTGTTTTAATAAAGCTCGAGTTAACCAGAGTTTGCTTTGTAGAACTCGAGTTAACAAGAGTTTACTTTTTAGAGCTCAAGTTAATGAGAGTTAGATTTAGTAAAGCTCGAGTTAACGAGAGTTTGCTTTAGTAAATATCAAGTTAACGAGAGTGTGCTGTAGTAAAGCTCGTGTTTGCTTTAGGAAAGCTCGAGTTAACCAGAGTTATATATAGCTCGTTTTTAGTTAAGCTAGAGAAAAGGAGAGTGTGTATTACTAAAGTTCGAGTTGGTGAAAGTTTACATTAGTAAAGCTCCAGTTAACGAAAGTTCGTTTTAATATAACTCGAGTTGACGAGTGTGCTTTAGTAAAGCTCCAGTTGGCTTTAGAAAAGCGCGGGTTAACCAGAGGGTTCTTTAATAAAGCTCGAGTTAACGCGAGTTTGCTGTAGTAAAACTCCAGTTAACGAGAGTTTGTTTTAGTAAAGCTCGAGTTTGCTTTAGGAAATTTAACGAGAGTTTGTTTTAGTAAAGCTCGAGTTAACGAGAGATTGTTTTAGTAAAGCTCGAGTTAACGAGAGTTTGCTGTAGTAAAACTCCAGTTAACGAGAGATTGCTTTAGTGAACCTCCAGTTAACGAGAATGTGCTTTAGTGAACCTCCAGTTAACGAGAATGTGCTTTAGTAAAACTCAAGTTATCGAGAATGTGCTTTAGTAAAACTTGAGTTAACGAGAGTGTGTTTTGATAGCCCGCGTTAAATAGAATTTGCCTTAGTAAAGCGCGGCTTAACGCGATTTTTCTTTTTAGAGCTCGAGTTAACGAAAGTTTGCTTTAGCAAAACTTAAGTTTACGAGAGTTTGCTTTACAAGACGGTTTTACATGGTCCATAATAAATTAAGGAGAATATATTTAAGTACCCAATGCATTTGTTTTTTAAGGAATTACCCAACTACAGTTCGTATAAACTGGCGTGTTGAAGTGAAATGCAGGAGAATGACAGTTTAGTTAATTGTGAGTGAACAAGGGTTTGTTAAACTTTATAGTTCGAATAAATAAATCTATACATATCAAAAACTAGATTTTACCAGAGTTAACTCTACTTTGTATATTAGTGAAGAATCAGATAAGCTACAACTAACCAAAAAATATGCTTTAGTAGGGACTTGAGTGCAAAATTTATTTGATTGAGCTGACGAAAGTTTGGTTTATCCACTCCAAAAGTGTTTGGGAAATCTTCATTAAAGGAGGAATGTCTTCAGTGATGAGGCATTTAGTTCGAGTTAACGTGAGTTCTGCACAGACAGCCTACAGCCTGTAATAGAATATTCCACGTTGCTTTATTTGCCTACTTTTAGACGCCGTTTCAACATTTTCTTATCTGCATTCAAGAGTTTTCGGATATTAACAAATTATAATAGACGTGTTAAACGTTGTCTTCCGGTTTTTCTTATTTTTTTTATTAATCAATATTAACCTATACTCGAAATTGTTACGTTTATTTCTCAGTCAAGGTCATGCATTGTTATTATTTTTATAGTCGCTGATGTTGGCGGTGGCGGTGCCTACCATTGCCAGCCAACGACTACGACAACTAAGGCAACAAATTTCCCTGTACCGTCACCACCATCATCACCAACAACCAGCCAGGGCAACCGACCGACCACCTAATCGCTGTTGTTTCCTTCTTCACCAACTTCCAGAGTCAGTAGAGTGACTTTTTGTTTATTGAAGAACTTTTGCGTGTAAACAAATTTCGCTGTTGGTGTTGTTGTTGTTGTATCCATTTATGACAATCGAAAGTTCAAAGTTTCCGTTATTGCATGTTGCGAGTTAAATTTAAACAAAACAATGAAGAAAATTCATTTTTGTTGTTGTGTATGATTTTGCCCCCAGAGGCAAGTGAACTGATTGTGCTTTACAGCAAACGGAATGCAGAAATATCGATTGTTAGATTGGAAAACCTAATTGTGTGTGGTAGCGAGGAAATTAACTCAGGGAGTGTAAAAAAAAGAGAGAAATACAAATTTTTAAAATAAAATTTGCAAACCTTTAGTTGAACTAAATTCTGCAAAGGCAAACATTCTGTAAGTTTAATTTTACTTGTTGAATCGATAAAATAAACTTTGGTCAACTATGTACAAATTTGTTTTCAACAAAATAACGGTAACTTGTGAGATGGTGCTTTTTTAAAGTTTGAACTAATAAATGATTGCTTTACTAAACTCGAGTTAACGGGTGTTTTACTTAACCAAAATTCATGAAGCTTTAGTAAAGCTTAACGAGAGTTTCCTCGAGTTGACAAGAATTTGTTTCAGTAAATCTCATGTTTGCTTTAATTAACCTCGAGTTAACGAATGTCTACTTTAGTACATTACTGTTGCAATTCAAGTTCAAGTTTGCTTTAGTAAAAGTCAAGTTAAAGAGTTTGGATTAGTAAAGCTCGAGTTGTGGACGAATTGCTTATGTAAAGCTTATATTTAAAATACATGTTCAATTCTGAACATTCAGCCGCAGCCAAAGTATGTTCATGTTCAAATGTGAACAGAAATGAAGGAGTGTTTAATCAAGTAAACCTTGAGTTAACCATATGCTTCAGCAAAATTTTAGTTAATGAGAGTTTACGCTAATAAAGCTGGAGTTATAGAGTGTTTGCCTTAGTGAAGCTCCAGTTAATGAAAGTTTACGTTAATAAAGCTCGAGTGATAGAGTGTTTGCATTATCAAAGCTTCAGTTAAGGAGAGTGTCCTTTAGACAACATCAAATGACTTGGTAAAAATTTAATTAACTGCAATTAATTAAATATTCTTTATAGAAAAATAAAGTTAACTAGTGTCAGAGTATTACTTGATACATGCTGCACTCATTTAAAATGAAGGTATGATCGGAATGGAACAGCATTCGATATCACTACTATTGTCAAGGATTCTAGATGAAAGTGTCTGGAATCTTTCCCATCTTCTTAATATATATTTACCCTCGACACTGATTCACTGACTCTGTCACGCAGTACGTAGGAATTTAAATAGCCATTCTATAATTTTCTATAAATAATAATAATAAAAAAATAATATTTTTTTTTTGTACAGAAAGTGTGTTTTCCCCAAATTTTTTTTTACCAAAATTTTTTTTTACAAATTTTTTTTTTTACAAAATTTTTTTTTTACAAAAATTTTGATTCAAAAAAAAATTTTTTTTTCCACAAAATTTTTTTTTTAAAAATTTTTTTTTTTTCAGGAAAAAATTTTTTTTCAACAAAATTTTTTTTTTCAAGAAAGAATTTTTTTCCACAAATTTTTTTTTTTTTTTCAACAAAATTTTTTTCCATATTTCAACGGGCGCCATAGGCGCATTACAACTTACTAGTTTCAAATAAGAAGGCATTGTAATAGAAAGAAAACAGGAGACATTTTTAGAAATTCAGCTCGAAGAAGTGAGAATGATAAATGATTATTTTATGATTTTTTTTTAATTTCTTTTAAGATTTTTTTAAAAAAAAAATTCACAACTTATAGTGATAGGAGAATGTGTGCAGTGTGTATTTCTGAGCAAAGATAGACTTCTCGAATAGCTAATCTTGACATTAATGTTGTTTCGGAAATCATGGCCCTGCAGAAGTCTTTTATTTTCCCTCCGTGTTACGCACTTAACCACTGAAGCTGATTATGCGCAGGCCAATCAATGCGTCATATCATTTTGCAAATCTAATAGACAATCCTAATGGCGGTCTAACATTGTTGTTGTTTTGCCACAAGTAAAAACAAACACATAGTCATCGCTTATACAAGTACTCGATTACGTATCTCATTTGTTGGTGTACATTATTCGGTTACACATCCGTACAGATATCCACCTATACAACCAGACGCCAGTTACAAAAGCGCGTAAGTGATTAAATATGCAAAAAAAAAAAAAAAAAAAAAAATTAAACTACGTAAAATGTATCTATTTACGTACCGAGTACAACGAACATACGTTCAAACGCAAGATGAAGCACATACAACCCAGACCACGAAAGGTACAAGCAGGAGGGAGGTGCAATTGTCTAATACAAATAGTTGAAATCTGCTGTAGTTCCCATGCAGGAAATCTATTTTAAAAATAATTAAATGTTACAGTTTTTTGTTAGACATAAAATTGTATACACTCTTCCACAGTACAGGGACCGACTAAAAAAAAATTTATTATGATGACACCAATTGTAGGAACCTTTCGTGGTCTGAATTGTATGCTTGGAAACCTAATGCGTTATGTGTGTACATTTCTTCCTCCTCCAAATGGGTAAAACGAAACCGAAAACATAAAAAGCACAACAACAACAACAAAAACCACTGCAATAAGTGAAATAGGTGGAGCAGAAGACTTAGGAAATATTCATTGAACGGTGGACGAGGAGTTGGCGAAATGTGAACAACAAAATTAATGTTGAGAATTGAAATAACTTATAGCTGTGGGGTGAACATTTGATTAAAATCTCCAAAACCATTCTTATAATGAGAATGATAATCACAAGTGGCCAGCGAGATCTTGCGATGTAACACCTTGCGACTTCTTCCTTTGGGTCCATGTGAAAGATAATGTCTACGCCAACAGCCCAGCATCGATTCAAGACCTCAAAGATATAATTCGTGAGTCTATCGAGGTCATAGGGCAGCCACTTTGCAATTTGGTTATGGTTATTTCATGAAAAGGACATGGTCCTGTAAGCATGGTCGTGGTGGCCATTTGGCTGATGTTGCTTTTCATTATTCCTCTTTCTTATGAAATAAACATCCGATCATTTATTTAAAAAAAATTAAATTTTTCTTTTAATATCAAAATAACACCTCTTGTTGGAAAACCCTGTATAAAGAAGAAATTGAATTTAAATAATAAAACTTAAAGATATTTCACTGAACGACTCATATTAATAATTAAATTACATCTTTCATACAATTTGTGCACATATTTTCCACCACTTCCGCCCACTGTCGCCTGTTTGGCATATCATGCGTCTGCCTGGTGGCATTCTGTTATATATGACGGCGCCTAGACAACAACAAATTGGATTTTTTTTTTTAAAAAAAAATTGTTTTTGCATTTCATTTTGTTGTAGATTGATTTTATCTTTATTCAATTTTATACATGTCAAACAATTTACCGAGACGGGGTATGGGGCAGTTTGTATGTACGTGCCGCAGAGGCTCTGCAGTCGCGTCACATCAAAAATACTTTGAGACACCAGCAACCAATCACCAAGCAGACCACCACACGACCAATAGCCCCCCAACAAAATAAACACAACCTTGATTCCCATTTGAAGTGGATTAAAATAAAGAGTGCACAGGAACCGGAAAAAATCTATTTATAGAATTTGGTTCACTCAATACAGTCACATTTAAACCGGAAATAAATAAATTTAAAAATATTAAAATGAATGTCCGTTGAGCACATTAATCATGCCGCAAAGCGTGAATGACAAACACACACACACACACAAAAGACACGCAAACTTTCCTCCATTTACGAGAGTACGTTTGTTGTCCGTCCATCCTTGCGACTTTTCTTTTCATATTGTTTCAACTGTCTTTGGAGGAGAAACGGAAAGAAAGGCAGCAGAAGGAAAGTAAAAGTGTTATTAATGGATTGCTATTCGTCCATTCACCAACACATGGCCGTGCTGGCCACATTTATACGCTATACCCCATTTGCCACCTGTTAACAGACACCCACTCAGCCACTTAACAGCGACTGACATGTTCACACCCGAACCACCGGCCCACCCATTATCAATTGCCACCGTCGGCAATAGCCTCTCGTTCCTGTGATCATCACATACACACACTCTCGCTCTCTCCCTCTCTCTTTAGTGACGATGGTAATTTATAAAAGTATTTTTGTTGTTGTTGTTTTGTTTTGGTATTTTAATTTTAATAATACAATTAAAATATTTTGACTTTTGGATTAATACATGATCTCACACTTCTTGTCTGCCTTGTCATCCGCGTGTCACACCACCACCACCAACAACAACAACCACGCATGGATGGATGACAAATGTCACGTTTGTGGCATATTTATTGATGGTAGAATAATTTAATTTTTACGATTTCGATTTATTGTCATTGTATTCTTTGTTGTGGTTGTTGCTTAATTATATGTTGTTGATTTTTTTTTCTGGGCGTTTATAGAATTGTCTGACAGTTATAAATTCGAATATGTTACTGGTAGAAATTTATGAGAAATGTACGGATTTAAAACAAATTTTGTGTCTTAAATTTATAACACCGTGTTACACACATTCTGTCCTATGAACCAAATTTACTTTTTCAAACTTTTAAGTTTGAAGTATGAAGCTCGTAGTGGCCTGTGTGAAAGCCTTTGGACCGATTTTTAACCCTTTTTCAGTGATCCAATCGAGCTGATTTTTTTGCAGGCAGACTCGTGGATATGTCTGTATCACGTCAAATTTTTTAAAAAATAGATTTTTATCAATTCTCCGATTTTCCTAAATTTTTTTTTTTTTAAAATGGTTATCGATTTTTTTTAAGGTTTCAGTCAAAAAACATTTTTTTTTGTAACGCTTAAGTAGTTTAAAAATGTTGAGTATCTTCAAATTATGCTAAGAAAAGTGAAAAAAATATTTTTTTTTTCAAAAATAATAAAAATTGGGGAAAATCTGAGAGTTGATAAAAATTCTGACGTGTATTCCGAATTCTTTTCGAATATGTGCATTTGGTTCATAGGAAAGAAAAAAATCTATTTTTTGTAACACGGTGTAATGTTTTAAAGAATAGGCAATTTTGTCCGCAGTTGGAAAATGCTAGTTAAGCCCACCTTACATCTGAATACATATTGGTCAAACATTGCTATCCAACGAATATATTTGTTGGTGTAGGGTGCTGTTTGATGTTAGAGAGAGTATGTTGGACGAACATCAAAACGACTTTTTTTTGTTTTTTTTATGTTTTCATGTCAAACATTGTGTTGGTCAAGCCTGTTTGCAGGTGTAAGGATGGGGGTCCGACAATTTATTTTTGCCAGTGACCGGAAAAAGCCGATAACATTGTGTGTCTCTCGATTATCAAGTTCATCTCAAGGTACAATATATTGAAACGATTGGACGATTTGTAGCCATCACACATGGGACAATTTGTCGATTCTTACCGCTAAGCTGGCTAAAGAATAAACAACATTCAACATGTTTCGACATTTCATGAAGTTTAGAATCTGTTTCGGTCTCCAATTACAAAAGTTTTATTGAAAATGTTAAAAAACCTTGAAATGCAATGCTTGAAGCCCTTTTTGAATATTTCTATATTTGCAAAGAAATAATAAGAAAAACAAAAAGTGTAGAGATGAAAAATAAATAATAAAAAAAAAAACTAAATTCGATTTCCACAATTACAAACGGTGAAATGAAAATATGACAATTTACTAAAGACTCGAAATGTCAACTTTCTCTACAAACACCCATTCACACACATACACACACATGTGAAATGTATTACATGCTCCTACCAAATTCGATGAAAGTGGCAACAATGTCGCCACATGTCACAATCGACAACCTGTCAATGGCTTCCAACCAATGACATTGTCTGTCATCGCTGTGTTAACAACTCCGTAAAACATGGAACAATTTGTGTTTAATTTGAACAGATCGCAGCACGATCGCCTTCATTCGCACATACATACATCTCAATTGCAACATTTTGCAACAATGTTGCATTCAAAATATGCGGCAAGACATGAAATGAAAATAACATCAAATAAAAAAATGTACATAAAAATGTTTTGACATTCGTTTTGAATGTAATCGAGAGGGTGAGCGAGAGGGAGCAAGAGCAAAAAATACATCCCGCAATCGTGATGTGTGAATAGTCAGCCGGAAGCCAAGGGGCAGGGTGTCAAGGAATGTATGTATTCTGCGGCTTAGTGTGCCACCGCAAATGTATGGATGTTCGCATAAAAGTTGCGTGAGGGACAACGAAGGTGTTGTAATGCGCCGCATTACAAATTCGCCGCAAAGTAAACAGCAACAACAGCAACAACAAAACGATTAATGCACTGACATACACTCTAATTCGCAGGCAAACGAATATACACGCTGTAGCGTCTGAAAGTGAAGTCAGTGAAAAAGAGTGTGCAGCTGAGGTGAGTGGGAAAGTGTATGTTTGTCAGTGGCTACGAAGATGAGGAGCAGAATATGTGTGTGTTTATTTTCTGCATGCAGTTGAAGTGTCTGATTAAGTGCATATCTAAGTGTGTGTATGTGTGGTTATGTGCCCGAATGCCCATGCTTATGAGCCACACTTGCCACCTTGTTGTTTTTGTGTGTGTTTTTAGGAATTTTGCAATAAATATTATTTTACTTTGCGATGCTATGCCTGAATGCAATGTTGTTGATGCCAGCCTGACCGCCCGTTTGCCGGATTGCTGCTCGCCGCCACCACCACCTATTCTTGGCAATGTCGTGCGTGCGTACGTAATGAAAATGTTGAAAGCAGATACACAGAAGCATAGACAGCGAAAACAAAAATAATGAAATATGTGCAAAAACAAATGAGGGGTGAGTAGGTTGTTGCGACCGACTGGGCTCTTGGGCGGGGGCGGCTCCAAGGAGTAGGACGAATGAACGGACCTGCAACAAGAACTACAACAACAACATTTAAATGCCTACACATCGAGCCAAATGATATGTAGCAACTGTGGCACAGTGGCAAGAACTGATAAATGGAAATGTACATAAATCATGCATTATTTTGGAAAAATTGTACAGGAGTTTGTAAGAGAGATGGACTGATAAAGAAGTGACGAGAAAAATATGTGTGCATATATTCCTTATTTTATTTTCGATGAAATTATATGTGTTTTGATATAATTTTAGAGATATGATTCAATAAATTTGGACTAATTTGGCCGATATGCGAGAACGATTGTTGTATTTCGATTACTGCAATCCTACAACACTAAACCGAGCCTTTGAGGCGACTCGATTTTTTTTCTCTGTAAAATAAAAGAAAAATGTGTTCTTCTTAACGTACATTTTCTCATAAAAAATTTCAAAAATAAAATGAATTGGCTTTTATTTTCTTATTAAATAATTCTTTTTTTTTAATAAAAAAAAATATATTTTAAATTAAAATTTTGTACTTTTTAAAAAAGTAGCTTCACAGGCGAGGTTTAGTATTTAAGTGTAAACAAAGAGGTTTTTGTGTTCTAGGGTTAACTACGGTCATGTATGTCACCCGAAATTCAAAATGACCGATCATCAAAAAAAAATGCCAAAATGAAGAAACCAAATTTTTGATTGATTCTTGTAAAATGAATCAATCAATGACATGTCTCTGGAAAATTGTACACTTCAATTTTCAAAAATGTACAATTTTGTAGGAGAATTCCTAAATGTTGTAACAAGAAGAGTGTTTCGTTTTTACAACCGTGTTTGGCTTCTCCGGTGAAGTTATGAAAATGTTAGTTAAGTCATTTTGGATTTCGTTCGCTTTCTTCTTCATGATCGTGCTGAGTTAATTCGAAATTATTCGACTATTGAACTTAGTTGCACCACTGTGCGCTCACAATTATTGCAACTCGTCGTCGTTGTAAAAAAGCCAAACGACGAACGACACCGAACAACAACAACGTAATACGACGATGGCGACGAGATTCCATTGTAACGATTACAGCAACAAGACACAGCGAGAAGAAGAAAAAAAATAAACTAACAAATAGTCAAAACAAAACAGAAAATACAAAATAGAAGCCAACCAAAAACAAAGCATTTGCAAAAAGACAAAAACAAAACAGCAAAGCATACACTGATCCCCTCTCCTGACGTCCGACTGTCTGACAACGTCTGATCAGACATTACAAGTATGGTAACGGCGGCGGCGGCGACGACTGATAACAAACGGTGCACTTATACACATGTGAGAGAGGGGTGCGGGGGGACATGGGCACCCAAACACATGCTCCACTCTTTCTCGATACACAAAATAGGAGAGGAGTTTCGAGTAGCAGAATCAAATTAACAAATCTCTTACGAGCGATCTGCCGGTCTCACCAAGTCGAGATGAGAAAAGCAAACGAACGAAGGAAAGAGTGAGTGAGTGAGTGCGTGTGTTGTGATGTTTTGTTATTGTTTTTTTTTTCTTCTTGTGCCGTTGTTGACGTTGTGTCAGCCCGCCAGACAATGGTTCAGCCAGTTGGTCAGTCCGACCAGCAATTTAGATACAATCGTATATCTTCTACAATTCCATTCCACCCCGCGCCACTCTCGTCCCTTTTCGGTGATGGTGGGGACCAACACAACAACGACGACCGTTTGCTTTGTTTTTTTTTTGCGTTTTGTACGTTCGTTAAAAGATCGTTGCTGTCGTGTTCGACGCCGTTCGATCGTTTGTTGGTTGCTATACTTGTAGTTTTTTTTTTATTTCGTTTTAGACTGTTTTTTTCTCTTTTGCTTCTTCTACATCTAAAAATAGCTACAAAATTGTTGTAGTTTTTTTTTGTCATCGGTAACCAGTGGTAGTGGCCGATGTTATTATTGTTATTATTGTAGTCGGCGATGGTGTTGTTATTTCCATAAACGTACGTGGTAGTTAGTAGAAATCACTATGAAATTTGGGGCCAGTTAGCAAGAAGTCGGACCGCCAGGTGTTGGCCATTCTCTTCTCTTGCAGCGGCAATTACAGATTCTCACGGCTTTGAGACATTTGGTTTATCCGTGCACAGTGTTGCCACATATGTGAGACTTTTTTTTTTTAGAGTTCTATGATGACATGAAGATTGAATGAATTTAAACGCTTCAACCAGAAGTAGTTTATACGACAATTACCAATGAAAGTGCAAACATGAATATTGAGATTCCCGGAAAAGTGTCAAGAGATAAAAAAAAATCCTTGGTACCATGAACTGAAGTGGGTGATCTCTTACAGGACTTATTAAAGTCCAATTAGTCTTGACGGTTGACGTTGGACTCAATATTGTGCGATTAGTTATGACGGTAAGACAAAACAAAACAAAAACAGCTGATCGAAGAGCATTTGTACAATATATAATAAAACAATCAGACTGTCTTCGTTTATAAGTATATTACTCATAACTTTAAAATTTAATTTACAACTTATTAACAATTACCGCGCGCAAAATGCCGAAGTGAAAGCAATAAGAATAAACAGCTGATCAGTCTTGACGGTAGATTCTGCAACCTGCAGAAGTTTACCGTCGTCTACCGTCCATTTTACTTATCTCTCTCTAACACATGCAAAATGCAACCCCAACTCAAACAGCTGTCGTCTACCGTCAGCCGTCAAGACTAATTACACCTTTAACCCTGGAACGCTAATGTTAGTCGTTTCGACTACCATTTTTAGTGTGTTTATAATGCAAAGAAAAATAAGGTTAGTATTCTAGGGTTAAGCACAACACGACCAACAACAGGCTGTGAAACCAATTTAATAATGTAAATATATGGCCACTACGTCCGTGTATACACTCACATTTAAATGTATGCCTCAGTATTTTAACCTTTCCTGGATCTTAAATATTGTACTTGCACTGGTATGTTTCTTACAGAACGTCTGCTCCAGGTACTACTCTTTTTACAATTTGTTTTGTTTTTACTTACAAACACAGTAAAAAATTGAACCAAAGAAAAAATCATCATCATAAAAAGTATAATATAGTACATAAGGGAGCAGGCATTGTGAAGAGCGTGGGTTGCAGCAACTAGAAAATGTTTGCTGAGATAGGGCTGTGTTATGCGAGGGCTGCTCAAAAAGGTAAACTGCACCAATTTAAGTTGAATAATATGGAGACCATAGAGGTAAATCCCGCCAATACCAATACGAATGTACATACATATCTAACACCTCTGCTAGGCTGAGTCATAACCTAGTTACAATGCAACAACACACTGGACTCGATGGTCGCCCCGCAATTGAGTATTTAAACCACAGGCACCACTTTAATTCCCGAAGACACGGACCAAAACAAGCTATGGCAGATTCTGACTTACGAAATCTTTTTCGCAGCGACAGATCAAAGCCACTGCTTGGAATCGAACCCACAACCCCCACTCTGAAAGGGCAAGCACGATACCAACTCGCGTACCGGCGCGCTTTAACAAATTCTAGTCTCCGGTCAAATGATGTAATCCAATCAGTTTTTTTAAGAGTATGTTGGTTTTTGTTCAATACAATATGGAATCTCACTGAACCGATAAACCTGTTCGCATTCCATTGCCCCAAGTAAAGCCATTCAGTCCCTAACGTCCTGATACAAGGAACATTACATCAGTCAACTGTAGGTGCACCAAAGACCATGTAGACGACATAAGTCTGTTTTGCAGACTCATTACATCGGCTGCAAACTCCAGATGTCACAAATTCTTTTATATAAATTCAATGATCCGTTTGTAGAAAAAATCATATCTGTCTTTGGATGCACCACAATCACACGACTACCGTTTTTTATCTCCCTGCGACATATGTCAAGGCCAGAAGAAGACCAATTCGAACGTCACCCTAATATTAACACAAACTAGTCTAGCCAAAACAAATGCTGGAAGATCATGTCTACCGATGGTAACACATTCAAGTCTGCGGTCAGACCTCGCAAAATACAAAAGCTACTTCATTTAAGGTCAAACGGTGGAACTCTCATCTAAAGATGCTGTGGTCACCGCATGACCCACCCTCATACATGCCTAGTAACCCTGTTTTTTTTCACAGTCTCTTAGGTTTTACATGAGTACTCCCGTGAAGCTCTGAACCTGCACAAAGCATGAGATGTGATCTACCATCGCCCACAAGCATACTAAGAAAAACCAGTAAATCAAAGTACACCCCGCATACCCGGAGAACCTCTTCGACAATTTGCTGTGTGTGCAAATCCCCAATCGTAATTAGGTTTTGAAACCTATCTCAGCTAGAAATTTCATTTTGATTTGATTATCGCCATGTACGACTGGTGTAACATTTCAACACAGTATGGCTGCCATCGACATTCATACCATCACTGCAACTGCGAAAAGGCTCACAGCACTTGCCCGTCTTGATTGTCTTTGCATCAGCTACTATTCGTGTCAACTCTACCATGAAGTCCAAATTTCCCTCTGATCCAGTTGGTCGGGCTGGGATAAATGTCCGAGCTGCTCATGATCATTCACTGGACTACTAATTTCATTACTACTTTCAGTTCCAGCCCAGCACACTCTAACTGGTAGAACAAGGAAGACAATCATATTCCTGTATGTCACCTACAAAACCCTAGAGATTTAGGGGTTATAAGAACATAATAATAATTCGATAAACTTTAGCTTCGACTTTTTCAGATTTAACAAAGCCCATCTTTTGCCTTATAATCGCTGTCAGTCACACTTGCAGAAATTTTCACAGCACCCTATACAAGCGAAACAACAAATCAGTAAAGCCCCAGCAGACAAAAAGATAATAAAACATTTATGAATAAACCCCTGACCCCTACACACCATCAGTTTGTGTATAACCCTCGCGTCGATGAACCCCTTTTCCACGTTCATAGGTTTCGTTGCGCCAAGCATCTGTGTATAGATAGATCTCTGCGTTCCTCAGTCGGCCCCCTCTTGATGGGACTTCTTCAAGCCCATAAATTCTCCCCACATGATTTTATTGCCCTCATATATGGTTTCACGAAATAAAAAATCGTCTGTCTGTCTGTACTATACACATGTAGCAGCTATTGTTGAGGTTGTTGTTGTTACTGCTGCTGCTGTCATTCCTTGAATTTAATAATAAAAAATAACAACAATTTTTATCTAAATTTTTTCATATCTTTTTTTTTTGTATTCCACATTTTTCTATTGTTTGCATACAATTATTCTTTGCTATTCTGTATTAATAAATAAAACGATGATGTTCGTCATAATGGCGAACATGATGATGATGATGATAACGATGATGAAATGATAATTTGCTTCGTCCTCTCTGATGGTGAGATGCTGGTCCGAGGGTCGGTCGATCGCATGGTGATGATCACATATTTCATCAAGTTCAGTAATTGTGTGATATTGTTGTATTGTGTGTGCTTGTATTTGTTGTGGCTATTGTTACTACTTTTACTGTGGCGTATCATTATTGCTGTCCGTCCGTACCCATGGTCCACATGCAGTCATGGACTGGAATTTTTCCATCCATGTCTATCATCTCTCTCCATGGATGGCAATCACCAGTTTATTTTTATCTTTTGCGCCATATTAGTGGGGGACAGAGAAACCCAAGTGCCATCACATTCACGGGTATACTCTGCGAAACACTTAAACTGGAGAGTGTTAATCGGTGATGATACGAATGTAAGTTCAAGATATGCAACGGAGTGAACAAATTATAGCCAAACAATTTCCAATTAAATATTTTGTTTTGGTGTGTATGGCCACTTCAAGTATACAAATATTTTCCTTAATTACAAATTGTAATTGCTGCTACGGTTACAATGGCGAAGTATGAAATTGGGAGTGCAGGAGGATCGTGCAAACACTAACTAGAGGACAGGCGACCTATGTCTATTTTCAAGAGCTGTCGTGTCTAAATGTCACTGCCGTGACTCGTTCCTGTAAACAGTCCTTTTTTGGATAAAGCCACTTATGTCATCTATCCTGCAGATAAGAAATGCCTGTATGCACAGTCCTCTTTGGCCGAGAGTCAAACACTGACAACTGAGGCAAATACAATCTACTGGGTAGATGTCCTAAGTCTGATGCGAACTTTTCCAATGGAGTGCACCTTTGAATTAGTATGAAATACTTAGTAACACCCGAAGTTTTCAGCAGAACTAATATGTGTACAAGCAGAATTAGAATGCCTGTCCACTCATTGTCTTTGGCACAGGTTCACTGTATTTTATATTTTTTTTCCTGAAAACAATACAAAAATATTAAATGTTGCATAACTTTAAGCAGTGCATCAACACTCACATATACGATTATCACCTTGAAGGTCTGAACCATAGTCTACCATTACACATGTTTAAATGCGATTTGGCTACCATCGAACGAAATTCCTCCAATATCAAATTGGGATTTTTTTTTTATATAAAGTAATAAATAAGAAACACGGGTAAACGTATTTTGTTTTGAATTAATTTGAATTATGACAAGGTGCTAATATTTATCAAATTGTTTGCCATTTATCATATGGTCTGGGTGGTTGGTTGCGTGGTCTGCATCATGTGCGATTATGGAAGTGGAATGTTTGTTTTCCACAGAAGATAATAGAAATTTTGCGATTGTTGTTGTTGTTGCTGGTACTGCTGCTAATGATGACGACAACAACTATGAGGCTACAGCCTCCTCTTAGCAACGCCAATACAGGTGATCTTTTTATTGTGAGCTCTTAATAAATGCGCCAAAATGGGAGTAACGTATTGTGAGCATTTTGTTTTATTATTATTTAAATTTAATCGATTACGCGTTGGCATCGAACGTTGGCGTTTAGGTACAAAGCTAGCTAACTGTTAAAATTAGTATTAGGCAGTAGACGACAAGGCATATACACATGTTTGTAAATACGCTATGTATAATAGATGTCATTCGACTTTATTAGTGCCAGTTGATGTCAGTTGGTGAGTGATAAATGGACTGGTTTTTGTCATTTTTGAGGCGGCTCTATAAACTTAGTCACTTAGTTAACTTCTGTTCACACAGATAGGAGAAAGGTTAGTTATACGTTTTCATCGGATTGAACAGACTTTGTGAAAACGTGTTCCTAAAATATGTATATCAACTTACCAAACATATGTAAGACTGATCTCCAATCATTATTACAAAACAAATTCGACTTACCTGCAAAGAATGAAAAACAATTTATTAGCATAAAGAAATTCAATGGAATAATAGAAAATTTTGTTTCAAAATATTGTAATCATTACCACAAACCGCGTTCGATAACATTAAAAAGCCATTATTCTCACCAAACAAGTGATAACTAAAAGCAAAGTAAATCAAACTAAAAAACTTTTGCTTAAACTCGATTATTCCGTTATCGAAACTCTGGCAAAAGGTCAAGCTTTAAATTTCTCATAAATGAGAACATTTTGAAGAAAAATTTTAAGTATCCGCCCTGAATCCTAAAAATTATAACATGAAAATTAGATTCAAATCCATGATCTTAATCAAAATAAATTTCATCTTTATTGATTATGGCAGCCATTCAAATGAAAACACACGAAATTAGGTGGGCACCATTGAACACCGTCTTATCAAGTCCTCAAAGGGCGTTACTGTCGGACCAGAATGTCGAACGAAAGCCAGTCACTCACTATCGCATTGAAAAGCAACACCCTATCTCTTGACTGTTCGTTCGCATAGCCTTACGTTTGTTTTGAAAGTGAGTGCAAGTGAGAGGTCAACACTTTCAGAAATAATTGCAAATTGACACCACTGTCATCAGCTGTAACCACAACAACAGAATAAATGTAAGCAAACAATATTTAGGTGTTGAAAAAGTTGTTGATTATAAATTCTTAAAAAGACTGATTCAAATTTCCCGGAGTTGGTTAAGGGATGTCCCAAAAATTCTTGAGATGACCACGGAGAGCTATCAAAAGCGACACCATATCTCTTGACTGTTCGTTCCAGGGATGATAAAGTTGATACTTTAGTACTTTTTTTGATACTTTTTGGCCGTCCAAAGTACCATGGTACCACCGCGACTCATTTGTTACCTTTTTTGAAAAAGTTTGAATGATAAAATCTGGTATTTATCAAAGTAATCGTTAAATAAATTTTATAGTGTTGTTGTTTTTACCGACAGTTGTTTTACCGACAGTATTAACGCTTATATTTTGGTAGGCGAGACGATTAATTTGCATTTTATTGCAACTGCAACCAACTTCACATTTGTTTACAAATACATTTATTAATTGAACCGGCAACACAATATACGAAAACGGTGGAAACAAACATAAAATTTACACAAATCATTTGTATGGAGTCCGATAAAGCAGGGTAAATTTGTTTGCAACTTAATTGTTAATGTCACTATAGAAATCTAATTTATTTATTTTGGTACCTTTTCGACGACAAAAGTACCATTTCAAAACAAATACCTTTTCGTCATTCTCATTTATCATCCCTGGTTCGTTCCCATAGCCTTACGTTTTGTAAGTGAGTGCAAATGTTGACAGCTTAACACTTTCAAAAATAAGTGCAAGTTGACACCACTGTCATCAGCTGTAAGAACAACAACAGAATAAATGTAAACACACAAAAAGTTAGATGTCATTGTGAATGAAAAGAAAGTGTCGAATAAAAGAAAATTACAAATTACACACAACAAGTTGTTGATTATTAATTTTTAAGAAGACCGATGTTCAAAATCCCCTTAGCCGATTAAGGAATGTCTCAAAAGTTCTGGAGATTGCCACGGAGGTCTACCACCCAACGGTGGGTAATGAAAGTAAGTTCTCCATCATACGGTGGATTTGCCGCCGTTGAATACGGAGAAGTGAGTGGTTCGAAAATCAGCTTTTTGTCGCAAAGAAAGCCGGCCAATGTTAAAGCCGGCCAATGTTAAGGGACTAACCCTGAGCTGAGAACAATTACTAATTTGAACGAGAGATTAACAAACATCGAGGTTTGAAAGCAATCTAAATAAAATAGTGGAATAGGAAACAAATAAAATAAAAACGATGTACATTTCTTTAAAATTCTGACAATAGACAGACGAGGTCAATCATAAAAAATAATTGTATAACTTTGCCCACATCCATAGTGGAGGCACTTTACGCTACTTACAGTCAAAATAATGGATACATTTAATGGAGTGCACCATAAAAAAAAATGTTCAGATTGAAAACCAGAATACAATGGAGAAAATAAGTGAATTTTGATACCACTCCAAAGGTTTGCAGCCAAAATAAATCCATGGACAATGAGGCGGCTGAGGCTAATAAGGAGGGAGGAGAGTGATGGTGATGATCATCATGAGCGCCATCATTATCATTGTGATACTAATGACTATAAAGATGTTTATAAATCAAATAACAAAAACAGAACTGACGCCAAACTAAATATACACAAGAGACATAACAAAAATAAAGGCAAATGCAAAAGCAAAAAGCAAAAAAAAAAAACAATGAACAAAACAGAACCGAAAAAAAAAACAGTAACAAAAATAACACTGCGAAAAATGTTGTGACGTAAATCGAACAACGTCTGTCGCAGAGACATCAGAAAACATCTGACTTGGCGAACTCGCCTTCAATTTGCTTGCTGCTTGTGCGGCTCACTTGCTCGTGCTACTCGAAATTAGTCAAACAAAAAAAAATTGCCAAAAAACAAAATTCTGCCCAATTTTCCATTGTGGGCCAATTGAAGTAAAAGAAAATGTAGGTCTTTTGCAGAGTTCTTGAGTTGGTTTTTTTTCTTCGTTGGTTTTGTTATTTTAGGGAAATGCATTTTATCGACCATTTGGTTGTCCCTGACAAATCAATGAAGCTACGGCAAATTGTGGGAGAAATTTCTTTGAAACACCATCATCGACACAAGTTTAGACAATTTGCGTATTTAGGTCGTGACGACTACAAGTTTTAAGTATATTTTTTTCCATTTCGCGGTTGTTCGGGAAATACCATCACAAATATTTTTCGCTTTTCTGAAAAAATTCACATTAAAACTAATTTTATATTTGTTTTCTATTGTATTTGTATGATTTACGCTGATGAGAATTGCAGTCGATAGGGGAGGGGGAAAAAATATTTCATTGCAAAACAAAAAACCACACAAAACTACATACACAATTTGTTATCTAAATATTTGCTTAAATGCTAATATTCCCTCTGTCCCATTTCTTTTCTCTATTTACCCTCTCATTGCATTTCTCCGCCATTCCTTTTCCCTGCCGTCGTTGATTTGGTTGGTCCATTAGACTTTCTAAATGCCTGTAAAATTGTGCTCAATTAGTTGATCGTATGAGGATAATTAAAGTTTTCGTTCCGTTTCAATTAAACAAAAACAGCAACAACAAAAAGTGGAAAATACGTTTCAGTAGCCAAATATAAATCGTCAGGAAAATCTCGGACGTCAGTCAATATCCGCACATATACAAAGTTCCCATATTAGAATTCAGAACCAGGCAGCGTTTTTTTTTCCACTGCAAGCAAACTTTTCATTTCCTCACATTTCATTATAGCGGAAGCAAGTTTTTAATTTTTTGTTTTGTTTTAAGTTTTTGCTGGAAATCAGGAATTTGTTTTTTATTTGTTCTCTTCTTAAACAAATAGTTGTTTGTATTGACAATTTTGCTCTAACACCATTTAGGCCGTTAGGTTTGTGACCACTGAATTCCGAAAACGTGGGAAGTATTCCAAAAAAATTATAATTTTCCTTAAAGGGTCTATATCTACTGTACGTTATTGCCTTATGGTATAGAGACGTTGTCGGACTCTTAAGGCAAAAGAGATCGAAGCTACGAAATGGCGTACTGAGAATTATAAACATTTATCTTCAAATATTCCACTTATGAATGACGCTTTTTCACAATTAATCATCTAGACAATAATGCAAATCTGGCAATAAATCAGAATTTGAAGGAACTTCAAATTTCAGCTGCCTTTGGTGCCAGACTTACGCTCAATCACTCAGAAGCTATGACAAGTCATTTGGAACAGCCATATATATTTCCCAAAATATTTCTAAATTTATAAAATGTTCTGCTGCCTTTGTTTCTAATGGAGTAGTCCAGACTGTAGCGCAACCACATAGAAGCGATTACAAGTTATTTGAATGAGTCACAATGTATTGCCCAACCGTTTTTTAATTTATTTAATGTTATGTATAGCTCCATTCAAAAAAAGTTGTATCAACTGCCTGAAGACTTTAGAATAAAGCAGAACAAACGTAAATAAATAGACTACATTTTGTGCGCAAGTCCAAAGTTTACGGGATTCACGGTTGCCTTTCATGTTTCACACTTACGCTTTAGTACTCTTAAAATGCCATTAAAGTTGTACCCTCACAGATCTGATCGGTCCTGGTGGGAAGATGAATCACACTTAAGCTCGAATACACTTCTGCTAAACGTCTGTCAAATTGTATTAACCTTACTTACTTATTTCCCTTAACATTCCATGAAGGAACAGACAGGGAACTTCTCTCGAATCAGTGAGCTGTGTACGATATAATTTGTATACTCACTGACCGAGACCTACTGTTTAAAGCCGGCTCCGAACGGCTAATGCTTTACTAGAGATTACTCTCTTATTCGTAAAGTCGCCAACATTTACGTGGTGGATGCAGTCGCTGAAAAATGTTTGATGGTCTTACCCGGTTTCGAACTCGGTTTCTTCAGTGTGATAGTCGCACACACTACCTACCACATCACGGCCATCCTATTAACCTAGGACCCTCAAATATCTGCTCCCTTTTAATAGCAAGGAGTTCCTCTTTCACACATAAGCTCAAATACACTTCAGCAGTCAATTATTTTATAAAATTTGGACCCTCTAAATATCATCTGCCAAACATAATCTCGAATACGTTTCAGCTACACGTTTTACAAATTTACTTAGGTTCAAAAATTACCCCGCTCACCTAAGATGAGTTAAAATGAATTTATTCATAGATCAAAATTCCTGAAGGACTGTTTTAAATTCGTACAGTTGTAACAACAAAATATCATTCAAAAACAGGTAACATAGTATGAAAATGCTTACGGACCGAGAAAACAACAACAATTTAGTGCGCAAATTATTCGGCAAGCCGTTTATAATAGTCTAGTAGATAAAAACTAAACTTTGCTAAAAGACAAACCTAAAAACTCGCATCACTGTCTGCGAATGAGTCCATATACAATGCATGTTCAACTTCATGTTTGATATCTTAATAATGTACAAGAAATTAACCCAATTTACTACCTGAGCCAACAAAAACACCTATGCAATATAAGGGCCAAATGCAAACCACAATAAACTCCTCAGACCAAATGTGACAATCCATCTGTTGTCCAATCTCAAAACGTGTATATGGCACAACCTAATCTCAAAATCAAAAAGAACAGCTTACGAATATCGTTGAATAAACCTACGGCTCTGATTATTTCCACATCATTGTCATTATACTGCTACGTTTTTGTTGAAAAATTTGCATAAAACCGAGGAGACCAAGTTTTGAGCCGAAATATTTCTACAACGCCACACACTCTTGACCACTTCATGAAGTGCTACTGTTATTTTCATATTGAAGTCATTCACCCCTACGACACAGTGGTTCGAATTGGAGTTAGTTAGAAGAAATAACGTTGAAATATTTCCACACGTCATTAGTTAGACAGTTAGACGTTTATCGCAAAGACATTTGTTAGTTGTATGGATACACCATATTTCCAGTCATAGTTTGCGACAGTTTTCCCGATAATTTCATAATTTCATAATTCCATATTGCTATTATGTTATAATGATCGGTCGACTATTTAGACCGATGTAATTTTTTTTTCCAAAGGCTCCACCAATTTGTTCCTAGAATGTATTTCTTTATGTACCAGTGGCATATGTTCATTGTATAACGGAGGAAAGCTAAATTTCTTCTAAACTTAATGCCCCGTTGGACCGATTTATTGATTAATGTAGTTTACGACCTATCTGAGGAACAGAAATTTAAAAGCTCTGGCCAATATGTCTATACACTTCAACCGAGAATGGGTTGAAGAGTAAAGGGTGTCCGTCGGGAAGGTATACTGATTTGTTTGTTTATAATTTATGATTTAATGAAAGAGAATGGATCTTATATTGAAAAATGTTATATTAAATGTCGGCAATTATGTATGGAATACAATATCAGATAAATGTCAAATGATTCCTCCTGACCAAATTGCTCACCAGACTGTCAGTATTAATGGATGCAAAGGTGGCTGATGAATAATTTGAGGGTTTGCCCTTGCCCAGAACCGACTATTCGGTTTATTCACATCACATCCATTCAAATGAAAATGTGCCTCGTCACTCATTATGATTTTTCTCATGAAAATCGGGTTGTCATGGCGAGCGGTAACATCCTATTGGCACGTTGGTTTATCGAATATTTTTCCATAATAAATTTGACACGTCTCTACTTCACGACTGCCAAATATGAACTGTCAAGACTAATGTTCCCGGCGGAAACCCAGTATATACATACCTAAATATATATATATTTAGAAGACATATTTTAGGAGTTCCGCTAAATAAATCCCACAGTTTAAGACCCTTCAAAGTACTATAATAGAATAGTCTCAGAAAGACTTTTTGATTTAGGAGTTCAAAATCAATTGCTTTGTTTTCGTGTCTGTCGAATTATTTGGCATTTCTTCCGTAGGGTAACAACAACTGTGTGTTTTTTTTTTAATTTTAATTCGATTTTCAAACACTGTCCATGTTCGGTGGTATGAAGTAGCGTGCAAACCAACAAAAACTAGTTAACAACAATTTTGAAACAAAACTGCGCATTTTATAAACAACAACCAAAAATAAACACACACACACACACACTACCCGGAAATAGTAGACACATGTTTTAAAACGACAGAAAACATTTTAGAGAACATTAGCAAAAACCAAATCAGCACAGCCAAAAATTGAAATTTAGGCCAATGTCACCACCACCGACTCGATGGACAGCAGCTCTTTTACGAGAATCGTATTTCTTTTTGTTTTTTGACAACAACAAACACCAAGTACGTATTGTCCATGCTACGTATAATGGCACATTTTGGCCATTCACTAAGAAGACACTGACCTATAAATGAAACAACAAAAAAACAAAAATGAAGAAGAAGAAGACAAACGAATTACCAGAACAGAAACCATTTCTTTACGGATAAATCTTGACAATTGTTGACACGCTCATTCGTTTGGTTGTATATCATATTTTAGTGTTTTTGGGAAAAAATATTTTTTGGCCGAAAATCAATATAATAAATATTGCTATAAATTGAAATCGACAATAAATCATGTCCGATCACCAAATCACAGACATGCATGTCTAAAGAAGCACAAATACGCCAAAACGTCGTAAAGCAACTGCTCGGTCCGCCCATCACATCACAATTTCCCACCCACCCCACTGAGGACCGCACACACTCACATAGCCACATGGACGTATTTCCGATTTGGCGATACAATGAAGGTGGGTGGTAGTGCAGCGATCAGAGGTGAGATTACGTTTTAGCGCCAGCCAATGTTTCCATTGATTACTTTCTATGTGCCGTAGCTCTGGAAATATCACATACGGGGAATACTTTTCGTTTATGTACATATATGAACACGTAAAACAAACGTTGATCAGTACACTTCACGTATCAGTCAAATTTTGGACGTGTGAATGAGTCTGCGAAAATAAAACACGCACACACGCAATTCATATTTGGACACAAGGTCAACGTTTGTTGGGCTGCCAACAAATGATGTGGTTTGCTTTTTAAAGAATTCTAATTAATAGGCAAGAGTACATAATGGGACAAAGTGTAGCGTTTTTGTCATTGCGTGTGAAATAAAAAAAAGAAGCATGTTCTGATCTCCAGTTCAATAACGACCGACATAAAGTAAAAAAGAAATGAAGTACCGGATGTATCGCCTGGTATGGTTCTTCTTCGCTGACATTGATCTCCTTTGTTAGGAACAATAATCTCGGTTTATCTTCCTGTCGATTACCAAAAAATACTCTTAACAAAAGTAACTCATTCGGGGTTTTGCACTTTACAACACTGAAAATACACTGAACATACTGCATACTGCAAAATAATAAACAAAATGATGCAAGTGCATTTTTTTTAAGGTAAAAGTTATTGAAAAATATCCAAATAGAAACTTCGTTTGTCTTAATTAAAGAACAAAATGTGTGAGTAAAAAGGAGTTCATATTTTCTAAGCACAGTGTGTATGGAATGCTATTTGAAACTGGAATTATAAAAGAAGATTACTTATTTATTTCCTTTAACATTCCATGAAGAAACAGACGGATAACTTCCCCCGAAGCAGTGAACTGTGCACGACATAATTTTTAGGCTCTTTGACCGGGATCTACTGTTTCTAAGCCGCCTCCGAAAGTCTAAAGTCGCCAAAATTTCCGAGATGAAAAACAGCGGCTGACAATGTCTGATGGTATTACCCGATTTCGAACCTGGGTTTTCCTGGATTATTCAAGAGATTATCGACATCGCCCTTGGGTTGTACGAGTGAATCATGAAATTCCTTTACTTCACTTTCAATTTATGGTTATATTCCATTAACATGTATCACTTCCGACCATACACTTGCACTCTTTCTTTATACGAACATTTTTCATTCTTCTTCTTCAGTTGCAAGCTATTTTTACTCACACAGAGTGGGCATGCTAAGAACATTTGCTGATAAAACAACATTTCCCGTCATGGTCTTTATTATGTCTATTTTGGTGTTATCATTTGCTCCATGTCAGCGGTAGGATGGGGCCGAACATTCTCTGTTACACATATTGATGAATGAATAAAAGCATATTAAAAAGCAACAGCAACAACATCTCCCAGAAGTTGTAAGAATATCATCAAAACGACCATAGCTACTGGATGGAGGAGACGGCAAGCATTCTTGTTGGAGTTCGCTCCCCTTGAAATTGCATTTTACACATTTCTAAATGAAGTTTTCTTTTCTTTTGCTTTTTTGTTTCATTACTACAACAAGTGCAGGAATTTTGTACTTGAAATTTTGCAAAAGAAACAAAAAAAAATCCTGTTAATCTTAAACAGATCAATGATGGGGTGGTGGTATATTTACGGTGGCGCCGGTTTTTTGAGTAGAGAAGAAGGGAAGTTTTTATTCAGCCTTATCGCGACGGCGACGTTTTGTTCTATCGTCCTATTTACCCAACCAGCAAGTTTTGGCGAAGAAATGATTCGAAACAGCTGATATGGTATTTTAGTACTTAAACAGCTGTTTCGAAGTGAAAATAAATTAAAAGAACACAAATGTTTGTGCGGTGTTTTTTTTTTTTTCAAAATTGAGTAAAATATAAGAATTGCTTAGAACTTGTTGTAATTCTATAATGTCGAGAATATGCAGGAACTGAAAGAAAGACAAACTAAAATGTATTAGACTTAGTCTATGGTATGCTTCAAATCCCTTGGGATTGCCTCCATCACAGTAATTGTAATTGAAATGTCTCGTAATGCTAATTGTTTCTTTTCAGGTTTTATTAACTCTACATGTGTCAACAATTCAAAAAATAGTTCCTTAGCAGAGACAATGGTGACGTTGGCTCAAAGTTTTTGAGTTGCAACATTGGATAATGGTGCGCAGTTTAATGTAAAATTGGTGTAATGGACGTTGAGAATCGCCCTCAGCGAGCTTTTTGAGACAAAAACATATGCTAAATAAATCACAACTGAGGATTTGTGTCCCCCCTCCATTATGAGCCCATCCACAGCGGTTAGATGACAATAAACAACAACATCGACGTATAAATACATACAGCCAACGGGTGGGTTTTCCACTTGTACTATGAAGAAATTGCCTCACCACTTCAATTTTATAGGGCAAGGACAATAACACCCGATTTGAACAAAATTACCAATACCTCCCAGGAATCGTAAAATCCAACAGAAATCAAAAGTAAATGCCTAAAACATTTTGTGTTTTATTTTTGGAATTTTGTTTGATTTTTGCAACAGCTGATAATCAAATTATGCAAAAATTTTTCATTCGAAGAAAATTCCACTATTATAATAGGCAACCTACGCAAGTTAGCTGATTTATGTTGTTGTCTTACGGAGAAAATGTGTGCTTCGTGCGTAGACAACGCCAAATCTGCCCTCTGACTGTATTTGATAAACTCCAAAAATCAATTTGAATTCTTAGAAGAAACATTATAATCGTTAATAAATTCTACAGGGTTTTGAATGCGACGTATCCGATTTTTTCTGTTTACATCTAGGGACCAGTTTCTTCTGCTAAATCCTCATTGCACACTAAATGAATTGTGACGCTCCTGGATATTTCGTTTCGTTTCCAATTATTTTGTAGGGAAAGAATTTCAGTTTAAGGACACGTTTTACAACAGATTAAAGACAAAGAAGAAGATGGCTTCTAGAGTAATTCTGATAAAGCGAGTGTAACCGATGCAAAAGGCAGATAGACGCTTGTGTACGAAGGTTGTACGATAATTTGGGAACAGGCGTTCCCAAATGGTGATTCACGGGAGGTCGCTAAGATATGTAAGTTATTTTTAATCAACATGTTGGTTTTGTACTACATTCTCAACCCTGCTCAAGATTATCGTCGATCATCTGTTGTAGTTAATTCCATGATGCCGTTTAAATAAAAATAATATGAAAAAACAAAATGGGGCCAGTTAATGAGCGGTATGCAAAATTTGAATTCTCATTTCTAATCATGGATTAAGAAGAACTAACACAGTGTGGTTTTTGCCACAAAGTTCTTTCAAACGATAAAAATACACATTTTTAAACAACTAGATGACCCGGCAAACTTTGTTTTGCCTTCAAATTTTGTTTTACTGAAAGTTTGGTTCATTTCAAGGTCGTGGTGGAGTTTGTATAGGGGGGTCTACGCTCCTTTGTCCAATTGGACGGATTGTAAATCTCAAACACCAAGGACGTCACCTAAACGCATACAAAAAAAATATTCAAATCGGTCCAGCCGTTTAGGAGGAGTACACACGCAAGTACACCTACAGCAGAATTATATAGGGTTATCCATTTCGTGGTTTCAGAAGTATAGGGCTGGAATTCGACATCTGTCAAACTAAGTTGTTTAACCAATTTTTTTTTCTTTGCGTAAAAATTATTAAAACCTTCTACAAAAAATGGTGATTCTGGCACAGTCACATGTCGTGCTTTGAGAGGAGATTATGGTTTATGGTCATGAAGCACATTTCTTACTCGGTGGGTATGTTAGTTAATAAACCATATTGTCGTATTTGGGGGTTCTGAGAATCATCAAGTAATGCAAGTGAGGCCATTACATCCACAAAAAGTCACTGTTTGGTGTGCTCTTTGGTCCGAAGGTGTGATTAGAACTTACTTCTTCGATAACGGCGAGGGAACGACTGTCACGACTGTATGATAAACGACATTTTTTTGCCTGCTCAGCAATAAGTCTATTAAAATGGAATCTCTAGAAGTATGACTTTGCTAACTAGGAATTACAATCGAATATCTTCGACATCAATTCACAGAACACCCATTAAGTTTAATTCGTTCAATATCACCGAGCGTATCATTTGTTTTACAATACGACCCACGTTTGATAGAGGGAGTTGCTTTAGTCATAAGCAAATAAGAGCAGTCCAATAATGGCCATACATACGTCTGCAAATCTACGGACTGTAATTCATCAAATTGCCTGTAGACGTGAAAAAAAAAACGACAACCAGAAACAGGCATTCCAATATATTTGTTCATTAAGGCTTTGTGCGGAAGGCTTTGGCGTATGGGCAACCCAAGACCAAAGCCAAAAAGAATAGTGGAAAATGGAATGCAGTGTAAAAGAACGCTGCTAAGATGCAAAATGCGGATGAAGACGACTGCACTGATGCATTGGAAACAGGCGAAGCAACAATGTTTTGCCAAACAAGCGCGAGTAACGAACCAAATCATCAATTTGAACGGATGCAGACGATTCCGGGCTGGCCTGTAAATGCTTGTGTCTTGCAACAGTGTAACTGAATGTTAATGGTATTTGTTAACCATCACATACCCATACCCCCGCCTTGCATTTACATACACATATGCACGACACAAAATGTACTGTCAGTCATGGACGCTTTGCTTGCCACCGTCTGTCAGAATGATGAACAATGACAGCTGTTTTTGGCCCTGATCTTTAGAATATGTACGTACGACGTGCATACATACGTCTTTATTCTTTCCCGTTGGGCTTGTATGTTTTTCATTTTTTTTTTTGTTTGTTTTTATTTATTTTGCATTTTTATTTCATTTTCGTTTAAGCGATTAAACGCTCAATATGATGTGAAACAGCTGATGTTTGTTTTGTATCTGTTTATTCGTTGGGGAAATATGTTTGTTCCCATACAAAATGGTACTCGTCATGAGTTAATAATTTTGGAAACAAGTAATTGGTGACGAAAGTCGAAGGGTTGATATAAATAGACTTAATGATAACAGATTGATTTAAAATCATATATTGAGAGAGAAAAACAACCATATTGGAGGAAAAACAGATCTAAATTACAAACAAGATGAAGATGAACCAACAAAGTCGATGGTGACGTGAGCTGTGTGGAATGGTGGGCCATCCTGCTGTAACCAAAGATCGTTCAAGGCCATGCAGTAAATCTCCGACTATAATCGTCCCTTACCATGCCTTTGTATCGCTCACCATTTGGCAAAATCGCATTTCCAACTGAATATTTGAAAAATAATGAGCCCATGATGCCACCGCTCAAAAATCCGCCACACACTCTTGGCTTCTTGACGGTTGTGTGCTGATTTTTTGAGCCCCAGATACGACGGTTTTGCTGGATAAAATAGCCATCGAGATGAAAATACTCTTTGTCCATAATTTTCTTGTACATTTCGAGCTGCCCTGAGGACCCAGATGAGAAGCACATAATACGCAGATAATCTTCATTTGGACATTGTATTTGAATAAGACATCTGCACAAAATTCGCATCTGGATGGTGCGTGAAATGTTGAGATCGCTGTTCCAGGCCTGAGTCGCACCACCTGGGCCATGACAGCCTTATTCTTGCCAGTAAGCACCGTAGATTCCAAGATTTCCAGCTGGAAAGGTCTGTCACTGTCAAAATAACATTTGATTCAAAATGAGAATACCAGGTTGATGGAACTGTAGTATGGGATTTGTTATCGGTTGAGAGAAAAAAAATAAAAGCCCATTCTTAACCTCAGCAGAAATGACTTTTCAACCTGCCCTTTCTGTAGTTAAAATGTTCCACAAAAAGTATATCTGGTTATTCCCCACGGTGGCTTTTATTACTTTCTTAGCGCATAGCATTCACAACAATTGTCTTTAAAACATAACATTCGGTACATTTCTAAAATATGCATTTGAATCGATTTCATAGTGATAAAGAATCCACGAAAACGATTGTACCAAGAAGTTCTGTTCGAAGGACGAATACTTTCGCCCGCTAATCTATGTAAATATGTACATTAGGGAGTACCTCAAAAAAAAAGTTCGCCGTACACCTTCGAATATGAAGAATTATTGAAAGGTAGTTTCAAAAAAAATTTTTTTATTTTTTTATGCCGAACGTAGGGGTCGCGCTTTTACATTTTTCTATATAACTTCTGCATTTATAAACGGATTTTAAAGTGTGATACATCGATGTTTTTGTCTCGACGAGGCCGATTTTGTCCTTGAAGCTCAAGCACCCCCTTCTGGTACTTACCCATCATATCTTAGTTGCTACTACCCTAATGTACCACTCTAATATCAGAAAATTAAAGCTCGCATAAAATCATGAAACTCTTCCTAAGGAAGTATGTCGATTTTCCCAGCAGAAAAAGTGTCGTCGAGACAAAAACATCGATGTATCACACTTTAAAATCCGTTTATAAATGCAGAAGTTATATAGAAATTTTTTTGAAGCTACCTTTCAATAATACTTCATATTCGAAGGTGTACGGCGAACTTTTTTTTTTACTTGTAACCTGGTACGCTCTAATGAACATTCGTTCAAAAAATGTCATTCTATCAATTCCTTTAAGAATTCCCTTTTTAGAACTGAAAAAGGGCCGATGACTTTTGCCCACGACTGTTTGAATGTAAATTCATTCACACAACAAATATTAATCATTTGCCCATTAATCCCATTCACACATGTGAGATTTCTCCCCAACTACCCCACCATCCATCCATAAGATTTCTCTAATCATCATTGAATTCCATTAATAATCTGAAAGGAAACAAAATACCAAGAAGAAGAAGAAAAATTAATCAATGAACTCAGAATAAGGCGAACAGATCCAAAGCATTCGAAAACAGCAAACATACCCAAAGCTACACCAAACAGACAACCGGCCACCCCTCCCCAACATACGTCTTGTTCATGCAGAAGGCATGAATTAATAATGCAAGAAAAAAAAAACACAAAAATAATCAATTGTTGTACAACAAACAAGGAAAAAATATACAGAATGTTAAACACACATACCCGACGAAAAAGGAAAATGAAAACACATGATACGTAAAGTAGTAGTGAAAGAACCAACAACAAAAGCGAAGAAAACTGTTATCATTGCAAACTAATCGATGAAAGAGTAGAAGGGTGTGTTCAGTCGATGCCTCAAAGGAAACAAAACAACAAGAAAAACCCACAGCAACACATTGTGACTGAACAACGACGACCAGCAATGTGTGTACAGAAGTGTAAGCCAATACTTACAAGTGAATGTCGAACCGACAAAGTGACACACAGAGTAATCACAGAGTAATCACAGTACCGCCACCCCTTGCACCAACTCAATGGATGACCGACCGGCTGTCCAACCAATCGGTCAATGGCCATTGGCCGCATTTATAGTTGTTGTTATCAGTGGAGAATGAAATGATTATTCACAATTTCGCAAAAAGCATCGAGAAACAGCAAGCGGCAGAAGAAGCACCAACGAGCGGCCGAGCCCACCTACCTACCTACCTACACCTACTACATACCAACCTGTATGATTATACAATAATAACAACGAGTGCCGCAGAACCTAAAAACAATATAAATTACAAATTGCATATAAATTTGTATCAATATGAATCAAATGAAATGCCATCAGCAGTCAAGTCAGAAATCCCTTCAAATGGTAAGAAAATTGTGGGCCCCCGAAAGGAATACATAATGTATGAATATAAAGCACGAGGTTGGATCAGAAAGTGCTCAATCTGCCATAACATAAATATGAATAATATGTGATTTAAGTGGGTTCATAAGGACCATTCACACGATACGATGTATTGTCCAATGTTGTGTTATTGGCCTACCCACTTTTATCGATAAGTCTGCAGTTCTCAAACAATGTCGTGTTCTTGATATTTGATAACTCATGTTGGAGGAAACAACGTAACTCGCAAACGATTTTAATGAAATTTTACAGAGTCAGAGATGCCCAGGCGTGATAGCGAGCTTGGATATGAATACCGAATTGTAAAGTACCAGCACCTTTGGAAGAAGAGCAGAGCAACGCCATGTAAGTATGATTATCGAATGTAAAAACTAGATCCAAGTACCTGTATACTGACTGACCTGAATGCAGTGATGGGGAGTTAGGACTTAAAAAACTAACCGTTTTTGAGGTAATTTTTTGAGGCCTTATTTGGAACATGGATATGTTGGAAGAACAGAGTCATGTACGTATGAATATGTGTCATGTACGTAAAATATCCGATCTAACAACTTTAGTTTCTTTTCTTTTTCTTAGGAATTTTATACCGATTTTTATCCGATTCCAGTAATTGGTGAAACAAGTCGTTTTTGACTTAATTTTCTCTATGCAAAAAAAATGCGAGCTGTCAACTATTTTCTGATTTGCATGTAGAAAACAATATAAAACTAGCTGACCCGGCAAACGTTGTTTTGCCTTCAAATTTTATTTTACTGAAAGTTTGGTTCATTGCAAAGTCATGGTGGAGGTTGTGTTGGAAGTAACAACGCCACCTTAACGCCAACGAAAAAATAGTTAAATCGGTCCAGCCGTTTAGGAGGAGTCCACACGCAAACACATGTACAGTAGAATTATATATATAAAGATGTGTAGTTCCTTCAATTGTCGTAAAGCTTAAGTAATATTCTGTATGATAGAACTGACCGAAGTTCTTATTATCTGGAGAAAACTAGCTTTGTTAATCTAAAAAACGTTAAACGTTTTAGAATCAAAATTTACATCACAAGCGAAAAAATCACAAAAAAATTTACATCACAAGCGAAAAGAAAACATATTAAACATTATCTAAATCATTTTGATAGATTCATAATGGAACCGTTTCGGAAGGAATATAGGAGAAGTAAACATAATATCTCTTACAATATAATCCCTATAGTAGGAGAATCCAACGCGGTTCATAATTATGTAAACACTTTAAAGATTTAAAAAAATATATTTATTTGCGAATGTATGCCTATAAAAAAAAGCTTTCCTCGCGACCGCAGCCAATATTTTCTTATTCTGAAATTGTATTCCAAGGCGATTGCGGTTGCCAGACATCTCGTCAAACTATATTTAATACGTCTTTTACAAACAGGCTGATACGCAGTATCTTAGAATCACAAATACTATGAATTTTTTAAATGCATTTGCGTTTCAAATTCATCTGATTTGAATCGAGATATAATACAAGTGAAGAAGATTTGCAATGAAGTTGGAATAAAGTTTTCCCAGCTATCGTCGAATATGTGTGTAGGAATACACATATGTATAGCCCACAGATGAGTCAGTCAGTGCGCCAGACTGGCTATCTTATGTTTTTCTCTTCATTCTTCCTTTACCTTTGTTTGCCGCAAAGGAAGTTCTTAATTTATTGCATATGGAATATGTGGTTAACAAAGGATGTCGTTATATATATGTGCAAAACGTATATACACTTGTGGGTATCTACACAGAATATGTATATACATATGACTATATGTAGGTACATACATATAAAAGTTGGACTTGAATACATGGAATGGAAGAGGGAGTGGGTGTCTCTGTGGTAGGCTGGCCTTTCTCATGTGTTTAAGGATGATAGAATTGAAAACCGACAGAAATAAAAAAAAAACTATTTTCAGATATGTGATCTATATCGTGTTTTAATTGCCTATCGGTAAAGGCCATTTGTAGGCCCAATGATGCATCTCTCACAATAACCATCATTCCAAAAATGTCCTTTCGCTTTAGCAGATTTTATCTAGTAAATGTAGGTTGTTTAATATGCTGTTGGCAATTATAATATATTCATAGATTAATAAGAAATACAAACACAAACAGACTGACAGAGGGACGGACATACATATGTATATATACACAAATAATTGAGAATTGGCTAGTCCCTATTCATTGACTAGGTTCATAGTGCTTGTAATGTATTGAGTATTACTATGGATTAGCCGGATATGCGAGTTTACCTTTAGAGTACTGGATAAGTTCTAATCTATCGTTTAACTTACCGTTACCGATAACATTCTAATCTAATAAAAGAAAATGTACAATGTACTAATGTACTACAATGTACTAATCGGACCAAAGTCGATTTTTTAAGATATAAAAGACGACTACAAAAGTAGGAGTCAATAGACCCCTAGTAATGACTATGGCTGAGTTCTGTATTAAACATTTCAAATTAAATTCGATGGATTTTAGTTTACAAAATCAATTTTGAAATGTTTGAAAATCAATTTCAAATATATTTTTAATCGATTTTAGAAAGAATCTGATGATGGTCTGTCGTTTAGATAAGAAAGAACTGTACACTAGGGTGGAGTGAAAACATGCTTTTTTTAATTTGAAAAAGTTAACCTCGGAAAGAGATGTAGTCTGGGGTCCTAATGAGGGGAAAAATAAAGAAAAAAATTTTAAAAAATGTTTAGGGGTCGCGCCACTCTCTCGAAATTTGGAAATTATCGCTATTTTGGCGTTGATTTTAGAAAAATCCTAAAAATTAACGACTTAACTTATTCGAAATTCGAGTTTGAGCTTGTTCAGTGCCCAAACAAAAGTATTTGAGGCAAATATGAGGATAATCGACTAATATTTGTAGCTTTGGTGGCGATTTCATTGTTCAGTCAATTTTCTGAAGAAGGGACGATTTGACTTATTTTACTTTTTGAAATTTTTGAACAATGAGAAATTTTTTTTTAAATTTTTCATGCCCTTATTTCATTGTTTACGCTATTGCAAACATTTATTGACATAAAACTTTTTAGGATTTTTCTAAAATCAACGCCAAAATAGCGATAATTTCCAAATTTCGAGGGAGAGGCGCGACCCCTAAAAATTTTTTAAAATTTTTTTCTTTATTTTTCCCCTCATTAGGACCCCAGACTACATCTCTTTCCGAGGTTAACTTTTTTTTTTAATTTCACTCCACCCTACTGTACACGTGCCAACATAATTTGCTAGAAGTCTCCCCTAAGTGGCGACAGATCTTTCATAAGCTTTACAAGAAAATACATGTTCCAAGCCTTCTTCAAAGTATTCACTGATATATCACGCAGTCTCTTCTGCTCGGCTCGAAATATATCTTATCGGTAAACGGAATTGACGTCTTGCTCATCAAAAAAGCCTGACTAAATTTAGTTAAGACTATTATTAGTCCGACGAACATCTGAACCACAATCCGCTATGTCAGATGAACCGACAGATAACATATCTGTCAATCAAAATCAAAACTACTAATTTTTTTTTTAATTCGCTCATCTGGCCAACACTTTGAAGTTCTAGAGTGACTTTATTGCCCGAATGTCATATAGAGGCGGTCTTGGGCACTAGATACGCTGATCGGTCTTATCTAATATTATACGATGCCATTTACACTATGCAGAGGTCTGGCCAACGTGAGTTAACAGAAAATGTTCAAATTTGTTTGTGATTGATCAATAAATCGTTACACTATAGCCCACAGTGTAATGTGCTTTTAGATGGTTCGCTACCTTTTTCATTTGCACAAATTCTCTAAACATACTAGAGTCCTAATAGGGTAACCATATTCGAATTTATCGACTACCCAATGACAATCACAAATTCAACAGCACTATTACATTCCCCTGCTTTCTTGTTTCCTTATTCCTTCTGTAGGTATATTCTCATCATTATGTTGTTATTCATAGTTACTCTGTGCTGTTGTTGTTGTTATTCATAGTCAATTTCTGAGTGGGGGACTGTTGTGATACGGAGTACGGAAAGTGTGTGTGTGCTGGTGCAATGGAATGAGTGTTGTGGTGGGATTATATGGGAATCCTTTATTTCTTCCATTAATATGACAATCATTTGTTCTTTTAATTTATTATACACAGAGAGAAATGACAACAGCATAAGCACAAGCAAACGTGCAAAATTTATTCTTCGCTTTCTTATGAAAGACACACGGTGAAGAGCGCAACAAACAAAAGCCACAAAAAGGCGATAAATTCAACCATATGTTAATTATATTATATTATAAACGCACCCAAAATAAGTATATAAAGGGAAGTGTACAACACACACACACATACATCGTACATATAGTGGATATCATCAGTGTACGAGGTCCGTCTGTCCATGCGTGAATGTGTGTTTTCCGTACAAATATAGACGTAATAACATAAATAATATTTAGTACGTGTGACGTTATTGTTGTTTGTTTAATTGTGTATTGACAAATTTTTGACAGTTCATAATTTCGAAATATTTTACGTTGTCGTATTTATTGCATGCCTGACGGTGGGCTGTTGGGCGACGACGATGGTGGTGCATCATCATCATCATTCATGGATGGGATGTGGTCATATGGATAAATAAAGAAAGTTATGCGGAACAAGACTGAATGACCCCAGCCCAGAACGAAACAACCGGTGTGTATGGACACTGAATTGATGGCTGATCAAATATTTGATTCTTAACATTTTCATTTTCTACTACAGAACGATGACAAAATCGAGGATGGTGGCTCTGTCGAAATTGCAGCGATTGTGCAAAGTGGATTGTTTACTCAGTTGGTTTGGAAATTGTACATGTTCTATGACGAAATCGAAGGGAATATCTCTCTAACCAGTGAGCTGTGCACCACATAATTTCTAAATGCACAAACAGGGATCAGGGACCGTTAAAAGCGGTCTACGAATTGGTGAAGTAAAGTGGTAAAGTCGCCGATATATACGAGATGTAAAACGGCCACTGAAAAAGTTATTAAATATTCTTATGCGGCTCACACTTTACAACTGGTTGTACAACTTAATCAAATTGTACAACCAATTACAATGATACGAACAACCAGTTGTTCTGTGATGGTCTGAAACACTATCCACATTAAACAAATTACATTAGACAAAAGAAGCAGTAACATTAACATATCTTGTTTGAAGTTTTCTTCGAAACCGGTTGTACCAGGAATACAATTTCATGGAGAAATATATCAGGTCACACCTTACACACTTAATATGCTGACACATTTTGGCCCAGTAAACATAGACCTAATATAAATTCATATTTCCCTACAGCTCATACCACCGATCCATTTCTTTGTATAATTACATATTTATAAATAAATATTTTGACATTACAATAAAAATCGAATATAATTTCAGTCCATCGTAAAATGGTCGTTATGCCCCGAGACATGCCTTTATCAATATCAAAATGTAAATAAACCCATTTTTAAAAATACACAATTTGCCATTGACTTTGAAAAATAAATAAAAGCACCACAACAATGTTGGATTTCAATATTAAAATTAATTAAAACAATACACACACACACGCAGAATATGAAAATGCAATTAATATAAAGAAATATAATCCGTCAGATGCAATCAGTAGAACTGTCACAGTCTGAAATACAAATTAGTACTGTTGAATTTGATTACTTTAGAATAAAATATCCGTGCATTTCACAGTAGGATGCATGCTGCAACCTAAGTGTGGTAGAACCCTTAAAAGATATACCCAGCGATTAAACAAAGTGATATTGATGAAATTTGACATGTTCTTATTTAACCATACTATTAGAATATCAAGTCTTATTGAGAATTTCTATATCCCCAGTTTATGGTAAAACTATGATCCGCCGCCAGCTGAGTATTATTACATTAGATTTGATTATTCTCCACAATACTCTGGGATTGGTATTGCCCTTTATATCGTTTGCATTTTTTACACTTTGCCTTGTTTCTTGGTCTACGAAAAAAGTCCATTTCCTCCTTGTATGCCTTGAAATGTAAATTAGACAAAAATATATACACCCCAATTATTAATATCCGAACGGAATTTTTCCCTAGCGAATTGATTTGTTCTCAAGAGAAAATTGTTCGTATTCTAATCTCCAAGGGAATATGAAATGATTTTGTCATTTCATTTATGACTTGCGCGCAAGTTTAATCTCTGCAAATTTATGAAATATACAGTATAGCCTTTCGTATACTTGCAGAAGAACTTCATGATGGGGAAGAGGTCCAAAAGGCGATTGTAATCACATACACTGGATTACTTTGAAATATGATCAGTGCTGTGCGTTCCTGTATTTTTGGTGAGAGTACTTGCATTGTACACATAGTCGGTCAGAAAGGCATCAGCAATCAGCCGTATTGTTAAATTGTGTGACTGTTGGCTCATTTTTGGTAATGGTGGTTATCAGAGGAGCGTTGAAGAGTATTGCGAAGTTTCTTTAGTTCGGTTTACTTTCCGAAAAGAGCTAGAAGTAATAGTTAACCTTTTTGAAGTTCACCTTTGTCGTTTCGAACCCTGGCACTTGCCACGATTTTCCCATATGGACTGCAAGTAACATTATTGCTCATCTACAGCAGATATTTGGAAGGCGAAAAAAAAAGAATTTTAGAAGCTGTTTTATAATATTCTTTCTTTTAATACCCACATTTTTCTTCGAGCTCCATTAAAAGTTGTTGGGGGAAATCTCGAACGAAATGTCAGTCGTCTTTTCCTTTCCTTTCCCCTATATTCAGCATACCTACCTTCTTCATTGATATAGAATAGTAGAATTGGAAAGGTGTGAAAATTCAAGAGAAAATATTAATTCCGAATAAGTGGAAAGGTGAAGAGAAAACGCTCTCGCGGAATTGTCGATCAGCGATCTGTAAAGTTTTTCAATTCCGATGGAAAAGGTATTTTGCCGATGTGAAACATCTTTCACTATTAAAATTATTTGAAGAAAACACACAAGAGAGAAGTCAATGTCTATCCCAGCGATCCTAAGTAAAGTTTTCGTAATTAAATCATTATATTGTGTAATCAATTCAATAAACAGAAAAACTGATGTCACAGAATCCCTCATTCTACAGAACAGAAATATTCAGAGAAACAGATGGAATAGTCAGTCACAGTGGAAGGGAATTACATACATATGTGTAAAGGACATGTTAAAAGCTCTGTATGGTTCTCTAACCCACAAAGATAATAAGTCATCAATCTCCTATTAAAGTCGTCTCACAATAAAATCTTCTAAAATCTGTCCCTCTACAGTAGTCATGAATCGACATGTGTGAGATATACATTAGGGTGGAGTGAAATTCAAAAAAAAAATGTTAACCTCGGAAAGAGGTTAAATCAACGCCAAAATAGCGATAATTTCCAAATTTCGAGGGAGTGGCGCGACCCCTAAAATTTTTTTAAAATTGTTTTCTTTATTTTTCCCCTCATTAGGACCCCAGACTACATCTCTTTCCGAGGTTAACTTTTTCAAATTAAAAAAAAAGCATGTTTTCACTCCACCCTAATATACATGTCTAACCAAAATACTACGACTTCGATCTAAACCACCCGGCAAAAATATTGTTGACGTAACTTGTTGGCTTGGAAAAATGTTGGCTTTCAGCGATAAATGGGCAACTCCGTTTTGAAAACTGTACCCCAGATTTGCTCAGTTACCGTTGAATGCCAACGATATTTTTTTGGGCCGCTCGAAAAAACTGTTCAATGGATAAAGATGCCTTTGAATAAAATAATACAATTTTTACTCAGAAAAGTATTAAGTAGATATGTATTTACTTAAGGAGAACCCGAAAATATACCAACACTAAATACTTTCCCACCAATAATGCAAATAAATATGTACCATTTGGTTTTTTTTATGATTTTTCAAACGCATTTCAAAGCACAGGCCGTGAAAGACGAATGGAAGGTAACCAAGTCTGTGTGTACGGTGGTGGTAAGTCAAATTAAGCGACCTACAGACCGACCACCCGACCGACCGACTGACAGGCAGTCACTCATTCAGTCCGTCCGACCCAACAGCTGGCAAATATACAATTGCACAAATGCGAAATGAAGGAACGAACCCATGAACAACCATCTGAAGGTGTGGTGAGCAACAACAACAACAACTACAAAACATACGACCAAACAATTGCGCGTGTTGATACTTAAAAGAAGTACAAACGTAAAGACAAGACAAGACTGTCGGACTGACACAACGGTCTAAAGGAGGGAGAGACAGTCTGAAAGACACGTCGACAGACGTGAGCATACCACATACCTACTTGCATGCATGTGTGTGCTTTGTCTATTCATTCACCTCTGCTAAAACAAAGCGTGCAAAGATTTGCAAAATGTGAAATAGTTGTGATCACCCAAAATGATCAGCAGCAGCAGTTTTATCATTTCTTTTTGCCATCCATTTCGCACATCATCCATCCCCGTTTTAGGTGGGCATGCCGGCAGGGAGAGACACACGCAGAGAGAGAGAGACAGAGAAAATACAGCCTGAGTAATCATGCAAATGATGTCTTATGGGCCATGATGAAGAGCGACGGGCTGAGATGAAAAGGGAGCAGAAACGACAACTGGGCAAACAAAGGTGGTGGGTCGGTGAATTATGGCTCTGAACATTATTCGAGTTAACAAACATTATCGATTGCAGCCGCTGCAGCACCAGGCGAATATTTGTTTGTTTTGTGTGCCAGCCAGAGAGTGTTGCGATCTACGATCAGCTCTCACAAGAAAAACTACATCTTATGGTAGATCAAAAAGAAAATTGAACGTGTTCAATGGAATGATTCATAGACAGAAAAAAAAACACAACAAACACATAGACCGACGAGCAGTTGTTGGAAGAAAACTTTCTTTAATCAACAGCACCCCAAAAAAAAAAACGAAAGAAAAATCATAGTCTTTTTCTTTTCATATCTGAACGCCGGTTGCACGTTTGCGACGCCGCCGTTAACATGGACTTTTTGCGATGGAAAATGTAAAAAAAAAAAAAAGAAGTAGGTGTTGATGAATCAGCATGCGCAAATACAAACAGACCAACTGAGGACAGACCACACCAGGCAGCTACGGAGTGTTTAACTGGTTTTCCATTTTTGAACATGAAAATCTATAAACAGCAATAATGAAATCCATTAATAATCATAACCAAAAGAAATACAGTGGAGCGAGAGAGATATTTATGAGCCGAGATGAAAATCTCTAAATACAGAAGCAGACGTGTCTACTTGGCTAAATGAGTGGTGATATAGGAATTTGCAAATGTCTGGCTAAACTGACCCACTTATAGTGTCACACAAAATAAAAAAATCCGATTATTTTCATTGTATTTTACTATCCCATCAAATCACTGTTCGAACGTACATTAGAAAATTACTCCGAAGACCTGTGTCAATATCACTACCACACAATGGAGCACCTTCACATAAAACGGAAGGCTAAATGAACGACTGTGTCTGTCTGTCTGTCTGTACGTACGTACTTAAAGCGCAAATATTTGCACGCAAAATATTAGTTGTGCACTTAACATAAAAATGTCTATAAAACAAAAGTATATAAAAATTAACAACCATGGCACCCCGACGATGATCATTTGTTTTATTAATTGAAAGCAAAAGAGGCGAAGCCAAAAAAAAACAATTCAAACGTCTTCTACACAGGCTGATTTAAAAGATTCCTATAATGAGCGACGGTTGTTCTAATAACTGCCGACGTAAATGGCTAATGTTTTTAATTTGATGGTGAGTTATTTTTGGTTGGTGAATGAATCTTAAGGCTGCCACACGTGACGATGGACGCTACATTTAGAAAATCCCCCAAAAACTATATACACCACATATGATCAATAATAAGGATGTTTTTTTTGGCGATGACTGAAGAATGTGAACAATTGTACGGGAGATGTGTTGTAGAATAAAAGCGCTCCGGGATACCGAAAAACGCAAATACCCTGGTTTGAGAGAATTTCTGACCACAGAGACTGTTGAATCGTGTTCAACAACTTAGAATAAGTTAGATTTAAAAAAAATGAATTACTAAAATCCCCATAATGTAATACTCAGATGGAAACCCTGCATCGGTTGATTGAAAACGCAACCAAGGTTCCATCTTGTGTAATATTCCAATTACGGAATATGACATTGTAAAGGGTGTTTTTTATTGGGGTATAGAACTTTAAGTTGGCATCACTTTTTTAACTGGCGGCCATTTTGTCAGCTGTCAAGTGATTAATATTTAGTTTGGTTTGCCATTTCATCGTGAACAGGTTGGCAAAAGAACAACGCTTGCAAATCGTGCAAATTTATTTCGAAAGTAATGGTTCAGTTCGCGAAGTTCACCGCAAGCTCCGTCCATTTTAGTCGACATAATCGTCCATCAGAGCAATTAATTCGGTTAACCATGGATCGTTTTCGCACTACGTTTACTCTATGTGATTATACGCATCCGCAGAGACGTCGAACAGTGCGCACCAAAGAAACAAAGAGCAACATCGTTGGAAATAAAACCTTAACACTGAAACCAACTTTTTGTCTGTTTTTTCCCTCCTTTTTCCTGAAACCTGGGAACTGCTTGAATTCATACAATTCTGGGAGTTTCTACATTCTGATACAGTCCACTTATAGATATATCCCGGAATTGTACAGGGACCTACCAACAAACAGTGGACAACGAGAGTTTCATGACTTAGAGATTACTTTCTTACTCGTAAAGTCGCATTTAAGAGATGGAAGCAGCCGATTGAAAATGTTTAATGGTCTTACCATGTTTCGAATCAAAATTATCCGCATAATTGATATTAATATTTAATTATTGTAAAAAATCTATGCGGTTTGGCAATTTTACGATTTTACGTAGCAAAGTTGGTCTAGATGGATTATTTCCAGTAAATCCACAAGGTGGTGATTTACGCAAAGCCATTGCGACGATCAACGTTGGCGTTGGAATATCTCTAAAAAAAAAAAACTTATCAAGAATTCACTTACCTTTCAGTCTCTGTTTCCGCAATTGGCTGCTGTTGCACAGTTTGTTGTTGTGATGTGGCTGTCGATTGTTTCGGCTGCTGTTGTTGTTGCTGTGGCTGCTGCTGCTGTTGTTGTTGCGCTGTTTGTTGTGGTTTTGGTTGCTGTTGCTGCTGTGATTGTTGCTTTTGCTGTTGCGGTGGTGGTTGTTGCATTTGCTGCTGTTGCATTTGTTGCTGTTGATTTTGCAGCAACTTCTGACTATCAATTGTTGTTGCCGACGGCATAGACATATTCGTTGGCATCACGGTTGCCGATGTTATTGGATTCAAATGAACGTTGACGCTTGTTGCCGGCTGAGCATTTTCGATAGGTAATTGGCGTGGTTGTGTTTGTTGTTGCTGCATCTGCGGTTGCGGTTGCTGCTGCCCCTGTTGGTATTGAGCGGATCCCGGTTGCATCATCATGTTTGTGGGACCAGTCATTGATGTATTGGTCCCGGCCATTGAGGCATGTTGTTGCTGAGCTTGAATTTGAGCCAAAATGGCAGCATTATCGACCATGGTAGCGGGGGCACTGTGCTGTTGACCCACCAGCGAAGCCTGCTGCTGCTGTTGTGGCTGTTGCAATTGTTGTTGATGACGCTGTTGTTGCTGTTGCATGTCATAACTGGTCATTTGCGTTAGTATGGGCATAGTTTGTCCCGGGGCTAAAGGCTGTTGCTGTTGTTGCAACTGCTGGAATTGTGGTGGAAGTTGTGTTTGTGTTGATGGTGGAACTTGTTGTTGCTGTTGCGGCATTTGCTGGGTCATTTGTTGGGGAACGCTGGCTCTGGTTACACCGTCGGTTTGTGAAGTCTGTTGTTGCAACGAGGGCTGCCGCTGCTGTTGCATTTGCTGTGGAATCTGTTGCACGGCCTGCTGCATTTGTTGTTGCTGCGACTGTGGAATCTGTTGCATTGTTACCGGCACCGTCTGGGGCATTTGTTGCGGTTGCTGCTGTTGTTGGGCCGGCATCTGTTGCATTGTAACGGGAACAGTCTGTTGCATTTGCTGTGGTTGCTGCTGTTGTGGAATTTGTTGTACGGGAACGCTTTGCTGCATTTGCTGCTGCTGCGGCATCTGTTGTACCGGCATAGTGCGTTGCATTTGCTGCTGTTGTTGTTGTTGTGGAATCTGTTGCACATTAACGTTTTGCTGCATTTGTTGCTGCGTTGGCATCTGTTGTACGGGAACAGACACCGTACGTTGCATTTGCTGCTGTGGAATCTGTTGTACTGGTATCGATTGCTGCATTTGCTGCGGCTGCTGCTGTTGGGTAATCTGTTGCACTGGTAACGATTGCTGGCGTTGCTGTTGCGGCATCGGCTGCATTTGCTGTTGGGCCATCTGTTGCTGCATTTGTTGCTGTGGTATCTGCTGTTGCACTTGTTGGATTTGTGCCGATACCGGAACTGTCTGTTGCATTGGTTGTTGTTGTTGTTGCTGTTGTGGAATCTGTTGTCTAACTGGTACTGTTTGCTGTTGCTGCTGTGGAATCTGTTGAACTGGCACCGAATGCTGCATTTGTTGCACGGGTACCGAATGTTGCATCTGCTGAACGGGCAATGAATGTTGCATTTGTTGTACGGGTACCGCGTGTTGCTGCATTTGCTGCTGTGCTGCCAGCTGTTGTACTGGTACCGAATGTTGTTGCATCTGTTGCACCGAATGTTGCATTTGTGGTTGCTGCGCCATTTGTTGGACCGGCAACGAGTGCTGTTGCTGTTGTTGTGGAATCTGTTGAACAGACACTGGCTGCTGCATTTGCTGCTGCATTTGTTGCATTTGCTGTTGCTGGGATGGAACTTGTTGCACAGCTTCAGTCAGTTGCGGTGATTGCTGTTGTGGAGTCTGATGTGGTGTTCCTTGGAAGTTCGAGGTAACGTATGTGGGTGGTACTTGTGATTGCTGCGGAGCCGGCGACAGCGGCTGCTGTTGTTGCTGCTGCTGCTGTATATCCATGTTGTATGCCATGTTTGGCTGCTGCTGCTGCTGGCCTTGGACAATCATATTCTGGGCCTGATGCTGTTGTTGCTGCTGTGGCTGTACGGAGCCAGCCGGAGAACCGACGTTGCTGTTATCCGACGATATGGATATACTGCCGTTCTGCATGTTTATACTGCTAGGCAATGATACAGTATGTTGCTGTTGCTGTTGTTGCTGGGGCTGTTGCTGCTGCGGCTGCTGAGGCTGCGATTGTTGCTGGGGCTGTTGTATAACTTGTGGCTGCTGTTGCATCGACACCTGTTGTTGTTGCTGCGGCTGTTGTTGTTGTTGTTGCTGCTGCTGGTTAAATGCATCAAAGTTGACGGGTTGTGAACGTCCCGGCATGTATGCAACCGCAGCGGCAGCTTTCTCAGAGGCCTCTATGGCTTCCTCGCGTCTCTTGAGATCCTCCAACGATTGCTTTAGTTTATGTGCAGCCATTGTAGCAAAGTCCATGGGATATTGTTGAGATTGTCCACCGTCCTGTAGAACTTGACCCGGCGGCATTGTCATCTGGGGTGTGTTGGTATTGGCATTGACCTCCTGAGGAGGTGTTTGATACTGGGTCTCGGTCGGATGCTGAGCCACACCAGCGACAACGTCACTATGTTTTGACGTGTCCACAAACTGTTTCAAGCCATGCACCACCGTGGCCGGAGCGGTGTTAATACCACCGGCAGTTGGAACCTTGGGCGTGGGCTCCGGATAATTCCAGTTGCCGTCTGCGGAAGCGGAGGCATCATAGTGATTTTCTAATATGGCCGCCGTACCATGACCCAGGATCATGCTCTGTGTAGTACGGGGAACACCTTGGTCACCGGAGTTATCAGCAGCGGCAGTGCTACCTTCAGTCTTTTCGTTGTTATTGCCAGCACCATCACCCTTGCCCGGACCACCGGGTACAGTTGTATGATCCAAATAGTCCATACAAACCCAACGACCACGGCGAAATGGTTCGGTTGACTCGATTTTCACTACTTTGAAGCGTTCGCTACGATGCTGAGTGGAATCCTTTTTAACATCACTGCCGCTGGGCACAACATCAATGAAATTCTCACCCACATTCACCTGAACATTTGAAATATCCTGAGCTCCGAGCGTTGCTACAACCAAACCGAACTGCGAACCGGTTGGAATGGCGGGAGCTGTACTGCTAAGACCATCATCCTGATGATAGTAAATCTCTTCCTTTGAGAATGTATCCTCCGACATGGAGGGGGTTTCATTTTCTATATCGGTCATGCGACTGTTGTCATCTGTATGAGATTCGTCGAAATCATCAGCTGATTCATCCTCTCCATTGTCGGTAACTGGCGATGGTTTGGGATTACCCAATGTCACGGAAGTAATTTGAAATGACGAAGTGGGCTTCGGCTTCCGTACACCACCACCACCACCACCACCAGTAGAACCTTGACCGCCATGTGTGGGTCGTTGCATGTGACTAAAACCCTGATGGTTTCGTCCCGATGAGTGACCAGCCATGGCCGAACGCAGGCCACCGGTGCTGCCTTCGGCTATACTGTTATTGTTGGGCGACGAAGCCTTGCTGGAGTTGGCCGACGATGACTTCGATGTGGAGTTCTTCGAGTGACTAGCATTGGAGCTGGTCGATTTCGGGGCAACCGATGCTGAACTTGAGCTGTTGTTGGTTGCATTCGAATGGATGCTGTTGTAGCTGGTGGCATTCGAGAGGGAATCAGCAGTAGCGGGTGTCGTTGAGGGCACAGCATTCAAACGCAGACACTCACTTGTGGTGCGTTGTATGGCGGTCGAAGTCGTGGTATTGTTGGTGGAAGTAGAGGACGTATTGTGTTGATGATGATGCTGATGGGCGTGGTGATGATGTTGTTGATGGTTTGACAAACTATTGTGATGGTGATGGTGGTGGTGATGTTTATCCATGGTGGCATTATTCTTGTCCACCGTGGCTGTGCCGGTCAGTGAGTTCACCTTGACCAGGGTGGGCTTCTTAATCGACGTAGTACTGGCCACCCGTGGAGCGGTAGTCGATTGTATGGTGTTGCGACGCTGGGGTGTCGTCGACGAGACTTTAAATCGGGCGGATACTGGACGATCAATCATACTGCGAACTGGCGACTGTTGCGGCGACTGCTGGTGCTGTTGATGACGATTGGTGGCAATAACAATGGTCTGCGGTTCGTCGGGCGATGAGACCGAATTATTTTCGTTGGGTGGTGTTGTGGGCGAGGCTAAGGCCGATGAAAGTTCTTCGGAATTTTGAGCTGACAATGTAGGTTGCTGTTCGTGATCTTGTTGTTGCTGTTGATCTTCCTGATGTTCTTGATGCTGTTGTTGTTGTTGTTGGTGGTGGTGTTGTGTATGCGTTTGATGCTGTGTTTGCGATTGTTGACCGGAATCCTCTGTAGCAGTTTGATTCTCGGCCATAATCGGATTTTTTAGCGTGCGCAACTTCTTCAACAGCAAATCCAGGGTCGTGCGTATTGTCTGTCCAAACCCGGGTTTAAATGTATCAAAAATTAGACCAACAATGGTAGTTGTTGTGGTGGTTGTTGTTGTTGCTGAAAACAGCGTTGAAGAGCAATTGGCTTGGAAAAGGTAGAAAGAAAGATAGTAGGCAGACCTTAATAGAAGTTCGTGAACAGGATTTGAAAGTCGGCTGTCTGGCTCGTTTTCGCGATTTAAACTTCCCGAATCGTTATTCTTGTTGTTGTTGGTTTTGTTTTCTTGTTTAAAGAATAAGTAGGCTAGGTAAGGTTTTGGTAGTTGTTTAATTCTAAGGATTGTTTATAAATTTATTTAATTTTTTGTTTAACTAGGTTTGTTTTTTTTTCGCTTAACTTGAAGATGATCTTTGATCGCAACACTTTCCGTTTTCGGGTTCCTTTGGAAGTAAAATCGTTTGCTAGGACCTTCGCTGAGAACTCTTCTTTTGCTCACTGTTCGCTTCACGTAAGGTGCTTTCTGGAATCTGTTCTGGAACAAAGAACGTATTCTTTCGCTAGCGTTTTAATTCCGTTTGAATTTCACGTTGCACACACTGTAGGCTGTTGGTGGCTTATGTCCCCTCCGATTGTGGGTGGTGCTGTTTCTTGTTCGTGGTGGTGATGAATAAATTCGTCGTTTTTCTCTAGGGGGAGAGGGTTTGGTTGTTGTTGTTGTATATGATCAATAGCCCGCTCTCGTTTCGGTCGCTCGGCGGTTTTTGTATTCACAAGTTTAGAGGTTAAAAGTAGCAAAACTAAATTAAATCTAATTGAATTTCATCAACATTGTACACGACGCCGATGATGAGAATGATGATGATGATAATTTTGATGATCAGATCATAACCGTAGCGAGGAACACACCGATGATCTTGAAGAAACTTTGGTTGATATTAAATTAAACAAAGATGACGACGGCAACGGTGACAACGAATATGCTGAATCGGATGATGATGATGCTGCTGCTGCTGATGCTGCTGACGACGACGACGTCAAGGGTAATAATGTGAATTGAGTTGTTGTTGTTGGCGAGGATGTTTTGCAAACAGCTGTTGATGACAGCAATGTCTCTTTAAGGGCGTAACAAGAGAGAGGAGGTTTCAGTTTTTCGCTCAAAGGCGCGACGACGACAACTTTGAGTTCGAACACAACAGCGATAACTTTTAAAGCGCCCACGGGGACGACGACGACGACGACAACGGCGACGTTAGTAACGTTATACAGACAAGCTAAGCGACAATGCTGGTGATGCATATTGTCAACACGTTTAAACGACGTTTATTAACGACAACGCAAAACGAATGTAATAAAAACGACTGCATTACCGCGGCAATTTCAATAAGTCTGGGATCACAAAAAAAACCGGACGATATAAAAAAAAAAGAAAAGATATTTGGATTCGCTAACCAAAAAAAAATCTCTCGTTCGCTTCAATATTTTTGCTCTCTTTTATTATCACTGAACAAAACACGAGAGTAGTTAAGCTGCGTTTGAAATATTTAAACGGCGAGAGGCGAGAGAATATCCTTGATAAACATTTGTTGGTGAGAAATAAAAATGAATGAACGAGAGAACCACTGGTTAGGATGCTCCTTTTGTAGTTCTAGTCCGTGTGTTAGTGATAAATGACACCATAAAAATAGTCTGTACGTTCTCTCTCCGATTTGCACACTCACGAGGGTTAAACTACGCTTTAGCCTTTATCAAAGCCACATTTTCTTTTGTGGGGCTTAGACGCGAGTGTTTTCGTTTTCGTCTCTATTTTCGAAATGAGCGGGTGGTACGAGGGAAGTGAATTATTTCCACTAGTTCTATTTTATTTAGGGGGTGGTTGTTGCTTTGATTTGATTTATTTTGCTTTTGCTGGTAAGTTTTGAACTAATATGACTTTGACTATTCGGATTGGACTATTTTATTTTTTTTTTCGTTTTTTTTGTTGTTGTCAGTTTAATGTATGTGTTGTATGGTATTATTAAATTTCCGGTAATAAATTTCAATTAGAAAAATAAAACCACATCTCATACACATAAGAAGAACACAAAGAGTAGAGTAGAGCAAAACTCAGTAGTTGTTGAGGGAAGAAGATGTTGGATTGGTTGGTTTGGTTTGTTTTGGTTAGGTTAGGTTAGTTTGGGTTTGGTAGTTTTTTAAACACACACACGCAAAAAAAAATAATTTTTAATTTTGTTACAAAACTAAAATATTTTCTCTTTCTTTCTTTTTCTTTAAATTTATATAGATTTTCTTTTAAACTAAAATCAACACTTAAATAATTTTCTTTTTTTTTTGTTAATAATTGGCCAAATTGTTGAACACTTTAGCTTTAACTTTTGCTTTTCTTTTAATTTTATCTTTCTATACACTAAATATTTATCGAATATATTTAAACACTATGTATTTGTTTTAAAAGTAAGAAGAAATTCACTAAAAATTGTTTGGTTAAATCCGTTTGAAAACGGTTTTGAAATTGTAATTGAATGGTTGAAAAGCGAAAATGTTTAAAGTTTCCACGTTTCCGTTTGGCGTTATTGTTGTTGGTTACTGTAACGAGAAATAAAAGAAACTTTTCCAATTAGTAGGAATACAATTTATATAGAATTGGGGGAAATTAATGGAGTTCAAAAATGTAAAACAGCTGAATCTCAACCAGAGTTCGAAATTTGTCCATGGTGTATTTCTTTTGAGAAATACGTTGTCGAAGATCTACGCGTCATCACGGTATTCTGACATTGACGACAAAATTTGAAACCGATTTTGACTACCGTGTTTAAAACGGAACGTGAAACGAATTTGGGATATAGTATAATTTTACCATGAAATGTCAAAATTGTAATTATTTCCAATTTCAACTGCAAATTTTCTCTAAAATAGTGCGAGCTGGACAAATATCGAATACAGTTTTCGATTCAGGAGCTTTAAATTAAAACTATAGAAGGTAATGTCCCAATAATGTCAATTGGACCATTATTATAATGTATTGTAAATAAAAATGTAAGTTAAATAATAGATATGGTCCGATTAAAAGTGCACCAAAATTTACTCAAAAATCAATGCTTTTATTTATTTCAGATTTTTAACTTTATGCCAACGTTTGTTAAACTTTGTTAGATATTAACACAACCACGCTTTCAAAAAGCTTACGAAGTTATGCTTTCTACCGCTCGCGGACGAATAGGCTTCACTTCTTTCTGTACACTTTAGTTTACACATAAGGTTTTTTTTTTTGTCTTAATTGAATTTAAAAATGTTTCCTTGGTGGTATTGATGGCATTGGTTCTGTTTTATTGATTCACCATCACTTATTTTTTTTTTTTTTGTTTAACGATGCTTAAACTTCGTTTAAGTGTTCTTTACTCTAGCACATCACTTTAAATATTACGTTTCACTTTCCATTGGCGCGGTCTATTAAACGCCGGTCGTCTCTGGTCTTTTAATTTTTGTGTAATTGCAATTTTGGTTTTAGAGTCGCCGGCAAATATTGGCGGTTTGTGGCCTCACATTTTGTTATTTGTTTATCAATGACTGATGTCTGTATCGATGAAATCGCTTAGAAGAGGGCATCACAATGTGTTTTCAGCAATTATGATGTGTATTTATTTTTCCATCGATTTATTGTCGTATTTTGGCGTATCCATTACTTTTCGATTTGCGTAGCGGAGTTTGTTTATTCTTTTGGTACGTGTGCGATTTAGGCAAATATGTGTTTTTTAAAGTATCATAAATTTCAATTTTAGTTAAATAAATCATAAGTCTTCCAAGATTCGTAGAAACATTCTACCGAATGAGTTCTTGGGTAACGTGCTGCATAAGTAATCGATCCCCATCTAACACCTCTACTGCTCCATGAGTCGCCTACTGCATCCGTATAGAAGAAGTCTCTAAATCGATTCAGACAAGTTATAATCTTTCAATCAGGACTCTAAGTACGCCTCTTAACGAATCAAAGTAATCGCTCAAGTTTTGGAGAGACTGACTTTCATGTGTATTTGTTTTTATTATCCTAAGAGTATGATTTCATATTAGAACAACACTCAACTCTAGAAAGGCCTCCGATAACTAAAGGCATAACTAAAGGAAAAATGGTTAATACTTCTATCTATAAATACAATAGATTACTAATATCTAGAACGGACTCTCTGCTTTTAGCGATCAGCTGCATATAGTTTCCATAAACATTTCATAGCAAAAAAATTATATCATGTTTTATTCGTTAAGTTTAACACAAATTTCACTCTCTCTCAAACTTTTTTTTAATCTAAACGAACAAAGACTCAACAACGCCGTAAGTATCTCAAAGTTATATGTCACAATATCTGTTGGTGCCGTAGGAGAAGTGGTCTGTAGGACAAAGCCGCAAATTTTGAAATTATGATATTGGATAAAGTTGCCTCACCACAAGATAATTACAAAACAATAAATACGCACATTGCGAATGGACTCTTTAATGACATTCCAGATAAAGCAAAAAATAAACAAATGTGACAATTGCCAAAAAATAAAATAAAAAGAAAGAAACAACAAACACATATACATACATATACTTTTGCTGACGTTTTTCAACTCACAAAAATTTCCGCAAATATTGCAATTTCATGTGTGTTGTACAACCACCGAAAAGTGTGCTGACAAAATCTTATCAGTTCTAGTGGATGGGAAATGAAATCGAAACCAACAAAATTATTTAAATACAAAAAAAAAATATTTGGTGACAGAAAAAAACACTTAAATGATATAGGTACGTTAGACGCCCTAATATAATTAATTAACTTAATATTGAACAAATATTTAACCCTCCGATGATTGACAAGGTCCCTGGGGGCCTTTTAGGTTTTCAAACATGCATCATTTCACCGAACGGCTCCACCGAACAGGGCGAAACTCAATGACATTTCTATACGCAATGTCTTCAAGGGGTTTTTCTTTTTTCTATATTAAATTAACCCATTAACGCCCATAAACAAACTACAGGTAAACCATTGCTTTCCTGGCGTTTTATTAACTCATTACCCATTAAATAAAAGGATTTTAACAAAAAAAAAATTTTTTTTCACTTTTATTCATTCGAAAAGACTGAAGATCACACTTGTTTTTGCTTCTGTTCTATTATTTTTTTTCCTTCATGTGGTTTGCAGCTTCTTATGTGGTTTTACCACTTGTAGCGAAATAGTAACGGGTTTTCATATAGCTGTCTGGTTTTATGCAGGCGTCCTCGTATGAGGACAGAAAGCGTTAATGGGTTAAATGATCTAAATAATGTAGCTGAAGTCAATAAAAGAATTATAATCGTTCAAATAACGCATTACCTAACAAATTATATAAAAGGTGCCTAAGGACTTTGTACGTCATTGACCGTTGAAACATTTTTGGCAGCCATCGAAGGGTTAATAATATTTGACTGCAGTGCGCATCATGATTTGGAAATGTATTGTAAAGCAAGAAGCATTAACTTGTCAAAGAGTACAGACAATTATATCGTCACTGATTTGAGAGAACTGTTCCTTCTTGGAATGGAAAATACGTTCGTTTTATGGATGCCACGTTGATTACATCAATATTTTTGTGTAATTTTGTGTTAATGGTTTGATTTCAAAACAATAACACAAAATGACGAGTGATAAGTGTATGACCAAATCGTCCATCACATACTTACACCATGGTGTCATCGGCAGTAGCAGTAGATTTGTTTGTACCGCTGATGGGCTGTTTTATCGATTCTTTGCAATTCTTTTTTGGGTTTGTCTTCTACATTTACAAAAACTTAGCTTCGGAATTTTTCCAAATAGAAGTGTTCATTCTGTTCTTTACAATGACTTATACAGTTCGTGAATTTTAACCTCACTTTGGATGGGAACCCACACCCTCTACCATTTTTTTATAGCCATGTTCATAATTTAACAGAATATGTGGGATCAAATGCCAACCAGTTTCTCTGATGATGAAACTAATACTGGAACATCATTCCGATAATTGGTAAAACTACATACTTTCGAATGATTTCAGCAAACCGACCCAGTATGGTAATCTAATATGGTGCTGTCTTCGATTTGCAAATTCCTTTGGCATTCTACCCTCGGTCCCTTTCCTTTATTATGTTATAGATCAGCTGAGTTATTTTAATATGAATTCGTATGTGTGCGGTTGTGCAATATTTCCAATCCAACGAGCTAGTATTTCCATGAACATTCAATGTAGCAACGGACTGGGAATTTCAAATCAGTTGTCTGTTCACGATATAATTCGTATACACACTGATCGGGGAGCTACTTCTTAAAGCCGGCTTGAAGCTTACAGATTGATCTCTTACTAACTTATTTTCCCTTAACATTCCATGAAAGAACAGACAGGGAACTTCTTTCGAATCAGTGAGTTCTGTACGATATAATTTGTATACTCACTGACCGAGACCTACTGTTTAAAGCCGGCTCCGAACGGCTAATGCTTTTCTAGATAAGTTTTACATGGCTTAGAGATTGCTCTCAATAAGAGATTGCTCAATGAAGTGAAGTCCAGCACATTCCTAAATATCGTCTTAGAAATAAAGAAAAGTATCGTGTTGACAATTAGATTCTAATATTAAACAGCTTGAGAACAAAATCCATTCTCGACGAACAAATATAATAACTATATAAAGGGTGTTTTTTATTGGGGTATAGAACTTTAAGTTGGCATCACTTTTTTAACTGGCGGCCATTTTGTCAGCTGTCAAGTGATTAATATTTAGTTTGGTTTGCCATTTCATCATGAACAGATTGACAAAAGAACAACGCTTGCAAATCGTGCAAATTTATTTCGAAAGTAATGGTTCAGATCGCGAAGTTCACCGCAAGCTCCGTCGATTTTATGCCATTACATCCACAAAAACTGACTGTTTGGTGTGCTCTATGGGCTGGTGGAGTCATTGGGCCATACTTCTTCCGAAATAATGCTGGAGAGTCAGTTACCGTTAATGGAGACCGGTATAGAGCCATGATAACCGACTATTTTGTTCCCGAATTGGATGGCATGAATGTGGATGAGTTGTGGATCCAACAAGTGGTTGAAAATGGTGGTTGGACCTGTAGAATTGGCTTTATTCGAGCCAGCCGCGGCGGCCACATGCCCGAAATCATATTTAAACATTAATGGCATAAAATTATCCTTCCAATAAAGCCAAATTGATTGACATTAAAAAGATTTTCTTGTGTTTTATTTCAATTCGAAGTTCTATACCTCAATAAAAAACACCCTTTAATATGTACTACTTTCCACTGAGAAATAATGGGATTATATGTTGTAAACATAATTGTATATAGCAGGAGGTGAAATACTATTTTAGGCTTTTACTAATGCAGCCCTAAATCCACATTTATTTATCGGAGTCTTTCTCTAGAATAACTGTTCAATCACATTGTATTCCCTGGCCATCGAATATAATCATAAAATACTAGTGTTATTGCGGACGGTAGTTTTTTCATTTGCCCTAAATCAGACCCTGGGGATTATCCTTCCGACGTCTCTTCGTACGTCTTCATTTTTCTTTAATACAAAAAATCCTATGTACATGTCTTCACATTTGGTCAACAATTCGTTAGTGTGCCGTGCAACGAGGCGAGCCGCCAGCCGGCTGAATTCTTTGTGAATGTGTCACTTTGTTCCAAAAGAAATGTGTGTGTGTGTGGGCGTTACGGACAAACGTCATAAGTCACGTAAGTTTTGTTTCCGTAAACGGTTTTGGGATGGACACACTACCGCTTTTTACGTAGTCCATGCTGTTGTTGTTGTTGCCGTGTTATTCAGTTACACGTAACGCATATTGTCACGTGTATTGCGTTTTTTTTTTCTCTCCAAAATATAATGCTAATTATTTCACACAGCCACGAGCATATGATGACGGGCCTAAATGGTGTTAAAGGATGGGCGTGATGAATTTTCAGATTTATACGAATGAAACCACCAACAGTTACTGGGAATTATGGATTACAGACTGACCAATACATCGGTTCGTATGATTTTGATGATTTCTCGGGTATTTAAATATCCAATAGGCAGGAATGGGTTAGATCGCATCCATGGGCTACCTTGATGATAGCAAAACCAGAGATTACATAAATCAACATTTCTACTTTAGCGTTATTTCGGGGAAAAGTCTCCATTTTAAGTGATTAGCAATTTCTCAATTTTGTTTCCACCCAAAGAGTATTGCATTGAATCCAAAGTCCCTGCAGGTTTAACTGCAGAGAGTACCTCAGACAGGAAAATGCCAATCATCGTTCGTATTTTCGGGCAAAGTTTCCACTTTCAGGGGATTTTTTCGGGAAACTCACAACATCCAGTTAATTTAACCGTTACTCACTTACTGTTTCCTTGCTCATTATATTCCTTAGGGACATATCGAGTGGAGTACATTAAAAGACAGCCAACTCATAAACGACTTTCGCCGTGAAATGTTATGGAAAAGTATCTTGGAATGAACACACAAGGGCGAAGCAGAAAAGTGCCGGAGTACAAGAGGTTCTTTAGTTATCCCTACGGTGGCATCTACGGGCTAGGCTATCACCGCCTCATGGCCATAAAGGTTGCAAGCAAAAAAAAGTACCCAAACAATTTCCGTTCAGCAAGGTGTGAAGAACTTCACCTCCTTCCACTGCGCCCTTGTTGGTTTTTGCAATGGTCTTCATTCCTCGCTATTATTTATATACCATTTCCTAAGATTTCGTTTTAGGATGTCGTACGATTTATTTATTAACAACACATTAATATCAATTTATTTAACTGCATACTTATTACATTCAATACGTTTTTCTTTTCTCTTCACTTTTTACCCATTTCTACTTAATTTTCGTCTGCAGTCTTCGGCAAATGTTGTTGCTGGTTTGCAGTAAAACAATTTTACAATGAACGAAAAAAAAAATCTTTGAGAAAACCCCGAAAGAAAGAATGAAGAAAAAAAAAAGTCAACAATTATCCACTGAACAACATCATCAACAACAACATCGGCGGCAGTGATGACGACGACAATTACAAAACAAATAATAATAATCAGAAGAAGAAAAACATGACCATCACAGAACGCCAGCCAAAGTACGAAACAACAACAATCAGTGCCCGAAGAAAGAAATTCATGGTACAGATGCTGAAAAAGAAAAGCCAGTGTGCGTGTGTGTGTGTGGACAATTGCAGAGTAAATGATGGTAAAGAAATGTGATTGAAGATGTGAACAAGGGACGTAGAGGAGAGTATGAAAAGTGTCATCAGCGACAGCAGCAGCAATTGTCAGTAGTTGTCGGTTGCAATGGTTGTTGCCATTGCAGCAGTGATGCGAGCGTATGAATAATAATCGCTCTATTAAGAAATGACTCACTCATTCATATCCGAATTGGATATTTTCGAGTAAATTGTCATTGTGTTCTCTTGTTTTTGTTTTCGTTGACAGTGGCGGTAAGACATTTATTTAGACATTCCACGGTGTTGTATTTTCTTCCGGTTTTCTTTAGAAACAACATCACAGCACTGTGTGATACCGGGTGTATACGAAGAGTTTGTAACCGATACTTTTATAGAAATGCCGACATACTTGTTCTTAAATGAAACAAATATTTGACCATATTCATATATATATGTTTTAGACCTGATCCACCACAGTTAATTTTTTTAAATAAAAGGAGCTCTCAGACTCTCCTGCGGATGAACCATTTCTCATACCAATCGTGTACCTCATGTCATGCCAAATAAATAAATATAATAAATAAAACAAAAACTCAAACAAAATAAATAAAACTTAACCTTTTTCGTTTGATGCGTTCACTTCACGTAAGAGTTGCACGAATATGTTGTCCTACTTAAAGCTGGAAATTTCGATAACACGTGCAGCTTAATGATATGTGTTATTCTTAATGACTTGGTATATTAAATTGATAGGTCGCAGAAGCCCAAGTTATTCATCATTATTTGTTTTAATTTGTCTATTGAGTTGTTATTATGCCTAGGATAGTTTTAATGACTTTCAAATAATCGTCAGTGTTTGTGAATCTTAAGCCAGAAATCCATTACATAATTCAACGGCATGTGTGTAACTTTGCTAGAAAATATTAACAACCGATTTTCGTGATCGACAGCTGTGTCCAAATCTAAATTACAAATAGCTTTTTATTTAAAATAAAGTGTTCTGCCGAAATTGCTTTCCCAGCAGGACTTTTAAAGCAAAGGGCCAATGATGGCATCGCTCTAAAATCCCCAACAAACTGTCATTCTCAGAGGATCTATTGGTTTCTCGAACCCGGTGCCAATATGGCTATCCCCAGATGCAGTTTTGCTTCATAAGTTATATGCTTCCTTTTTTTTTTAATTTGCCTAAAGTATTAATTCGAAAGTGAGTGAATTGACAATCTAATACATTATATGCTTTTTAGAAAATAAAGTAATTTCGTCTATAAATTTCTAAACACGCAGAGTTTGTAAGGATTATCAAAAATTCCTGTGTTCAATGGCGAGTTTCTGTAGAATTTACCTTAAATTTTGCTACACAAAAACTGAAATGGAAAATTGTGCACAAGATCGATTAAGACCAATATTAAGACGGCGGCACAGAAGCCGTTTTCAACTCGCAAATGCTGGCGACTTTACAAGAAAGGGCACTCCACATACGAAGACATGTAACATATTTAAAATCAACATGTTGGTATATGTTTTTGTTTCAGTACTTTTATGGTTTTGTACTGTGTTCTCATCCCTGCTCACGTTTACCAGCACTGTCGTCGATCATCTGTTGTTTGTTTTAATAATTTTTTGGTTGAGAAATTATAGTGAATTTCTTGATACAAATGACATCAAATAACAAATAATGAGGAGTATAATTTGGATTCTCATTCATAATCATGGATGAAGAACAACTACCAACAGTGTGTTTTTTGCCACAAAGTTCCTTCAAACGATAAAAATAAATACTTTTAGACAATATTTTATTTTGTTTGGTTGGTCTGAAGGGAGGCATGGTAATTTTCACTTGCATTTGGGAGGGCTTAAGCCTCAATGAGTTGGGAAGCCCTGCTCTCAAAGCCATGAAAAACTTCTCTAGAAAAATCATTAGCCGTTCGGAGACGGCTTTAAATACAAATTCCCGCTCAATATGTTCACAAATTAAGTCGAACTCAGCTCACTGATTTGATAGAAGTTCACTGACTGTTCCTTTATGGAATGTTAAGGAAAATAAGTAATTAAGTGCACAAGGACGTAATATATTTTTTTTTTAAATAACTGCACAAGATTTGTGTTTCATCGTGATCGTGAGATTGCACAAACAGTGAAAGAACAAAAAATATGGTTTTAAGAATCTTACATCATCTGAATTCTTAGAAGAAGTCTACAAACAGCTCTTGTTTATTTTCAAACAAAAATCAAAATGCCGTTTATTTATTGTCCCGTCATGACTGAATGGTGTACGTGCACATAAACTTGTCCCAACCCTCATGCAAATAAATCTGTTATCTTTTACCCCGTTTTAGACCTGTTTGCCTGTTTTGTGGCTCAGATTTTGACGAATTAAGCTTAAGTCGCCATAATTTGCAATTAAAATCAGTTTAGAAAGAGCAAAAACTGTTTTTTTGTTACAGCCTAATATACAGAGATTACATAATAAGGATTTAATTAATAATGGGACAGCTTCCAAATCCTCAGGCACATTAACCTTTTACGTTCATATCATTTCCTGTTCATTTCCATTCATTGTTTGTCTTTCGTCTCCGAACTTCAGAGGATTTGGCGGATGGTCAATGAAATATGATTGGGCGAGGTTGCGGTCATCCGGAAAAAGAGTAGATTGGGTTCACAGTCTGACCAAACAGGTCATCAATGAAAATAAGAAATTAAGAAGAAGAGAGAACCGAGTATTTCTGAAGGAGCACATTGAAATACCAAAGACAGTCCAGTGGGCAGACGTCCTATACCACATGCGAATATTTCGCATAGAGAGCGGCTTTGATTAGAACTGAATTGTTCTGCAACAATTCATAGCGTCTGATGTTTGTAGCTGTACTATTTCTTCTCCAGACAGACTTAGGACGTACGCCCTTCTTAGCGACTGATTTTTTTTTAAGAAAATAAAGGATTATTGATCATTGAAATGTCTGCAGTCAAGGATGTGTGGGCAAGTGTGGGAAATTGACAGATTGCTATATATTTTGTTATATCATGTAAGGATAGTTCTATTATAGGTTAGAACTCCTCCAGAAAGGTAGTCACAAGGTCCCAGTTTGTGCCTTGAAAAGAGCAGGTTGAGGAACACTGTTGTGTTCCTTTCCAAGCACAACCAAATACCTTCGGGCTGTCAGATCTGTGGAGTTCTAGTCATTCCGATACGTGATCCTTTCAAGGCTCGATCATAGACGGTGGTTCTCTGGAGTAGTTGAAAACTGTCTAAAATAAAATGTAAATACAAAATCAGCAGTTTAGTTGTCATAACCCTGAAGACAACCTAGGATGTTTGCACAGCCGTGTGCATTCCATTTAAATTATTTTTTTTCTTTTGGGGTTGTGTTAAAACTAAACCAGTGACGTATTGAAAAAAGTACTATCGATGAGTATCGCTAAAAACAACAGTTTGGACAGAACTTAATATGTTGACGTAGGTCAAAATTAAAATCAGAAATGCGCTAAAAAGCGAATTAATGCTTGCTAAACAGTTGGTCCCGGTCAGTGAGTATACAAATATCGTACACAGCTCACTGATCGAGAAAAGTTCCCAGTCAGTTCCTTTATGGAATATTAAGGGACATAAGAAAGTACAGGTGCACAATTATACTTATATTGTTCTTCCAGGATTAGATAACTAGGATACTTAAAGAAGTATTCGCCAGAATTGGCTCTCAGGGACAACGAACTTGTTGGGCGAACATTCATGATTCATATGAACTAAATTAAATACTAGCAATATAATCACCAAAGGCATTTGGAGTCTCCAGCAACGGAACAACTTTTTCCACACAAATTTTACATGACTTGGAGACAATTCTTACAGTAAAATGGACGAAATTTTCGAGGTGGAAAACTGAACTAATAAAAAAATGGCCTAAGTTCCACAGAAACTAATTAATCACAGATCCTGAAGTTTAATTAGTCCCAATAAACTCAAAAACGAAACAGAAATACAAAAATATGAAGCTGTCCAAAAAACATAAATTTTCTTTTTCTTTTCATAAAAATAAATTTAATAATCCTTATAACTTACAGAAACAAATCTTTTAATATCAAGATCTATATAAAGGGTTTTCAACAAGAGGTGTTATTTTGAATCACCCGGTATTTCGGTAGCTGTTACTTTTGAAGCTTTTATTCCTTGACATTTGTCAAGTAGAAACTATGCCATTACTAAAAAAGGAACGATACACGCTTCAACAACGCATTAAAATTATTAAAATTCACTATGGGGAAAATCTTGCAGTTACAGTTCGTCAAACTAAAGCATTTTTGGGGTCGTCTTGTCGGACCGCAATACAGGATTTTTGGTGGAAAAATTCGAGCTGTTGGGACAAGAACAACTGAGAATATTGATGAGAATAGCCCAAAGTCTTGAAGAAAATCCAGGTTTGTCCATTCCTCGTCGTTCTTTGGAATTGGGCATTCCACAAACGTCATAAGACCGTATTTTGCATAGACTCGGGTCTTAAGGCTTAAAAAAGTTCAGTTAACACAATAACTCAAGCCGGCCGATCATCAACAACGTCGTGTCTTAATTGATTGGATCCTTGAAATGCATGAAAATGATCCGGAATTCCATCGAAAAATTATCTTGACATTTCCACTTCGGTGGCTACGTCAACATGCAAAATTGTCGTATCTGGGACTCGGAAAACCCAAGAGTTATTGTTGAGAAGCCTCAACGTATGATTGTTTGGTGCGGTTTATGGTCCGACGGGGTCAGTGGACCTTACTTTTTCGAAAATGAGGTTGGATCAATGAGGGAATTGATTGCGCTATAGAGAGATTATTAATGATTTTGTATGGTCGGAGTTGGATGATATTGATCTGGACAACGTTTATTTTCAACAAGACGGCGCTACGTGCCCCACAGGTAACGAATCCATTTCTCTTTTACGGGAAAAGTTTCCGAGCCGTGTTATGTCTCGAAGAGGTGATCAAAATTGGCCACCGAGATCTTGTGATTTAACACCTTGCGACTTCTTCCTTTAGCACCACGTGAAAGATAATGTCAACGCCAACAGCCCAGCGTCACTTCAAGATCTCATAGATAGAATTCGGGAGGCTATCGAGGACATAGGACAGCCACTTTGCGATTTGGTTATGGAAAATTTCATGAAAAGGATATGGTCCCGTAAGCATGGTCGTGTTGGCCATTTGGCTGATGTTGTTTTTCATTATTATTAACATCCGATCATTTATCTCAAAAAATTTCCTTTTTCTTAGAATATCAAAATAACACCTTATGTTGGAGAACCCTGTACAAATTAAATCTTTAATTAAGGAATAATAAACAAATAGTTTATCCCATTAAGTCCTGCGATCTGTGAAACATGGAGCGTTTACCGGAAAAGACGCAACATTTGGACACAAACATTTTGACGTTTCGTCAGAAAATAAGGTTATCGATATTTTATCGATCAGGGTTGATGTGTTGTTTACAGCAATGATGAATGGGCATTTGACTGTTAATGATCTTGAGAACCCTGAAGGGGTTTTCCAATCAGACTAAACGACTAATCCAACTTATGAACCAAATGCTCAAAGCCGAATGAAGGAGACAGCTTATATAATTTTTAATTATAAAACAAAAGCTATAGTTGGAGATGCTCATAAAAAGTATGATTCAACATATTTTCTGATATAGGAAAAACAGAAAAGGCAAATCCCGAACAAGAAAGTTAATGGAAATGTAATGCATCGAAAATCGAACCATCATTAAAACACTAGTTATTTAGAAATTTGATTCCAGAATTAAAATTGTTCGAAGGTTATTCCAGTGCAAATTTGCACTTTTTCCCGTATGTCTATAAATTCTTAAAATTTAATAGTTTGTTGTGGTTTTTAGCAATAACACAAATAGGTTCAAATTCTATTTTTGTTAATAAAGATCCAAGATCCTATGCAAAGTATGAAGTTTTTTTTCTTTTTGTATTGTTTGGTAAGGGAAAAATTATAATAAATTGACATTTGAGGCAGAGCAGAGGTACATCAAACAAAAATGTAAAAAAGAACACAAATAACAACAAAACAACACAAAATATTTCAACTCGTTGGTTTGGAAGAGAGAGCGAGTGAGAGAGCTCACTCTTCGGCAATTTTAGGGCGAATTCGAAAGTGGAAATGACAAATTAAACAAGAGGAATACAAAATATTTTAAATAGAATATTTAAAGGGTGGTCACATGATAATTGTGCAAAATTTTAAGGGAATTCGCGAAATCTCAACAAGACAGTTTTCAGTTAATGCGTTTTTGTGTTGGGGTCGTAAAACGTTTTTGCATACGAATTTCACAAAAATCCAAAGTCCGTTCGTGAGACATCAACCACAAACAATTCACAATTCGTTGAACCACAATGACGAGAGAAGAAGAGAAATAATATGTGGAAAAAAACTGGTCTGTCGATGGAGCAGTAAAACAAAGGGCAGCCAGCATTTGTCCATGTTGAGATTTTGTGCAAGACTGTTCGGTGTAAGAAAATGTGTGGCTCAAATGATTTTTTTGTTTGTTTTGTTGTGGTTAAATTAAAACCATCCAAGTTCTTATTTTTTCTAAATGAATTCATTCCTCTGCTCACACAGCAGACAAGAGTTCATTTTCTTCAACATTGATTTGTATTCCTCTCTTGGTTGTACTCTTTGCAATTTTCAACGAGTGGAATTCCTGAGACCAATCAACCAAATCAAATCGTTGGTAGTCGTAGACGTTGTATATGCGCTGCTTTCTGCTGGTTCTTCTTCTTCTTGTTATTCTTCTTTATTCGTACATTATCCGTACTTTTTTCAACGTCACTCACATTTTTTCCGCAACACATTTTTTTCCTCATTCGTTCACTTTTGATTCGTTTCTTCTTTTCCCGTCTTTTTCAAAGCATTGATTTTTTTTCACTAAATTTTTTTTGTCTCATTCGTTTTTTTCTTTGTGCAACACTTTTCAGCCATTCTTTCGTTTTGTTCTTACGCCACGAATCTTGTTTTAAATTGATAAATTATATAAATTATGGACTTCCGTGGTATTCTTTAGTTCCTTGCGGATTTTGGTTGGATATTTTTTTATTTTCACCTTGAATTTTTGTTAACACACACAACACTCGCGTGCCGTTTTTTTCTTCTTCAGGTTTTTTCAGTGGTCTTTATGCCCCTTCGCCGTTTTTCAAACTGGCAAAATTTTTCGCAGAACCGAGCGAATTCGCAAAATGACAAAAGAAAAAGAGGCGGAAGAAACAACAGCGAACGGAGCAAATATACAAAGAGGAAAAACGACGGCAACGAATAATTCACAGAAAATAAAACGGAAAGAGAAATAACTGCAAGAGTGTAGGAATCAAGAGCTACCGCAAACACACCGAACTCTCTTTATAACAACAAAATTGGAAAACACAAAATATAATGGCGAAAATTCCGCGACTAGATCAAAAAGAAAGAAGACTCGTTTTCATCGCGGTCGTCGGTTTTCTTTTTCTTCTCCATCCACCTCACGTCGCTGTTCTAGACTTTATTTAGCTCCTTTTGTCCACTTGTGTACCAACCAAAGCTTAATAATGTTAATTTCACAAACGTAGTATTTCAGCAAAACTTTATTGACTCACTTTTTAACGTACACAACACATTCATACACCGACACGACCGATGCACATCGCCAAGTTTTCTATACGGCTGGCTTTTGTTAGCACTCTCATAATTTCACTGATTACTCTTTTTACTAACATTCGTTGAGTCCATATCTCTCTCTCTCGAAATTGGTTTCTTGTTAATTTATTTTTCTTATTTGACAAGACTTTCTTTGGATTGTATGGGAGGTTTTATTTTATTCTTTTCGATATCAATCACTTCGGTTGAACGTTCGTCACTTTTGTTATTCGTTCTACGTACAAAGTAATTTCCAAAAAGAAAAAACGAATCAGAATAAAAAATAACAACAACTAGTGCACACAAACACACACACTGTCTCTCTCACCGTCCATTTGTCGCTCTCTTTAAATAATTCACATACATTTTTTTCTCCAACACAAAAAAAATATTTTCTTGCTCTTCTTTCTCTGGTCGTTGCTTCTTTTTTGGAATTGTCACTAACTCATTTTCCATTTGTTTGACCTATTATTTACCTTATTGTGGTTTTGATTTGTTAAACTTGTAAAAGATATTTCTCCGGTTTGTAATTTTTTCGTTATTTAACACGCGAAGTTTCCGTTCGTGAAATTTTACTGCGTTGAATGAGCGAACGTCACAAATAACGTCTCTCAATTGTGTTTTTGTCGGTGTATGAGTAGCTGTGCAGGGTTGCATTGCCACTTTGCGGTAACTGGCGGAAGGGTTGTATTTGGTAGAGTTGACTCGACCAAATTGAAAGCGACAACGACGGAAGATGGATATTTGTCGTCGGTGTTTGGAGAACCAACAAAAAGTTATTTGTTTGTCTTTGGAATATAAATAAATAAAATTTGACAAATTAAAGTTGTAGTGTATTGCTTAAATGACATTAAGTTCCAGTAAATGAGCACCAATAAATGAGTCAAGGTTGATCTTCGTTTTTAGTTTAAACTGAAGTTAAACTTCAAATTCAATTTTTCAGTCAAAGTTTAAACGACATTAAGTTCCAGTAAATGAGATCGTATTGACTGAGTTAGATCGTAGAACTGAGTTTAAACTTCAAGGCCCAATAAATGAGTCGTATTTCGTTTAAACTGAAGTTAAACTTCAAATTAATTTTTTCAGTCAATGTTTAAATGGAGTTTAATCGTCCAATATTGGGCGTTTAAACCACAGTTTAATAACCATATGATTCAACAAAAGAAGAAGAATTAAAATTATTTTGTTTCATCAAATTCCACAAATAAAATAAATTACATAAATACAGCTGCTGTGAATTTTGTTGATGCTGGAATTGGGTTCCGACCGCCACCAGTTCCATACATGTGTCTTTTGCCCGTGCCAAAGTTCATTTAGCCGAGATTTTTAATTCTCATATTTTTTCTAAAAATCTTGTGTGACCAAAATCCACCTCAAAAGTTTAATATTATCTTAATTATTCACCGGAAACATATGTTTTGAGAAACATATGAAACATATGAGTGTTGCCACCTCAACACGACGGTGGAACGACTGCCACCGTCAATTCGGAGCGTTTTGGTCGTATGTTAACCGACTTTGTTTGGCCTGCTATTGACAAATACAACTTGGAGAATATGTGGTTTCAACAAGACGGTCCAATATTCCACACAACTCTTGAGCACTTAAGAACCAACATTCGTCAAGTTATGGCTGAGATACCGCCCAATATGTGCCAAAAAGTGGTCCAAAATGACCTCAAAAGAATCAATGCTTGCAACACTTCGCGTGGTGGTCATTTAAATTATGTAGAGTTCCACTCATAATGTCAACGTTCAAACTTTATAATATAAAAAAAAAATATCATGAAAACAAATATTTTACATGTGTTTTATGTTTTGCAAAAATGTATTGTAATATTTTCAATAATGGTGAAATGGTGAACCAAGTATCATTTTGCTGGCTGATTTATAATTACTCGATTTTCTAAATAATTATGCGCAGAACATCATTTCTGTAAGAACGTGAAGTGATTTCAGAACAGGCCTGCTAAAAAAGCACCAACAATTCAAACGAGAGAAAAAAATTGATAAATTATACTCAAAAATAGTTGCGTATAATTTTTTTAGTTGGCAACGACAACCCCACCGAAAATGGAATATTTTCTGTTTTGTTCTATTCTTCCATTCCACACTTAGTGTGTTTGTCGATTCTTCCATTTCACGCTTCGTGGTTTCATCGGTAGACATATGAAAGCTCCGCGCTTTGAAAGTACATGGTTGCGGTATATGATAAGTAGGTATATTCGTCAACTAGGTGCCGCAAGAGGGCGCCAATATTTTCAATTCGTACAAGTAGTTGTAATGAAGGTTTTCTTGAATCAATTTAATGCTTTTACACAACAAATGAGAATTTCCCTAAACACAATTCTTTATGCAACTGCAGTTTGACTAATTATCAATCTTTTGGACGGTCGTAATGGATATGTGTTATTATTTACAGAGACTGGTGGTTGAAGTGATGAAAGGGATTTTCGCCCTTACCTATGTATTTACTATTGTCACGAGTTAAAGAATAGTTTTCTAATAAAGCAATGATAAAATCAACACCCACGAACCTACTGACTGACGGACTGGTATCATTTCGAGTTGATTACGTCTGACAGTGCTTTATTTTATGGCATTTTATACGATCGTAAAGTTATTTATATGTGTTATTTGTGCCGTCGGATTTCAAGTTTATTTATATTTTAATTTCTGTGTGCCGTTTGGATTGCAATGTTTAAAACAAAAAACAAAACAAAAACAACACCACCATTATTTATAAATAAATACCATAAATGTTCCCCACGTCACTGGATTGCATAGACTGGGTGGGTAAATAATATTGTTGTAGCGTGACAAAAAGATTAACCTCGATTAGGAGCAGGTACAACATTAACAATGTGCAGTTTTGGAAATGTGTACTAAAACATTTGATTGTTTGTTTAAATACACTTTGAAGCATGACATTTAGAAATGAAAATATGTCTACACCATTTCAGGATTCATATTTTACCTCAAAAGTACTGTTAATAATATGGAAAAAGAAGAAGAATTTTGTGCTAAGCTTTTCCACCAACGAAAAGTCTTATTTGAACCATTGTCCACAGCATCTCGGTTATACATTTTTCTAAAATGTTGATTCTCCTGCAAATCAATTCGATTATATTGTTTGCATCCCGATTCCCAGTCCTTTGTTTGAATCACTTCAAACTTTAATTTATTTGTTGTTCGTATCCTGGTGAGAACTCAACAAAATAGGGTAATCTGTAAAGCCTGCACATATTCTATTGAAAAACCAGTAGTCGTTTTGCTCCTGTAAAAAGTGTGTTTTTCATGAGTTAGGTTCCTTTTCTATTAAGGTAACGGTACCATTCTACAGATCGGGAATCGCCTCAGGCATGGACATGCTTTTCATTTAAACCATAGAGAAAGATCTACACCAAACAGTGACTCGTTTTTTCTTGAACGCCATATCGGCAATTCCACGGTGGCGAACGTGACCGTTGTACACATTCAAAGTGCAAAAAAGGTCAGAATAAAATATATTTTAGATTCATCTTATACATATTCGTACAGGTCCATAGTAGTACGATCACCGGTGGTTTAGTTTTTTTCAGGCGAAATAGTGATAACAAAATAAGCACAAAACAGGGAGCGGGTCGAACGCGACAAAAACAGAAGTAGTTTCCGTGAACATCTTTAAAAACATGAGAATCAGCGAAATCAAACAGAATATGTTATCGATGAAAATTGTAAAATGTTAAAAAATGACAAAGCTTTCGTATCCTCTTTATTTCATAGAAATATCATGGATAGTTTTTTTACATTTAATTTTTAGGTTGGTTCGAACGTGACATTTTTTCTATGACTATCATATAGGCAAAAGTACCGTTATTCTTCATTCCTTTTGATTCGTCTCTTCAATTTAAGATTTCCTATGCTCTTAGAAAGATTATTTATAATAACGAAGGAAATTTAAAAAAAAAATGTGCATTTAAAAAATCTGAAAATGATCCAAAACTACAATTTTCCACTTTGCAATTGTTTTTCGTAAATTTTTGAGTAAATACACGTGAAATTCTTTAATTTCATTAAAATTTGAATATTTTTGTATAGTAATATATTACATTAATGTGATTTTAATAACTTTTAATTTTTTCATCACGGTAGACCTTTTGGTGGAATTACCCATATGGAATTCCGGATTCAAAATGGAACAGTTTTGCTTGTTAAAAAGGAAAATGTGCTTAATCGCCCATAATTTTTTTGGCTCTACGAAAAATGCCCCAAAAAAAAAGAAGAAGTCCCCAAAAAATCTCATACAAAATTTTTCTATTATGAAAAATTCATCACATACAAAATTGTTCAGCATGAAAAATTAATTTTCATAAATTTTAGGCATCATTTTATTTTTTGTTTTGCGGCATTTGTCATATGAAAAATTCCCAAATTTTTTATTTTTGGGAAATTTTTCGTTTTTTTTTTTGGGACATTTTCATAACAGCAGTTAATCACATATCGCGCGAGAAAATGTGCTTTATCCTCATGATTTTTTGGCTCTATGAAAAATTCCCCAAAAAAAAAAAGAATTTCCCAAAAAATTTCATACAAAATTTGTATTTATTAAAAATTCCCCAAAAAAATTGCGAAGTTTTTCATAAATTTAAGAAAAACGCACTTTCGTTTGTTGTTTTTGGGATATTTGTCATATGAAAAATTCACCAATTTTTTTTGTGAAATTTTTCGTTTTTTTTTGGGCGAATAGTTTTGCTTGTTAAAAAGGAAAATGAGCTTTATCGCTCATGATTTTGTGGCTCTATGAAAAATTCCCCAAAAAAAAAAGAAGAATTCCCTAAAAATCTCATACACAATTTGTCATTATGAAGAATTCCCAAAAAAAATTGCGAAGTTTTCCATAAATTTAAAAAAAAAAACGCACATTGTTGTTTTTGGGGTATTTGCCATATGAAAAATTCGCCATTTTTTTTTTTTTTGGAGAATTTTTCGTTTTTTTTTTTTGGGATTTTTTCATAGCAGAAGTTAATCATAGATTGCCAGCGAATTGTAGTTGCTAGTTAAAAAGGAAAATGTGCTTTATCGCTCATGATTTTGTGGCTCTATGAAAAATTCCACAAAAAAAAAGAAGAATTCCCCATAAAAAATTTGTCATTATGAAAATTTGTTCATAAATTTAAAAAAATCTCACATTTTTAGTGTATTTTTCATAAAAAAAATTCCCATTTTTTTGTATTTTTTGGGAAATTTTTCGATTATTTTTTTTTTTGGGATATTTTCATAGCAGAGGTTAATCATAGATTGCGAGCGAATAGTAGTTGCTTGTTAAAAAGGAAAATGTGCTTTATCGCCCAGGTTTTTTTTTGGGTCTATGAAAAATGCACCAAAAAAAAAAAAGAATAAAAAATTCTCCGACCCCTCATTTTTTTTATTTGGAAAATAGGCGACCCAATTTTAAGACAATTTTATGAATTTAATTTCGCCCAATATATAATATGAAATTTTAAAGCCTTTTTGCATAATCAAAAACTTTGAATTTTGGTAATTTCATTATTGACCTGCAAAAAAAAGTAAACCAAAATTAAAAAGAAAACAAATGTTTTGTGCCAAAATCAATACGTTTTCGTATTATTTAGATGTATTTTAAATAATTTTGAAATTAATATAAAATGCGCCAGGAAGATTGCCCCAAAAGAAGAATTCACAAAAATATATGAAAAGTTTCCCAAAAAAGTCAAATGAAAATTTTCCCCAAAAAAAATTGTTTGTGTTACTTTGCATTGAAAATGGAAATAGTCTCTAAAAATTATGAAAATATTACTTTTTTTTTTTTTGGATATTTTTCATAATTATTTTGTAAGGCATTTTTTTTTTTTGGGCCATCCTTCGTTATTATAGTCCGATTTTTCAATGAGCCTTTGTTGACATTTGTCTTGAATTTAAGAAAGGACACTTGTAGGAAGAATATTCCACATACCAACAGTTCGGCTGAAGTAAGAATCTCCTCTAAAGTGCATCGTCCGATCAACCGGCCATTTGACAATGTACAGATTGGAGTCCTTGGAAAGCGAATATCTGACGAGCTGATATCAAAATTAATTCAGTTTTTCTTTTTTCAATCACTTTTTTGTATTTTCACCCAACGAGTAAATGTTGTTTTTTTTTTAGAATTGGTTTACGCCCTGACAAAACTTTCCTCTTCCCCAAACTACCCACCTACTCCAATCATATCGAATAGATAATGCGGATGCTGAAATATTTCCAAAATGTATAAAGTTGCATTAATTCAATTACGCAATTTGTCAAATAATTTCAACTGCAATCTCAACGGGAATGCCGGGAAGTTCGCTTCGCTTCCACTGGCTGTGTGGCTGATGTACAAATACCGTCGTCGTAGAGATAACTTATCTCGATGCATCGTCCGAATAACACATAAACCATTGCTAATTATTATCATCATCATCATCATAGCAGAGGGATTAACATCTGACAAATGATGGAAACTTCATTATTGTAATAATGAGGATAATAGTGGCGACGATTACATGATACAGACAGAAGGGACACAATTCACTGCAACTAAACGCCGTTACGATAATACCGAAGGAGATGATGAGAATGCTGTTCTAATATCAGTCAGTTCAGGGCTGGCTTGAGGGCTTTATGGGGCCCGACATATGAACGGACCCTGAAATGAGTACAGTTTGAAGTTCTGCGTGAAACACCCGCTTAGTATAACAGAACAGAAACGTCTGTAGCCGAATCGAAACTGAATAGTGTTTCTATAACTCCAACGAATCGAATTAGCCAATTCCATCCATTCGTTTTATAAAAACAGGCTGTAAATATCGTAATCGTATGTTAAGTCCACAAATTTTGATTTAGATCATTATTTTATTTTATTTCATTTCATTTCATTTCATTTCATTTCATTTCATTTCATTTCATTTTATTTTATTTTATTTTATTTTATTTCATTTCATTTTATTTTATTTTATTTTATTTTATTTTATTTCATTTCATTTCATTTCATTTCATTTCATTTCATTTCATTTCATTTCATTTCATTTCATTTCATTTCATTTCATTTTATTTTATTTCATTTCATTTCATTTCATTTCATTTCATTTCATTTCATTTCATTTCATTTCATTTCATTTCATTTCATTTCATTTCATTTCATTTCATTTCATTTCATTTCATTTCATTTCATTTCATTTCATTTCATTTCATTTCATTTCATTTCATTTCATTTCATTTCATTTCATTTCATTTCATTTCATTTCATTTCATTTCATTTCATTTCATTTCATTTCATTTCATTTCATTTCATTTCATTTCATTTCATTTCATTTCATTTCATTTCATTTCATTTCATTTCATTTCATTTCATTTCATTTCATTTCATTTCATTTCATTTCATTTCATTTCATTTCATTTCATTTCATTTCATTTCATTTCATTTCATTTCATTTCATTTCATTTCATTTCATTTCATTTCATTTCATTTCATTTCATTTCATTTCATTTCATTTCATTTCATTTCATTTCATTTCATTTCATTTCATTTCATTTCATTTCATTTCATTTCATTTCATTTCATTTCATTTCATTTCATTTCATTTCATTTCATTTCATTTCATTTCATTTCATTTCATTTCATTTCATTTCATTTCATTTCATTTCATTTCATTTCATTTCATTTCATTTCATTTCATTTCATTTCATTTCATTTCATTTCATTTCATTTCATTTCATTTCATTTCATTTCATTTCATTTCATTTCATTTCATTTCATTTCATTTCATTTCATTTCATTTCATTTCATTTCATTTCATTTCATTTCATTTCATTTCATTTCATTTCATTTCATTTCATTTCATTTCATTTCATTTCATTTCATTTCATTTCATTTCATTTCATTTCATTTCATTTCATTTCATTTCATTTCATTTCATTTCATTTCATTTCATTTCATTTCATTTCATTTCATTTCATTTCATTTCATTTCATTTCATTTCATTTCATTTCATTTCATTTCATTTCATTTCATTTCATTTCATTTCATTTCATTTCATTTCATTTCATTTCATTTCATTTCATTTCATTTCATTTCATTTCATTTCATTTCATTTCATTTCATTTCATTTCATTTCATTTCATTTCATTTCATTTCATTTCATTTCATTTCATTTCATTTCATTTCATTTCATTTCATTTCATTTCATTTCATTTCATTTCATTTCATTTCATTTCATTTCATTTCATTTCATTTCATTTCATTTCATTTCATTTCATTTCATTTCATTTCATTTCATTTCATTTCATTTCATTTCATTTCATTTCATTTCATTTCATTTCATTTCATTTCATTTCATTTCATTTCATTTCATTTCATTTCATTTCATTTCATTTCATTTCATTTCATTTCATTTCATTTCATTTCATTTCATTTCATTTCATTTCATTTCATTTCATTTCATTTCATTTCATTTCATTTCATTTCATTTCATTTCATTTCATTTCATTTCATTTCATTTCATTTCATTTCATTTCATTTCATTTCATTTCATTTCATTTCATTTCATTTCATTTCATTTCATTTCATTTCATTTCATTTCATTTCATTTCATTTCATTTCATTTCATTTCATTTCATTTCATTTCATTTCATTTCATTTCATTTCATTTCATTTCATTTCATTTCATTTCATTTCATTTCATTTCATTTCATTTCATTTCATTTCATTTCATTTCATTTCATTTCATTTCATTTCATTTCATTTCATTTCATTTCATTTCATTTCATTTCATTTCATTTCATTTCATTTCATTTCATTTCATTTCATTTCATTTCATTTCATTTCATTTCATTTCATTTCATTTCATTTCATTTCATTTCATTTCATTTCATTTCATTTCATTTCATTTCATTTCATTTCATTTCATTTCATTTCATTTCATTTCATTTCATTTCATTTCATTTCATTTCATTTCATTTCATTTCATTTCATTTCATTTCATTTCATTTCATTTCATTTCATTTCATTTCATTTCATTTCATTTCATTTCATTTCATTTCATTTCATTTCATTTCATTTCATTTCATTTCATTTCATTTCATTTCATTTCATTTCATTTCATTTCATTTCATTTCATTTCATTTCATTTCATTTCATTTCATTTCATTTCATTTCATTTCATTTCATTTCATTTCATTTCATTTCATTTCATTTCATTTCATTTCATTTCATTTCATTTCATTTCATTTCATTTCATTTCATTTCATTTCATTTCATTTCATTTCATTTCATTTCATTTCATTTCATTTCATTTCATTTCATTTCATTTCATTTCATTTCATTTCATTTCATTTCATTTCATTTCATTTCATTTCATTTCATTTCATTTCATTTCATTTCATTTCATTTCATTTCATTTCATTTCATTTCATTTCATTTCATTTCATTTCATTTCATTTCATTTCATTTCATTTCATTTCATTTCATTTCATTTCATTTCATTTCATTTCATTTCATTTCATTTCATTTCATTTCATTTCATTTCATTTCATTTCATTTCATTTCATTTCATTTCATTTCATTTCATTTCATTTCATTTCATTTCATTTCATTTCATTTCATTTCATTTCATTTCATTTCATTTCATTTCATTTCATTTCATTTCATTTCATTTCATTTCATTTCATTTCATTTCATTTCATTTCATTTCATTTCATTTCATTTCATTTCATTTCATTTCATTTCATTTCATTTCATTTCATTTCATTTCATTTCATTTCATTTCATTTCATTTCATTTCATTTCATTTCATTTCATTTCATTTCATTTCATTTCATTTCATTTCATTTCATTTCATTTCATTTCATTTCATTTCATTTCATTTCATTTCATTTCATTTCATTTCATTTCATTTCATTTCATTTCATTTCATTTCATTTCATTTCATTTCATTTCATTTCATTTCATTTCATTTCATTTCATTTCATTTCATTTCATTTCATTTCATTTCATTTCATTTCATTTCATTTCATTTCATTTCATTTCATTTCATTTCATTTCATTTCATTTCATTTCATTTCATTTCATTTCATTTCATTTCATTTCATTTCATTTCATTTCATTTCATTTCATTTCATTTCATTTCATTTCATTTCATTTCATTTCATTTCATTTCATTTCATTTCATTTCATTTCATTTCATTTCATTTCATTTCATTTCATTTCATTTCATTTCATTTCATTTCATTTCATTTCATTTCATTTCATTTCATTTCATTTCATTTCATTTCATTTCATTTCATTTCATTTCATTTCATTTCATTTCATTTCATTTCATTTCATTTCATTTCATTTCATTTCATTTCATTTCATTTCATTTCATTTCATTTCATTTCATTTCATTTCATTTCATTTCATTTCATTTCATTTCATTTCATTTCATTTCATTTCATTTCATTTCATTTCATTTCATTTCATTTCATTTCATTTCATTTCATTTCATTTCATTTCATTTCATTTCATTTCATTTCATTTCATTTCATTTCATTTCATTTCATTTCATTTCATTTCATTTCATTTCATTTCACTTCATTTCATTTCATTTCATTTCATTTCATTTCATTTCATTTCACTTTCATTTCATTTCATTTCATTTCATTTCATTTCATTTCATTTCATTTCATTTCATTTCATTTCATTTCATTTCATTTCATTTCATTTCATTTCATTTCATTTCATTTCATTTCATTTCATTTCATTTCATTTCATTTCATTTCATTTCATTTCATTTCATTTCATTTCATTTCATTTCATTTCATTTCATTTCATTTCATTTCATTTCATTTCATTTCATTTCATTTCATTTCATTTCATTTCATTTCATTTCATTTCATTTCATTTCATTTCATTTCATTTCATTTCATTTCATTTCATTTCATTTCATTTCATTTCATCATTTCATTTCATTTCATTTCATTTCATTTCATTTCATTTCATTTCATTTCATTTCATTTCATTTCATTTCATTTCATTTCATTTCATTTCATTTCATTTCATTTCATTTCATTTCATTTCATTTCATTTCATTTCATTTCATTTCATTTCATTTCATTTCATTTCATTTCATTTCATTTCATTTCATTTCATTTCATTTCATTTCATTTCATTTCATTTCATTTCATTTCATTTCATTTCATTTCATTTCATTTCATTTCATTTCATTTCATTTCATTTCATTTCATTTCATTTCATTTCATTTCATTTCATTTCATTTCATTTCATTTCATTTCATTTCATTTCATTTCATTTCATTTCATTTCATTTCATTTCATTTCATTTCACTCAATACGGATCCTAGCCTATGAAAATTCAACGGTGGACTGTAATTCACCGTGAAAGTAGCATGACGATCTTCAAGCGTCAGTGATAGGCTCATTTTATGTGTACTGTGTGGGAGGTGCCCCACCTCTTTTTTCCAAACTTTTTTTAGGACGATCCGACTGTTGTTATGGCTGCTATAACGGTTCTTTTAAAAAGGGGCGTGGCATGGGTCAACTATTACAAAGGCGTGCATATTTTTTTCATTTTAATATCCAATAAATTTCATTTTAATATCCATATGTCCATATGTCTGTTTTTCGGCCTCCGATGTGGAATCTAGCCAAACATTGATGTGTTTGCCAGTAAATGTCATTTCCCTTTTTGTCCCTGTCACTAGGAGCAGTCGTTGGGGTCGAGTATTTGAAAAAACTACAAACTAAAGAGCTGCCTCAAAACATTATATCTAGAATCTCTGTGGCAAAAAGACAGAAATACGATTTATCGTTCAGGTAAAATAATCGAATATATAAGGGCAATATTGATTTGTTTGAAGGGCGTCAGCTACATCACCAATATCTGATTTGCCACCCTGTACTAGACATCAGTCCAATCAGGTGCCATAACTCACACATATCAATCTAATTACCTGATAACAGAGCAAGAACACATGTAAACACAAGTACGTACTCATGTATCTATAAGCCCCTGCAATATTGATGGCACTGGCGCATACATATCGATATCAACACTATCATTTATAACTATTTCCTCGTAATTATGCCATCGACTCGTGTTGCTAATTCAACAGAGTTCCTCCTCCAATGCGATATGAATCAATCATTCATATCATTGTGGAGCGACGCGATCAGAATATTTTCGACATTTTATTATCGTTTTTGTTTTTGTTTTGGGTCCTCTTATCACCACATTTTACTGCTGGAAATTCAAATGTGTGTGTGTGTTCAATTTCCCATGTGCTCTTTGGATATTGTCTGCATTTTTTTTTTTGCTTCAGCTTTCGACTTTTCCGTTTCCGAAAGAAAGGGGCGCTGATAGAAATGTGTCAGTTGCTTGAAGCACGCTGTTTGAAAACGTATATATTTTTCGCACGATAACTCGAATGAGTAACGGATATTTGTGGTGAAAACGATGCAGACAAGTTTTATATCGAATAAAGGTCGTATTGAGAAAATTGCTCTTGTCGCCAGCTCTAACTTGGATAAAACGACAAACGACTTTGTCGTCATATCGGATTACGATTGTGGTTGATAAAGGTGATTTATAATAACATATGTATTCAGGGGGGAGGGGAAAATGTAGATCGGGGGATTACGTACAAGAAAAATGGATGGAAAAGATATTTTCTTGTTAAACAATTTCCACTTTATTGCGTGAATTAGATCGTGGTTAAAATGAGATCGTGGTTAAAATGCAGATTTGTAAATGTCAGTTTAAAAAAAATCGAGTTTTGGTTAGGAATGCGTTTTTTTTAAATGATTAGTGAAAAGATGTATTCTTTCGGCAATTGATATGTCATGGACGGACAAGAGTCTCCTGTCTCCCCAATAAAAAAATTGGCCCAAAACAAAAATTAATAATGGCCCTGACTATTGAGGCCAACAACTCGAAAATTCGGGACTATTTACAAATAAATTCGTTATAATTTATTTATTTAAATTATAAATTCGTTTGAGGTGGGTCATATTTCTATTCTATTCTAAAAGAAAAAATGAACGCAATTTTTTTTTATTATTTTTGGGGTCTTTTTTTCATTTTGTTTTTGAAGCATTTTTGAATAATCCAAAAAAATAGACCAAATTCAAAATTATTTAATTTTTCATTTCTTGTGTTGAATTTTTTGTAAAAACTAAATGAGGATCGCAGCCTTAGACTGTAGAATTTTCAATAAGAAAAAGTACACCAAAATTAAAAAGAAAACAAATGTTTTGTGCCAAAATCAAACGTTTTTGTATAATTTAGATTTCTTTTACATAATTTTGAAATCTATATAAAATGCGCCAAAAAAATGAAGATTTTCCCAAAAGAAGAATTCACAATAATCGATGAAAAGTTTCCCAAAAAAAGTAAAAATGAAAATTTTCCAAACTTTGTGTTTACTTTGCATTGAAAATGGTAATAGTATCTAAAAATTGTCCGATTGTTTACTATTGAGGCCAACAACTCGATAATTCGGGACTATTTACAAATAAATTCGTTATAATTTATTTATTTAAATTATAAATTCGTTTGAGGTGGGTCATATTTCTATTCTATTCTAAATTAACACAATAATTTTTTTTTGTTTGTTTTGGGCTCATTTTGTATAATAAAAAATAAACCTAAATTCGATATTATCTTAATATATATTTACCCTCGACACTGATTCACTGACTCTGTCACGCAGTACGTAGGAATTTAAATAGGCATTCTATAATTCTATATAAACTAGTAAGTTGTAATGCGCCTATGGCGCCCGTTAATTTGATTAAAAAAGTATTTGTTACTTAATTTTAAAAATTTTGTAAAAAATATTTTGAGAAAACTATTTTGTAAAAAAAAATTAAATTGGAAAAAAATAAAATTGGAAAAAAAATTTTTGTTGAAAAAAAAAATTTCGTTGAAAAAAAAAATTTTTGTGGAAAAAAAAAATTTGTGGAAAAAAAATTTTTGCTGAAAAAAAATTTTTGCTGACAAAAAAATTTTTGCTGAAAAAAAAAATGTTTGTTGGAAAAAAAAATTTTTGTTGAAAAAAAAAAATTTTGTTGAAAAAAAAAAATTTGTTGAAAAAAAAAATTTTGGTAAAAAAAAAATTTGGGGAAAACACAATTTCTGTACAAAAAAATATATTTTTTTTTTTAATTATTATTATTTATAGAATTATTATAGAATGCCTATTTAAATTCCTACGTACTGCGTGACAGAGTCAGTGAATCAGGGAATCAGTGAATCACTGAATCAGTGTCGAGGGTAAATATATATTAAGACTAGTAAGTTGTAATGCGCCTATGGCGCCCGTTACTTTGCTTGAGAAAGTATTTGTTACTTAATTTTAAAAATTTTGTAAAAAAAAATTTGGAAAAAAAATAAAATTTGTGGAAAAACAATTTTTGCTGAAAAAAAAAATTTTTATTGAAAAAAAAAATTTTTGTTGAAAAAAAAAAAAATTGTTGAAAAAGAAAAAATTTTGTTTGAAAAAAAAATTTTGTTGAAAAAAAAATTTTTGATAAAATAAAAAATTTTTGCTGAAAAAAAAAATTTTGTTGAAAAAAAAAAATTTTGTGGAAAAAAAAAATGTTTCTTGAAAAAAAAAATTTTCTGGAAAAACAAAAATGGAAAAAAAATTTTTTGTAAAAAAAAAAATTTGTAAGAAAAAAAAATTTTGGAAAAAAAAAATTTTTGGTAAAAAAAAAATTTGGGGAAAACACAATTTCTGTACAAAAAAAATATTTTTTTTATCATTATTATTTATAGAATTATTATAGAATGCCTATTTAAATTCCTACGTACTGCGTGACAGAGTCAGTGAATCAGGGAATCAGTGTATCAGTGAATCAGTGTCGAGGGTAAATATATATTAAGATTCTATAAATAATAATAATAAAAAAATAATATTTTTTTTTTGTACAGAAATTGTATTTTCCCCAAATTTTTTTTTTACCAACATTTTTTTTTTCCAAAATTTTTTTTACAATAATTTTTTTTTACAAATGTTTTTTTTCAACAAAAATTTTTTTTTTCAAGACAAAATTTTTTTTTCAACAAAATTTTTTTTTTCAACAAAATGTTTTTTTTTCCACACAAATTTTTTTTTTCAACAAAATTTTTTTCCATATTTCAACGTGCGCCATAGGCGCAGTACAACTTACTAGTTAATAAATAATTCTAAATAATTTTTTTTTTTGCGGAGTAATATTTCATATTGCTTGTTCGACAATTAATTTTTATAACTTATTCACATTTCTTTTTAGTTTGGAGTGTGTCTAAATTGCATATTAAACAGTGGGAGGATTTCTCGTTATTAAACATATCAGGGGGAGAATGGAGATCGGTGGATTATGTCAATATTTCAATATGTTACACACGAAATTGTCAACTGAATGACCGTACACGTGTCAAGGTCCTAAACTTACTGCAGTCGTTTGTTTGTCCACCTTGGTTGACAGATCAGTCCCGTTTTGTCCAAGTGTTTTGTCAGAGGCTTCACTCGTCTAAAGTTTGCTTGGTTTAAGTTCATAAAATTTTGTGTACCCTTTTGTGTACCCTTTATTTTCAGCTTTAATTGTTTGCAATTTCAAAACCTTTAGCTGCCTGTTCAATGTTACAGGGAACTGGTACCCATGTAATTTTCAAGTTACCTTGAGTTCTAAAGCTGTCGCTTTTCTTTGTGTGGCATTCAAGTAACGTTCGTTCCATTGAAGTTAATTGCGTTGCATTCAAGTAACTTTACATTTAACAGGGCCTTAAGCGCCCCGGTAGGCGAGTTGGTAGCGTGCTTGCCTATCAGCGTGGGGGTTGTGGGTTCGATTCCCACCAGAGGCTTTGGTCTGTCGCTGCAAAAATCAAGCCAAATGGTCTTTGTCACCCGGTTTACCCTTGGACCCAAAATTATAATATAAATTTACTTTGTATTGTAATTAATAAATAAATAAATAAATAAATAAATAAATAAATAAATAAATAAATAAATAAATAAATAAATAAATAAATAAATAAATAAATAAATAAATAAATAAATAAATAAATAAATAAATAAATAAATAAATAAATAAATAAATAAATAAATAAATAAATAAATAAATAAATAAATAAATAAATAAATAAATAAATAAATAAATAAATAAATAAATAAATAAATAAATAAATAAATAAATAAATAAATAAATAAATAAATAAATAAATAAATAAATAAATAAATAAATAAATAAATAAATAAATAAATAAATAAATAAATAAATAAATAAATAAATAAATAAATAAATAAATAAATAAATAAATAAATAAATAAATAAATAAATAAATAAATAAATAAATAAATAAATAAATAAATAAATAAATAAATAAATAAATAAATAAATAAATAAATAAATAAATAAATAAATAAATAAATAAATAAATAAATAAATAAATAAATAAATAAATAAATAAATAAATAAATAAATAAATAAATAAATAAATAAATAAATAAATAAATAAATAAATAAATAAATAAATAAATAAATAAATAAATAAATAAATAAATAAATAAATAAATAAATAAATAAATAAATAAATAAATAAATAAATAAATAAATAAATAAATAAATAAATAAATAAATAAATAAATAAATAAATAAATAAATAAATAAATAAATAAATAAATAAATAAATAAATAAATAAATAAATAAATAAATAAATAAATAAATAAATAAATAAATAAATAAATAAATAAATAAATAAATAAATAAATAAACAGGGCCTTGATCGCCGGAAGCTCCATCAAAAGCTTTGTATTATTTAAATCATGCAAATTGAGGTATTCTGTAATAGATGATTAGATTTTGAAACAATCGAGACAAACTGATTTATTTTCAATCAAGCATCCATTCGGCCAGAGTGGATTATAAAGACGTCTTTGACCTTTTTTTTTTTTTTTAAAACGACGCCTGCTTAAAAGGCCCCTGAAAACTTGGTCGTCTTTGCAGAAGGACTCCGAGTGACACTCGATGCTCAGTTAAAATAAGAAGCGTCCATCACTACGAGAGGTTTTTCGAGGGGGTGACAGCTTATCGTGCAACTTCTACTGGTGCAGAAAATATTGGGAAAAAGATGAAAATTGAAACATTATCTTTTAAAGAAATGAAATTTCGATTTGACATTGCGATAGCTAACGAACAAAACAGACGTTTGCTATAAAGCTTCTAGGGCTGTTAATGAGAACAATAGAGGGAGGACTATCACTAAACTACTTCAGCCTTTAACTGAAGTACTGAAGTACATGCTCACATGTTCAAAGACAATTTCTCGTCAGTTAAAGGCTAGAATATCATCAACAACAAGTATTTTCATAACTTCACAGGAGAAACCAAACACTGTTATAAAATCTTAATACACGACTTGTTACATTATTTAAGAATTCGCCTATAATTTAGTAAATTTTCTATATTGAAGTGTACAATTTTGCAGAGACATGTATTTTGGGCCGTTTTACAAGAATCAATCAAAAACACGATATTGAGTTTTTTGCTGATGGGACATTTTGGATTTCAGTGTCACAATTCAAAATTTACTTTTAATTTGTTTTTTGCTCAAGAAAACGCTGTCAATCTCTAATTCAAAGTTGACTTTTGTTCTGCAGTGTAATATACAAACATAGGTCAGGCGACCTCTAGTTAATTCTATGGTTTTTTCTTATACAGGGCCCGCCAAATATTTTTTTTTCTTTTGAAAATTCTATAGAAAAAAACTACTGGATATTTTCTCAAATTTCTTTTTTTTTTTGAAAGTGCAATCCTTCCGGTTAATAATGGAAAATAATTGCATTAAAATGACTGCCTGGCCTAACGACATCAGCTCTGCGGCTGATTATGCGATCATCCAAAACAGGGCGCAAAACATCGAGTGTAGCTTCGGCTGTGTGGCATGTAGCGCCGCCCCGTTGAAACCGAATGTTGCCAATATCCTCCTCTTCAATTTTTGTAAACAAAAATTCGTTCAACATGGCCCTATAACGAAAAAAAATAAATAAAAAAACGTTAGATGGCGAACCCTTTATTGGCTAAGTAATACGCAATTGAGAACTTTAAATGACTCTTTTGAAAAAAATGATGTTTTGAGTTATGAACTATTGAAGTAAATGAGCGATATATACATATCTAATTTCTCCATTCTGCTAGTTCATTAAATAAAATTTAAAAATGGGAATCACCGTCAGCGTTCTACTTTCTTTTGTTACGCATTTGTGTTATTTAGTTGTCACAACCATTTGTATTTGGCTCATATCTACTCCACAATTACTTCTACTTTATGTACCGTCATGGTTTTATGACTTCTACGAGTCTGAACTACAGATTTTTCTCAACATTGATCTCATTTGGTGTAATTTTCCCAGAAATAAACCCATGTTGGTATGAGTGTGTCTCCAATGTTCTTGACCAACTACTCCCAGCAAGCGTTAGGTGTGCGAGTACCTTTGCCGTTTTGCCTTGATACAAATGTTTTGCAATAATAAAAAAAAGTTCCTGTTTACGAGCAAAGAAAATGTCACGACAAATAACTGACATGTAACAACAACAACAACAGCAATTGCAAGTGAGTGAGTGTTACAGAAATAATTGTCCCGCTCCAAATGCAAACACAGCAAAGAAATAATTTATACACCGACTCATGCCCATACGAAGGCGTATGGATATGTAAGCACGAGTGTGCACGATGTTGTCGGTATGCAGGGAAGTATGGAAGTGTGTCGTCCACCATTATCAAAAAGAAGAAATACGATCGAGAAAAAAACAAGCCCGTGATAATCTACGGCACAACCAAATAAATAATAAATATGTACAGCAACAACAACAATCTACAACAATAGTAACTGACGTACGACAATCACAACAACCAAAGCGGTTTATCTTTATCTCAAGATAAAATCATCAGAAGACAAAAAAAAACAACAAAAAAAAAACACTCTGAAAGAAAAGCAAAACTGTGGGGGAAAACTGAAAAATATTAAGAATCAAAAATCTCTTTTCAAAAGTACACATGGCCGGGTATGTACTACATCGAGTATGCACCCATACATATGCACACAATTCATATGTTAATTCGTATATAGCGACCACAAAAATTGCTTACATTCTGATATACATACATATCCATCCACAGATTTCTTATACCTTCACCGTTACATACTGACATATTTACTTGTACAATTGTATTAAACTATTTTCTGTGCTCCATAAATGCGATAATATTGTACGGTTTTGAGGTGTTCCATGGACAAAGGGTGTTCCCCGGAAAATGATGTGGATACACATGTGGATACCAAAAGCTTACCAAATACTGCCAACTCATTACGATTTGCATTATTTAGAAACGCATAATAATGAGTTAATCAGTATTTTATTTGTTTCTATTTATTTAGATTCGTGAAGTAACCGAACCGAGCCTTCAGTACAAAGTATTTCCCTTATCATTCCCTAAAACCATGAGGCTTTTACGATATTTTTTTTTTACTCCGAACGGCTAATGCTTTCTAGAGACGTTTTACACTTAGAGATTACTCTCTTACCGAAACACAACATCAGAGAATATTGGAACACCGACAACAAACTGTCAGACAGATCGCAACCACATGTGTTTCTGGGATGATCATCATCAAGAATAGGAGATAGACGCTGACCAGAACAAGACACATACACCCAAGATGGCGGGGAATAGTGGAGTGCTACACAGACGCATCCAAATCCGAGTTAGGAGTAGACATAGGAATCTGCATCCACAATCCGAGGACTGAATTGGGATACCAGTTACCAAAGTACTCAACGATTGTACAAGCAGAGATCAAGGCCATCACAGAATGCCTTAAATGGCTTCGGAATAGGTAAAACTATCTGTATTTTCAGAGACAGTCCTGTCGGACGTCAAAGCAATGGACATAAGGAATTTAAGGAACTTTATAGAGAGACCGAATTCCTAACGTAAAAAAGTGGAAGGGAATCTGTAGAAGAAACTAGGAGCGCAAAACAGGCCGAATTGCTGGCCTAGGTGTATATCAACGACATGAGACGGTCATGATACATGACCGATCCTCCATTTCAACCTTACTTAAGGCCCAATTAGTCTTGACGGTTGACGGTAGACGATCAGCTGTTTGAGTTGGTGTTGCATTTTGCATGTGTTAGAGAGAGACAACTAAAATTGACGGTAGACGACGGTGCAGGTTGCAGAATCAACCGTCAGCCGTCAAGACCGATCAGCTGTTTATTGTTATTGCTTTCACTTCGACATTTTGCCCGCGGAAATTGTTTATAAGTTGTAAATTAAATTTTATAGTTTAAAGTTATGGGTAATGTATTTATAAACGAAGTCAAGTTATATTTTGTACCAATGCTCTTCAATTAGCTGTTTTTGTTTTGTTTTGTCTTACCGTCGTCTACCGTCATAACTAATCGCACAATATTGAGCCTACCGTCAAGACTAATTGGACCTTTACTCGTCGCCAAATGTGAGGTGAAAGCAGCCGCTGAAAAATGTTTGGTGGTCTTACCTGGTTTCGAACCTGAGTTCTGCTGTGTGATAGTCACACACACTAACTGCCACACCAGACCGTCTCCTTTTCGTTAAAAACGGCTTTTGCTAGAGAAGTTCTACACACATAGCTCAGATAGTGGAAACGTCTGTTGAAAACTGTTGGATCGTCTTACCAAAATACGCACTGGATTTGCTATGTGCCTAACGCACCGCGACCGTTTTGGCTTAGCTGTCAAATAGACTGCAGCTATCAAAAGGAATCAACATCAGTTTGGTCTCCAAGCGATTTTTAGAAACGCCAACGAATGAAAAAATCCCAATGAACGGATTCGTTGTCACAACCGACGACCGACATCAAGTACAGCTCAATGTTTGTTGGTTCAGTGGTATTTTCTTTTCAGGGTTGATAATTATATTGATTGGAGAAAGTAATATAATTATGGACCGACCGTTCATATAGTGGTTTCTTCTTCAATTATCGGCTATTTTGTCAGTGGCACCCATTTCCAGCTCGAAATCTTGACAGCAAGACAGTATCATATCTCCGTGGAACGAAATGAATCGCTTTAGGCTTAAACAACGCCGGAATATAAACGTACAAACTTCCATTCAAAATCAAAGTCTCATTCTAAATACAAAAAGGATCATAACTCAAAATTCTAAAATTGTCGGGAGAGACAAACAAATTTTGATGTAAAAATGATTGTAATATTTAAAGAATTTTAACAAAAAAAAAAAAAAGACGTAACTCTATTTTGTCCACTTAAGAAAAATAGTGATGTGAAAGAAATTTTTGAAATACAGATATGTACTTTAAATTAATTTATGGAAAAAAGAAAGTTTTCGAAAATTCCGAGTTGTGACAATTTTGTATTTAGGGTGCATTGTGTTGCCCGAACAGTGTGACAATTTTGTATTTAGGGAGCATTGTGTTGTCCGAACAGTGTGTTTATTGAAAAGAATTTTTTTTTTGGTACTAACACTCTGGGGAATGTTAGTCCCGATAGGACCTAAGGGTATTGGCGAAAGGAAAAAGAGAGTAGTGTTTATTGAGGTTAGCCTTGAATTTGATAATGTCATAGCAGACAGGAAAAATACTTGCAGGAAGATTTTTACACATGCGAACAGTTTGGCTGAAGAATGCCCTATGTCTATAGAGCGTCGTCCGGTCATCTGGCCATTTGACAATGAACGGATAAGACTCCCTGAATATTCGAGTATTCCAGCTAAATTTTCTAACGTCGGAGACTAAAGGACGGATATCTGACGAACAGATACCATTGAAATATCTATAGAATGAGACTCCAAATTTTTAAACTACTTAAGCGTTACGAAAAAATTTTTTTTTTGAACTGAAGCCTTAAAAAAACGGTAACCATTTAAAAAAAAAAAATTAGGAAAATCTGAGAATTGATAAAAATCTATTTTTTTTAAAAAATTTGACGTGATACAGACATTTCCACGAGTCTGCCTGCCAAAAATCAGCTTGATTGGATCACTGAAAAAGGGTTAAAAATCGGTCGAAAGGCTTTCACACAGGCCACTACGAGCTTTATACTTCAAACTAAAAAAAAACAATTCTGACGTGTACATGAAAATCGCCTATACACTTGTATTTTTATTTTTTCCCCTCTTTCCGAATATGTGCATTTGGTTCATAGGACAGAAAAAAAATCTATTTTTTGTAACACGGTGCTTGGAGCTTCTAAGCAATTGAGGACACAATATCCTCCGCTTTGTTATGACTTATCAGTTTGGACTTTAGAGGAGCTCGAAATTGAGAAAAAAATTCTCGAAAAATCTTCATTTCAACTCGGCGACTTTGTTAACAAGCTAAAGAATCGCATCTGTAGATTGTAAAACACGCACGGATTTCAGAGCGGTGCTCCATTCTTCTTTGGAAATGCAGCTCGGAGTGGCATTTAGGTTGACGGTGAGCTCTACAAAGGTACTGTGAAGGGAGATTGAATATATGAACTTGAACGTTTTTTCGATTTTATCAGAATGTTGCGCTTTGCCGCATAGCGCACGCCACATTCGATATTTTGTTCATCAAGTTCGGTAATTGTCCGGGTGTTGCCACTTGGCTGCGATTATTTTCTTATTTTCCTTATTTTCCAAGTCCCCAGTCAATGTGGAAATCAAAAACTAAATTTATGCCCAAAAATTCTATCACACCACCGATGCCGCAGAAAATAATCACTGCATTATTTACTGCCATGTATGACAGTGTGTATGTATACAAGTGTAATTGTTGTACATATGCATATACATAGTTGCGTGATTGTCACTGTAGGTATGTGTATTTGTGTGTGCGTGTGTGTAAGTGAGGCTGCGAATGTCATTGTGTGGGTGAGTGATATACACAGATTAAGATCACCGTTCTGACAGTGTTCAGAACGCTTCTGTGCACCGAAGAAGACAACGATGATAATAAGAAATCTTTTTTGACATTCTATTAAAAAGTTTAGGATAAATGATCACATAATTTTAGTCTTTGTTCAGACAACGGAGCGTGCAATACTTCGGGCGACAACAAACATACAGCATATAGCACACAAAATACGCACACAGTTTGATAAAAAAAAAAATCGGATAAAAGAAATAGAAATAACATTTTGTTCTGATAACAGAATAACACACACAAAAAAAAAAAAGCGAAGAAAAACAAAAATTCAATTCAAAATTAACCGAGAAATGTGAAAATGTAACAATAATAATTTTGTAGGAATTTATTGAAAGCGAAAACGAAATGATGGAAAGAAACACAAAATCTTAATAAAGGTGAAATTAAGCACAGTGACAAACCAAATAATATTCAAAACGAAATAAAAACTGTGAACATTTTTGAATAGTAAAACAATTTCAAAATAATTTCCTTCAGTTGTGTACGGATATAAAAGATTAGGGGAGTTTTTTGAAAATTATTTACCTATTTTATTTCTGTTGCCACTGAATGAAACGAATCACTCAAACTGAGCCAGATTTAAATTGTATATGGCTTAATATGAGCTATTCTATAAATCAAAAGGCAAAAAGTCGATATATTTTGAAGAGGAATTTCCAGTTGGGACTTCAACTTAAGCCTTTAACCATTAAGACCGTCTTCAGGCGGTCATCACCCACATCCACTTGTAATGTTTAAATTGTTCGACATAAGTGGTTAAAGGATTAATGGAACAGTTTATTAGTAAAAAAAAAACTAAAAAAAAATTATAATGGAAACTTGTTTAAAAGTAAATTATTTGAAGGAAGAAACTTAGATGTATGAGACGATAATGACTAACGTAAAATAAAATGGCGCAAAAGTAATCCTCCTATCAGAAAATGCTATACATTTTGCGATTGGCCCCTAACCTGACAATCAACTGTGGCGGCGGCCATTTGCATGACATCATATTCTCGACTTGATGTAAAAAAAAATTAAAAGACCAAATAAAAATAATCCACAAGAAGAATCAAAGTTTTTCATTTTTTTTAATTACAGCCAAAAAACATCGGATGTTTAATTTTGCGCCACCTTATAGAAGTATTAGTTTCAATGATGATCCAAAGACACTGTCTGGTACGAATTGTTTTCTTTATTGACTTTTCAAATACAAATTACTTTCAAAATACGAAAAACAAAAAGAATTTGCTTTCAAAATACGATAAACATAAAAGGAATTGCCAGTACGAGCAAGTTTTTTTCCATTTCCCTTACCTCTCTTTCCTACAAACTGAGAATTGCGGCAATTAAAATTGCCTAGTGTGAATTGGGAATATTCGGTTCAGTCCAAAGTTTGCGCTGGTGCTTCATCCTGATGTCTTGAATTGCATTTTTGACTAGAGGTGCATTCAAATCTTTGTGGATGTTTTCATCTGTCATACACGAGGGTGCGAGGGGTTTGTTAAGCAGGGAAGCAGACTATTACGTCCTTTCCTGGCTTTATTTTTATTTAATTATTATTAATTACACTACAAAGTAAATTTATATTCTTATTTTTGGGTCGAAGGGTAATCTGGGTGACACTGATCATATGGCTAGATTTTTGCAGCGACAGACCAGATCTCTGTTGGGAACCGAACCCACAGCCCCCACGCTGATAGGCAAGCACACTACCCACTCGCCTACCGGGGCGCTTCTTCTTGGCTTTAACATCACTTGAATCAAATATATTTGGTGAAAGAAATTTAATCTCGTAATTGAGTTAAATATGTATGCTAGCAATTTCACAGCAATAAAAGGAAGTTCAAGGATCATTTATGGTGTAACAAGGTCAAATCCGGGAGCTTTACCCAGACTTACAGTTTCTTGTATAACATGCATGACTTCGTTCATGTATACAATGGACTTTCGGCAGATTCTATATCGTATCCTGGTCTTTTATTTTCAACTTATTTATTATTAATTAGAATACAAAGTGAATTTCTATAATAATTTAGGGTCCAAGGGTTAACTGGGTGGCACAGACTATATGGCTAGATTTTTGTATGCAGCGACAGACTCTGTTGAGAATCGAACCCACAACCCCCGCGCTGATAGGCAAGAACGCTATAAACTGGCCCACCGGGGTGCTTCGTCTCCTGGTAAAAAGTTATTATTCTTCCAATATACATACTTACTTATTTCCCCTAACATTCCATGAAGGAATAGACGGGGAAGTTCTCTCGAAGCAGTGAGTAGTGCACGACATAATTTGTATACTCACTGATCGGGACCTATTATGTAAAACCGGCTCCGAGCGGATAATGCCTTTCTAGAGAAGTTTTACATGGCTTAGAGATTATTATCTTACTCGTCAAGTCGCCAATATAGGTTAGGTTAGGAAGGGTGGTACATCCTAAGCTGCACCTCCACTCGGAGACCCATAGGGTCCATTGTGAATCCCAGGTCGCCAATATAGCGCACAGAAGTTATAGGACGAAAAAATTGCTGGGAAAAATAATAATTTCCTCCTCAAAACTCATCAAATTTGTATATACAAAAAAAAAACAACAGAACTCAATTCCTCGGGTCCTAAATATTTGTTAAATCTACTTTTGATAACTTTACATTTATCGTAATCCTTAAATAGAAATATTTAAAAATATTCAACCAACAGCATTCTTAAATAGCTCGACACCGAATCCGACTTCAGGTGTTTAATAACAAAATATCGAAAAATGCATTTCGATATTACACCGAGGTGCGTTTGTATCTTAACCTTTAATTGATGAGGTGAATTTTTTGGACATAGTATGTGGCCCAAAATAATGTAAAATGTCCCAGCATATAATCGAAAATATTTCAAATTTAAAAAAATAGATTAATTTGTTTTCAATACATTTTATATATTTTCTGGGAAATGTATGTAAATAAAACTCGCAGTCGGTGTCGAGAAAAAATTTTTTTCGTACAAATTTGTTAGACTCCGACTCCACAGTCCTGGTCGTGACGATACTGAAATTAAACATTGCTCGCAATTAGTGGATTTGTGAGATGTTTGCCAAAGAAACTACGTGTGTATTCGAACAAAAAAAATATTGTTAGATTAGATTGAGGTTCTATGTTAATGGAAAGCACTACCGATTATGGAAATCATTTTCATTTAATCCGTAATAAGACGAGGCAGATGGAGAGACCTAAAAAAGTTATTAATTACACTACTCAACAAAATGAAAAAAATTTCATGTACTCCGGATGCGATAATTTTTTCTGTGTAGATAACCTTGACATGAGCTCGAAAAACGCAATAAAAAATTTTTTTTTCGTTTGGTTTTTGTTTTATTTTTTTTTTTTTTAAATTTTAAAAAAATTTGTTTGGTTAATTTGTTTCGTCCGGCATAACTCGGGAACCACTAGCCCGATTTAATTGAATTAAATTTTAAAAAATTCGTGCATCGATTTTCATGATCTTTGTCTCATTTTGCTCATAGGTTATGTGACTTTACGTAAAAGTAATAAGATTTGACATTTTTTTTCATTTTGGATTTTTTATGGATTTTTTAAAAAAAAAAAATTTAAATCTTTAGGCAAAAAATAAGTTTTTTCCTTTATATATTCATTTTTAACTTGGAAACTGTTGCTTGTATAGGAAAACAATATATGAACAGATTAAGGGAATTGTAATTTTAAATTAACATTAACATTTAATTCAATTAAATCGGGCTAGTGGTTCCCGAGTTATGCCGGACGAAACAAATTAACCAAAAAATTTTTTTTAAAATTTAAAAAAAAAAATAAAACAAAAACCAAACGAAAAAAATTTTTTTTATTGCGTTTTTCGAGCTCATGTCAAGGTTATCTACACAGAAAAAATTATCGCATCCCGAGTACATTTTGACTGTTGACTAGTGTTATTGGAACAATACCAAAAGTGTTGTCCACCACAGGGTGGACTTAAGTGTGTTTAGCTCAATGTGTACCCACCCATTATGATAAACATTTTCATCTAATTTCTTATAAGACGACGTCAAATTATACATTTGTCGACACGGCCATATTAAACCCAACAACGTTTTTATGTTTTTGTTTTTTCCAGAAATATTACACCAAAACCAAACAACTGTAATTTGCCTTAAGAAATTTTAGCCACCGTTCGAAGTAATTGCTGAAAATTAGATACGTTTCCGTTCCCTGTACGAAAATGCAATGAGAATCATCCCTGCTAATCAAAGAATTTTAACGAATATCAATCAAAATCGGAATCGGAAATTAAATCAAACTCATACCTGAATTGCTGGATGTATTTAAAATGTTTTACAACCAGTGTAAATAGAAACTAAATACAATCGCAGAAGAAGAAAAAAAACAACAAAAATTATTAAATCTCTCTAATAAAAGTGATGATAATCAAGCACAGCCATCCAACAGATTTATCAAATAAACCAGAGAAGAAAAAAAACATTTTGCCATTTTTTTTTCAAAATAAATTGAATTTAATCACAGAAAAATAACACAAGACATTCAAATTCAAATTCAACGCGGACAGAGAGTGTGTGTATACATGAGAGAGCGCGCACACCTATACAAGTGACAGCCTGTAAATGCGTATGTGTGAGAGTTTGTCTGATTCGCCTTTTCATTCACCGTGATCCGGGGGATTATAATTTCAAGTCGTTTGCTATTCATCGAAAAAGTTGACAAAAAAACAAAAAATATAACAAAAACCGAAAGAAAAAAAAACTTGTGTATCTGAAACGTTGCTAAACGTCATCGTCGTCGTTATTTTGCCGCTATTGTTGGTGGTCATTTCAGATTGTGTTTTTTCTTCTGCTTCTTCTCATCTTCAACAACGCAATCGTTTCGGATTGTGTCTCTCTGTGTGTGTGTGTACGCGCGTGTGTGTGACAAAAACGTCAAATTCAAATCAAATTACAATTAATTTTCATTTAAATGAAGTGCAAAAGTGGAATGAATGAAGAAATCATTGGAAGGCAGTGAATAAGAAAGAAAATCTTCAAATCTAAAGCAGAAATACAAAAAAAAAAATTTAAAAAATAAAATATCCCAAAGATCTCCGCTAACTAATTCGAATCTAAACAAATAAGCAAACAAAGTTTATTTAGTCTTCCTATAAACAAATTAAGAAATTCGTAGTTTGTATTACTAATTAATTGTAATTATATCACGCCTAATTACTCGACATCGGACTGCAAAGTAAGCCGCCAGCGAACACAATGGGAGGCGAAGAAGTTGCTACGGATACGGATACGGTCTATGTGCCGCCGCTGCCATCTTCGCGTTACACAGACTTCTGTCTGCGTCATGGCATAAATCCAAATTTGATTATGCTGAAAATTACACTATTTGTGATGTATGGAGGTAAGTCGTATTTCTATAAGTAGCTATAAATCAATATGTTTATGTGTATATAGAAAAGTCAACCATGGCGTAGAGTTCCGTTGAAAATTGTACCGACCAGGCGTTGCTATCAGGGTCGTAACTCTTGAAGTATTTTCGGAGGAAATATTATAGTAAAAAAAACGGCAACCGAGCTTCAAAAGTGGCAGCTACCGAAATACCGGGTGATTCAAAAAAACACCTCTTGTTGGAAAATCCTTTATTAAATATCCATTTAGTTTTCGTTCTAAATCTCAACAATAGTTTAAAATACAGTCTATAATTTTATTATTTAAGTAGATTTAGGACCGGATTAATAAAACTAATTTTATTGAAAAAAAAATAATGCCATTACATAAAAATAAACTAAAACTTCGTGCATAAATTTCGTTTTGACAATTTATACAGAAATTTTCATTAATAAATTCGAAAATATCTTACACCAACCGAATTTGGTACCATCAGCATTTAGTACCAACCGAATTTGGTACCAACGGAATTTGCTACCTTCCGAATTTAGTAACAACCGAATTTGGTACCATCCGCATTTAGTACCAACCGAATTTGGTACAACCGAATTTGCTACCAAGCGAATTTCGTACCACTCAAATTTGGTACCATCCGAATTTGATACCACCCAAATTTGGAACCATCCGCATTTAGTACCAACCGAATTTAGTACCAACCGAATTTGGTACCTTCGGAATTTAGTACCAACCGAATTTTGTACCAACCGAATTTTGTACAACCAAATTTGGTACAACCGAATTTGGTACCTTCCGAATTTTGTACAACCGAATTTAGTACCAACCGAATTTGGTAACAACCGAATGAGGGAGAAATATAAATTTTTTGCACCGGACCGGACTATTATAACTAATTCTATTGAAAAAAAAAATAATGCCATTACATAAAAATAAACTAAAACTTCGTGCATAAATTTCGTTTTAAAAATGTATACAGAAATTTTCATTAATAAATTTGAAAAATATCTTACACCATTTTCGGGAAGGAAAATGTATAGACTCTCAATATCTTTCTTTTTTCAATTAATATTTATCTTTGAGGTCTTTTTCAAATATGGTTTCTGAATTTGCAAAAAGTCCATTTTTGTCTTGTTTTCGTAGAGTTGATGTTTGAAATTCGATTTCACTACCAGAGGTTTTATATTGTTTGAAAACAAAGAAATAATTAATTCTTTGGCAATCTTAATATATATTTACCCTCGACACTGATTCACTGATACACTGATTCACTGATTCACTGACTCTGTCACGCAGTACGTAGGAATTTAAATAGGCATTCTATAATTCTATAATAAATAATAAAAAAAATAATATTTTTTTTTTGTACAGAAATTGTGTTTTCCCCAAATTTTTTTTTTCCAAATTTTTTTTTTTTCAACAAAATTTTTTTTTACAAAAATTTTTTTTTTTTACAATTTTTTTTTTCCCCAAAATATTTTTTTGAAAAATTTTTTTTTCCACAAACATTTTTTTTTTTCAACAAATTTTTTTTTTCAAGAAAAAATTTTTTTTTTCAACATTTTTTTTTTCAACAAAATTTTTTTTTCGACAAAATTTTTTTTTTTTCAACAAAATTTTTTTTCCATATTTTAACGGGCGCCATAGGCGCATTACAACTTACTAGTATATATATAGACTACATTTCAATTCATGAATATCAGTAAAACATTGTCAAATCAAATTAAATTAAAACCAAATTAGTTTAAAACTAAAATTGGCTATAACTCGAAATCGATGTAGAAATGCAAGCACTTCGCCAGGCAAAAATGTTGGATCACATATGCCAAAAAAAATCGATTTCCAAAACTAAAAAAAAAATATTGGAAATACGTGAAGATAACGTTGGAGCGACGATTTGTCATTTTGAAGTCTTAACCACACGAGGAAATATTGGCTGACGGTATTTTATGGTGTTTATTAAATTAATCGAACTACAAATGTTTCATTTCTGACATTTTCCTTTCCACTTTCGGGTTGTTGATTATTCCGGCAAATCTTTTCGCGCCGACTTTTGAAAAGGCAACCGTGGCAATTAGAGGAATGCCCTTCTCCACTCCCATATCCTCAAAAAGATCCATTCATTCTATTAACAATGAGTACAGACTTTGCTGGTCATGTGGCTCAGGTCACATCTTATTGAGTTTCCCAAATATCACGATTGGCTAATATTAACTCCCGCAGAAGAACCTCAGTTTATTTTACATTTAAGATATCCGCATCATACCGCCAGATGTGACCAACTCCGGTTTTGTTTAATTGCCTACAAATTAAAGAATTTTTGTATGTGTATTTTGCGGTGGTTGATTTTCTTGTCGCTGTTGTGAATCATTGCACTCTCAAATATATTTTATAATTAGCCGACAAAAGGAAATTAGTGCTGGTCACTTTTAATTGTCGCCGCCGATACTCTGTGCATTCGAAATACTAAATTCAAGCAAACATTCTAAGGCATTTCTAGTTCAAAGTCTTAGACTTAGTCGCACTGGCAGTGCTTGCATTTAAAACAAAAGGCAAATAAACACTCGCATCGGACAATGACAATTTGACTTAATTGCCATTGACCGTCAAGAACGGTTTGTCGGTCAATTTTGTGTTGTTGTATAGTGACCCACCAAACGTCTGACCGACCGACTATCCTAACGACCCCAATTAAAGAAACTTTAACGTGCATCCAACGATTCACTTGTATTACGTTATTTCTGAAATGTCATTTCCTTCTCTAATGGAGAAAAGTGCTGCCATCGTAATTGGGTTGAATTGTGGCTGGAGATGAGTACCCTCCACAAGGCTGTGAAAGCTAACACCATTGGATGCACACACACACACACATGTACACGCACCGACAGACAGCCAGGCAAACGGGCAGATTCTTCTTAGCTGCGTTGCGATGCGATATTAATCTTTCGTTTAATCTTAAGACCAAACAAGCAAACAACAACGATAACATTAAGAACAAAAATATGTGTAACAAAAACAAATGACGGTCACTTTGAATCGGTATTTGTTGCTATTGTTGTTGTTGTTTCTTTTATTTGATATCACACTTAATTTAATAGACTAATTTTACTATAAAAATCGTCCATTTGTTCTTATTGTACTTGAGTGCGAGTGTGAGTACAAGTCATGATGAAGATTAATGCAATTTGCAAAAAGAGACACATATGGGTTATTCCATACAAAGATGCGCCTAGTGAAACAACTGTGTAAATTAAATAAAAACAAAACCGAAAGTAAGGATACTTAAGTGAAAGCTTAATCTTCCCAAGATCCAAAAATTTGAAAGGATTTCATTTAAGAACACTTCGAATAAGAACTTCGGTTGCTGTTTGAAGAGATATTTTCTGACAAATCCGTTGTTTTTTCTGGCGATCAATGGCGAATGTGAACTGACATGAGTAACCAATCGAATTTGTTAGCAATTGAATTTGGTATCAACCGAATTTGATACCACCCAAATTTGGTACCAACCGAATTTAGTACCAACCGAATTTGGTACCAACAGAATTTGGTACCATCCGAATTTGATACCAACCGAATTTGGTCACAACCGAATTTGGCCCAACCGAATTTAGTACCACCGAATTTAGACCAACCGAATTTGGTAACCACCGAATGGGGGGGAATTATAAATTTTTTGCACCCTAAATATTTTTTTTTTAATTTTGAAGCAGCTGATAATTAATATAATTTCGAATTTGGTACCAACCGAATTTGATACCACCCAAATTTGGTACCATTCGCATTTAGTACTAACCGAATTTGGTGACAACCGGATTTGGTCCCAACCGAATGAGGGGGAAATATAATTTTTTTGCACCCTAAATATTTTTTTTAATTTTGAAGCAGCTGATAATTAATATAAATTCGAATTTGGAACCTTCCGAATTTAGTACCAACCGAATTTGGTCTCAACCGAATGAGGGGGAATTATAAATTTTTTGCACCCTAAATACTTTTTTTTTTTAATTTTGAAGCAGCTGATATTTAATATAAATTCGAATTTAGTACCAACCGAATGAGGAGGTATTAAAAATGTATTTGCACACTTCAAACTATTTTTTTTTTTTGCAATTTTGGAGCAACTTATAAAATATTTCATAAATATTCGATTGTGACACTAGCTATATTCAATAGAGCTAAATTTTACACGGCTAGTGGAACCCTCCGAGATCGGACGTAATGGGTGACTTCTACAGTGAAATAATCTTAAATCGGATAGGATATGAAAAAATTGTTTCTGATGAGAAATCGATGTAGAACAAATCGAGGTACTTCCTCTCCATTTGCTGAGACATTTAACGGTCAATTAACGAAGTGTTTAAAAATGTATTATTATTCAATTCCGGTTAAAAATTATGGTCACGATCAGTGACTATTTCTTATCAACGGTTGAAAAACAGACATAGACTGTTATGACTTGTGATCACACACATATAATTGCTTACGGTTCCTGGACGGAGTGGCATATCTGTTCTCTATCTATATCTATATCTATATCTAAATCTAACATTGAAAATTATAATAAATCTGTTTGTCGCATCTAAATTTATGGTGCAGTTACTTTGCCTAGTGGCGATGGATAGATTTAATTTGTTGCTGCTGTTGTATTCTGTTTTCATTTGATCGCATTGCCTTGGCGTGATTTTTGCAAAATTTTAAATCAAAACACTTTGCTTGCGAACTTGTAATTGAAGACAATGTTGAGTGATTTGTTTTTGTGCAAGTGTGTGCGCAATTTTCTAGGCAATGCCAGCCAACCATCAGCCATCCATCGGTCGGCGTATCTTTGGTTGTATTTACTCATCTACTGATTGGTGGAATTGTATCTGTGATATCAGCGCACAGTGTTTCGAAATTACATTAGTTTCGAAATATTTCTCTAACTTGGTGTCTGGTTGAGAGGGCATAGAAATTAAATTGAATACCACCGTAGGTGTGGTGTTTTCCGGTTAACCTGGAAGTTTCAGGAAAGCGTCGAGCGTCTTCGACTTCTTCGGGTACAGGTACGCTTTTAATTTGCACACGATAACACATTTTTGACAGATTGATGTGGACGACCTTTGGTTGCAACAGGACAGTGCTACATGCCATACAGCCAACGAAACAATCACTGTATTGAAGGAAACTTTTGGTGGACCTGTGGCGATGCGATTTAATACCGCAGATAAGTACGACACGATTGACGCCTTCGAAAAGCATATTCGGCGCGTTATTGCTGACATACGGCCCCAAAATGCTGCAAAAAATGGTCAAAAATTGAGCCTCTCGGCTGGGATTTATTCGAGCCAACCACGGCCCGAAATAAACATAATGGCAAACACTTATCTTAATAATAAAGATAAATTCTTGGCCATTACAGAAAATTATATGAGTTTTATTGGTGCTTGAAAACCACACGTCTACAAAAAAAACACCCTTTACATTACATATTAAGGAACTTTTACCGCTGTTTATTTCTTACAATATTTTCTCTAAACGAAGGAGTTAATATTAACATTTAACATTCCAAATTGTTTACCCCCGTATTCATAAAAAATTTAAAATACCTTTATTAAGAAAAATTTGTGAAAATGGTTTTTGTATTTTATGACAAATTTGTGAAAATTGTTTTTGTATTTTCACACATTTGCCTTAACAAAGGTTTTTTACATTTTTATGAATACGGGGGGAAACAATTTGGAATGTTAAATTTTAATACTAACTCCTTCGTTTAGAACAAATATTGTAAGAAATAAACAGCGGTAAAAGTTCCTTAATATGTAATGTAAAGGGTGTTTTTTTTTAGACGTGTGGTTTTCAAGCAGCAATAAAACTCATATAATTTTCTTTAATCCAACTCGTGCAAGAATTCACTAGAAAAGATTAACTTGAGAAATATTTGTCAAAATTTCGTTCCTGTTCAATTACCCTCAATTCATTTATCATTTCTTACCACTGTGCATCATTTCGTCTAATATTTGTCTCCTCATAGGCGGCGGCTACATGAGAAACGACGCAAGGCGTTCGTGGTTGTCCCGTGAATTTGACAGTGACTCTGAATAAACATATGCATTAGCTAAAAAATACTGATACACTCACACTCTTACAGATACACACACAAACATACACATATACACACATACATAATCATTGGATACATTGTACTAAATAATCGTTTGATTTAAATGATTTGTGTTTTTGTATTTCCAGTGTTTATGTGTATTCCGATATGTGTGAGTTAGCTGTGCTAATCTTTTGCTTGGATTCCTTTTGATCTCCCGTACGAAAGTATTTCTTGTGCTTATCTGTTTCAACTATCAACTAATTCTATTTCTAAATCCGCCACCATCACTGAGTATTTAGTGATTTGTTTGTAGGAATGGCTGTATATTTCGGAAGTGACCAATTAGGCTTGCACTACCATGGAAGCCAAAATAAAAAACAGAAACAGAGCAATGGGTATACATTTATATCCATTTATACGGGTCTACATGGATAGATAATTTTAGATTTTAAATGTGTGTGTAAAGGAGGTTTTCTGGCCTGAATATTTCTTGTTTTTTTCCTAGCGATTATCTGAGATTTATATTGGATCGTGTGTCTCCTGGGTGTTCTCTCTTATCTTCATTATTTTCCGGCTATTGGGAAAAAACCCTAAGTTATTAAAAAAAAAAAAAAAAAAATACGGATACAATCATAAAGATTCAGTGGTGCGAACCGACTTACTATAGCTTGCCCAGGACTGGAATCGATAAAATGTTCCAAATATAAAATAGAACATTTGTGTGGGGTCGATGAGGGTCGTCCGTCGTCCTTATTACCTGATCCTAGTATACACTACTAAACAAATCACGGAGGGATGGAGAAAAACAAGTTACAGTCGAGTTTGTATGGGAGGTACAACAAGGGCGTTGCCAACAACTTCCATAATCTGTAATGAAAACACTGCAGAGAATGAATTTCAGACGAATTTCGGTCATTTGGCCAAAAAGTTATGTGAACATTTTTTTCTGTCGGAAAGGGTCACTTATATGGGAGGTTTACATCAGGGGCGTGGCCAGGGTTATTGTGGGCATTTTTATGCTTATGTGGCCCTGAATTACGGTGTACCAGTTAGATGAGTTTTTTTTTTTGAAATGAAAACAATTGCAAGTTTATTTAAATTACAAAAAAAAAATATATATTAAAATACAATAGTTGCAGCGTAGTTTTTTCCACAGACTGCGTTCCCAGCTCTATTTCTGTATTCTTATATTTAAAATAATTCATCCACCGTTGGTCTTTTAGTATTTGAAGGCCAACGAGTCAAAAGGCCAACTGTCTCACTCAAAATGTTATCAACGCTGATGGTGACGATTGCCCGCTTGATTTTCGTCACACCCCACTAATGTTTTAGAGCACGTGCCCATTTGTGGTTTTTATCGTCGAATATAATTTCTGATAAATTGTCATTTAATGACCGCAAGAATAAATCCATTTATTGATAACGACCATCAAATTATACGAGTGTGTCGATGTGATAGAAAATCGATTTGTGGTGAGTGCATTTGTTCGTTGTTCTTTTTGTTGTTGTTTGTTTCTGTAATTGCCTAATAACAAACAAAGTATTACAATTACATGATTCGTTGTAGGTATTTGTTTAATGGCATTTAAAGTAAATTTAAATCATTTTCAATTATATGTGTGAATGAGAAATGTTGGGTCGATTTTGCTGGCTTATTAATTATTTGTAACTAGTAAGTTGTAATGCGCCCGTTGAAATATGGAAACAAAATTTGTTGAAAAAAAAATTTCGCTGAAAAAAATGTTTTCTTGAAAAAAAAAATTTTTGTTGAAAAAAAAAATTTTTTTGAAAAAAAAAATTTTTGTTGAAAAAAAAAATTTTGTTGAAAAAAAAAATTTTGTTGAAAAAAAAATTTTGTGGAAAAAAAAATTTTGTTGGAAAAAAAAATATAATCGTTTAATATATACAGACGTACCGCTCTCGTCAACGCTCACCTGTCGTCATTCACGGCCTCTGGTAAACGTTCTGTGACAGCGTTGATTGATCGCCGTGACGCCGTCTCCGGTGTCTTATCAACGTCTTTGAACTCTTCGTTTGTAAGTATGCAAGAGGACAGACATACCTGCATATTAAACCTGCATTTAGACCTTCGTACATTCCGTGTACATCAAAGTATTCAGAGTATTTATTCAATGATAAGGAAAAAAAATAATCAAATAAAATACAAAAATTCATTCAGTGTGTGTGTGTGTGCTCTGAAGAAGGGAGTTCTTCGAAATGAGGTGGTAATGGGGTCGACTATGAGCTTCACCGTCATTATAGTCATCATCAGCATTGCAAGCAAGTGACGCAATTCACATAAAACGCCCCCTCCCCACCCACCACTTTTTCTTGGCGTTGTCTCAATTAAAAAGTTTTTTTTTCTGTTCTTATTTTGTGCCTTTCGACAGCGAGAAGGTGCTGGTTTTCCATAGGATGGTATTATGTTTGTCGGACTGTTTGTAACAAATTGTCCATTGAGTGGTTTATTTTTCAAAAAATATGTTTAGAACTTTCGTTCTTATCCTAAGAAGTCATAACTGAACTGGTTTCGGGACGGGACCGCGGTCGACTTGAGGGTTGGATATTTATTTCTAAAATATATCCAACTGTAGTCATACATTTTTTTTTTTAAAATTTCAGAATCTGTAACAGGTTATATTTTAATACTTTCAAAATACACACAAAAAAATTCCCCCCTTTTAATTTTTTTTTTAATTTCAAAATCTGAAAAATTTGATATTTTTATAATTTTAAAATACACAAAACAATTTTAAAATAAATGTCCCCCCAAAAATCGAAAAATACGAAAAGTAGCCAACTTTTGAATTATTTCTAAATTATATCCAACAATTTTTTATACAATTTTTTTTTTTAATTTCAAAATCTGAAAAATTTGACATTTTAATAATTTTAAAATACACAAAAACATTTAAAAATAAATGTCCCCCCAAAAATCGAAAAATACGAAAAGTAGCCAACTTTTGAATTATTTCTAAATTATATCCAACTGTTCGATTTCCAATGTTAATACCTTAAAATAATTCCTCACTCATTGCCTACGAATGATTTTTCACAATACTCAAAAATGTTCACTCGTTAAAAGTTTACAGACTTTTGGCTGATGGAATTCAATGTATTCTGGACCACTGTGCGGCAGCACCATTGAAACTTGAGCAAAATCAATGGAGCAAGTGACCCCTCGATGATCACGGTTTCTTTTTTTTTCACGGGTTCTTTTTGCCCAAAATTTAAAAATGGTACTTCGCTGACATGAGTTCAACAGCACGGTTCCACACAGCAGAAGATATCGTAAGCCAATTGAGGCGCTTAAAGTAGAAGTGGTTGAACCCACAAAATTGCGATTTCGCGATTATTAGCTTAGAGCATTCTCCTTTTGACAATTGTTCTACAAAAAATCTTTACAGCACTATTTAACGTTATTAGCGGGTTTTAATAAAAAACTCCAAATTCTAAATTTAAAAATTAATTTAAACTTTTTAGTATCCCCCGAAAAAGAGCCTCATTTTACATATCTTCACAAAGATTGACTACTTTATCTAAAAAATGTTGCCCTAAATTTCAAACTCAATTAACTCGAAATTAACTCCATATTTGGCGTAGGACACCTTTTATTTTAAGCGCCTCACTTGAGATGCGAATTTGGTGATAACACAATCCTGGGTTGCGCGCACTGTCGACTTTAAAGACTCACGAGCCCCGCCTAAGGATACAGTGTAGGGTACAAAAGGATTCAAAGTGATGACCGGTTACAACACCCTTTTCCATATGCCCATTTCTTTTTATTATTTATTGTTTTGTTTTTCATTTGTTTGTTATTGGATTTTTCTCTCTCTTTTCATTATGATTTACAATGTTAAGTAAATAATAATTGTAGTCGTTGTGAGTGAGTGAAGACGACGACGACAGGAGAAACGTCTATAAATAAAAACTTATTTGGGTTAAATTATACAACAATACAACAACAACAAAAACAGCTACTGTTTGACTGCTGTTGTTTTTGTTGTCGTTTAGTTCATACAAACATTTACAAAAGTTGCCAATGCAAACATTCGTGCCTTTGAATAACTACGGGCAGCAACAACAACGACAGTCGGTTTGGAGGATTTCCACTCATCAACAACTCATCATCATCTCGCCATGATTATCATACCGGTTGTGTTGGCAAATTGTATTGTTCAAACAATCAACTAAGCAAATATGATGGCTTTAAATTGTAGGTGCGAGGGGAGAAACAGTTTTTTTTTACAAAAAAAAGAGAAATCCATAAAGAAATATTTCATGAGGTGTACTGGTTTAAAAATGGTGGGGAGCAACAAGGGCATCACCAACATTGTAATTCCCACCCATTATCCAACCACCATCATATTCTCGCCAGCTCTTTAACAGTTTCTTATTTGTTTTCTATAATAAATATTAACGCACACACAACAAAAAAATCTGACACAATTCAAACTGACACAAATGAAAATTTGCACTACACGCACCCGTTGTTCACCTCCCACCTCAGCATTCCGATCACAGGATGATATTCTTTATTGTGGCTATGTTATGCTTGTTGTTGTCGATGTTGTTTTCCACATGATATATAATTTATGGGAAAACAATTAAATGTGCACATTGTAATTAAATATGAGAGGGGAAATATGCTCACGCATACAAAAGAAGGCAACCAAACCAAACCTGGCTGATGATGGGCTTAACACCATTGGTCGGTCAGTTCTGGTTGCTGAACATGTGAGGAGCACAGAGAAGGGATGGCAGCGCCATCGGCCAGGTGAAGGGCCTTAGACATTATATGATTGGTTTCACTGACATGTAAAATAAATGGCAAACGTTCACGAGTTTCGCATATTTTATTATTTTTTAATTATTCCTTATTTCCCCTGACATTCCATGAAAGAACAGACGTGGAACTCACACTCACCGGGACCCATTGTTTAAGGCCGCTTCCGAAAGGTTAATGCTTTTTTTTTTAAAGAAGTTTGTACATGGCGTAGAGATTACTCTCTTACGCTCTATCAAAAATTCCCCAAAAATTATGAAGAATTCCCCAAAAATAAATGAAAAAAATCCCCCCAAAAGCCCAGTATGTAAATTTCCCTAAAAACACTAAAAAAACCTTCTAAACAATTTATGAAAAATACGCCAAAGAAAAACATTATAAAAAATATGTATGTTTGACAACTGTTACGAAAATACCCTCCCCAAAAAAAAGAAAAATTACCCAAAATATAAAAAAATTAAAATTTTCATATGAAAAATGCCCCAAAAAATGAATTGTTACCTAAAAATTATGAAAAACTTTCCAATTTTTTTTCATTATGAAAATTTTATATGAGATTTTTGTGGGAAATTATTCATAGAGCCCATAAAGTCGCCAGCATTTACGAGGTGGAAAACGGACGCTGAAAAATGTTTGTTACCTAAAATGAAATGTTACCCAAAAATTATGAAAAACTTCCCAATTTTTTGGGGGAGTTTTTCATTATGAACATTTTCTGTGAGATTTTTGTGGGAAATTCTTCATAGAGTCCATAAAGTCGCCAGCATTTACGAGGTGGAAAACGGACGCTGAAAAATGTTTGTTACCTCACAGTTACCAAAAATTATGAAAAACTTCCCATTTTTTTTGGGGAATTTTTCATTATGAAAATTTTGTATGAGATTTTTGTGGGAAATTATTCATAGAGCCCATAAAGTCGCCAGCATTTACGAGGTGGAAAACGGACGCTGAAAAATGTTTGTTACCTAAAATGAAATGTAACCAAAAATTATGAAAAACTTTCCAATTTTATTGGGGAGTTTTTCATTATGAAAATTTTGTATGAGATTTTTGTGGGAAATTCTTCATAGAGCCCATAAAGTCGCCAGCATTTACGAGGTGGAAAACGGACGCTGAAAAATGTTTGTTACCTAAAATGAAATGTAACCAAAAATTATGAAAAACTTTCCAATTTTATTGGGGAGTTTTTCATTATGAAAATTTTGTATGAGATTTTTGTGGGAAATTCTTCATAGAGTCCATAAAGTCGCCAGCATTTACGAGGTGCAAAACAGACGCTGAAAAATGTTTGTTACCTAAAATGAAATGTTACCCAAAAATTATGAAAAACTTCCCAATTTTTTGGGGGAGTTTTTCATTATGAACATTTTCTGTGAGATTTTTGTGGGAAATTCTTCATAGAGTCCATAAAGTCGCCAGCATTTACGAGGTGGAAAACGGACGCTGAAAAATGTTTGTTACCTCACAGTTACCAAAAATTATGAAAAACTTCCCATTTTTTTTGGGGAATTTTTCATTATGAAAATTTTGTATGAGATTTTTGTGGGAAATTATTCATAGAGCCCATAAAGTCGCCAGCATTTACGAGGTGGAAAACGGACGCTGAAAAATGTTTGTTACCTAAAATGAAATGTAACCAAAAATTATGAAAAACTTTCCAATTTTATTGGGGAGTTTTTCATTATGAAAATTTTGTATGAGATTTTTGTGGGAAATTCTTCATAGAGCCCATAAAGTCGCCAGCATTTACGGACGCTGAAAAATGTTTGTTACCAAAAATCATTAAAAACTTCGCAATTTTTGTTGGGGAATTTTTCATTATGAAAATTTTGTTACCAAAAATCATTAAAAACTTCTCAATTTTTTGGGGTAATTTTTCATTATGAAAATTTTGTATGAGATTTTTTTTGGAGAATTCTTCATTTTGGTTTGGGACACTTTTCATAAAGGACACTTTCTGCAATAGTCTCAAAAAACTACCTACCACAACACAGCCTTTAATTTTTATATTAATTAAATTATTAAGTTCAATTTTGAGCTACAATTATTTTTTGGACTTTATTGCAACTTTGATATAATGAGTTATACCCTATTTTTATTTTTTATCCCAAAATACCTTTAACACAATCAACACAAATCTCGGAGAATATATTTAGAAAAGTAAACAGTCAGTGATAACACAAAGCAGTTCAGTATGTTTTTTTTCTTTCATATTTATCAGATTTTTTTTTTGCGATATCATGATAAGGGTTCTGTTTTTATCATCGTCGTCTCAAAGGTCAAAGACCTTGCCGTTGCGCACAAAAACTGTCAAAAAAAGTCAGTCAAATGTCGCCGTATTGTCTTGATCCATAACGAATACTTGAGTTTTTCGTTGATGAAATATTGGAATAATCTATTTAAAAAAAAAATATGGCTTCATGCGATGTTTGCTTCGGAAGAAAATATATTTGTACGGAATAGCAGGTTTTATCAATAAAATTCGGTAGTACATGTGACCGCCAAAATTCGGCTGGCTATTAATTCCAACTTGGTGAAACGAGTTCCTCTATGACAATTGAGATTATTCAAAATATTTGAATAACTGAGAATCATTTGGATCTGATACTCCATTAGACCAGCACACCAAAATCCTTACAGCATGTTGTGTTGACTCCTCGAAGGGATGACAAAAAAAGACACAATCTCTTATGCTAAAGCCTCCCTCAACCCGACTCTGCCTTTTTTTCACTTATAACCTTTATTTCGCATAAAGTCCAAACGGAAGCCTTAACCGAAATCCACCACATACCACCACTCTCAATGTGTTATTGACATTAAAATCATGAGAACCAACCGCACATGCTTCACATTTTCATCATTAACGCTGTGCCATGAGAGTCCTGGTGGCAACACGGCCCCCAAACCCCGCCATCCCTCGTACAAAGACCACGGGAAAGGGGATGCTTCAAGCTGTGTTGGGTGCGGATAAATATGAACTGTTGGCTTTGTATGGTAGATGGAGTTTTATTTTTTTATTTGGTCGTGTTGCATGCCTCAAATGTTTGTTGTCGGCTGTGTTTTTTTTTTGTTCTGTTTTCTTCTTGTCATTGTTATCTTTGGCCAATAAAGTTGATGTGTCTTTTTTTGCGAGTGTGTGTAGCTTTTGGTTTGGTTAGGGTTTTTTCTTCTTTTGCATTGGAACTTCAGGTGTCCCGGTATGTATGAAGTTATAGTTTGAAACTATGTGGTTGTTGATGTGGTCGGAAAAAAATGTTTTAAAGACAAACTTATACATATTCATGTTGTTGCGAAGCGGTGGGGATATGGAGTTTCTCGCATGCAGCATTTAACAGAGCGATAAGCTTGAGCTTTGCAAGTTCGGAGATATGTTGAGAAATAAACAACCGAAACTTTAGTGGATAAATCTCCACACAATGCACATACGTATATACAACAGCTATTGCAATGGACCTAACTGGGGTGCCTTACAGGGTACTCTTGATGCAAGATTTAAAGCCAATCGACCATCGACAATTTCGTTTAAGAAAATCATTTCTTCAGACGAAGATGATTTTTTTTCTGACCTTTTCGTCCAATAACTCAAGTTACTGGCAAATTAGAATATCCCGCATCCCACACCAGTAAAATACGATGAAATGAAATTTAATTTATCGCCACAGAAATGTTTCAACATTTATTTCAGTTGAAACGGGAAACGGATATGAGAAAAATATATAAAATAATGTATGTATGTATATAAAATAAATCAATAATAAATATTATCTTCACACTCACTCACAAATACACGCACAAGTTTGTTTTTCTCCGCTTGACTGGATTTATGTGAGAGTGTGCTTTATGAGTTTAATTTTTGTTTATTTTTTATTATTAAATAATTAATTTATTTATTTGCAAAGTAATATTACGCAAGTAAATATACGCAAGTGCGCGAGCAAATGTTTGATTTCCGTTCGGAATTATGAGTTCTTTAAAGGTTCACAACAATAGTAATGGGGGGGGGGGGGGGAAATTGTTGGCCTTTAAGATAAATTTGTGAAATGTTAAATTTGTGTCAACACGTGTATGACAGTCGGAAACTATAACCAGGGTCTCTACACGCTGAAAAAAAAGGTCATCTAAAAGACCGTAGAGGTAAAAGAAAATACGAAAGCTGCTGCTAATACACACTTAGACGCATCCAAATGTTGTACTTTGTTGAATTTAATAAGATTGTTGTTTGTTATTTCTAAACACGCTATTGCTTATACACAAATACGTAATAGTAATAGCAAATGAGTTATATTTACATCCAAATAAGTTTATAGGCTTAAAAAATACGAATTTTTCAGCGTGTATTTTTCAGTGTGTATAAAGAATGATAAGAAATATTTCCAGGCTTCTTCGAATATGATCTGGGCTTTTTTGTTCTCAAATAGAGAGAAATGATACAACCGCAAGAAGGTTTTCGTCTGGGCCTCTTTCGCATGAAAACGAACCTGATTAATAAGTTTCATTTCCTTGTTGATTATTTAGACTCTTTCAAATTGAAAATTTTGCCAACGTCAACGCGATTCTTTCTATTCAGTATAAAAATCATTGAGATAACCTTTTCAACCTAAGAAGAGAGTCTCAAGCATCGTTTTTTCCTTTTTTTTTCAAAGCGTCAGAGAAAATATTCCAGAAGGTGTTTCGTAACCTAATTGCAACGTTTTTATTGTGTACCATTTCAAGGATAATTTTTGAGATTGTTGTAACTAACGAGTAAACATTTTTTACGAAGTATTCAATTAACTTGGCTTTACAGTGAATTTCTTGGATTCGATTCGCTCATGAATTTCCAAGTATTTTGGCATGTCCTCTTTACGGCTCGTAATACTAAAGATTTTCATATCTTCAACTTATGACATACATACTAGGGTGTACAAAAAAAATTGATTTTGACGGCTCAATGAAAAATGCCACCCCCCAAAAAAAAGAAGAAGGACCCAAATTAAAAACGCCCCAAAATAAATGAAAAATTCCCCAAAAAACCCAATATGAAAATGTTACCCAAAAATTCTGAAAAATCCCACACATGAAAATTTCCCCAAAAAAATCTGAAAAATCCCCCCAACCATTTATAAAAAAAATTACTGAATGCAGAATACACCCAAAATTATGAAAAATACCCCAAAAAACAACTTTATAAAAAAATCCATATATGAGTAATTTTTGTTATGAAAATATCCCCAAGCAAAACAAAAAGTTCCCCAAAAATAAAAAAATTGGGAAATATGAAAATTTCCCCAAAAAAATCTGAAAAATCCCCCCAAACAATTTATAAAAAAATTACTGAATGTAGAATCCACCCAAAATTATGAAAAAACCCCAAAAAATCAACTTTAGAAAAAAAATCCATATATGAGTGATTTTTGTTATAAAAATATCCCCAAGCAAAACAAAAAGTTCCCCAAAAAAAATCTGAAAAATCCCCCAAACAATTTATAAAAAAATTTCTGAATGCAGAATCCACCCAAAATTATGAAAAATATCAAAAAAAAACAACTTTAGAAAAAAAAATCCATATATGAGTGATTTTTGTTATGGAAATATTCCCAAGCAAAACAAAAAGTTCCCCAAAAATAAAAAAATCGGGAAATTTTTAATTGTCTATTTTTTATGCGAAATGAATAATTATGAAAAACTCCCCAATTTTTTGGGGAATTTTTCATAATGAAAAAATACCGAATTTTTATTTTTTTTTTGGGGTCATTTTTCATAAATAATTGTTGAGATTTTTTTCAGTTCAGAGGTGCCACAAACCGTTTTTTGAAAAACATTCGGGTTTTCTGTGTTTTTTGATCAATAAAAAGCATTTTCTAAGTCTTAGAGTCATAATTTGAAAAGTGTTCGAGCTTTAATTTGATGTTTTGTATTTTTTTTTGCTCGTTTAGTCCGCCATCAAACGTTTTTTTTTCAACTAGTGACTATTTCGTTTTTATTATTTTCGTTATCGGGCCATGTTGAACAAATTCTTGTCTACAACAATTGAAGAGGAGGATATTGGCAACATTTGGTTTCAACAGGACGGCGCTACATGCCACACAGCCGAAACTACACTCGATGTTTTGCGCCCTGTTTTGGAAGATCGCGATATCAGCCGCAGAGCAGATGTCGTTAGGATGAAATTATTTTCCATTATTAACCGGAAGGATTGTACTTTCAAATAAAAAAGAAATTTGAGAAAATATCCATTAGTTTTTTTTCTAGAATTTTCAAAAAAAAAAGTTATTTGGCGGACCCTGTACGTTTTTAGGAAATTTTAAATTTTTTTACAATGTTGTTTTTTGGGGAATTTTTTTTAATAATTTTAGGTGGATTCTGCACTGAGTAATTTTTCATAAATTGTTTGGGGGATTTTTCGGAATTTTTGTTAAAATTTCGTAATCGCCTTCTGGGGGATTTTTATTTAATTTTCCATTTGGTGCATTTTTCATCGAGCCCCTAATATACACCCCATGATTCCCAAATATGGTCATGTGATTTTTAAGAATTCCTTTTATAAATAATATCTATAAAGTGGCACTACATTGAATTCTATAGAAGTGTTATTTCTCTAGAATATATGAAATTCTTGTGTGGGGGGAGGTCAAATGGAAAGGATTGTAAAGAAAGACGGTCTAGAGGGCAGATGACCCTAAGTGACATGTGCATTTTTCCAACAGAGGGCATCGTTAGGTTTTTACTAAGAACCAGTCTAACCGCGAAAAAGACGTAAGCAACAAAAAGACAATTTTGCAGTAAGCAACAAAAAGACAATTTTACAGATTTTTGGTGTGGGGGCGTATGGTACCAACAAAATAAAATTGTATTTGCTAAATCTTTGTAAATATAAATTTTTAATATTTTCGTAGAAAATTGTCTAAAGCTCTTTAGACAATTTTCTACTGAATTTCATTAAAATGCGAGTTTCGCTAAAAATGGCGCTTGTGCGGCCAGGGCTCACTATGGTCGTGTACCTTCAGTTGCTGGGACAATTGGACCTTGTAAGCGAATAATGCGAAGTCTTGGTGCTAAAGTTGCAACAGGCTGGAGTGTGAAATATTGAGATCGATGGCGAGTCGATGTTCCATGACTGAGTCGCACACTCTCGATAGAGCGCAGGGACCTTGAGAACCGTCTACTATCGGTCAATGTCACAGTAACAAATGATTCGAAAATAACCCACTATATGGACCGGTATGTGGAAAACAATACAGTCCCACGTCTATTAAATGCTAACTGAAGATTTCATCAGCACGGCTATATAAAAGCGATATGAGTTGCCGTACTCAACTTTATCACCCTACAGCAGGGTACAGTTTCTGTAACAGAGATAGGTAGTTTTTGTTTATTAGTATTTTTGAATGATTGGTCTGAAGGGCTGCGATTGGACTGTGGTGCTTATGACTTACTTGGTTTTAATTAACAGGGAAATTTATTTAGGAGGCCCCATAAGGAACCTAATAGGGATTTCAGATCTCTATCGAGACTATTTCTCGTAACCATTGATTATGAAAAAGATTACGTGAGACTTTTTAATAGACGACAAATCGTCATACATCATTCGCAATTTGTCCCTCGTGAGTCAGAGTAATCGTCTACCTCTATATTTCACTTACAATAATTTAATGTGAAAGTAAATGTATTTTAAAGATAAAACAAACAAATAAAGTTTCACACACACACACACATAAATGTCCCCTTATCAGCGTAGTTGAGCAGTTGGTTTGGCTTCCCACCCATTCCATTTTAATATTATGACAAGTGCACTGAAGTTTCATTCCCGGATTTTACCTTGTCCTATGGCTGCCTTAATGCAATGTTTATAATTTTAATAACGGACAAAAAATAGTAATACAACGTTGTTGTTATTACTCTTGAAGCTGCAACAGACGACAAAGCGAGCCATAATGGGCAGGCGGCGGTGTCAACGGTGGCCCAGTGGACGTGACACAAACACTGGCGCACCTATTCAATGACGTTACATCCGTTTCCAGGAAGAGACACCGACACTTGTACATATGTATGTATACGCAAAAATTAAAAAAAAAATGTAGGTAGGTACAGTTGTGTGTGTGTGTGTGTGCATATGTGAGTGTATTTAAAATTAAAAATAATTATAAATTACAACATTTCCATAAGTATGCTGGGGTCAGATAAACAACAACAGCAACAAAAAAAAAACCCCGAGTATGCACAACTAAAAGTTTCCCTGGGATTGCTCGGAATTAAATGCTTAAGGCTGTACATTTTTATACAAAATTGAAACAAAACAAAAAAAATAAAATAAATAAAAATGGACACACAGGTAGAGGGAGCCAGAAATGGAGAGAAATTTGTGCTTTAATGCAAATGAGTTGCCCGCATAATGGCAATAACATTATACAGTCCCGCTAGCAAACTGTCCGGATAGTGTAATGTTGTAATTACTACCGGGATAATACCCGATGTTATTATCGTGTCATCGCACGGGAATGACACTTTATGCTGAGGAAAATATTTCGGGAATACAGTATAACTCAGGCATTGTGTTAAGTTTTCTCTTGATATTTGATAAATGACTTCCAGAAATATTCACATTAGAGTGGGTCACAGACAATAGTTTCTATAATTGTTATATAAATTTCGCATACAAAGATCCCTTCCAAAAGTTACCATCTAAGTCCGATTATGATCTGAAATTGTGTTCAAATCGATGACTCCGACACGAATAATTGGTTTCGGTCTAAAAATTTGTCAAAATCCACGTTCAGTGGAAACATATTTTGAGGCACCCCAATCTCAGATTAGAAGCTCTCAGACAGGAAATTTTTATCAATTCTCAGATTTTCCCCAATTTTTACTTTTTTTGAAAAAAAAAATATTTTTTTCACTTTTCTTAGCATAACTTGAAGAGACTCCAAATTTTTAAACTACTTAAGCGTTACGAAAAAAAGTTTTTTGAAATGAAAAAAAAAAAAAAATTAGGAAAATCTGAGAATTGATAAAATTTTTTTTTAAAAAATTTGACGTGATACAGACATTTCCACTAGTCTGCCTGCCAAAAATCAGCTCGATTGGATCACTGAAAAAGGGTTAAAAATCGGTCGAAAGGCTTTCATACTTCAAACTTAAAAAAAACCAATTCTGGCGTGTACGTGAAAATCGCCGATACACGTGTATTTTTATTTCTTTCCCTCTTTCCGAATATGTGCATTTGGTTCATAGGACAGAAAAAAATCAATTTTTTGTAACACGGTGTTATTGGAAAACTTTAAAAATAATCATATTTTTTTTTTGAATTTATTATTTAATACAATACTAACTTACTTATTTCGCTCAACATTTCATGAAAAAACAGACAGGGAACTTATCTCGAATCAGTGAGCTGTGCGCGACATAATTTGTATACTCTTCGACCGGAACTTACTGCTTAAAGTCGGATACGAACAGCTAATGCTTTTCTAGAGAAGTTTTACATGGCTTGGAGATTACTCTCTTACTGGTAAAGTTGCCAGAATCTACTAGTTGGAAAAACAACCATTGACAAATATTTGCGGATCTCACCAGGTTCAACAATATTAAACAATTTGTCCTGAAAAGTATTTATTTAACAGGCGGGAAATTCGTTTAACCGGTTATTCGATTTTCATTTTACTTTTAAATACTCTAAAACGTTGCTCTTTTGAGCACATTTTTTTCTTCAATTTCCTACATCCAAAATTTAATTGCTTTCTATTCGTTTTTTTTTCAAATTACTACACTTTATTTGTCCCCCCTCATAAAACACTTGTAAGTACATTCCAGTGTGATAAAATTGTCTCACGCCTGAAGGCATTTACATATCCAGTAAAAAAATGTTGCTCTTTTGTATGACCCTCTACCCCCGTAGACCACACGGTGCAGGTTATAATAATTAACAAGATAAGCCGGATTAAAAAAAAAAAAAAAATTATACACAAAAACATTCCAGACGTTGTCTGTTTCAATCAGTCGATATAGCGATTTCTTTAGCTGTAGAAAAATGTATTTATTATTCCGAAAAAAAGTAATATTTTAATTAATGATTTGTTTGCATTTTATTTTTTGTAGTTTTTTCTTAATATTTCTCTCTCTTATTTTTGTTTTCTTTTGTCGTTGCAGCCACTTCGTCGCTGTTGCCGTATTTGACCATACACATGCAATCGATTGGCTTAACCGTGGAGGAAATTGCCATTATTTATTTGGCGCTGCCATTTACGACATTTTTAAGTCCACCCATCACAGGTGAGTCATGGTTCCAACACCGTTTCCGGTCGAAGAAATGATTGTGTGAGAGTGAAAAAATATTCGAATATTCAAATCGGTATACAAATAATTAATTAATCAAATATGCAAATATTCAAAAATTAAAATCTGTTTTAAATTAATCAAATAAAAATTTATTTAAATTTTAAAATATTCAAATAGTCAAATTTTAAAATATTCAATTATTCAAATATTTAAATACTTAATATTTTAATATTCAATTATTCAAATTTTAAAATATACAAATATTCAAGTATTCAAATATTAAAATTGTCAAATATTTAAATATTCGATTAATCAAATAGTCAAATTTTAAAATATTCAAATTTTCAAATTTTAAAATATTCAATTATTCAAATATTTAAATACTTAATATTTTAATATTCAATTATTCAAATTTTAAAATATACAAATATTTAAGTATTCAAATATTAAAATTGTCAAATATTTAAATATTCGATTAATCAAATAGTCAAATTTACAAATTTTAAAATATTCAAATTTTCAAATTTTAAAATATTCAATTATTCAAATATTTAAATTTTAAAATATTCAAATAGCCAAATTTTAAAATATTTAAATATTTAAAAACTTAATATTTTAATATTCAATTATTCAAATTTAAAAATATACAAATATTCAAGTATTCAAATATTAAAATTGTCAAATATTTAAATATTCGATTAATCAAATAGTCAAATTTACAAATATTCAAATTTTCAAATTTTAAAATATTCAATTATTCAAATATTTAAATTTTAAAATATTCAAATAGTCAAATTTTAAAATATTCAAATACTTTATATTTTAATATTCAATTATTCAAATTTTAAAATATACAAATATTCAAGTATTCTAATATTCAAATATTAAAATTGTCAAATATTTAAATATTCGATTAATCAAATAGTGAAATTTACAAACTTTAAAATATTCAATTATTCGTATTTAAATATTTTGATATTCAAATATTCAAAAATTCAAATATTTGAATTTTAAAATATTCAAATAATCAAATTTCAAAATATTCAAATATTAAAATCTCCAAGAACTCAAATATTCAAATATTTAAACATTCCAATATTCAAATATTATAATTTTCAAATATTCATATATTCAAATATTCATATATTCAAATTTTCAAATATTCAATTAATCAAATATTCAAAAAATCCTCACAATTTCCCAAATATCCAAGCATCACCCGCCTTCTGAAGTTAACTTTCTCCTACACTGAAAGAACAACGACTACCTCCTTTTCTGAAGTCGCCCCGCAGCCATCACATGTTGTTGCTTGAAGCCGTAGATAATTAACTTAAATTAAGTGTATTTTGGTTTCGAATTGGTTTGAGTTTCTTGCATAAATTATTGCATGGCAGTCTCTGTGGATAAAATCGCACATGGGAAACATTGTAATGTTGAATTTTAATTAACAATGTATTTTATACTGCAACTGTATTGAATGATATATCACTACAAATTCTGTGTAACGGTATACAGTGGGTGTTTACAGTATGCGATCAAGATAATGTGGCGACTGTTATGTTATACGAACAAGTTACCTTAAGTAACATTCTTAAGCACTCTCCAGGAACTTCAAGTACCACAAAATAGTGCTGGATTAAAAAATCATGTCCCTTTATTAAATCTTAAATCTTAAGAATAATTGTAACAATCTCCTTCTGATCCATATAACCGAAGAAGGCCTTGTTGTGCAGTTTAATCATAAATAAATCAAATCGAAGAAAAAAAAATTCAATTAAAAAAGCAATTATGTTCAGATTTTGCAACCGGTTCTAATTGTTAGGGAATTGACTGTACTACGTATTTATGGCTTTTGCTTTTGCCAATGCAACAGTATCCAATCGTTAATTTGTATACCCTCCAGCATGGGATGGAATGTATACAAACTTTGTCAATCCGTTGGTAACATCTCGAAATATTCATGGGCAATACTATAAAATATCGATTTTCATGATTAGCTTCAAATTCTAAGAATTTCTTGCCATGTCCGTGGAAACCCATTACAGGTCACACCAATGAAGACAGAAATGCGATTTGGTAAATATTTGTTTTGGAAAAGTAGCTGGCAATGAACCAGAACTAAAGGGTTAAACAATAACTGCTATTTTTTTCCACACTAAAAAACCCTTTTTTGAGTAAAATTTATTTTTTCTTGGAAGTATTCAACTTATTTGTATTGGGATTAAAAACCGAACGGAAATAAATAATGGACGGGAGAATAAGGACAAGTTTCAAATAAAGAGGAATTTTCGATTCCGATTAAATATTGTTTGAAAATGTTGACCAGACTCTTGCGGCCAAGAAACTGAAAAGAAGCCCCCAAAAAGACGGACCGATAAGAAGCAAAAAATTGAAGGCCTGAGCCCATTGGTCGAGGGAAGAGGGTCTTCTATACAGGGTTTTATTTTCATATTCAAAGAAAAACTACATTCTTTGAGATAAATGATCGGATGTTTATTTCATAATAAAGAGGAAGGTCTCGCGGTTAATAATGGAAAACAACATCAGCCAAATGGGCACCACGACCACGCTTACAGGACCATATCCTTTTCATGAAATTTTCCATAATCAAATCGAAAAGTGAAAAAATGGTTCTAACACAAAAAAAAATCAAGAAAACATTCCAAATAATTTTGAAAAAAAATCATATTTTATTTAGAGGCAGCCAAGTTCCGCCTCTTTCTCAACCAAATCCCCTATGCTGCTTAAGCTCGGTTGGAACTTAGCCGGCTCTATAAAAAGTGACCAAAATGTGAAATGCAAAAAAAAAAATGATGGCCCAAAAAATGCGATATAAAATTGAGTCGTTTATTACCATAAAAAACTATCCCCAAAAATGGAGATTTTTCATAATTTCGTTTTTGGGGGATTTTTCAAATGAAAATTGAAAAATGGAAAATTCCCCAATTTTTTTCAAGAGGAATTTTTCGTAAATTCTTTGGCAGATTTTTGCGATTTTTGAGGGACATTTTGCGGAACTTGTCATCTATTTTTTGTAATTCTTCATTTTTTTGGTGGTAATTTTTCATAGAGCCACTAAACCTAGAGGGAATATTAAAGTCGTCTCAGCCGTTTCCTTCATATCCGTTTTTGCTTACGTATTGTCCACTTTTGTTTTTATTTTTTTTGCAAATTGTTACTGTTTCTATTTTGTTTTGTTTCGCTGATTCTTTTTTGTTCGAGTTGTTGTCTGTCATGAATAATAAATCAAACAGAAAAGATGCCGTCTGCCGCCAGTTGGCCCTCCTGGCTGTCCATTCAACCGCTGGTCTTTCTGGCCGTACATTCTCCCCCCCTCCGTCGGCCAGTCGGTCCTTCCCCAACGGTCTGTGTGAATTTATGTTATCTTGATAGATCCACCGAGAGCCTATGTACTGGCGTATGTATATATTTCTATGTGGAAGTATGTGTGATTGTGTGTACAAGTGTTCTTTTCTTTTTCATATATGTCATTCTTGTGTGTTTACCTGTCAGTTAACTGTGTACTTATTGTTGTCGTCGTATACACACACAGACACAAACACATACATACATGTAGTGTCTGCCATGGAATATTTATAAAAAAAAAGAAGACATAATTTCGTTGTCTCTCCGATGTTACCAAAGTGGGCGGAAAACAGTGTCAAAAAGGCCTGAAGTGAGGGCTTTTTTCAATCCGGAATGACAACCCTGCGTCGTATTAGGAGGTACGAATTTGGGAAGGCCCTAAAAGAAAAAATGGACCCGCAGCGAAAAAAAAGGGAAAAATAGTAATAGACCTGACCTTCAAAGGCCTCTAGGCCCTACAAGAAAATGGGGTATCTCGGGGCATGACAATACCATGCAAACTTCATACAACCGGGTTTTGGCCAGTCGGAATGGCCCTCGAGCCCCCTATCATTCCCACCTTGAGCAGGTCTACCCAATTGCTCCCCTGACTAACTGCAAGTGTGGCTGCTGTCCTCATGTGAGCAGAGATCACATTGAAGAGCCCACAAGGCTCCATAACATTCCTTCTTTGAGCTTTGTTGAGGCCAATCCCGCCCCTTCTTTACCACAAGTGTGACTGCTGACCTCATGCCTGTCGCTGGTCTGTCTGCCTTAGCCAGTGAGTTGTTGCAGTGTCTGTGTGCGATGTGATTGTATTTGTGTTAATTTATACATAAATAATGTCCGTTGATTTTGAAGTTGAGTTCATATTTTTCATCCGTTGCCTTCGTAAAAAAAACACAGCTCATGAATTAACATTTCGTAAATTGTTTCTTTAGCCAAGCAAATGTCTGGAAAATTCACTGTTTTTTTTTTACTGGAGAATCACACTGACTCACAATGAAATAATGTTGCGCCACAGTGACCGACCGATCAACCGAACAGCTGTTAGGGGGGAAACTGAAGACACCCGCAATTGAGATGGCATGAGATTATGACAGCAGTGACCTTGACATGGACTGAACCATGTGGACAGTTGTGGGTGGCCGTGGAAATGCTGCTGCTGCTCGTTTTGCGTTGACAATGGTGTACGTGACATTGAACTACGTGTGGCTGTGTGGATTTAGGAAGAAAATATATTTTATTTCATCAGTGTCCTTCATTGTCTTGAGTAGATTTTATTGGACATGTACGCGAAGGGCGGAGAAGCTTAATTTAATTTACAGTCAAATACAATTGATCGGAACGTGTTTCGAGACGTTGAATTTTTCGATTATTTTCAAAAACAAAAAAGTTTCATTGAATTATGAATAGAAAACAACGGTTGTGCTTGAACCTATGACTATAATTCGATAAAATATTATGGGATTTATGGAATTTTTCACAGAGTTATGGATGATTCTGAATACTTAACAAGATGGTGGTTAACCATGCTCTCCATAACCTTTGAGAGCGTAGAACATATTTTTTTTAATTAATTCAGGTTTATTGTGTATGATATTAATACAATTAATCTTATTGCTATTGTGCGGTAAATCGCACCATTTGTAGCCTCACATTTCTTGGGGATCGGCTGCACATTGGCAACAATACCAACACGGTACGACATGTTGAAAAGATTGAGCAAAGTTCGAAAAAAATATCTGAGTCATCACACTAGATACGTTTTCGATCAGAAAATAATCCGACTACTTGAATTTCCATTTCCCGATTATCATAAATAATCAGAAAGAACCAAAAGTACTCAAGGATTATTTTATGATTAATTTTGATTATTCATAGTAATCGAATGTAATCGGAAAATGGAAATTCAAGTAATCGGATTACTTTTGATTACTTAGAGTAAGCGCAAGTAATCCTGATTACTTTCAGATTATTTGTAATTGTTATTAATTACACTAGTCAACAGTCAAAATGTACTCGGGATGCGATAATTTTTTCTGTGTAGATAACCTTGACATGAGCTCGAAAAACGCAATAAAAAATTTTTTTTTCGTTTGGTTTTTGTTTTATTTTTTGTTTTTTAAATTTTAAAAAAATTTTTTTGGTTAATTTGTTTCGTCCGGCATAACTCGGGAACCACTAGCCCGATTTAATTGAATTACATTTTGCACGCGTTTCGCTTTTATTCGCAATTGAGTAAAGGTATGAATTTCAAAAATCATTTTATATATTTTTGTCACCCAACAAATTTTAATTTTTTTTGTAATAAAAAAGAAAAAACCTTACCATAGACAAAGTTGTGCATATGTCGAGCAAATTTTTGAAATTCATACCTTTACTCAATTGCGAATAAAAGCGAAACGCGTGCATCGATTTTCATGCTCTTTGTCTCATTTTGCTCATAGGTTATGTGACTTTACGTAAAAGTAATAAGATTTGACATTTTTTTTCATTTTGGATTTTTTATGGATTTTTTAAAAAAAAAAAATTTAAATCTTTAGGCAAAAAATAAGTTTTTTCCTTTAAATATTCATTTTTAACTTGGAAAATTTAATTCAATTAAATCGGGCTAGTGGTTCCCGAGTTATGCCGGACGAAACAAATTAACCAAAAAATTTTTTTTAAAATTTAAAAAAAAAAAAATAAAACAAAAACCAAACAAAAAAAAAAATTTTATTGCGTTTTTCGAGCTCATGTCAAGGTTATCTACACAGAAAAAATTATCGCATCCGGAGTACATGAAATTTTTTTCATTTTGTTGAGTAGTGTTATAAGAAGAAAAAAATTGCAACAGTGTCCCTTAACTTTGGCCATTTCTCCGTAGAGTGGATCATGTTATTTTGATTCCTTAACAGAGGGCTTTATTGTTCAACAGCTTTTATAGCCCAAACTAGCAACTATTTCATATATTTATTACGTAATTATACACGAACTTTAAATATTCCAAATTACAAAAGGCCACCTTATCTCTGCCGCGTAGATGTAGTCGCGACAAAATAATGTGTTAACCCAGCGACCCTATTTTATTGTGGCAGGCAGACCAAAGTCTGTGATGGTACCTAACGGGATGCTCTCCATTTCATCAGAATTGTTGATTTTCCTATTGTTTTACCTTTCCATATCTCTTTCATGCCGCTCTTGTGATTGCATCGCGCAGTCTTGCGTTATGGGCAGCATTTGCAGAGAATCCTCGCTGTACAGTGTTTGGTTTCATACTTTTTGTTTTTATTAAAAACAAGACTCCGTAAATCTGCTGTAAAACGAAAAAATGAAACATATTCTCACCTTCCATGTGCAATAGAAGAAAAGTAACTGGCTAAGATTTAAAATCCCCATTTAATGAATTTCCAACGATCCACATGAACACTTCTTAGTGGTGTGATACATACAACAAAAACCCATGCCCGTTCATCAAATGTAATCTCAACATGCTTCATAATGATTTTAATTAAAATTGTACTTCGAATAAATTTGCCATTTTCCGTGTATATCGTTGAGCCTGGACAAACATACACTCGAGAATTGTAGAAGATATGTAATGTGCAAATAAACACAGCTACAAATATTCAAATTAAACAATTATGTCTGTGTGTGTGGCAGTGCATTTATTAGTCCATAACTAGCCATTGTATGAACACTTAGTATTGATCTTATTAAAATCCCACACTTGAAATCATCATCATAACTTAAGATACCGAACAGTGACTACACATGGGAATGGATGTAGACACTGGCTTAGTATGATATACAAATGTACGATGGTCGGGTGAAAAGGTTTTGCTAGAATGAAAAGGGAATTGTGCTAAGACGTTGAGAGAATGGCAGAGCTTTATGGCTTCAGGGGAATGGCATTGTTTTTTTATTATTGGAAGGTATAAAAACTAAATAAAATGCCAAGGATAGCTTACTGAGTTACGACGTGTTTTATATTAAAAAAAAATACTTGCCATGTTGGTCATTCAAGAAAGATATTGCTGATTTTAATAAATTTCGCGGAGCCAAACTAAAATTTTAATAATTTTCGAGGATACGAATTTTAGGTTTAATAAGTTTCAGAGATCTGTGGCATCCACATTCTGTCCTATGAACCAAATTTTTATTTTCGGAAAGGGGATAAAAAATAAAAATACACGTGTATCGGCGATTTTCATGTACACGTCAGTTTTTTTTTTTTTTAAGTTTGAAGTATAAAGCTCGTAGTGGCCTGTGTGAAAGCCTTTCGACCGATTTTAACCCTTTTTCACTGATCCAATCGAGCTGGCAGGCAGACTCCTGGAAATGTCTGCATCACGTAAAATTTTTTAAAAGCAATTTTTATCAATTCTCAGATTTTCCCCAATTTTTATTATTTTTTAAAAAAAAATATTTTTTTCACTTTTCTTAGCATAACTTGAAGAGACTCCAAATTTTTAAACTACTTAAGCGTTACGAAAAAAAAATGTTTTTTGAACTGAAACCTTAAAAAAACGACAACCATTTAAAAAAAATTTAGGAAAATCTGAGAATTGATAAAAATATATTTTTTTAAAAAAATTGACGTGATACAGACATTTCCACGAGTCTGCCTGCAAAAAATCAGCTCGATTGGATCACTGAAAAAAGGGTTAAAAATCGGTCGAAAGGGTTTCACACAGGCCACTACGAGCTTTATACTTTATACATCAAACTTAAAAACTGTACATGAAAATCGCCGATACACGTGTATTTTTATTTTTTCCCCTCTTTCCGAATATGTGCATTTGGTTCATAGGACAGAAGAAAATCTATTTTTTGTAACACGGTGTAATAATCAGGATATGATTTTTGGTCTTGATATTGATTGTGGCCAGCCAGCCTTTCAATGTATGACTATCGTTTCTTATTACCATGCTATCATAGCATACATTTACCCCACCATTCTTTTACAACCCTCGTATACTCTTTGCAATTGAACGAAGTCAACCAATGACTGCGTGTCCTTCCGATACGAGTATGTGCTCAGACGTAGTCCGAAACAGAAAAGTGTTGATTACAGACATCCAAATCTATGAACTCAAATTTGGGCAAATAATTGCAATTTTACATTAAGAAAATGTATTAGTAAATAATTGATAAATCAATTAGTAATATAGCACATATACATATGCACACAACACACACACGCACGTACACACACACACACACACCCATACAAGGTTGGACTATTACAAAGTATGTGATGTGTAGTACTTAAGAATTAGTAACTGCAGTGGCAGTGCAAGTAATGAATAATTGAATGGGATTTGGCTGAAATGAAGTTGGAAATGTGTTACGGTGCGATTGTGATTGCCACAATGTCAACACGTTCAGGCGGCCTGATGGAACTTATCATAAATTCACTGAAATTGCACAAAGTTTACGAAACGGAATTTAAGTGCAAGTTAATCAGTTGGTGTTAAGATTTGTCTGTATTTGTTATTTGTTAATGTGGTGGAGCAGAGATGGGATGAGATGGAAATTGTGAAGTGTGTATAAGCTAAAGACCTTAATATGGTAACAACTTGGCCTGCTTATCGCAAACATCGCAAAAAGTGCCCAAAAGCAATTTTTATTAAGGAATACACAACCTCAGGCCCGACAACATCTAAAGTGTGAGAGTAGAAACCTTTCTCAGAGATTGGAGATACACAGAAAATCTAATATTATTGGAATAAAACGGGCTCGACTACCAGTGTAACATTGATTTAAAGATTTACGAATATGCAACTTGGAGTTCCCCTAAAAACATTTATCTGTTTTTTTTTTAAATATCGAATGTTCTTAATGAATATAATAATCCGTACTTGAATTAAGCCGTAGCGGTGTCAAAAGTATGGTAAGTACGGTTTCCCTTAAACCAAGTTAAGCTCATAATAGAATAGAAATCAGTTCGAAATGGTCTTATGTGTAGACCGCTTGGATTAATTTAAGCCCGATTAAATACTTGAAATTATCGGAAACTGGAATTGATTTAAGGTAAATTTAGCTAAAATTGATATCATAATATTCTTGTTCTAAGAATATTAAATTTATAACAGAATGAGTTCGAAATGGACTTGAAGAGAGAACATTTTTATTCGGTCTCAGTTTTCTATCTCAAAAATTGTTCTAGGAATTCTTCCTCTTACCTCACTTCAAGTTGGACATAGTTTTCCAAATAAATATTTAAATACACTTAAATACAACGACATCGACATTTTCAATGATTTCTTCCCCAATCATTGGTTTATTATGTGCTATGGTATTGCGTAATTAAAAGCGAATTACTTTTTACTAGGGCTAGTCCGAAAAACGACAAGCAGTAAAGCAAACAAATCTTCGTTTAAATCAATCAAGTATTTTATTTTTATTATAAGAATTTTCGTATTTGATTTTTAAACTGTCCCATTTATACTTGTTTTAAGAATAACTAACTACTAATCATATTTATTTTCTTTTCATTATAAACGGCATAACTTCCCCTTTATTAGGACATAAACATCGGATCATTTATCTCAAAAAATAAATTTTTCTTTGAATACCAAAATAACACCTCTTGTTGGAGAACCCTGTACGATGTTAGTTCAAATTCAGAATTTTCGGCTTGAATGTAGAATGCCATTTTTCTTTCTGTGTGGTTGACATCGTCGTCATCCAAGATATTCAATGGAATTCGAGAATTCTAGAATAAAAAGATGCAAAATATTCCACAGCTGTTATAAAAAGAAGCCAGAGTTCTGATTTGTGGTTGAAAAGCGAATAAATCATACGATCGTTGGCTTCTGACGAGTTTCAAAACGTCTATGCTCAATTCGCTTCAAGACCAAGTAGAGTAGATGGTAATTTTAGTAAAAACAAAACTCACTGATTGAACTGGCAAAAATTAAATCCAAAAGACAAAAAAGCACACCTTTTAACCAGTTCAAAAATATTGAATTCTTGTGCAAAATTTTTAACTGATTTTTTTAGATTGTGCTTATAATTTTGATAGTGGAACCATTCCTGGCTTAACCCTAAAAAACATAAGTAAGCCCGCCAAATTGCTACTAGCTTTTTTATTATTTTTATTTTTTTATATCATTAAATTATGTGTTTACCATTTTTATAATTCAATTATTTTTTCAGTTTATTTTTCTTTATTTCTACATAGCCATATTTCATAGAGACTCAGAGGCACTGGTGTTCACTAACGCCTGGTAAAATAGTTGTCCTTTAACCATACACTTCGATGTACGGCCAATCATGACCACCCATGTCCATCATATGTTTATTAAATTCCATCTAATTGAATATCTGATTATGCATATTTGAATTTATAATATAATTCTCGTTTAAATTCAATCTTTGTCATTATGGAGAATCTTGTCATTTTGTATGTGTTAACTTAACCACATGATTCTTATTCTCTTCTGTTTGCTTGTTTGTGTGTTTTTATTTGCAGGCTTCCTCGTCGATAAGTTTGGTAAATACAAACCAGTTGTGGTCATGAGTCTACTTCTCAATGCGATATTCCATCATTCGTTGCTGTTCATACCGCAACAGGAAATACCGGGTGTTGTGCCATCGGCATTTGTGATGCGTCATCCCGATAGCGGTAATATTGAGGTAAGTCTTTTGGCCTTTATTACACATGCAGTTGTTGTTTATCGAACAGTTATACGCACGTACCTACATGTACAACATGACAATGACACAACGGTTGTCCGTTGACATGGAGGCACGCGTCACTGGCAATTGTCAGTTGGACTTTGAAGAAAGAGTACAAATGCAGCGAATTGTTAATACCAACAGATTACGCTGAGAGGAGTATAATGAAAAGTGTTTAATATGAAAAGTTTTAAAAGGAGAACAAGATATTGAAAGCATGTGGACGGCTACATCCATGATTGTTAGCGGATCATCAAGTGAGCTATATTCGATAACCACTTGTATAAAAGTTATCATGAAATATAGAATAGAGACTCACCATACACTGAATGGGGTGGGGGAAATCTATATAGGGCACGATCAATACAGGTAATAGATACATCCTGTCATTTTTCTTTTATTTATTGCATAATTTAAAGGAGATTTTTTTTTATTTATACAATTACAATACAAAGTAAATTAATATGGAAATTTTGGGTCCAAGGGTAAACCGGATGACACCGAGCCTATGACAAGATTTTTTTTTTTGGAGCCGCAGACCAAAATTTCAAATACCCACGCTCCAACTCGCCCACCCGGGCCGCTTAATGGGAGATTATTTGATGTCTTTTCGTTGCTAGGGCCTATAACAGGAGACTTTTACTAGGTAGAGCCTTAGACTGGAGACTATTTGATACATCATGGCCTTCGACAGGAGATTATTTCCGTCGAGTCGTCGACAGGAGAATACTTCCTACAGGAGGGTCTTCGACAGGAGAATACTTCCTACAGGAGGGTCTTCGACGGGAGACTATTTCCCACAGCAGGGTCTTCGACAGGAGACTTTTTCTTAATTGGGCCTTTGAAAGGACACTTTTTCATACAACGGGGCCTTCGACAGGAGACTTTTTGACAAAAGGCTAAAAATACATGGACAGTAGGGTGTCCCAAAAAAAAATATGTTTTTTCGGCTCGTATGGTGCAAGCGTTTGATAGCGTATGGTGCAAAGTATTTTTGATAATTTTTTCATATTTTTTTTTTCTGGAAAATGTTTTTCTTTTCTGAGTTTTTCCTTATTTAAAGCACAAGTTGGTCAATAAAAAGCATTTTCAATGTCGTTGAGTCATCATTTCAAAAGAAAAACCTTCGAGCTTTATTTTAATAAAAAGCATAAATCATAGATTTTGTAATTTTGAAAAAGAAAATTGTTAATTTTACTCTGGTCGTTTCAAAGTTATGGGTGTCAAACCATTGTAACAACCGATTTCTTGTTTGCTGTATCGGGTAATTCGTTACATTGTGTATCGATTACGAAGTTTCTGCAAAACGTTAAAAACCAACCAACGAATCATTTGTTACAATGGACTGGCAGCCATAACTTTGAAACGACAAGAGTAAAATTAAGATTTTTTTTAAAGATTTTTTTATTGATCTTCATGGTAATTCCCTCAAATCATTGAGCTGTAAACGATGTGATCGGGACCTACAGTTGAATGGCCACTCCGTTTGGATAATGATTTTCTAGAGAAAACTTATATCCGTGGTACTTGTCGTCTAACGCCTCTCCGGCGACAGCCATTGGATTCAATCATTCTGTATGCCCCATCAAGCACAGTCGCTGTCTTCCAACCCACTTAGAGCCAGAATTTTTTTTTTAATTTTTTTTTTGTATTTAAACTGAAAATGTATCTCTGAGGATATTTCGTTACTGACTTTCCCCTCAAGTTTCCACCATTCCCGGTACTTTAAAAAGGACGGTGGCTCCAAGTGGGTTGATTCGATTTACTGTGTTCATTTGTGTTGATACGGTCGAAGCCTAAACTGCTCCTTAACACAGATCGGGCCATAGATTTCGACAAGGGTTTCTTTTTTTCCCAAACCACCACCACCGCTTCATCCGGTTTCAATAGCTCTCATGTCCTAGGTAAAATATGCGTGTGGTGAAGTGCCGTTTTAGTTTATCTGAAGAGTATTTAATTTAATAACTGAAATTCTGTGCTTAGCCCGATGTGGCGCTGTTTCCCTGCCAGTTTCATCGCTGCGTCCCTGTTGGAAAGCTCGTTATTAAATTTTTCTGATATTTGAACTTTTCAGTCATTGATATCACCTATGTAAATTATACCAAACAGGTAAAATCGCGTGATGAATAAAATCTCAGTCATATTTTGAACTTTTTTCCAAAGAGAAAAATATGACGATGACGATTTAATGGATACAGCTAAAACGCTCCCTCCAGCCATCCCTATATTAATCTAAAGGTTAATGACACACACACACACATACATATCGGCCACACACGAAAAAGGTGCGACAAATGTCGGCATAGCTGAACAATTAAAACACGCATCACCCATCTCATCTAAATTTAATGGATTCCATTGAATTCGTATGTGCTGCACTGCCACCACCACAGAACATACTAAAGCAAAACGCATACCTTTGTGGGCGGCTATGTGTATGTGTGAGTGTGTGTGTGTGTATCGGAATAAATTCCAATCTTAATTAAAATAATATGTGTGAGTGAGCATTTTGAATTGCATTAATGTGCATAAGTGGGTGTTCGATAGCGCTTGTGGTTTTCACATCACTAACTTAGCAAGTGTGCGCTTGTATGTGTGAGTTGTGTCGAATGCTTGCCTGAAAGACACAAATACACACACAGGGCTATGCACATGTGCAGGGCTAGGCATTACAGACATTCCCAGTCTAATGCTAATACATGTATGGGTGCATGTGTGAGTATTAGGGTCTGCTGAAATGTGATTTTCTGCAGGGATGCGACTCGAGCAATGGGATTTGAGAAATGATCACGTATGGTTGTCTGCGAGAGTTTTTTTGACCTCCGATAAAATTTTGGTATAATAATTACGGAAAAACTGAAATTGTTACCCGCTGAAATGTGATTTTCTGCAGGGATGCGACTCAAACAATGGGATTTGAGAAATGATCACATATGATTGTCTTCGTGAGTTCTTTTGACCTCCGGTAAATTTTTGGTATAATAATTACGGAAAAACTTAAATTCTTACCCGCTCCTTGAGACGGCGGTTGGGGTGACTCTCACTGTAGCATCCAAGTCTTATGTTAGCGATTGCAAGATCGATGAACTTGATGTTTATTTTTAGGTTCAAGTGTAACAGTGGAGTTATGTCGAAATTTAGCGGAAGAAAATTAGGGTATCCGAAGGAGGAAAGAGGGAGTAGTGTTTGTTGACATTTGTTTTGAATTTCTGAATGTCACAACTGGCAGGAAATACATTTGTTGGAAGATTATTACACATATGAACGGTTCGGCGTCATTCGATCAACCGGCCACTTTAAAACGAACGGATGAGAGTCTCGCCGCGTAATCCGGCGACGGATATCAGAGGAGCAGATACCGTTAAAATATCTATAGATGGCAAGCGATTTTTAGTGACAGACCAAAGCCTCTGTTGGGAATCGCAACCACAATCCCCACGCTGATTGGCAAGCACGCTACCAACTCCCCTACCGGGGCGCTTAAGTTGTATGCTCACCGCTCGGCAACTACTGTTTAAGCCCGGCTTCGAAAGGTTAATAAAAATGTGTATTTAATATTTTTTAAAATATATTCTAAACGTTTTTTTTTGTTTCGACAAAATCTACCACAGATAGAAACATGGCAAAAGAAGGCCTTGCAAAGTTTTGCGGTACACCCTACTGCGTGTGTCGGCCATTGTAACTGCATATTGCATGCATCACATAGATCTTTGTAGACATCGTTCGTACACATATTTGTGTAGCTGCATGTATACACACATAATTGCATGCATATATGTATGTATATTGATGCGTTAGTGATATTGATTATGCATCCCGAGGCATAGTTACCTGAGACCAGCGTTGCCCGCCACCTCTTGTACGTACATCAAACTTGGCCGCTTCCATCTCAAGTGTTGCACAGTTTGTAGGGTGCTGCTCTAAAGAAGGTACCCAGTAAAAATTTTACTGAGACTCATTTCAACTAAAAATTTACTTTTAGAAAGGTCTAACTGAATAACAACAAAGAGTTTCTTATACAAAAAATGTTAATAGAAAGAAATTTTTAATCAAGGTCGACTCTGCGAACATATTTTTTATTTCAAAGAGCCAGTTTTGAACATATGCTTTTTGGAAAAGTCCCTATGATTGGCCGAAGGGTTGTTCTACCGAAATATTTTGATTAGGCCAGCCTGTACAATTGCAAGCAGTTAGATTATAATGGAGAATATTTTACGAATCGAGAATTTTTAAATGGCTCGACTCCGACTCCGCCTTCAGTTGTTCAACAACAACATTTCGAAAAATGTATACTCTGAAGTGCGTTTGTATCTTAATGATAAAAAAAAGTTCATATAATCGATAACACCGTGTTACACACATTCTGTCCTATGAACCAAATTTACTTTTTCGGAAAGGGGATACAAAATAAAAATACACGTGTATCGGCGATTTTCATGTACAAGTCAGATTTTTTTTTTTTTAAGTTTGAAGTATGAAGCTCGTAGTGGCCTGTGTGAAAGCCTTTCGACCGATTTTTCACCCTTTCTCAGTGATCCAATCGAGCTGATTTTTTGCAGGCAGACTCGTGGAAATGTCTGTATCACGTCAAATTTTTTTTTTTCAGATTTTCCTAATTTTTTTGTTTTTTTAAAAATGGTTATTTTTTTTTAAGGTTTCAGTTCAAAAAACATTTTTTTTTCGTAACGCTTAAGTAGTTTAAAAATTCTCTCTTCAAGTTATGCTAAGAAAAGTGAAAAAAATATTTTTTTTTCAAAAATAATAAAAATTGGGGAAAATCTGAGAATTGATAAAAATTGTTTTTAAAAAATTTGACGTGATACAGACATTTCCACGAGTCTGCCTGCCAAATTTACCTCTTTCCGAATATGTGCATTTGGTTCATAGGACAGAAAAAAATCTATTTTTTGTAACACGGTGTAATATTTCAAATTTTAAAAAATATTAACAGCTTAATTTGCTTTCAATACATTCTATTTATTTTATGGGAAATGTTAGTAAATAAAAATCGAAGTCGAGAACATTTTTCGACTCCAGACTCCGAATACTGGCACAAATTTTATCCGCACGTTTTGCTGGGTTATCACAATTTAATCCATTCAAAGCACTGTGGCCAAACGCCGACACCAGTAAAATACTCCTTCAGTTTCATAAGAGATGCATATGGTAATTTCCGTGGGTCGCGAAAGTACGTTCGTACGCTTTTGATGTACAAAAAATATAGAACACATCTTTTTTCTCGATTTTTTTTGTGATTCGATAACATTTTGGTAGCTCTATATTTAGTACAAAAGATGGCTTTCATCGAGTTTTAGTTTTCATAATAATAGCAATAAACATGTGGTCGCGAACGTACGGATCGGCGGAAATGCCCATATCTCATATCCAATCGATTTCTGATATAAAAGCTTTAAAAGTTATCAAAATAAATTACATTGCGGTTTCCAAGCACTGTGCAATGTTGATATGTTTACCTGTGCTTACCGCACACAATTTTATGTAAATTAGTTACATATTCTTGACATGTTTACATCAATACACACACACACACACATCCAGCAAGCATATGCTTGTGAGTGTGTGTGCACGTGTCAGTATTTCGCTGTGTGAGTGTGTAATATTAGCAATAAATCGATAAATGTGAAAGAAAAACCTCAGGATGCTCATATGACTTGCTTCGTTCAAAGGTATTTAAGGCCTGCATGCCTAAAATATGCTGCTGATGTTAATGCTAATGCTACTTGAGATGAACTGCTATGGCTCCGGCTTCCTGTTTATGTCGGTTCAGCCTGTGTTATCATCTCCTCCCCCCCCCAATCCTTTGCACACAGCAAAAAAACCCCTGATGGGGTTAATTTACCTTGTGCCAGATTGCTTGTCAGGATTACATCAGTTTGTTGTTGTTATTGTTAGATTTACATGCCATATATTCAGAATAATATTTGTTGGATTTACATATTTGAAATAGATTCATGTACATACTGCTGGTGTACTCCAGCTCCGGCAGTGGCTACAGGCATAGGCGAATATTCGTCGAACAGAATCTTGGTTAGACACTTGATTGCCTACATTCGACTTTTATTAGAAGGCATTATTGGTAATGTTTCGGGAACTGCAACATATTCGCAGAATTTCCAAATGAAGGCAATTTGGTGACTTATACAGTACCCAGGCCGATAATTAGTGCAGTAATAATTTAAGTGGGGTATTTTAAAAGAAAATTTTATATTTCTTCAGAATGGGTGATTTCAAATTTTAAATTTGAATCGCCTATATAAAAAAGTGCTGATAATTTTTTCAAATTACTGGTTTTGTTGGAAGGGTTGAACTTTGTCTTTTAATAATGGATCACAATATCATTCATATGACTACCACGATTGACTCGGTTATAGATGACGATTTACATTAAGTAAAAGCTACTATTATTTTAAACGAGGGCGGTTGTAAATACATAGCGATCAAGAGCAATAGTTAGCTGTCACCTTGTGAAGAACTTTGGCTAGGGGCTGACTTTGTAAGTTAAAAGTCTGTATAAAGTCGGTATTCTCCGGAAGACAACTACCCTTTTTTCGCACGGTATTTGCGATGGAACAAAACCACACCTTTGTGGAATTGAAACCAGAAACCAAAAAATTCAAATGTCACCTTCACACCACGGAGATCAATAAAAGTTAAAATACAAAATATTTGAAATAGTTACATATTGTTGGGTGATATTTTAATTTGCTTATTTTCTACGAATTTGAAATTCATAAAAGGAAAGTGACGATGTTTCAAATATTTTCTTGATGTTCCATTAAGAAAACGGCTCAAATCAGTCAGCCGCACACGAAATTACATGTATAATCACTGATGGGGACATACTGATTCAATCGAATGGGTGGTGCATTTTCTAGAAAAGTTTAACATGTGTTAGAGATAATTCTCTTATTCGGAAATTGGTCAGAATTACGAGGTGAAAAATGTCCACGAAACATATGTTGATGGCTCTACCAGAAGGCGAACCTGGGATTATGTGAAAATTATTTTGATGGCCCTGTCGCACACAGTACCCATCACACCGTATAATTACGAATGATTTGTCGTCTACCGGATACTTCTCGTCGATGTCTCTTTTCTGTCACTATTTTTTAGAAAAAAGAAAAAAATCATGTAATTTTTTTTTTTTAAATGTTTTTTTGGAAGCCATAAACCATAAAAGTCGGGTTTCTGTTATAAACCGGTACACAAAATTTTACCTTTTTTTGAAACATATACATTTTTTTTTAATTTTTTTGGAAAAATTTAAAAGAACATTTTACCGGTAAAAAATGTGATTTTTTTGAAACATGTAAAAAAAATGTGTCCTTTTTCTTTGAAAAATTTAAGAAAAATTTTACTTTTTTGGAAAAATGTAAAAAAAAAGTTGTATTCTTTTTTTAAAAAAAATAATTTTTTTTGAAAAATGTAAAAAAAAAGTTTGCTTTTTTTTGGAAAAATGTAAAAAAATTGTACTATTTTTGAAACATGTAAAAAAATGTTTCCTTTTTTTTTTAAATGTAAAAAAATTTACTTTTTTTTGGAAAAATTTAAAAAAAAATTTTACTATTTTTGGAAAATTTTAAAAAAAAAATTATTTTTTCTTTGAAAAAATGGAAAAATTTTTTTTTTGAAAAATTTACCTTTTTTGGACAGATTTAAATTTTTTTTGAAAATGATTTTTGGAAACCATTAAAAAAAAATTTGTCCTTTTTTTTTTTTTAAAAAAATTTAATTTTTTTTGGAAAAATGTAAAAAAAAAGTTGTATTATTTTTTTTTAAAAAAAATTATTATTTGAAAAATGTAAAAAAAATTTTTTTTACTTTTTTTTGGAAAAATGAAAAAAAAAGTTGTACCTTTTTTGTGGAAAATTTTTTTTTTGGAAATCGTAAACATGGTTTAGGAACCCAATTTTTTTAAATCATAAATCTTGTTTTTTTTTTACCAGCCATCTTGCAGCCATGAACCCGGTTTTTGGAAACTGGAAAACCGAATTTATTTGATTTATTTACTTCATTTACAATCAGTCAATTTGTGCTCAGACTGTGAACCGTTCGCAGGTCAACGACAACAAAATGCATACGAACGCAATGGGATATGAACCTGATGTAGCTAGGTAGAACAATACCTATCACAGCAAGGACTTTTGTCACCTTCAGCATAATTAACAAAACTCGCAATGGGACGGAAATTGGACTGTTGGTTAGGGTGGAGTGAAAACATGCTTTTTTTAATTTGAAAAAGTTAACCTCGGAAAGAGATGTAAAATAAAGAAAAAAAATTTAAAAAAATTTTAGGGGTCGCGCCACTCCCTCGAAATTTGGAAATGATCGCTATTTTGGCGTTGATTTTAGAAAAATCCTAAAAATTAACGACTTAACTTATTCGAAATTTAAAAGTTTGAGCTTGTTCAGTGCCCAAACAAAAGTATTTGAGGCAAATATGAGGATAATCGACTAATATTTGTAGCTTTGGTGGCGATTTCATTGTTCAGTCAATTTTCTGAAGAAGGGACGATTTGACTTATTTTACTTTTTGAAATTTTTGAACAATGAGAAATTTTTTTTTAAATTTTTTCATGCCCTTATTTCATTGTTTACGCTATTGCAAACATTTATTGACATAAAACTTTTGAGAATTTTTCTAAAATCAACGCCAAAATAGCGATAATTTCCAAATTTCGAGGGAGTGGCGCGACCTCTAAAAATTTTTTAAATTTTTTTTTTTTTATTTTTCCCCTCATTAGGACCCCAGACTACATCTCTTTCCGAGGTTAACTTTTTTTTTGAATTTCACTCCACCCTAATCCACACATCATCCATCTCAATACGCCAATAGTGGCGTATGATTGATATTTCTTAATTTCAAAATATCACTTATACGCACCAAAAATTCGAGACAATGATTTCTATTAGGGATAATAGGACTATATTTTGTTTATACTGCACTCACTATAGGCTTACCAAATCACTGAGTTTTAGATTCTAACCCAAGGGGTGAATATTAAAAGTATTTATGGTGCCGGTTGTGATTTGTTCAAGACAACCCGATAATCTTAGCCTAAGCTTAAGCGGGCAGGAAGAAATGGCTATGCGAAGTCATTGGTATATGTCACATCATTCAAAGTCCCGGCAGCTCTATTCGCTCTATCGATTCGTAAAAGTGTACCCATCTGAGGATTGTACGCAGTGCATTAGACAAAGAATATTCTGCCCTCACATTCTTAAGCAATAACTTTTCTTGAGAAAATACACTGGTTTCGGATTACTATAAGTCTGACGCAAAAATATATAATCAGATTTGTTGAACGAAGTACGTATGTCTGGGGGAATGCAAAAAAAAATGTGTGTTGCCTCTGGTGCAAATATCGCTAACGTAATCCTCAAATAAACTTACAATATAAACCAATATTTGTCCATACACTTCATGAGATATTCCAGGAAATATGCTCTGTCTTCGAGTTCGCTTAAAAAACGAAAAAAAAAAAAATCTGAAAAATATGTTGAATGTTGGACAGCAAGAAAAGAAAAAGAAGCCAAAAGGGTAAGGCGAAATTGTGAACACTGACCATTGAGCATAGTATTACCCGAATAAAAGGACATTTATGAGGACTTTCATATGAACATGGGGGCACACACTCACACACATACATTCTCATAGATCTGCAGACACATAAAAAGAAACAATACTCAGTGAGTATTACTCACACATTCACATACCGATTCATTTATTCAGCCATATCCGCACATGCTTATGGCTGAGAACATTTAAAACCCACGACATTTTCCCTTGTCACACAGACACACACACACACATGCATACGCATATTTAAGTACCAAAAAGGGAAAGAAGGAACTTGTACAAATATTTGTATGTATAGATTATCTGAAAAAAAGGACCACATGATTCCATCGCCGAAGCAAAAGAACATGGAAAATATGGAAATTGCAAGCGAAAAGAAAAACAAACTACTAAAGTAAAGCAACGTTGTAAGCGGCCATAAGAAAATGTATACACCACTGATTCATAAACTCATATTCAGATGTCAGTGTACTCAGACTGGGAGACCTACTTGCACTGGCTGATATATATCGGGAATGTTGGAGAAAAATAACTGGACTATAAAAATAAATCTTTTGTAAACGAGCTGCAATCGTCTGTGTTCATTGCAAATATCATATGTTGGCATCAGGAAGACGAGGGGTAGGACGAGAAGTTTGTGGGAGTACATACAGAGAACAAATATTTTATGACATTACTAGAGTGAAGAACTATTGCAATGCTATATGTGTACTCTGACCTTGGGCCATGGACAATTGTTTCTTATGAACCGCAGCCGTATTTTAAATATTCTCTAATATTGTTGAAACACACTCTTATATATCTCCGAAAACGGTTTAATATAAAATAACCGGCTCCCATGATAGGTGAGTCGTTGTTCATGCAAAGACAAATAACACTACTCAACGAAATGAAAAAAATTTCATGTACTCCGGATGCGATAATTTTTTCTGTGTAGATAACCATGACATGAGCTCGAAAAACGCAATAAAAATTTTTTTTTTCGTTTGGTTTTTGTTTTATTTTTTTTTTTTAAATTTTAAAAAAAATTTTTGGTTAATTTGTTTCGTCCGGCATAACTCGGGAACCACTAGCCCGATTTAATTGAATTAAATTTTAAAAAATTTAAAATTACAATTCCCTTAATCTGTTCATATATTGTTTTCCTATACAAGCAACAGTTTCCAAGTTCAAAATGAATATATAAAGGAAAAAACTTATTTTTTGCCTAAAGATTTAAATTTTTTTTTTTTTAAAAATCCATAAAAAATCCAAAATGAAAAAAAAATGTCAAATCTTATTACTTTTACGTAAAGTCACATAACCTATGAGCAAAATGAGACAAAGATCATGAAAATCGATGCACGCGTTTCGCATTTATTCGCAATTGAGTAAAGGTATGAATTTCAAAAATTTGCTCGACATATGCACAACTTTGTCTATGGTAAGGTTTTTCCTTTTTTATTACAAAAAAAATTAAAATTTGTTGGGTGACAATTAATTTTGACAGTAATTTTAAATTTTTTAAAATTTAATTCAATTAAATCGGGCTAGTGGTTCCCGAGTTATGCCGGACGAAACAAATTAACCAAAAAAATTTTTTTAAAATTTAAAAAAAAAAAAATAAAACAAAAACCAAACGAAAAAAAAAATTTTTATTGCGTTTTTCGAGCTCATGTCAAGGTTATCTACACAGAAAAAATTATCGCATCCCGAGTACATTTTGACTGTTGACTAGTGTAATCTAAGTCATAAATGAACATTTTATTTATTTTCTTTATACGAACGAAACACAGATTTTGTATGAAATATAGAGGGTCTACTGGAGTTGAAATCAGACAGTCTTTGGTTTCTGTAGACTTGGCCAGTATTATATCAAGTGTTCCCTTAGTTCTTGCTTATTCTGTTATTGAGTTTTGCCTTCTTGTCTATGGGCCAGTGCCCTGTGAGAATGCTAGGTTTCCAAAGTCCTGTATAGACTTCGTCATACAAAATACAGAAACGAATTCAAAGGCCAAGCTGTTCACCTGACCTCTTGTCCTCTCCAGCGAGCAACAGACGGATTTTGATCACGATTTAAAAAAAATTGCAATATTCGGTATAGTTTTTCCTCTCTTATCGAACTTCAGCAGTAATCCTCGTATTTATGTGAGTGTGTATCGCTGAATGTGTAAATGTCGCCGTAGAAGTACAACGACTTAACAGAAATGTGTACTCAACAAATATACAAACAACGGCCACACGACGACGGCGACAACTGAGAATCTTGCAATGTTTAACCAAAAGTTTAACGCACCAATATACGAATACACGTTTCCGTCCATTGCCATATCCCGTTTGCGAACACACATACATACGCGCGCGCCCCTACAGTCGCATACAAATCACACACATACACTCAGACATACGAACACACAATTGATGGGAGAACAGCAAATGGAAGAACGTTCCAGGGTCGGTTGAATGCTGAACGGTGATAGATGCCAGCGTATGCATAGACCAACACACAGACACCTTTTACAGAGACCAACATTTTATTTATTGTTGCTGTTGTTGGCGTCGTTTTTCGCGTCGTTTGCTGCTCTCTACGCAGCAATAATGGCTAAGCAAACAAAACAATTCTAAAAGACTCGCATGCTGCTATAACCACATTTATGCCCAATTCCCACCCCAACCCACCGCGCCCTACGCCATCATCTGACATTCTGCGAAGTACTTTATGTGTACGCGCACGAATGTGTTTGTGTGGCATTCCTTCCACATATCCATGGGCACTGACTCCCGCACTCACTCGTACATACACGTACACACATACACATGCGAATAGACGTGGCATACAAAGAGACGCACATAATGCTTGTGGCGCCATTATTACCATTAAACACGTAACAGTGATGTGCACTATGTCGGTGATGCTTTGTTTGTGTTTGTGCTCGTGTTGTTTGGTCGTACCATTGCCACTGATACTGATGTTGTAGTTGTTAGTTGGTGCTTGTAAGTTATGCACAGTGGTTCGACAAATTGCAGGATTTTGTAAAGCTATAACTGGATAAAGTTTTGGAGAAAAAATGTTAAGACTGGCCACACCCCTTCGTGTACATCCCATACAAATGTACCATCCCGCCTAATTTTGAAATCGTGTATTAATACAACTACGCTCAATCCGATCTGACCCAAATTCAGTATTTTATAAAGCTGTAAACACATTAAGTTCTGCAGAAATAATTGGACTCCTAGTCGGTTGCCTTCTGGTACGTCCCCTACAAATGTACCATTCCGTCCACTTTATAAAAAGTGTAATAATAGTACTTACGATCTTACTCAAAGTCTGTATTTAAGGAAGCTATAAATATATTAAGGTCTCCAGTAATATTGGACCACTAGTCACGCCCCTTCTTGTACCTCCCACAGAAATACACTATTTCGCCCACTTTTGTTTTTATAGTTCATATCTTACTCGAATGCGACTCCGTAATCGTTCAAATCAGTCGTTCATACACATGGGGTCATATAATTCTGAGTGCCTCTATTAGATCGCTAGGATCCATCCTGACATAATCTAACTTAATTTCTGGTGGAATATATGAAGAATAAATCAATTATAGAATTAAGTATAAGTCATTATCTTCTTAATATATTTTACCCTCGGACACTGATTCACTGACTCTGTCACGCAGTACGTAGGGAATTTAAATAGGCATTCTATAATTTTCTATAAATAATAATAATAAAAAAATAATATTTTTTTTTTTTGTACAGAAATTGTGTTTTCCCCAAATTTTTTTTTACCAATTTTTTTTTTCCAAAATTTTTTTTTTACAATTTTTTTTTTTCCAAAATTTTTTTTTTAACAATTTTTTTTTTTTACAAACATTTTTTTTTTTACAAAATTTTTTTTTTTCAACAAGAATTTTTTTTTTCAACAAAAATTTTTTTTTCCCCAAACATTTTTTTTTTCAACAAAATTTTTTTTCAAGAAAATTTTTTTTTTTAACCAAAAAACTGCCAAGACAGTATGTATATCGTAAGTAGACCCCATAAATATTTTAGTATTGTAAACTGAGACTCCAAGCAATGATAGGCGGCGTACAAAATTATTATTATTAAACACCCTCAGAGAGAGAGAGATAGAGATTCATTTTCCCAAAAATTTCTGTTTAAATATTTTCAACTAGTAAGTTGTAATGCGCCTATGGCGCCCGTTGAAATAAGGAAAAAAAAATTTGTTGAAAACAAAAAATTTTGTGGAAAAAAAAATGTTGTTGAAAAAAAAAAATGTTCTTGAAAAAATCATTGCTTGGAGTCTCAGTTTACAATACTAAAATATTTAAGGGGACTACTTACGATAGACATACTGTCTTGGCGTCTCAGTTTACAATACTGTCTTGGTATATATCGATGGGAGAATACATCCCTCACTATCTCCCTGGAATAGTGTTTCTTCTTACTATCACTTTTTGTGTTGCAAACATCACAGTGCCTCGTTGCGTTATTCATTCTGTAGCAAATACTCTGTGACATTTTAGCGCTAAGTCCTACGCTTTGTTTGCGAAACCCAAAAAAACGGCGAAATTTGTACAGAAGCACAATTCGGTGTGCGTATGGATATCCTTGCAGAAGTCTTTCGTTTCATTCTCTGCATCGGTCATGTGGCGTTGTTTATATGTTTGTTTTTAATACACAGCAAGAGCGGAGGAACTACAAATGGTTTCGGTGCTATTTGAATTTATTTTTTTCGGTTCATTCTCTCTTGGCTCCCTTTCGTCCTCTTCATGTGGCGTTTTTGTTGGCATGGTGCTGGTGGTGGTGGTGGTGGTAGTTTGTAAATGGATGGTAGAGTATGGTCAGGGTTCAGCTTCAGGTTTCGACGGGTTTTGTTATGGTCTTTTCATTTACTTTGATTTTAAGTGTTGTATTTCTGTTTGATAAATTTTTGTTTATTTTTTTGTTGTTGTTCAATATTTATTGCAAAGTAAATTGAGCTGAGGGCAAATACG